>OW052241.1:179265967-179982217 GCA_932526585.2 Philonthus cognatus
TTTTCCAAATTGGTGGTAGTCTTTTGGCATCATCTCTTTGATTTAGACTGTTCGGCCTCTTTTCAATTTCTATCGCTTCTCAAATAATCCTCGCGTGGAAGAAGTCTGTCTTTTTTAAAATTCTCGTTTTTTCGAAATTTATTGTATGTTTAGAAATGTTTACGTGTTGAAATAAAGAAGATTGTAGGACAAACAAACCGGAAAATTAGTACTCGTCGAGATGAACACATTTTAGCAGTAAGAAAGTCTGATCCACAATCTTCTTTATTTCAACACGTAAACATTTCTAAACATATAATAAACTTCGAAAAAACGAGAATTTTAAAAAAGACAGACTTCTTCCACGCGAGGATTATTAGAGAAGCGATAGAAATTGAAAAGAGGCCGAACAGTCTAAATCAAAGAGATGATGCTAAAAGACTACCACCAATTTGGAAAACTTGTATAAATTCTGGTCAAAATATATTATCTCCGAACAACAACCAAGAAATTCAAAATCCAACCCCTTCCGAAAATAATATTGAAATTGTCACTACTACATCATTAGAAGAACAAAATGGAAGAGTAACACGAAGCCAAACAAGAAATTCACGCATCAAGTAGTACGTAAAAGTCAAACAAGTGGTTGCTAGAGCAATGGAATTTTGATAGTTATTCCTGACGATGATGACTGCGACGTCATCGAAACGTCGAATTAAAAATAAAATGGACCAGAGCCAAGAAAATACGCGGGACCAAACCCGAAGAAACAGTGATACATATATATACACATATGTATATATATATATATATATATACACATATGTATATATATATATATATATATATATATATATATATATGCGCGTGTGTGTATGTGACTATTATACAAATTACATATATTCGGATATACCAAAAGCCATCCCGGTATAACGAGGTTCTACTGTATTTATATTTTCTCCTACTAGTTTCGACAATTGGTTCAAGGAGGAATGTAATTTAATTTCAAGGAGGAATTTAATTTAAATCATCCAGTATTATATTTACCACGGATTAAGTGAGAAATTAATTAAAGATATAGTAAAGATTCGTAGTGACATTCACGGCATTTTTTTTTCTCGTTTCTCACTCTCTAATCTTTTTCCAATTTTACAAGATGTTCCACAAGGTTCCCCTCTAGCACATCTCCTGTCTCCCTTAATCTATCATGATATGTACAATCCTATTAACATAAAATTTTTAGGCAGTCGTCGATTTTATATAAAAACGTGCAATATGAAGTTTAGAACGAGCGTCTCCACTCCCAGACTAAGCATGAAGTAAAATTTCGAGTTTAGAAAAGCCCCGTGTAGAAAATTTGTCGAGGGTCGCCCCAGTGACCCTCGACAAATTTTCACGGGGCTTTTCTAAACTCGAAATTTTACTTCATGCGTCACGCGTATAAATTGCTGAAATATTGTAAAGTTAGAAATACACTGCCATTTTTTTTTATGGGGAATAATAGAGATATTTAAATAACAAAATATTTACAGTTTTCAAGGTGTTCCACAAGATTCCCCTCTAGCACCTCTCCTGTCTCCCTTAATCTATCATGATTCCCCTCTAGCACCTCTCCTGTCTCCCTTAATCTATCATGATATGTACAATCCTATTAACACGAAATCCTTGTTCCTTGCGAACTGTAACTAGTCGAAATGGACTTGTTACCAAGGCCATTAAGTCTAGAAAACTGATTGTCGATACCTTTAAACCATCTAATCATCTAAATTCTAGAATCCTTACTACTACTAATATAATCCATGCCTGGTGTTTCAAATGGCCATCTGTTAACACTTGAAATAATTGCTCGTAAAACGCGCTCGTAATAATGTTTCCAACAGCAATTAAGCGTTAACATCATTACGAAAATATTTACCTGAAGCGTGTTAGGAACGGCGCCAAGTTCCAGCAGCTCGTGAACGCAATCGATCGCTATACTCTCGACGGCGTAGTGCAGAGCGGTCTTTTTACTCAAACACGCGTTGATGTCAGCCCCGGACTTGGCCAAATACTTGAGGCAGTCAAGGTGACCCCTGCTGGCAGCACAGTGCAAAGGTGTAATCCTATTGGAAATGTCTTTCAAGTTCACATTAGCTTTATGCTCGATTAGAAGCTTGACGCATTCCAGATTCCCGGAGTTGGCCGCCAGGTGAAGCGGTGACCTATTTTTATGTGGATCTCAAGATTAATTAAGTGAATACTTGATTGATTAAATATTTGTGTATTAAGTAGTTTTGATGTTCACCTTCCTGCAGAGTCCAGAACGTTCACATTCGCACCGAGGATCAATAGTTCTTTTAGGATGTTGGGTTTGCCCATGTGGGATGCTAGCAAAACCGCTGTTGATAATGCGTAGTCGCTTTTCAGGATTTCGAAAATGTCGTCTTGCTTGATTTGCTCGGTTAGGTCTTCAGCTCCGGGAAGAGCCTGTAATAGCAAATACCAAGGTCAGCACGCCAGACATAAACAATTGGTTACGCTTAGCATGCTGCGAATCCTTGCACTAATTCTATGAATATTCAAATTTGGATAAAGCTTTTGTAATTATTTTGTTGCTCACCTGCAGTTCAATCAACAACGTCGTATTATCCCAAATATCGTGCGCTCTTTTCGTCCTGAAGGTCCTCCTTCCATCGAGATCCGAGCCCGAACCTTCATCCTCACTACTTATACTATCCCTGTCGATTTCGCCCGATTCTCTACTGTTATCGTCTGCCCACTGGATGGCACCGTCCTCACTGACCGACATCGCCCTCCCCGAAAGAAACAAAACAATCAAAAATTCCGAAACGTTGTGTTGTTATCGTTCACCAACATCGAGTAAATTTCCTCTAAAATAATCAGTCATTTATACACCCATCCGGATTTAGAACGTGTAAATAAACACGCGGTGTGCGAACGCGCTGCAGTTAATTGGCGCTCACTTCAATGGACTGGGATCGAAGAGTTTTGTGTTGTTTCTTCGGGTAATTTTTCGGTCGTGTTTAGCGGGTGGCTGACTGGAAATCTATTTTTACTTATTCTAACACACGCAAAGAAATCAGGTTTTATTGGGATCATAATATTTTCCATGTATAATGATAACATCAGGTTTTAGGTAAGAATATTAAACTCACAGTTAAATCTGACATCTGTCTGTATGTTAGAATAATAATTCATTTATTGTGCCACTAACATACATTGTCATTACACTTGTCATCGGAGAATAAGCTTAAAACTAGTAAATACATAGAGGGTAGAAATATACAAATACAAGAGTATACACGGAAAATAAAATACAAGAACACATTAAAATATTAAAATATAAAAATTACTTAAAAATACTGCCATCGCTGACTAAAAATTCCTCAATTGAAAAGAACGCATTTGTGACTAGAATATTTTTTATTTTAGATTTAAAATGCATAAGATCCAAGGTTTTTAGACTCTCGGGTAGCTTATTGAATAATTTTATTGAGAAATATCTCGTTGCCGTTTGTGATTTCGTAAGCCTCTTGTTTTGTTGATAAAGATCTGTCTTAAATCTAGTGTTATGGCTATGATGATCATGTATTGAAAAACTTAAAGGGTTTTTCTTTATATATATGAGCGATTCATATATATAAAGGGATGGTAAAGGTAGAATTTGCCATGTTTTAAAAATGTGTTTACAGTCATCTCTGTAAGGGGCGGATGCGATGATTCGAATGGCTTTTCATTGCAGCCGAAACAATCTATGCCTCGAGGCAGAGTGACCCCACACTAGTAAGCCGTATCTTAAGCGGGATTCGATTAATCCGTGGTATGCTGTTTTTAACGTAGACTTGTCACTGATCTTGCGTACTAAATTTCTTATACAGTATATATTTTTGGAGATCTTCCTAGCTAACTTATTGCCTTCTACATCCCATCTTAAGTTTGAGTCCACGTGCAATCCCAAGAAACACGTTGCATCCTTTTCTACTGGTTCACTTAATGAAAACGACATGGTTTTAGTTTTATTTTTATTTAGTATAAGCCCATTTTGGTTACACCAATCCGTCACCAGTTTCAGAGCTTTGCGATTGGTCATATTCGCTTCGCTTAACGTCCTATCCGTGACAACTATAGTACTATCATCTGCGTATAAAATAAGTTCTGTGTTGTTTAAATGTATTACAAGATCATTCATAAAAATTATGAAAAGGGTCGGTCCAAGAATCGATCCTTGAGGCACACCCCTTGTAACAAACTTAGTGGTGGATTTGTTATTCTGATAGAAAACAGCTTGTGATCTGTGCCGCAAATAGGACGATAATAGATTTGTACTTGTGCTATCAAAATGGTATAACTTCATTTTGTCTATCAAAATGTCGTGTGAAATGCAATCAAACGCCTTCGTCAGATCTAAAAATGATGCAACTGATGACATTTTGCACTCAAAACCATTTAATATGTGATCGACGAAGGCTAGAATGGCATCGCTCGTAGATAGGGCATTTCTAAAACCAAATTGTTTTTGCGTGAACAGGTTATTGTGTTCAAACCAATAAATTATTTGTTTCTGCATTATTTTTTCGACAACTAAGATGGGAAGGATGGAAACTGGTCTATAATTAGACGGCTCGTTATTATCCCCTTTCTTAAATATTGGCACAATTTTGGCCGATTTTAGCACATCTGGGAAAATACCAAATATCAAGATTTCATTTATTAATGCTGTTAGCGGACTTATAATAACATTTAATATTATCTTTAAAATTTCAAAAGAAAACCCGTAAATGTCAGAGCAATTGCTTTTAGAAATAATTTTAAAAGTATCTCTTATAATAATTTAACTAATTTTTGTAAATTTAAAAGGCACTGGATGTACTGAAATAACATGTGAGGTGTTTGGTGTAGAATTTTGACTAGAGATATTATTTACAATATTGGTAAAATAATCGTTGAACATATCACAAGATATATCACAGTTTACATTTTTATTGACTGGCTTTCTATCACAATTAATTACCTTGATGATTTGTTAATATATGAGGCATTAACATTGTTTTGTGTTGTATTTATCGTTTGTTTTCTTCTGTGGGATACATTTTATAGACTTCTTCAAGGAAGTGCATTGTTTCGTGCATATTCTTAAGACTCTGATTAAACCAATTTATATTATTTTTCTTTGATTGTGAACCTATATCAATAACTTTTGCCGGAAAGCATTTATTTAAATTAGTCAACAGGATGTTATTGAATATATTCCATTTCGTGTTAACATTTATAGATAAATCGTTTGTAAAATTAAAACTTATATGCGCTATGTTAGTATAAAATAAGTATTTTCCGTACGCAGTTAGGGGTCTAACAACTTTCGTTATAGTTTGCGGTTTATTACATATTTTAATTTTCACTGATATACCGGTGTGATCGAAAAGATGTGTTTCTTCCAGATTTGTTTCTAATGAATCCCGACAGATATTAGTTATCAATGCAATTGCCCTGACGCGTATTAAAATACACTGTTTGACGTAAACCATAGGATAGCAAAATGTCATTTAATGTTGATGATGAAGGTTTAAATAACACTTGGTTTGTTTCACAATTTTTTTTAACTTTACTATTTACTCGACTAGTTTCGCGTTTTACAGCATTATCAGGAGTCCTGATAATCCTGTAAAACGCGAAACTAGTCGAGTAAATAGTAAAGTAAAAAAATTGTGAAACAAACCAAGTGTAATTTAATTTAAACCTTCATTATCAATATTTATAAATGTTTCACCAAGTGATAAGTGAGAAAATTATTCAAGAAATGTCATTTAATATTTGTGCATTTAGATCGTTTTTAGTAAAACTTACATTAAAATCACCGCCGAGAATTATATCATTATTAATGATATTTAGCTTGTCTAGAAATTATGATAGTCTGGTTAGAAATTCATTGAAATCCGCAGAAGGAGAACGATATACACAGATGATATAACATTTAATAGGTAGAATATATGCGCAAGAAATTTCACAAATTTTGTCAATCGAAAATAAATTACTTATATCATTCAGCGATCTGTTTTCGATTTCTTTGTCTATATAAATTATTGTGCCACCATGATTTGATGAACTCCAGGAGAAAAACGCCACAGATTTTAAGTTATTTATACTTGAGACGCAAGCTTCTTCTTCAGTTAGCCAGTGTTCACTAGCTGCAATGAACTTATATTGCTTATCAGCTAAAAAGTAGGTACCCACTGAGCAAACACATTTAAGTAACGTTTCATCAGCATTAAAACAATGTTTAATGTTATTACAATGTTGATAAAACGTTATTTGTTTGTTTTTTGCTCAATGGGTAAAGATACTTTCAATGGTAAAAAAATATAGATGGATACATTCAAAGTTAAAAAATAAGTATGGATACATTCAAAGGTAAAAAAGTAAGTCAAGATGCATTCAAAGATTTTAGAAATGATAAAGAATCTTCTTTAAACCATTAACGGCCGGGCGATTATAAAGTTAACTCTAATATGTAGTTGGTTTTAGGTAAAAATGTTGCACTTATTTTTATGATTACTATTGAATGACATATTGTGCATTTTTCTTTTAAATATACATATTGTATATGATTTAAATTTTTAGGCAGTCGTCGATTATATATAAAAACGTGCAATATGAAGTTTAGAACGAGCGTCTCCACTCCCAGACTAAGCATGAAGTAAAATTTCGAGTTTAGAAAAGCCCCGCGTAGAAAATTTGTCGAGGGTCGCGCCAGCGACCCTCGACAAATTTTCACGGGGCTTTTCTAAACTCGAAATTTTACTTCATGCGCCACGCGTATAATGCACTGATTTAATGTGCTTTAGCAGTATACTTTAAACTTCACGTTAAATCAGTGATTTATACTCGTGACGCATGAAGTAAAATTTCGAGTTTAGAAAAACCTGAAAATTTGGTTTGGTCGCTCCGCGCTTCGCGTTTTGTCTAAAAACACGTTTTGTCTAAAAAAATTAACCTAAATGTGTGTTAAGCATCAAATTGAACACTTTTTAGAAAAACAATGAACTCCTAATAAATTCACAACGAATACACTAAGATTTGTATACTTTAAAGAAAAATTCCCTATAGGTACATAATCTCGGCTACGGTTCATGCGTTTCCAATTATTTCGTTTCGTTTCGGTTCGGTTCGTTACACTAGCGTGTCGGTTATTTTCGAGCGTGAGCGCGAAATAAATATTTTCAGATATATCGTTGAGTCGACCGATACAAAACAAAACCGGACACCCAATGCATGAAATACTCCATCAAAATATGTTTTCTTTTTCTTACGAATAACTTCAAACCGTGCACGAAAATAATCCAACGGTAAACACACCCGATCCAATTAACCGCGTGATTTATTATAAGATGAAAGGCAAACAAAATAAAACACCATTTCCAGAACGTAATCTAAAAATAAAATTTCCCCCAAAATATGATTAATCCAACTAATTCTGATTAAATCGAACCATGTGTGTGTTAGAATTGTTAAAAATAGATTTCCAAAGTCACCCAATTATTAAAGTAAATTTATATATAATCAAGTGTTTAGTTTGATTTCAATGTTTTTCAAAGATTCATATTTATTCAAGCGATCAAAATTATTTCAACGAGGGTTTTCCACTCCCAGATTAAGCATGAAGTAAATATTTCGAGTTTAGAAAAGAATATTTACTTCATGCGCCACGCGTACACAACGCTGATTTAGTGTAAAGTTCTAAATCACGCTTTATCCATCTTTACTAATAACACAAAACCAACCGGAAAGAAAGTTTCTAAACTCGTTTTGTAAATGGATCCCGTTGAATAAATAAATAAACTCGAAATTTTACTTCATGCGCAACCGGCACAAAACACTAACATACTACGAAGTTTAAAACACCGCTAAACTTTACATTGCGTCAGTGTTTTATACCGGTGGCGCATGAAGTAAAATTTCGAGTTTAGAAAAGTCTGAAAATTTGGTTTGGCCGCTCCGCGCTTTCAGGCTTTTCTAAACTCGAAATTTTACTTCATGCTTAGCCTGGGAGTGGTTCTGGTTCAAAGGAGAGTGTGCAGTTCTGCACTGCACTTAGGCCTCATTAGGCCCATTGTGCTGCCTCCCGTAGATCACCCATACTCAGTTTAGCCAGCCCACCTTGTTTAGGTATTCTAGCATAGCTGAGGTGGGTAGATCTCGTATGTAGGCCATCTATCACCCAATATGGATTCCCTGATTGACGATAGTGCCGGGCATTCACAAAGAAAATGCCATGCAGTCTCGTCTTCCATGCTGCAACCTCTACAAGATGGGGAGTCAACTATCCCCATCCTATAGAGGTGCCCGTTTAGTCCACAGTGACCAGTAAGGATGGCAGTTAAGCGCCTGGGATTCCCTCTAGCCAGCTGCAGGTACCGTTTCGCTGATCTGTCATTGGGATACACAATTGTTTCCTTAGAGACTTTGCAGCCCTCGATATCATCCCAACGCATCCTGAATTTCTCCAGGGCATTGGTTTGTAACATGTTACACAGGGAGAGAGGAGCTAACCGCACTAGCGGCTCCGGTGAGAGTAGATTCATCCCAGCCGCAGCTCTTGCCAGCGCGTCGGCTCTCCCGTTACCTGTGTCTGTATCATGCCATTTCACCCAGCAGACTTCAATGTTGTTGTGCATTGCTGCCTGTCTGAGTTTCCCGTGGCACTCTATTTCGGTCTCTGACGAAGCATAGGCTTTCTGCAGAGACAGAATCGCTTGCCTGCTATCCGTTAAGATTAGTATGGCTACATTCCTCACCTTGCGGTTTATGATGTACTCAGCCGCAAGTGTTATTCCCATCAGCTCCAGTTGCGTGATGGTTCCATGAATTCCCATCGGAACCTTTGCTTGGATTTTTAGGGTTTTAGAGAAAACTCCAAGGCCCGATCCTTCTCTCCTTTTAGATCCATCTGTGTAGATCCTTATAGCAGACTCTCTCATCCGCTTAGTGGGTTGAACAGTAACGTTGTAGGGTGTGTTCCGTATTAGTGTTGGTACACAGCAGTCATTAACAGCCTCTAAAAGAGGTATATCTCTACAGACATTCCTCCAGAGGTGTCCTCTAACTTCCCCACAGCTGTTAATGTTCCAAATCCCACTGCACTGAAGGCGAAGTATAGTCGCCATGGCCTCCTTCTCCACGTGGATATCAAGTGGTGGAAGGCATAGCATGACTTCCATCGCCATCGTCGGAGTAGTGTGCATGGCGCCTGTTACACTAAGACAGACTGTCCGCTGCACTTGCGAGAGTTACTTCCTCGTGGTCTTCTGTTTGGTTCTGGGCCACCAAACTAAAGCTCCGTAAGTCAGCATGGGCCTTATGACAACTGTGTACAACCACAGAGTCGTGCGTGGTTTCAAACCCCAGGTTTTCCCCACTGCCCGACGACATTGCCAGAAGGCCCTTATAGCTTTGTCTGTTTTGATGTCGATGTGCGCTTTCCAGCTCAGTTTCCTGTCGAGAGTGATGCCCAGGTATTTCACCTCGTCGCTGTACTGCAACATCGTATTCAATAATTTTGGTGCTCTTTTCGACACCTTCCTTTTCTTACTGAATAGGACCATCTCCGTTTTGGCAGGGTTTACCGATAGGGAGTGATCATTGCACCACCTAGAAACTATGTTTAGAACTCCTTGCATCTGGTCGCATAGGGCTTCTTCAAACTTACCACATACTAATATGGCCAGATCATCAGCATAGGCTGTCACAAACAAGCCTAGTTACTGAAATTCGTCTAGTAGGCTGTCCAGAACCATGTTCCATAATAGTGGTGATAAAACACCTCCCTGAGGACAGCCTCTGTCAATTTTACAGGTTATACGTTCCCTTCCCTGTTCCACTGTGACTATACGATTGGCCAGTTCATTGCCAATCCATTCACACATTTTAGATGGTACTCCGCGCTTGCTTAGCGCGTTTCCTATCTTCGGTATGGTCGTTTTATCAAACGCACCTTCTATGTCAACAAAAACACCTAGGGTGGATTCTTTAACATCCAATGTTCTCTCCATTCTGCTCACTACACTATGCAGGGCTGAATCAGTGGACCTCCCCCGTGTGTATGCATGTTGTGTCGCCATCAGCGGCTGTCTGACTAGAGCTGATGTTCTTATGTGCCATTCACAAATCCTTTCCTGTGTTTTAAGGAGAAACGAGGAAAGTGTGATTGGTCTGTATGCCTTGGGAACAGTATAGTCTGCTCTACCGGGCTTCGGTATGAAAACAACCCTGGCTCGTTTCCAGACCTTAGGGACATATCCCAGCGCCAAGCCTAGGAGTGGAAAACACTCGTTTTAAGCTTCAAATCTTTTAATAAACCGAGCGTCGGAGCATGCACAACGTATGCTTATGTATACTTAAAAAATGTTCGTTATGAAAATGTTCGGTGTTACATAAAACTCTCTGTATATTAAATTAACTTATTTAGTAATATAATTAACCAAACATTTATAAGGTTGCGTGTACGCTTAACGTCATGTCATCTGCATTGCCAATAGTACATGGTGTACCTCAAGGGTCAATACTAGCTCCTTTACTCTTTTTAATATATATTAATGACCTACCTTATTCTATTGGGAACGCAAAACTTGTATTGTATGCGGATGACACTACGCTCTTAAATGAGGCCAACAACCTAGAAAGTACCAACTTACTGCATAGGGAGGCAATGTTGAAGGCCTCAGACTGGTTTCACAGCAATAAGTTAAAACTGAATGAAAGTAAATCTGTTACTATGCAATTTTCAGTAAAAGTGGAAGAAGCAGAGAAAACGACAACAAACTTTCTTGGCATATATTTGACATCATCGTTGTTATGGGACTCACACAGTGACGTACTTGCTTTCAAACTTTGTTCTGGCATATTTGCATTGCACTCTTTAGTGAAGCAAGTCTCTTACAAAGCCACATGTTGTATGGATTGATAGTCTGGGGTCATTCTCCGATAAGGCACAGAATTTTTGGCTTACAGCGAAAAGCAGTAAGAATTATGTCCAATATTAATTATTCTGACGACTGTCGCCAAGCATTCATAGACATGCGTATTTTAACGTTTCCATCGTTATACATCTATGAATGTTTACTGTATGTGAAAAAACACCCCCGCCAATTTCAGACTCGCGGTGATATAAATAAGTACCACACGCGGCAAGTAGACCAGATACATCATCATCAACTTCGGTTAAGTAAATCGAAAACAGGCATAAAATACCACTGCATAAGGTTTTACAACTCACTTCCTGTTCACGTTAGAGATCAGCCAATAAATAAATTTAAAGCAATCATTAAAAATTATTTAATTGAAAATGCATTTTAAGTTGGGAAGAATATTTGGAAAATTTTAAATTTTAATTCTAATTACTAATTCCTATTTATTTTTTTATCGATTTTAACCTAACATATTTTATTTATATAACCAGATTAGTGATTTGTTTTACTTTTCGTGTTTATTTGTAATGGAATTTGTTATCGTTATTATTTATTTATTTATCTCACCGTGACTTTTATTTATTTATTTATTTGTTTTTGTACGTGTTTATATTAATTTTATTTTAGAAATGACTGTGATAACCACATTCCTTGTAATTTAAGAACAAAATATTTTATTTTATTATTCCTGCTGTGTCGGTGTAAGTCCTTTATTAATGTTGATATTTTTAGTTTTAAGCTTTTCATTGTTACAGTATAATTTGACCTGTGTAACACATGTATGTGATAAACACTAATACATTAAAAAAAATAAAATAATGGGTTAACACACATTTAGGTTAATTTTTAGACAAAACGCGTTTTTAGACAAAACCCTCTTTTTAGACAAAACCCGTTTTTAGACAACGCGTTTTTAGACCAAACGCGTTTTGTCGGCATTTTGTGTTTCGTCCGAACCATTGATATTTTTCATTCAGAAAAACTCAATACTTACATCAACATTGTTACTTTCAGCTTGGATGCGATGGGGCAAAATCAAAAGTGCGCGAAACGATGGGAGTCCATTACTTATCTTGGGATTACCACCAAATGGCCGTTGTGGCAACATTAAAACTAACAGAGGTTTTGAATTTTTTAATAACAACGTAAACGTGTTAATGTAGTTGTATGAGTTACGTGAAGGTGTTAAGTCACTTAATTAAACACAGTTATATTCCTTTCTTCACTTTTATTTTTCTTGCTAGATGTACATTTCGGCTACTAAGTACTAGAGTCCTGCACGAGTACGTAAAAATATATCCTGTAAATAATCGCCGATTACGTTGCTACGCGATACGATTACATACTCGTGGAGCGGTATCGTCGGCATCGTCGCATCGTAGACCTGTAACGATTAGTAATCGGCGATTACAATTCAAACATAATCATGTCAGATCTGTCAGGCTGTACCGATTATTAATCAAAAATAATAATTTGATTTAAACTCTCAGTATCGTTTGACATTTGTAATACATTGTGTCATATAAGTGGTGATCGATGTATTTTGTTGTTTGTTGGTAAACAATATCAATTACAAATTTATATTTCCGAAAAAAATTAAAATGTTTGCAAGAGTCGGGTACGAGTGCGGTCTAGCTTTTTTCTAAAAAGATGTCAACAGTGCAACGAAAGAAATCGATCTATTCGTAATATGTGTGGTATGTGAGAAGATATTTCAATTCGGAAAAAGATGCAGGCCTTCAAATTTGAAGAAGCACGCTTGTTCCAAAAATAAATACAACCATGAGGATGATAATTGAACAGGCACACGCGTACTCGGGAAATAATGAACAATTGTGTAAAATGTGTGGCTCGTGATCAACATTCTTTTGATATTGTAAATAGGGAGGGTTTTAAAGCTTTGGCTTAGTCGCTTGTTGAAATTAGGGTTAAGCTTGAAACGAAAAATTTCAAAATTGATGGTCTTTGTCACATCATCTCCTTTTGATTTTAAAAATTAGAACAAATATAATTATTCTAAAAGACCATAACGTAGTATAGTATAATAAGATACTACAGAAAATAAACTATTGCGTTTGATTCATTAATAATCTCCGTAGAACTTCGCCCGTTTGTTGGGGACCTTAACGTGCTTCAAGGCCATTTCATGACAAATCTTTACATGTTTTATGTTGATTGTAAGTAAATCGTGTATATAAGATGTAATGAATATTTTTGTGTTAAATTCACGTTATTTTTTCTACAATTAAAAAAAAATCGCGATAGTAATTAACTAAATCCGATATCCAAAGTGCCAATTTTCGATATGTTTTTGTTAAATTTATTAGAACTATTAAAAAAATAATATTATTCATGACAGTCATTAATAAAATGAATTACCGATTAATCATTGACTGTTAAGTGTCCGAGGTACAGACAAAGTGTTGGACTCCGACTACATTGGCCGGCCAGAACTTTATTAAACTTAATCTTCAATTTTTCAAAACAATAACAATATTAATTATCTCTCTTTGATCCTAACACATTGGTGTAGTAGTTTTCCTTCACGTCAATTCCTGACGGGGTAACATCTTGAAGACTGACGCCATATAAATTCCGAACACCTCCCGAGTCGCCTATGTCGGGAAATTTCTAGCCACTTATTATATTTTACTTTAGCACAGAACACAATTTTAACCATCACTGAGCAGAGGCAACATGTTCCCAAAAATGACTTTAAACAATTTTTGTGTGTGTACTAAACGTAGACGTTGCAACACATACACCTTTTAAGATTATTTATTTTTGCAATTGATGTTGAGTATGTTGAGTAAAAACACAATATTTTTTTATATAAGTTGTATCTAAAGATATTAATAACTGTTTAAAATCATTGAGAAAAATGTACCTGTATAACCGATTACTCATACGATTCTGCATAAATTAACGATTATAATCATGTAATCATGAGTACGATTACGAGTATGTTTATACTCATCGTTGCATCGCAACGATGAGTATTTGTATCTGTAATCGCCGATTCCATACGTACTGTGCAGGTCTCTATTAAGTACCCATTATCAATAGCTAACTGTTAGCTATTGATAATGGGTACGTAGTACCCGAAATGTACATCTAGCAAGAACAATAAAAGTGAAGAAAGGAATATAACTATGTTTAATTAAGTAACGTAAACGTGATTTCATATGAATGATTTTCAGACCACGGATAATTTCACGGCGTGGCAAAGATTTCTACCCACAGGACCTGTAGCTTTGCTACCGGTAAGTACAATTTTCCTTACCTACATCAACAATGATTACTCATAACAATACGATTTTTTTTAAGCTCAATGGAAATCTCAGTTCTTTAGTTTGGTCGACAACTATAGCACACGCCAAAGAACTTCTGGCCCTCACCGATGAGCAATTCGTGGATGCCGTTAATAGTGCTATTGTATGTATTCGAAACACTCTGACCTGTATGATTTTCGCTTTGTTAACTAAATTATATGTGTAAATTTTGCGGGTCTCGCGGCTTTTATTCAA
Source organism: Philonthus cognatus (assembly GCA_932526585.2). Taxonomy (NCBI): domain Eukaryota; kingdom Metazoa; phylum Arthropoda; class Insecta; order Coleoptera; family Staphylinidae; genus Philonthus; species Philonthus cognatus. The sequence continues at coordinate 179,280,435 of OW052241.1, forward strand.
AAATACGAATACCTGTAAAATTAAACAAACCGATTTATTTAATTACTGATTAAATAAAATATATATACTGCCTTTCAAAAAAATCAGAACACAAAGTATTTATTGGACGATTTTTATGAAATTTACAGAATTTGATCATGTAAATGAACTGCATCGATGATCAAAAAATCAATTGTTTTGGTTACTATTTAATGGTATTTTTCCTTGATTTCACCATTATGAAGAGCTGCTGATTTTTTAATGTAATTGCTTCTAATATCCAAGTAGCCTCTGAGTAGTTTGACGTTTCAGTTTGTAAAACATAAAAAGATGCCCCGTGTTCGTCGGCGTGCACAATATCATCATCTAAGTGAATTTGAAAGGGGTCGCATTATTGGAATGCGAGAAGCGGGTTTTTCGGTTCGTACTATTGCTGAAAGGGTAGGCCGTAGTGTATCGGTGATCGTACGCTGCTGGTCTAGATGGTCTGAAGCTGGGGAGAATCGACGTAGACTTGGATCAGGACGTCCAAGAAGCACCACTGAGCGTGAAGATCGAGCTCTTCGTCTTACAACTTTAAGGGACAGATTTACAACGTCGCGGGCATTGGGAAATGACTGGCTGGCTCTAAATGGCCAAAGAGTATCCATGGCTACTGTTTACAGAAGAATCCGCAGTTTTGGTATAAGATCCTACCGTCCACAATTGTGTCTACCTCTTACTCCGCAGCATCGCAGAGCAAGACTTGATTGGTGCAGGGAAAGACAACATTGGACCCATGAATGGAATAACATTATCTTCAGCGATGAGTCTCGGTTCTGTTTATGGGCTCATGATGGTCGCAGAAGAGTGAGACGTCGACGCGGTGCTGTTGAAAGACATACGGCTCTTACACAGGGAGTTATGGTTTGGGGGGCGATAGCATATGGTAGTCGGTCTCCTCTAGTTTTTTTTAGAAGCAAGTCTTAACGCGATTCGGTATATTGACAACATTTTACGGCCAGTGTTAGTGCCCTATGTAAATGGCTTGCAGAACCCCATTTTTCAGCAAGATAATGCTCGACCTCACACAGCGGCCATTACAAGACAGTTTTTTGATAGTGCCGAAATCAATTTGTTACCTTGGCCATCTCGTTCTCCAGATCTATCGCCAATAGAACATGTTTGGGATATGATAGGTGTTAGAATAAGTAACTTACAGCGCCCCGCTAACACTGTAATGGAACTTAGAGGTCAAATTATCGAAGTTTTTGATTTGTAGCATGCCTCAATGTGTTAATGAGTGTTTGGGAAATCGTGGAGGCCCAACACATTATTCATTTTTATTCATTTGTTTTTTTGTTTTTCAAGTTGATTTTTTGATCATCGATACAGTTCGTTTACATGATCAAATTGTGTAAATTTTATTAAAATCGTGCAATAAATACTTGGTGTTCTGATTTTTTTGAAAGGCAGTATATATACGAAAGCAAGATAATAAATAATTGTAGAAAATGGATGAAGTTAAAACACAAAGATAAAAGTTAAAGTTATAAGTAAAACCACAAGTTACAAATGACAAGTTAAGTGCGGTACGGCCGAAAGAACGATGTTGCTGATTTGACAGTTAAGACAAGACTCTCCGATTTTTCTGTTGTAAGAGGGAACGTTTTGGGATAGGAAAATCTGATTGGCTAGGATTAATCGGAGAGGGTTTTTGCAAGATAAGATAAGGGATGTTTTTTCAATGTGAATAAACAGGACAGATAATCGGGTGCTAGGAATTTTGGAAGTGGTAGAAGGGATAAGCCCGTACGCTCGACTCGGTCGCGGATAAGTTTTATAGGGACCAGTTTTGGGCCCGCTCTTTAGAAATAAGGAAATATTTCTGGACAATGGCTAATCGTTTTTTCGGCCGTAAACAAGTTGTAAATTTTACAAGCTGAAAGTCCGAGAGAAACCTGTGGTACTCAGGTTTCGCTTTAGAAATATCACACACAAAAAAGTAATAAAATATGTTTGTAAACACAAGCGACCCTTTTTGCTTGTAAGAAAAAGGGCGCAATAAAATGATAAAATATAAAAGGTAAACAGAGAAATACAGAACTTTAAATATTGGAAAATACGAATCAACAATATGAATTAAACAGGAAGCAACTTCAAGGCCCATTTCACAGAACATACATGAGTTTTCCCGTTATAACATCAAAACAGCACATTTGTTAGTAAATGTGCTGTTTTGATGTTTTAACGTAAAAACAGGAAAAGCCTAGAATCCAACTATTCCTCTCCTAACAAAAATAACCATTACCGTTTGTAATAAAGAAAAAAATCTGAATTGCCTATAGTCTGTTTAAAAACTAGAAGGAGTAAGTGCCAAAGCCCAATTTAGACTATAAAAAGTTACCAGAAATATCACTAGATAAATTTGGCGGCAGTTTTAAATAATTTCATAATTACTTTTTAAATAAAATCAAATATCCATTTTGTACTTCTTAATTGTGGTTAAGTATTTTCTTTTCCATCGTACGATATCGTCAGTTCAATGAAAATGCTTATACAGCATCTCGCCATATATCTGTGAAATAATACATATTTACATTATGTTCATAATATAATATGGAATTTATATAATAATGTGTCTCTATCAGAGCTGGGACGAATCCTCGTAAAAAGGATTCGAATCACGAATCCGAATCACCTAATATGATTCGAATCACGAATACTCGAATAATGGATTCGTAAAAGATAAATAAATCCTGTTTTTTCGAATTACGAATACAAATCCTTTAAGAATAAATTTGAATTTATTATTTTTTTGCAACCATTAATATATAAATATCATTACCAGTTGTTTTACCAAAAATATTCAAAACCTAATTATTTATTATTACCACTGAACATCGTTGATAACAGACTAAATATCTGACTCCCTGTTACTCTGGTTAAAGATGCATTTGTGTGTTTCTGAACTCCACTTTGAATCAGTGTTTTGTACGCGTGGCGCATGAAGTAAAATTTCGAGTTTAGAAAAGCCCGAAAATTTGTCTCGGGTCGCTGCGCGACCCTCGACAAATTTTCACGGGGCTTTTCTAAACTCGAAATTTTACTTCATGCTTAGCCTGGGAGTAGAAACACTCGTTCAAAACTTCAAATTGAACTCTATTATAAAATCGACTAATGCCTGAAATTCACGTAAATAAAAAATTCACTGAATATCATTCAAACCGGAAAAGTCATGGAATTATATTCAAATTGACCAAAAGACTAACAAAAAAGCCATATGATATTATTAAATTTGTCAAAACCAGCAGGCAAATTACAAAACACGTAAAAATTTATAAAATTAACTTAAATATTGGCAAAAACAATGAAAACTATTAAACAGAATGGGGATTTTCCACAGAAGAATATTACATTAAAAGGCCAGGGAAAAAATCTTTAGTCAGAGATATGTCGGAAAAATTTAACACTTCAGATTGTGGCTACCATGTCAGTTTTACTTCAAACAATTTTAAACAAAATTTTGAAAACTTGATTATTATCTTTAAAAACATTTATAATCATTTAATGTTCTTATCAAAGCATTCACTTTAAAGTTTCGAACGAGCGTTTCCACTCCCAGACTAAGCATGAAGTAAAATTTCGAGTTTAGAAAAGCCCCGTGAAAATTTGTCGAGGGTCGCGCAGCGACCCGAGACAAATTTTCTGGGCTTTTCTAAACTCGAAATTTTACGTCATGCGCCACGCGCATAAAGCAGTGATTTAACGTGAAATTTAAAAACACAAACAAAATATTTTTCATGTTATTCCTCACAATTAATTCGAATTATTTTTGACGATTCAAATTCTTTTGTAAGTATTCGAATCCTTTTATAAGGATTCGAATCACCCACATTTAGACTCGAATACGAATCCTCTTAAAAAAATGTAACAAATCCGCATAACGAATCCAGTTGAACGAAAGTACTCGAATGCCTCTTTTGAATCCTCTACAAGGATTCTAATCCAGGATTCGAATCCCGAATGATTCGAATTCTGCCCAGCTCTGGTCTCTATCTTACTTAAAATTGATTTGTTTCATAAAACTATACAAGGTAGAACGACTCATCTTCGGCATGCCTGCATGATCGTTTACTTCTTTTAAAACTTTATTCACTTCATTTTAATAGAAGAAACTATGCACGTGTAACATTCGGGCACTCACGCTAGACAAAAAAATTAAGTTTGACAAAATAAGCGGTGGTGCTCACTGTTAACCTCCGGCTTGACTCACTTGATCGGCAAGCTGAAAAAAAATAATGTTAGTTATTTCTGACCTTTGTTGCTCTAAAGTTTACGACTTAGAGTTGTAATCTTCTTTCCTCTGGCTACTTCTTCGCTGGATTGGCACAAACACTTTCACTTTGTTTATTATCAATTTTAGAGGTAACGGGGGTAAGCGAATGAGTTTAGATAAAATAAAGTAAACAAAAAAAAATTCAATTAGTTCATGAAAGAAACTGTGGTTTATTTACAAACCAAAAACAAATGGAGGAATTAATTAATATTTACAAAAAAAAAAGAACGAAAGAAAAGACAAGAACTAATTAGAATAAGGGGAAAAAAATGTCGCACTCGCGTAAACTGGCCTCAATAATAGTTGAAGTAAAAAATTGAAATAAACAGACACGACTTAGAAGTGCTTCGTGAAATTAAAAGAAAAAAGAAACAGCACTTGTAACTTTGAAAAAATAATTTGTAAACTCCAACTCCTAACTTCAGCTTCCAACTAACCACTTCCAACTGCCTACCCCAACTTCCCACTACCAACTCCAACTTGTTGGGGGGAGAGGCTGGTAGGGCAAGAGCTTCTCCCATTGGCTGACCCGTGGGGTTGGGGGTAAACGCAGATAGCGCTTCGCTCAGCGCTAGGGCGCGCGCATGCGCTCTTTAAATTGCCTACCGCCGGGAACTAGTACGGATGTACAACCACATAATTAAATTAAAAGTATTACAAAATAATTGTATTTACAACTTTAATATATTTGCATGTTCTGGTTGTAGCATCCGTACAAACGGTAGGACTTTTTACCATGTTTGGTAAACTAATCGCCGATGTTCCCTGTATGAGTGGTATACCAACTAGTATATGTGTGTCATTTATAATTAAATTAAATCACACATATTAAAAATAGAAATAATTCCGCAGCTGTACCCTCTCGCGTGTTTGCGCGTACTTTCCCTCTATTACCCTTAACAATAGCCCGGGTCTTTGGAATACCCGGGCGTCATAAACAGGGATTACAAAAATTCCCAGTCCGTAAAATGCGGGGCGTAACTGGTACCCGGGGTAATTCTAAAGAAAAAATTTGGGTACAGCGTTGTGGGCGTAACGTGCGGATTATTGAGTGTTTAACGCGAGTGCAATTTGTACATGGGGAAAAACCTACTAATCCTAAAAAAAACCTATGTAAACTTAAAATTAAAATATACAAAATATACAAATTCAACTTTCAATGTATGTAATACGGACTTTACTCATTTTATAATTATTATGATTTATGAAGCTGGTAAATAAAGGGAATTAAAAAAACAAATGGGTGCCGCTGTAAAAAAAAATGAATCAAAAATTATGTTGCCCGAAAAATTATTAAATTACGCTGATTAAATCAAAATTCCGGCGTTTGCGGTAAAACGCCGGTAACACACGGATCTCTTCACTACTTCATCACAACTTGTAATTATGTCCTCCAAGCTGTTTAGGGCTACAAATCTCTCCGGATTTCTTATATTCGCTAATGGTACGATAGACAGTGGAATTTACAACTCCTAAAAATTAAACTTTTTATTGTTTGATGCATATTCTTATGCTATTTGATATCTTACCTACTGCACCAACAATGTCTGATACAACAGCGGTCATTTTCGTATGTGAATCATCTGTTATCATCTGCTTGTACATATTTAATATGCACTGTTTTTCAGACAGATGTAAATGACCTAAATCCAACTTCTTACGCTTTTTTGAGGTGAAGGTGATATTATCACCGAGCTTGTACTGGGTCCATAATCCATTACAACAATATAAACAAATTTAACTTTTAACTCTGCTAAAAAAAACACTGCACACAAGGTTATTACGAAACAGACAAAGTTGCAACTCGGTAACGCTTCGAATTAAGGTTATGTCAGCTGTTGCGTCTAATAATGATGTAATTAGCATTGTGTAAAATGGGCGCTCTCTCGACCAATCAGAGTTGTAGGTTTTGGCGCGTGAAATTTAAAACGCTCCTCCTACTTATTAAACAGATTATAGAATCCTCTGAAATACATCTATGATTCTAACATCGAACACACAGACTCCTCTTATCTCACACCTGTTTTAATCCCTATATTCTATATTCGTAAAAACTGCTTAAATGTTGCATCTTAAAATATATAAGAGCCAGTCGCACTAAAGACGTTGAACTGGTTCTACTCTGAACTCGAGTTTAAAGTGACATTAGATCAATTGGAACTGTCACCTTGAACTCGAGTTCACTGGGCCTTAGGGCCAGTTGTTTAACGTATTTGAAACTGGTTCAACTCTAAACTTGAGTTCAAAGTGACAGCTCTATTGTATGTATTCGAAACACTCTGAGCTGTTCGATTTTCGCTTTGTTAACTTAATTATATGAATTAAACAGGAAGCAACTTCAAGGCCCATTTTACAGAACATACATAAGTTTTCGCGTTATAACATCAAAACAGCACATTTGTTGGTAAATATGCTGTTTTGATGTTTTAACGTAAAAACAGGAATAGTCTAAAATCCAACTATTCTTCTCCTAACAAAAATAACCATTACCATTTGTAATAAAGGAAAAAATCTGAATTGCCTAGAATCCTCTGAAATACATCCATGATTCTAACATCGAACACAGACTCCTCTTATCTCACACCTGCTTTAATCCCTATATTCTATATTCGTAAAAACCGCTTCAATGTTGCATCTCAAAATATGTAAGAGCCAGTCACACTAAAGACATTGAAACGGTTCTACTCTGAACTCGAGTTCAAAGTGACATTAGAACAATTGGAACCGTCAGGTTGAACTCGAGTTCACTGGGCCTTAGGGCCAGTTGTATAACGTGTTGAAACTGGTTCAACTCTAAACTTGAGTTCAAAGTGACATTAGAACAATTGGAACTGTCCCCCTGAACTCGAGTTCACTGGGCCTTAGGGCCAGTTGCTTAACGTGTTTGAAACTGGTTCAACTCTAAACTTGAGTTCAAAGTGACATTAGAACAAGTGGAACTGTCACGTTGAACTCGAGTTCACTGGGCCTTAGGGCCAGTTGTTTAACGTGTTGAAACTACAACAACAACAACAACAACTCTAAACTTGAGTTCAAAGTGACATTAGAACAATTGGAACTGTCACCCTGAACTCGAGTTCACTGGGCCTTAGGGCCAGTTGTTTAACGTGTTTGAAACTGGTTCAACTCTAAACTTGACTTCAAAGTGACAGCTTGAACAATTGGAACTGTAACCTTGAACTCGAGTCTACTGGCCCTTAGGGCCAGTTGTTTAATGTGTTTGAAACTGGTTCAACTCTAAACTTGAGTTCAAAGTGACAGCTTGAACCTGAGTTCAACATTTCTGCTGCAACTAAGTGATATTTATCTGTGATAGATATTTCTACTTATGACTAGCAACATTAACTGTGATATTTTGTTTATGTGAGTCTATTATCGAATATTTTTATATTTATTATATTCGTCCACATACACATTTAATGCATTTTATATAATCGGATAAGCAACATTAATTTAACCTTAGCCATTGTACCGTTTGGTGTTAGCGATTCAGGTTATCCCTTTGTAAAACATATTTCTCATATATATATATATTTTTTTTTTGATATTATTTTGTTTATACATTAATTTTGGTTATACTTAGTAACGTAATGAGTATGATGTGTTACTTTATACAACTAATTGTGTTAATTTCAATTGTAAAAAAGGTGAATTCCGTAAATAAAGAATAATAATAATAATAATAACTGGGCCTTAGTGTAAAAGAACCATTCAAGACTATTTTTAACTTTAACAAAGGGGAAATTATATGGATCAGCAATGATTTTATGACGACAACAACACAATTTGTTAGGATAACAAAATTTTGACGCGCATATCCACTAAAAATCTATGTATCTATTTATTACCTTGTGTATATGTATTTATGTATTTTTGTACATCTGGTGGCATACATGAATAATGAATTTTTATTATTATTATTATTTCTTAGTGCAGGAGTAATAATAATAATAATAATATTTATCTACGGCAATGCCTTTTTTACAAAAATCATACCAAAGAAAGTAAAGTAAAAAAAAAAGACCTTTATTGGCATAATACTCTATTACATCCATATCTACACTAATCACTTCTCCAGCGTCCTTACTCCGGCCCCATCCTCTCTCATCCATTCCGTCACTCTTCTATTCCCTCTTATTCCCACCCATTCTTCCTTCACCCCCTCGCACTCCTCTGCCATATGGCTCCACGTATCCCTCCCCCGTTCACAGATTACACACCTCCCATACTCTTCCCCCATCCACACCTTCCTTCCTCTCTCCTCCGACCCACACCTCGCCAGCACTACCCTTTCCTCCCTACTCCATCCCCCCTCCATCAAATACTTCGGCATTCAGTAAAGTAAATAACATAAAAATAAAGTAATTAATTCTACAAGTATATATTAACATTCACTAATCAACAAACATACATTTTGAAGATACGCTTATAAAAAATCGGTAATAAGAGCCGACAAATCTATTAATTTTAGATGAAACTTAAATGTATTTAATGACGCATCAGATAATCTGAAATGAGGGGAGGAACAAACTAAATTACATGTTCTTATCATTCGATTAATGGAGTAGTACCTGGTATAGTTTGTACGATACAAATCCTCGTTAAATATTTTGATGTGTCTTGTTTTAGACGGAATATTAAAGTTTAACTTACCCAATAACTCGCTACAACATATCAAACCGTGTATAATTTTGTACAATACACACAGATTGAGTAACGTTTTAATAATTTTCAGTGGAAGACTCAAAAGAAGGACGCTATCGTAACGGAGGCGACTAAACTCTTCGACAGTTTCATGAAATCCTTCAACCTACCCTCCAACGCCGTCAGACAGTTGCCGCCCAGTATTAGCAAAATTGAAGAAGCAAGCAGGGCCGCTTTTCCATTGGGTTTCGGACACGCCACGAGCTATGTTAAAACCGGTGTAGCATTAGTAGGGTAAGAAAGAACCGATTGTGTAAACATTCTGAACTGCAGATCGTTTATGAATTAACGTTTTTTGCATGCGCTGTAAAATTTCAGGCGTACATTGCTTTTTTTAAAAAGTCAATTTGAAGTTTCAGACGAGGGTTTCCAATCACAGACTAAGCATGAAGTAATATTTCGAGTTTAGAAAAGCCTGCTTAAACGTTTCAAATTAAGTCATTGTTAAGGGGGGTTTTTAAACTTTCCGGAAACGGTCGAGAAAACGAGCGTCTCAGAGGAGAGTACGGAATATTTCCGGCCTGTAAAACAGACAGACTGACCCAGGCTAGATTGATTGTGGCAAAAGGAACCCACACTCGCCTGACTTAGCTTCTGTGACGTGCGCAACGTAGGCGGAAGGGTTGTAACGCGCGTTTGCCCTACGTTTTTGTCACTCCCAGAGGTTTCTGGCAGCCGAACACTGATCACTAGACTACTGTGTCGCTGATCACCAATAAAGTTAATATTTGCAATAAACAATCGACGTCACTGATATCACGCAACCCCTTTGCAGCCCTCAACGATTACATATATACAGGGTGTCCCCGAATGGTCTGTACAACGCTCTACCACATATTCTCTGAAACAAAATAAGACGATTTAACTAAACTTATCTCTATCCAAAAGTGGTTCCTAAGCCATCTACGAGGCCTCAAAGATATTATTTTTTTTTTCATTATTTTTCAAATATTTTTTTATTTTGGTATGAAAACCTAATTTGGCACATTTAATTACCATGATACCATGCACTTTTTGCGATATGTTTCTTTATCCTACGTTTAAAGTAAGTGGTCAAACTAGGACCATCGACTTCTTAAGATACCTAAATCTTTTTATTCAACAGGTCAAATCATAAGGAATACTTTTTTCTTGCAAGATCATTCAATTTTACGTATTTTTTGTCTCTTATAAAATTTTGCTATTTTCCCCACAAAAAAATATTTTTATTTGTCAAAAAAAAGTAATAAAATTATGAACAATATTTTGCTTCTCAAAACAATTAACAAAGTAGAAATAAAGATAGGTACCTAACAATAAACACAAATTTATTAGTTTCACAACAAATCCACAGTTCGTACAGTGCGTCTTCTACCACAATCCCTCGCAGAGTATTCTAAGCGGCCAGTTTCTCGAAGTCGCCTTTCTACGGAAGCAAATGTTTGATGGTTTGGTATTCGGCGATTTGGAAATCTTTCACTGTACACTCTTACACATTTGCGGCCATTACCTTCACAAAACCCAAAAACTAAAACAATATCAGTTAATTCATTAATTGAGTACATGACTGACGTTGTCACAAAATCACCGATAACTGAATTTCACAGGTGTCTCAATTTCTATTTTTCTAAATAAAGAATGAGTTTTTTTTAGAATTTTATTTCTTTGTTGTTTTGACGAATACAAATATTTTTTTGTGGGGAAAATAGCAAAATTTTATAAGAGACAAAAAATACGTAAAATTGAATGATCTTGCAGAAAAAAAGTATTCCTTATGATTTGACCTGTTAAATAAAAATATTTAGGTATCTTAAGAAGTCGATGGTCCTAGTTTGACCACTTACTTTAAACGTAAGATAAAGAAACATATCGCAAAAAGTGCATGGTATCAATGCAATTAAATGTGCCAAATTAGGTTTTCTTACCTAAGGGATTATTAAGGATTATTTGGCGGGAGGGCAGCAGCAGCTGCACCCACTTAGGCCACAGTCGGGCCCGTTGTAGTGCCTCCCCCCTGATGGTTAGACCCACCCCGCACAGTCGGCAATTGCCAGGATCTGTGCGGGTGACCATTGCCATCCGGGTCCTTCACGATTTGGGGCTTCTTCCCTTAGTAACGTGGTTCTTATTTTTGACAGCGCCGGACACGCGTGAAGAATGTGTCTCGCTGTTTCTTCTTCTTCGTTGCATCCTCGACAAATGTCATCACTGGTGATTCCCATTTTTGCGAGGTGATGCTGGAAGTTGTAGTGACCAGTAATGTAGCCGGTTAGGATTCGTAGTTTCTGTTTTGTGAGTTTTAGAAACTTCTTTGTTGTTTGGCCGTCGGGTTCCAACAGGTATGTCTTTGTTTGGCTGCATGTTGTGAGGTTTGTCCATCTCTCTTTATGTTTCGCAGTATTGAACTCTAGCATGCGTTTGGCTAAGGACCTAGGGGATAGTCCTATTTCTGCACTGTTTGTTGTAATTTTCGATGCTTCTCGTGCTAGTTCGTCTGCGTTATTGTTGCCCTGGCTGTTATCGTGTCCTTTCGTCCACGTTAGTGTTATGCGGTTGGAATTTGCTACTTTGTTCAAGGTTTCTACGCATTTATGTATTAGTTCAGATGTTATTCTGAACTTGTCTAGAGCTGCCAGTGCGGCTTTGCTGTCAGTGACGATAGTTATATTCTGGTCACTTATGTTTCTGTCTTTTATAATTTTAGCACTCTCTAGGATTGCGTAAATTTCAGTCTGTGTTGCAGTAGCATGTGCTGTTATCGGAAGACGTTTTCGCACAGCTAAGTCCTCTGAGTATATCCCTGCTCCACAGCCTGTCTTAGTCTTGGATCCGTCTGTGAACACTACATAGTCCGGTGGTGTTGTTTGTGGGTCCGTGTTCACGACGTATTTCTTTTTGAAGATGTATTGGTGTATCTTCTGGTCTATTTTGCTTCTCAGCATGGGTGGTCCCCATTTGAGTATGCTTCCGTGGCCGTCGGGCGTAGTTTGGTCTGACCATGTGTTCATGGCTCTCAGTCTTTCTGCGGTTAGTCTCGCCGTGCTCTTGATGTGGATATCAAGAGGTGGGAGACTTAGTATTATTTCCATTGCAGCGGTTGATGTTGTTCTGAAGGCTCCGGTTGTGCACGTACATGCCAGCCTTTGTATGTGATTTAATTTCAGTTTTGCTCCTTGTTGGTTAGTCCGTGACCACCAGACTAGGGCTCCGTATTCGAGCGCTGGTCTGATAATACCTGTGTATATCCACAACGCTATCTTTGGAGATAGTCCCCAGGTATTGCCAATGGCCCTTCTGCATTGCCAGAAAGCCCTGCTTGCTTTCTCAGTTTTGTGTTCTAGGTGTTTGGCCCAGTTAAGTTTTGAGTCTAGATAGATTCCTAGGTATTTGACTTCCTTTGATAGCTTCAATTGGGTCTTGGATAGTTTTGGTAGTGTGTGAGTTTCTATCTTATGTTTCTTTGTAAACATCACTACTTCTTACCTAAGTCCAAAATAAAAATATTTGAAAAATAATGAAAAAAAATAATATATTTGAGGCCTCGTAGATGGCTTAGGAACCACTTTTGGATAGAGATAAGTTAAATTAAATCGTCTTATTTTGTTTCAGAGAATATGTGGTAGAGCGTTCTACAGACCATTTGGGGACACCCTGTATATTCAGAATTTAAACGTACACATATAAGTCACACGCGTTTTGCGTCCATGCTCTACCGTGACTTCTTTCAAACTTCCACTCACGCGCCCGCTGTGCTTAAGTGTGGGGTGATGGGGGTAAACAAAAAAGGGTTTAGAAATAAATTGGGAATTGGAGCCAATCTGTCTTCCCATTCAATATCTCTACCGAACAGTCATATTTAAACTGCAGTTTGAAGTAACATTAGTATAAAAGAAAATGTTCAATAAAAATTCTCACGAGCTGCCGTGAGAATTTTTATTGTTGGGGCTGCAGACATAAACATGCGACATTTTTCTTACAAATATGTTTTTATGAGTTTAATTAGCAGCTACTAACGATTTTTTCCACTCCCAGACTAAGCATGAAGTAAAATTTCGAGTTTAGAAAAGCCTGAAAATTTGGTTAGATCGCGTAACGCGAAGCGCGGAGCGGCCAAACCAAATTTTCAGGCTTTTCTAAACTCGAAATTTTACTTCATGCGCCACCGGTATCACTGAAATATTGTGATTTTAAAAATATACTGCTAAATCAGTATTAAAAGTAGTCTGCTAAAGCGGGATTATGAATATAGTGCGAAACAAGAATAATCTGAGTTTCACAATATTTGAGTGGTTTATACGCGTGGCGCATGAAGTAAAATTTCGAGTTTAGAAAAGCCCAGAAAATTTGTCTCGGGTCGCTGCGCGACCCTCGACAAATTTTCACGGGGCTTTTCTAAACTCGAAATTTTACTTCATGCTTAGTCTAGGAGTGGAAACAATCGCTTGTAGCTGCAAATTACTCATAAAAATGTAGTTGTAAGAAAAATGTTGCATGTTTATGTCTGCAGCCGCAACAATAAAAATTCTTACGAGCTGCCACTGAACGTTTTCTTTTATACTAATGTTACTTCAAACTGTAGTTTAAATATGACTTAATTTTAAAGGTTAATGCATCTTTTATACCGATGTTACTTGAAACTACAGTTCAATCCACTTAATAATTTTCAGGCTTTTCTAAACTCGAAATTTTACTTCATGCTTCACCTGTATCACTGAAATATTGTGATTTAAAAAATATACTGCTAAATCAGTATTAAAAGTAGACTGCTAAAGCGGGATTAAAAATATAGTGCGAAACAAGAATAATCTGAGTTTCACAATATTTGAGTGTTTTATACGCGTGGCGCATGAAGTAAAATTTCGAGTTTAGAAAAGCCTGAAAATTTGGTTTGGTCGCTCCGCTTCGCTACGCGACCAAACCAAATTTTCAGGCTTTTCTAAACTCGAAATTTTACTTCATGCTTAGTCTGGGAGTGGAAACAATCGTAAGTAGCTGCAAATTAAACTCATAAAAACATATTTGTAAGAAAAATGTCAAATGTTTATGTCTGCAGCTCCAGCAATAAAAATTCTCACAAGCTGCCACTGAACGTTTTCTTTTATACTAATGTTACTTCAAACCAGAGTAAGCATGAAGTAAAATTTCGAGTTTAGAAAAGCCTGAAAATTTGGATTTGCCGGGCGGAGCGAAGCGAGCCCGGCAAATCCAAATTTTCAGGCTTTTCTTCTTCTTCTTCTGCTATCCCTTGTTGCCCCTTAGGGCGTCGGGTACTCGTTATCGAACCATCTCCTCCATAACTGTTTATTCTCCGCGATTTTTCCTAGCTCTTCTGCGCTTTTCCCATGTCTCTCTCCTATTTCTTCAATTATGTTGGTCATTGTCTTCCTGGGTCTGCCTGGTTTCCTCTTTCATTCCATGGTTGTTTGCTGTACCTGTTTTGTTAGTCTATAGTTGTCCATTCTCCTGACATGGGCATACCAATTTAGTTGTTTCTTTTCTATTTTGTTTGTTATTGTGTCCTGTTTTAAGTTGGCATATATCTCCTCGTTCCTTTTCTTATCAAATTTGGTGAGGTTTGATATTTTTCGCAGGAATTTCATTTCTATCGTGGTTAATTTATTTTTATGTACCGGTAGTGTGGTCATTGTTTCTGTGGAGTATAGCACTGAGGGGATAACAATTTTGTTATATATATGTTGTTTCGTTTTTGAATTTATTTCTTTTTTGCCTAGAATTGTCTTGTTTATCGCATAGTAGATGTTGTTTGCTTTCTTATGTTTGTTGGCTATTTCTGTGTCTATTTTTCTGTCGTTGCTAATGATTGTTGATAGTTATCTTCTCCAATCTTGTTCCTTTGCATGTACAGTACTCTCTCGCTAATCCGCCGCTCCATAATCCGACAACTACTATAATCCGCCGTTTTTTCGCAAGTTGATCCAATCTATAGACTCTCTGTAATCCGCCGTTATTGAACGAGTTTGGTTCGGTAATCCGCCGCCGCAATCACCTCCCTCTCTTTTTTTTCTGGAATGTTCTATACATCGCCGTTTAGTCGTAAACAACTACTCGTTAGTCCACCACTAGGAACAAAAACGAACGGTCGCGCGTCTTTCTTGTTGTTCATTAGCAAAAAAATGGCTTCTTCACCACAATCGCGATCTACTAAACGAAAGCACGAAACTTTAACTTTAATGGAAAAGATGGAAATCTTAAAGAAAGTGGATAGTGGTGTGCCTTTTACAGACATAGCAAATCAGTTTCATATTGGGCGGTCAACAGTTTACGATATTCGGAAGAACAGAAATAAGATCGAAAACTATGTCACTAACGCCGAGTCTGGAATAGGAAAACGTCAAACGATGAGAACTGGTGAATATCCACAGTTGGAAGAAACACTTTTTTCGTGGTTTTTACAAGAGCGTCAACGTCACACACCGATAACTGCTGAAGTGTTGCGACAGAAAGCACTCCAGTTCTATGAGAAAATTTATAAGAAAAATGATTTCAGAGCTAGTGAAGGATGGCTTACAAAATTTAAAGCAAGATTTGGAATCAGGTTGCTGTCCATAACTGGAGAGAAATTGTCCAGCAATGAGGCTGCTGTATCACCATTTCTTGAAGTTTTTATGAAAAAAATTGAAGAGCTTAATTTGACGGCGGATCAAGTTTACAATGCCGATGAAACTGGCTTATTTTGGCGACTTTTACCACATAAAACGTATGTTCACAGAAGTGAAACGTGTGCTCCAGGCAGAAAAGTATCCAAGGAGCGGATAACCGTTATGCCTTGTTCAAATGCAAGTGGCAGTCATAAGTTGAAACTCTTAGTTATTGGAAAATCTAAAAACCCTAGGCCATTCAAGAACATATATCTCCCGGTTGTTTATATGAGTCAAAATAAAGCCTGGGTAACCAAAGATTTGTTTTACGACTGGTTTCATCATGTTTTCGTGCCTGAGGTGAAAAAATTTTTAAAGTCGCGAAATCTACCACAGAAAGCTCTTCTTGTGCTTGATAATGCTCCTGGACACGGCCCAAATGACGAATTATCATCTAGTGACGGCTGTATAAAAACACTCTTCCTTCCTGCTAATTGTACGCCTCTGCTCCAACCAATGGATCAAAATGTGATACAAATGATGAAAAACAATTACAAAAAGAAGATTTTACTTAACGCCATAAGTCGAGAGGCAAACATTTCTGAAACTCTGAAAATGTTGAATATCAAAGATGCAGTTTTTACAGTTTCTGATGCCTGGGACGAAGTTGGAGAAAGAGCAATCAAATCATCATGGAAAAAATTGTGGCCTAGAATTTGTGAAGATGATGACACTTGGGAAGAAGAGGATCTAATTCCATTACAGGAATTGATACAGTTTGCAACAAATCCTAATGCAGGTTTAACACGTGAAGATGTTGAAAATTGGTTTAAAGAAAACCCAGAAATATATGAGCCACGTTTAACCGAAGATGAGCTTGTAAATGAATCATTTGACTCATCCTTTGATAGCTCATCAGACGAAATGTCGGTACATGTAGATTGCACTGTCAAATCAGAGGACGCTTTGGAAAGTGTTGACACTTGCATTAAATGGGCTCAGGAAAATGGAATGACATACGATATGGTTAGAAATTTACGTAAAATGCGTGATCAAGTAATTACGAAGATTTATTATGGCAAAAAACAGGCCAAACTAGACCAGTATTTTTCAAAACCTGAGTAATCAGTTACGTGTCAGTTTATTTTCTAATTTCAATTCATTTTTGTAAACCTACATACTAATACAAAATATATCTGCATATGAGTAAATATCTACATATGTTTTTTATTTTTTTTGTTCCTAGACACTATAATCCGCCGTTTCCAGTAATCCGCCGATGGTCCGGATTTTATGGTGGCGGATTAGCGAGAGAGTACTGTATATTTTGTGTTGTTATCTTTCTTGCACCCTTTTATTTCCATTATTTTTGTTTTGTCCGTGTTTATGCTCATACCCATTTTGTCTATTTCTTCTGTCCATATGTCTATCGTTTTTTGCATCTTTTCTGGTCTGTCCGCTATTAGTGTTACATCATCTGCGTATATTAGAGCCTCTATTAGTAACGCCTTCAGTTTTTTATATCCCCATACTGTCTTAGGTGTTCTGTGTTTGCAATTTTTGTATATTCTGTCCATGTATATGATAAACAGTAGGGGGCTACGTGAGTCTCCTTGTTTTACTCCACTTTTAATCTCGAATTCTGTTGATGTAATGCCGTTTATTTGTACTATTCCTCTTACTCTTGTGTATAAACTCTGAATTGCTTTTAATAGGCTTGATGATATATTTAGCTGCTGTAGGGTCTCCCATAGTTTTGTTCTGTCGATATTGTCAAATGCTGCTTTCAGGTCGATAAAGGTGATATATAGCTCTGCGTTTCTTTCTATTTTTGCTTCTATTGCTTTCCGGAGTACGCTAATATGATCTGTGGTTTGTCTTTTGCTCCTGAATCCTCCTTGTTCTTCTTCTAGTTTGTGTTCTATTTGTTGTCTTAGCCTTCTTTCTAAAATTTTGCTATACACTTTTATAGCTACTGGGGCTAGGCATATCGCTCTATAGTTGTTGCAATCTGTAAAGCTTCCTTTTTTGTGTATTGGGACCAGCGCGTTTGTTTCCCAATCAGTTGGCATTGTTGCTTGTTTCCATGCCATGTTGCATATATCTTTCATCCATTCTATTGCTTTTTGGCCTCCGTACTTGATTAGTTCTGGCGTGATTCCGTCTGGTCCCGCAGCTTTTCCTGTTTTCAGTTCTTTTATTGCATCTGTCACTTCATCCATCTGTATTTCTGTTTCTTCGTCTTGTGTTTATTTTCCCTCTACTTCATTTGTTCTTGTTTCACTTTTCGTGTTGTTTTTTGGTGAGAATTTTTCTTCGTAATGTTCTTTCCATGTTTTTACTATCATTGTTGTTTCGCTCTGTATACACCCGTTTTTATCTCTTACACTTCTTATGTTCTTCTCTCTTTTCTTCCTTAAGGATTTGACTGCTTTCCAGAATTTTTTGTTGTCTGTTTCGCTTAGTTGTTAGATTTCTTCCCCGAATTCTTCCCAGCTTTTCTTTTTTGCTTCTTGCAGTGTTCTTTTTGATTCGTTTCTTCTTATTATGTATGCTTCTTTGTCTTCACTTCTCCTTGTTTGTAGGTATTTTTTCCATGCTTCTTTCTTGTGTTTGATTTTGTGTTTTACTTCGTTGTTCCACCATTTTGTTCTCTTGCTGTTACTTGTTATTTTCTTTTCTCCGCATATCTTTTTAGCTGTATCTATTATGGTGTTTTTTAGTTTGGTCCATTTTTGATTTAATGTGAGTGTTTGGTTTTCTTCTTGTTCCAGTTTTGTTAGCACCTCCGTTATTTCAAGTTCGTATTTTTCTCTAATTTCTTCTTCCTTTAACTTTTCTACTTTTATTTTCTTATGCGCTCTTCCAGGTTTCGTTTTTGTAGTTGTTAGCTTTGTTCTTGTTATTATTAGTTTGTGGTCCGTACTTAGTTCTGCTTCTTTACTTATTTTTACTGATTGTACTAAATTCTCCAGGCTTTTCTAAACTCGAAATTTTACTTCATGCGCCACCCGTATACAACAAGTAAAGTTTCAAGTAAAGTTCAAAATATACTGTGTTAGAATATTGCTTACATTTTGAACTTCGCAAGATTTCGAGTTTAGAAAAGCCTTACGTTAAAACTATAGAAATTGTCATCTTGAACTCGAGGTAAACTTGAATCTGAGTTTAAGTTTTTGTAAAATGCAATCATATCCGTAAGCATATTGTTTGGACAAAATAAACGTTTGTAACATTTGTTAACGTGAGATCAAACATGAGCAGCATATTTTGAACTCAGTTGAAATCTGTGTTTTGTACCGGTGGTGCATGAAGTAAAATTTCGAGTTTAGAAAAGCCTGAAAATTTGGATTTGCCGGGCTCGCACTCGAAATTTTACTTCATGCTTAGTCTGGGAATGGAAACAATCGTTAGTAGCTGCAAATTGAACTCATAAAAACATACTTGTAAGAAAAACGCTGCATGTTTATGTCTGCAGCTCCAACAATAAAAATTCTCACGTGCTGCCACTGAACGTTTTCTTTTATACTAATGTTACTTCAAACTGCAGTTTAAATATGACTTAGTTTGAAACGATTATGCTTCTTTTATACTGATGTTACTTGAAACTATAGTTCAAACCACTTAATAATTTTCAGGCTTTTCTAAACTCGAAATTTTACTTCATGCATCACCCGTATTACTGAAATATTGTTATTTTAAAAATATACTGCTAAATCAGTATTAAAAGTAGACTGCTAAAGCGGGATTAAAAATATAGTGCGCAACAAGAATAATCTGAGTTTCACAATATTTGAGTGTTTTATACGCGTAGCGCATGAAGTAAAATTTCGAGTTTAGAAAAGCCTAATTTGGATTGGCCGCTCCGCTTCGCTACGCGGCCAATCCAAATTTTCAGGCTTTTCTAAACTCAAAATTTTACTTCATGCTTAGTCTGGGAGTGGAAACAATCGTAAGTAGCTGCAAATTAAACTCATAAAAACATATCTGTAAGAAAAATGTCAAATGTTTATGTCTGCAGCTCCAGCAATAAAAATTCACACAAGCTGCCACAGAACGTTTTCTTTTATACTAATGTTACTTCAATCCAGAGTAAGCATGAAGTAAAATTTCGAGTTTAGAAAAGCCTGAAAATTTGGATTTGCCGGGCGGAGCGAAGCGAGCCCGGCAAATCCAAATTTTCAGGCTTTTCTAAACTCGAAATTTTACTTCATGCGCCACCCGTATACAACAAGTTCAAACTAAAGTTCAAAATATACTGTGTTAGAATATTGCTTGTACTTCTTAAGCAATATTCTAACACATTATATTTTGAACTTTACTTGAAACTTTACTTGTTATATATGGGTGGCGCATGAAGTTAAATTGTGAACTTCGCAAGATTTCGAGTTTAGAAAAGCCTTACGTTAAAACCATAGATACTGTCATCTTGAACTCGAGGTAAACTTGAATCTGAGTTCAACGTTTTTGTAAAATGCAATCATATCCGTAAGCATATTGTTTGGACAAAATAAACGTTTGTAACATTTGTTAACGTGAGATCAAACATGAGCAGCATATTTTGAACTTCAGTTGAAATCTGTGTTTTGTACCGGTGGCGCATGAAGTAAAATTTCGAGTTTAGAAAAGCCTGAAAATTTGGATTTGCCGGGCTCGCTTCGCTCCGCCCGGCAAATCCAAATTTTCAGGCTTTTCTAAACTCGAAATTTTACTTCATGCTTAGTCTGGGAATGGAAACAATCGTTAGTAGCTGCAAATTGAACTCATAAAAACATACTTGTAAGAAAAACGCTGCATGTTTATGTCTGCTGCTCCAACAATAAAAATTCTCACGTGCTGCCACTGAACGTTTGCTTTTATACTAATGTTACTTCAAACAGCAGTTTAAATATGACTTAATTTAAAACATTAGTATAAATGAAATTGCCAACCCTTGGTTGCAGAACACTTCAAACATTAAAAGTGCCGAGATTCTTTTCGCAATCTACAACAAGTTAGTCTTACAAAGACTATATCAAACACTTGTTACCGGCGTTTTATTCAAAACGTCGGAACACGATTATTTTATTCACATTCACTAAAACATCAGACTCCTCTCGTTTTGCTCATTTCATTTCATAATCATTTTAATTCCAAATGGCTCAAGTTGAAAACAAAGCCTTTGGGAATTTCTCAAAAGTTCGGAAAAACAGCGAGAACAAAGGTTTATGGTCGTAACATCTGCAGCACAAACTTCGACACGCCAGAGCAGTTGAAAACCAGAGGCCCAAAACTTTTTGGCCTCAGGTAGACACGAAAACTCCACCCTCTGCTTCTTCCACCACATTCTCGACCCATCACCGCCACCCCCAAGATACACGGCGGGGGTGAAGACAGCGGTGGTTGGGAAGATAAGAGACAGCGGAAGACAGAGGAAGACAGTACAGTTTGCAAGTTCAGTTCATCAGTACAGTTCACAGTTATCATCAGTACAGTTCAGAGTTGTCATCAGTACAGTTCGAAGGGCAGTACAGTATCATCAGCAGAGTTATCATCAACAAAGTTTCACCAAGTTTCCATGAAATCATTAAGTGTCGCGAATTAGTCAGTTCGTAAGTCGTTGCGTTCGTTCATTGTTTATTATTGTTATTCTATTTTCTTTTATTTGTGTCATTTATTTCATTCATTATCATTCTTGTGTTATTTTGCTTTGTGTGTCGTGAATAAATATTTTATCCTTGTTTTTGGAGGTCAGAGGTTAATTTACAAATCATTTTAAATTAAACATAATAAAAGTAAGTGTCTTTTGAACTAGGATTTCGGTAAGTTTCTTTTGTTAGTATTGTGTGTGTGTTAAAGTACTGAGCTAATCGGAGTTGTTACGGAGGGACGTTGTTTTTGATGTAGAACTCATGCTCTCTCAAATTATCTATTAAATTTAGCATAAACAGCAAGCGACGTCCCGCGCCCCAATAACACACTCATTGAAACAATAGTTGTTTCAATGAGTGTTTGATATAGTCTTTGTAAGACTAACTTGTTGTAGATTGTGAAAAGCATCGCATTTTTAATGTATAATTTGAAACGTTTATGCTTCTTTTATACCAATGTTACTTGAAACTACAGTTCAAACGACTTAATTTGAAACGTTATTGCTACTGGCGAACTAATAATTATCTTTAAACTTTTGCTAGTGATGCTGCACACCGTGTTCATCCACTTGCTGGTCAGGGTGTAAATCTGGGCTTTGGCGACATCACCGCTCTGAATAGGATATTAGGAGATTCCATCTATTCCGGATCAAAATTGGGTAATTGTTGAAGTGTTGTTTACTCGACAGAAATATTGAATGTTGCGTGTGTTTAAGGTGACTTGAGTTATTTGAAGCAATACGAAACGGAGAGGCAGAGGCACAACGTGCCGACGATGGTGGCCATCGACGGATTGCACAGGTTGTACACAACCGATTTTACACCGATCGTTTTGTTGAGGAGTCTGGGATTACAGTTAACGAATGCGTTAGAACCGATCAAGGTTGGTAAAAAAGCACTTTTAATAAAAACAGTCCACTATTTTATACACTGCTTCAAGAAATTGCCATACCACCTTAATAATAATAATAATAATAACTTTATTAATTCACTGACTATAGAGGCTTATACTTCGTTATACATTGTTGAACATAAATAAAACACTGTTTATCACTTTGTATAACAATTGGTTTATTTGGTGACTATAGTTTCGATACTACACGTTGTTACTAACGGTTTGATAATGATACGTTCAGTATCGAAACTATAGTCACCAAATAAACCAATTGTTATACAAAGAAAGTGATAAACAGTGTTTTATTTAACTTTATTAATGTCAAATCCAAAACGATACACAAGTCAAAATATACATACATATGAATGAAATTAAACAAAATTAGTACAATCTTAGTTTATAATAATAATACAGGCCAGTTGGGAGATTGTTAATCATTTAAATTTGGTCTTCCAAAAAATATTTCCAATGATAGTAAGCTTTACTGCACAGAAATGTTTTAACTCTGGTTTTGAAGACAGTGTAATTGTCACATTTAACTCCCACGGGAAGTTTGTTACAATTGATATAACTTCAAACTTTCACCCTTTAAGGCAAATTTCACTGTACTTACATTGGTCGCATTCAGCGATGGAAAGAGTGGCAAGATATGAGATGAAATTGATTGGATTGGGTAGTGAAAGGCTGGTGAAAGAGGTGTGGAGAACATGTGTGGGAGTAGGAGAGAGTGATTGGAGAATGAAGAGAAAAATGTATGAAAGAGCAGGGGTGTCTGAAAGTTTGTAAAATGAGTGGTTGGAAAAAGGAGTGAATGTGGCAGCGTGGATGAAGGAAAAATGGGAGGAAGTGGAAAAACAGGAGCGTCAAGGGTATATTGAGAGAAGTACCTATAATCCTCTATATAAAAGGTGGCAGGTACATGGGAAACTGCCAGGGTACCTCAACAGGAATTTACTAAAAATAGAGGAGAAGGTAGCACTGGCGAGGGCGAGGTGTGGTTCGGAGGAGAAAGGAAGAAAGGTATGGATGGGTGAAGAGTATGATAGGTGTGTTTTGTGCGGAAGTGGAAGGGATATGTGGAGATGGGATGAGTGTAAGGGGATAAGTGAGGAATGGACGAGAGGTGTTAAAAGGATAGAGGAGTGGATGCGAGAGGATGGGGCGGGCGTAAAGATTGTGATAAGATTAGGGTGGGAGAGAGAGAGGAGAAGAACTGATTAGCTGTGAATTTGGTTTCATATGTTTAGTTTTGTATTGTGTTTATGGAAATGTATATTAGTTTTGGATGCCAATAAAGGTTTTTTTTTTGTCGCATTCAGCAGAGTGCTTACTTTAATTATTTAAAAATTTTTTTGGCAATTGGAGTTTCAATAAATTTTACCTAACCCCTGATTTAAGTGAATTTCAATAAATTACACCTAACCCAACTCCTGATTTTATTGAATTCCAATAATTTACACCTAACTTAACTCCTGATTTCATTGAATTTCACTAAATTATGCCGAGCTGGGTTAGGTGTAATTTATTGAAATTCAATGAAATCAGTTAAGTTAGGTGTAATTTATTGGAATTTAATAAAATCAGGAGTTGGGTTAGGTGTAATTTTTTGAAATTCAATGAAATTAGGAGTTAGATTAGGTGTAATTTATTGAAATTCAATGAAATCAGGTGTTAGGTTAGGCGTAATTTATTTAAATTCAATAAAATCATGAGTTGGGTTAGGTGTAATTTATTGAAATTCAATGAAATCAGGAGTTAAGTTAGGTGTAATTTATTGGAATTCAATAAAATCAGGAGTTGGGTTAGGTGTAATTTTTTGAAATTCAATGAAATTAGGAGTTGGGTTAGGTGTAATTTATTGAAATTCAATGAAATTAGGAGTTAGGTTAGGTGTAATTTATTTAAATTCAATAAAATCATGAGTTGGGTTAGGTGTAATTTATTGAAATTCAATTAAATCAGGAGTTGAGTTAGGTGTAATTTATTGGAATTCAATAAAATCAGGAGTTGGGTTAGGTGTAATTTTTTGAAATTCAATGAAATTAGGAGTTGGGTTAGGTGTAATTTATTGAAATTCAATGAAATTAGGAGTTAGGTTAGGTGTAATTTATTGAAATTCAATTAAATCAGGAGTTCAATTTCTAAAATTTGAGAGTAATTGCAGTTGGTGCGTTCATTTCTTGGAGCAGTGTATAAATAATATACACTGTACAATTTGATTTATATAGCTGGTCATCGCAATAATAAAAACCTGTTTTCTTTTCAGAAAAGTATAATCAACCAAGGAGCAGCATAAACGCAAACAAATTAATTAAGTTTATTTAATTTTGTACTTCACTGGAAATCGACAATAATTTCTGTTGTAAAATACGAATTCATCCACTGTACCAAAAAATTGTACTAATACTTTTTGTTCGAATAAACATATATTATTAAAAACACAATTGTTAATTCAAAAATCCACATCCTATCCAACTGTATGTATTTTCAGTTTCTGCATATTGTCTAACTATTTGTAATCCTCCTGTCAAGTAGGTTGGTACAGGGCTTCAAAGCCAGAGCTGGGTTAGGTGTAGTTTATTGAAATTAAATATATACACCATTCCATTTGTTTCTGGATCTTGCCTAGCCATGCTTTCGTGTTGTTATGTTGCAGTATCAACATTTACATTTTTTATTAGTTGCCACTCCTGATTCCTTATTTTACCAGTGTTGCAATAATTTATGATATCATAAGTAATTAAAATGTGTTAACGGGAAGACCCAAGCGAGAAATACAAATGGATGACGAAATAAGTTTGCAGAGCCGAATTCATTATATTTATTATATACAATATTATTGCTGTGTTTGTATGTACAAAAACCAAGTAGTAAATTTTGTTAATCTTAAAACTGCATATTATTATCCTTTTATATCTGAAAATTTGTAAAACAGGCAACAGTGTAAGATCACAATAGTCAGAAATTATAACCTTAAAATTGAACATCTGACAGTGACATTTAAAAACCCTGATTTAAAACACAACCAGCCCCATTTACAATACTTAAACTGTCACTTTTCCATAGCTAGGCGAGATCCAGAAACAAATGGAATATATTATATCCAACATGATAAAATCAAGTAATTTATTGTTACTTTATAAAATCAAAAACAATCAAATAAAAACAAACGTGGATATAAAACTAAACAAACAAATTCACCAATACCAAACGAAAAGAAAAGCAGACATAAGAACACAAAAATTCACATCTAATAACACATCAATAACACATGTCAGAAACTATAAAACAATTTAATAAACTTGACAAAAACATAAAAGAACTAAAGTATACAACATATAAATTAAAAATTAAGAACCTAATACTTAACAACAAAATAAATTAAGTAAATATATCGGAGCAGAAAATGTACAAAACATATATCCCTCGATACCAGTAGCCCGAGCTGGGAACAATCACCCAACGATCCCGCGGCGAAGAAGTAGGGAAGGAAAAAAGAAAAATTTCAATTTTTACAATACCATTTATTATAAATATAGTATTATTGTAATGAATGTTTGTAAATATTTGTAAATAAAGAATATTGTACTTTAATAAATTCTATGAAATCAGGAGTTGGGTTAGGTGTAATTTGTTTGAAATTCAATAAAATCAGGAGGTGGGTTAGGTGTAACTTTTTGGAAATCAATAAAATCATGAGTTGGGTTAGGTGTAATTTGTTTGAAATTCAATAAAATCAGGAGTTGGGTTAGGTGAAATTTATTGAAATTCAATTAAATTAGGATTTAGGTTAGGTGAAATTTATTGAAAATCGATTTTCAAAAAATTAACTATATATTTGGTATCACTTTGTTTACACATGTAAAAAAAAGAACATTGTACTTTTAGCAAAAAATCACGTCGCGATTGGCGTCGGCAGTGCGTTTCTCTGCTGCGTCGTGCTGGCCGTCTCTTTGGCCTCCCAGCTGCCCTCCCAGAACGCCTTCAACCGGTTATCCTTGTTGCCGCAAAACTCCCTGAAGTCCCTCAACAGCTTCGTTTGGAAATTGTTGTCGACGGACTGGTTCATCCTCCATCTGCGGCTCACCATGTGATTCCAAGACCACAAAAAACCCATCTGATTCAAAACAAAGGAAAATTACAACAAGCAGACACACAATTTTAACAAAGCTAAATTGGAGCCACCAAACACATGGAGTGGCTTAAATTAGCATGGTTATTTTTTAAATTACCAGTAATAAAGAGTTCATTAAATAATTTGTCAGTTTTTTTGTACATTTTTAAAACATTTGTTAAATTCAATGGATTTCATTGAATTTTTTTTATTGAATTTAAAAAAATTACACCTAACCCAACTCCTGATTTTATTGAGTTTCAAAAAATTACACCTAACCCAACTCCTGATTTTATTGAATATCAAAAAATTACACCTAACCTAACTCCTGATTTTATTGAATTTCAAAAAATTACACCTAACCCAACTCCTGATTTTATTGAGTTTCAAAAAATTACACTTAACCCAACTCCTGATTTTATTGAATTTCAAAAAAATTACACCTAACCCAACTCCTGATTTTATTGAGTTTGTTTTATCGAAAACGTCGTAACTTGATTATTTTATTCACATTCGCGAAAACATCGAACTCCATTTGTTTTGCTCATTTCAGTTCATAATCATTTTAATTCCAAATGACTCAAGTTCGTAACCATTCATTCGATGTTCTTTTGTATATATTTTTTTCTTGTAAATATGTAAATTAGTCCAACATTGAATTCCCCCGAACGTGACCAACAATGACGACTTGCAAACCACCCCATCATTAACCGCGCGACCAGCACCGGCCGATGTTTACAACCCCGAGGAAGGTCATAAAATTCCGCACCTCCGAGGACCAGCGCCATAAAACCCACGGCGCGCTGTAGATGTTTACGACCATGAAAACAAAGCCTTTGGGAATTTCTCAAAATTTCGGAAAAACAGCGAGAACAAAGGTTTATGGTCGTAACATCTGCAGCACAAACTTCGACACGCCGGAGCAGTCGAAAACCAGAGGCCCAAAACTTTTTGGCCTCAGGTAAATATGAAAACTCCACCCTCTGCTTCTTCCACCACGTTCTCGACCAATCACCGTCACCCACAAGATACATGGCGGGGGTGAAGACAGCGGTGGTTGGGAAGATAAGAGACAGCGGAAGACAGAGGAAAGGCAGTACAGTTCGAAAACTTGATTCGGTCATCACAAGTCAGTCGAACTCCAGACATCAAGTTCAAAAACGCATTCAGGATACATGAAGTGAAGTTCAAAGTTTTATCAAGTGAAGTTTTCATCATTTGTAAGTCGTCGCGTACCTATAAGTTGTCGGTGTCATTATTCATTGAATCGTCACATCACGTTCGTTCAATTTTATTCATTTGTTCATTTCATATATTTTTATCATCGTTCATTTTATCATTGTTTGTTTAGCTTAATCATTGTATTTCTGTGCTTATTTGTGTCATTCATTACATTTTTGTTGGTCCTTTTTTTTCTTGTTAATAAATTTTAAGGGGAATATAACAGTGGTCTGAAATTTAATGTTAGGTTTATTTAAAAACTAAAGGTCCTAGAAAGTTGAAATTTTGACAGCGTATATTAAGCCCAATTATCTAGTAAAATATCGAAGTACATTTTTTTTAAACAATTTGCTTTCAGAGGTATGAAAAAAATAATGTTAAATTTTTCAAAATTAAAAAAAAAATTCCCATATCTTACTAGTTTATACTATAAGGAATATAATGTGAACATTTCATAAGGATGCGATAGCTCATGCCCGAGTCAGGTTAAAATAAAAATCTTGAAAAATAAGACCGTAAAATACCGCCGCCTTGCGGATCTTCTCTTAGTTGAACGCGTTGTACATTCATCTGCACAATTATTGGAGGGGCGAGCAGTATGCGGCCAGCGTTTATCTCTGGGCCGGTGAACGCTGTGCGGCTTCGCGTTTGTTTTTCTTTTCTTTTTTCAATCATAGTTAACAAAAACGGCTCGCGTCGTTAGCATTTATTCTCGTAAAATTAATATTTCGCAATTATAATCGATATTTTATTGTACTAGTGTTTTATTTTCATGCTTTCTGACTACTAATGGAATAAGTATTTTTTTATACTGCATGTTCACTAATATAGAAAACACGAAATGTTTCACTAATTTAAATAAAGATGTGTAATATACCTTTAATATTGGCTTTCCTTATTATTTGACAGTGTCGGTATTATTAAATTATTTTTAAAGTTTTTAAAGCTGATTAATAAACCAGAAGCAATCGAATAACAATCAGTCTTGTTCAAATCATTATTTCGTCTTAAATCTTTCGTTATTAAAGCAGTTGTTAAATGCCATTAAACTTCTCGCAATAAAACTATTAAAGTAAATTGTAAAGTTTCTAGCAATCGGACCTATTTGAACCAACTGCGACTTCATCAACGAATCAATGATATCAAAACTATAAGAATAGTAAGAATAACACCAATATGACGTTGTCGTAGATTAATGTTACAAATCAACTATTTTTTACTGAGCACAGGTAATATTTGTTTGACGAATGTTTAAAAAAATGTAGGGTTTAACTGCGTGCATATTCATTGTTAATTATTTTAGAAAAAATAGAACTATAATAATAATAAGGTAGTTATTATAATGCATTTCACTACTATCTACTATCGTTTACGCCCCATATCAATAAAATCTGTAAGCAGGCCTTGAAGATGCTAGGTTTTGTTAGGCGTGCGACTGAATCATTCACTTCTGTATGGGCTATTCGCAAATTATTTCTATCTTATGTGAGATCGAAATTAGAGTATTGCGCCGCTGTATGGTCTCCTACGTTCAGCACGCATATAAATAAAATTGAAAGAATACAAAAAATGTTCGTAAAGTACCTTTATTTCAAGCAGTCCTCAGTATATCCGGATAGTAATGTCATAGAATACAACATGCTTTTAGAAATGTTTAATTTGCAACATCTGTCAATTAGAAGAAACATAATACTACTTAAAACTATTTACAACTTATTACATAACGAGATTAATGATCCAAATCTGCTTGAATTAATAAATATTTACGTTCCGCGTTATAATAATAGAAATGCGTTAACGTTCTTTTGTAAACGCAGTCGAACTAATTTATATTTTAATTCGCCACTAAATAAAATGATGCGATTATACAACACTGTTCGCAACTCAGCTGATATTTTTGATCACAGTATTGTAAAATTTATAAGAGATATTATGCCTCACTTATAATCCTCGTATGTATTGTCTACTTTTGTTAATTTTACAAAACTAGTAAATTTAAACTTTAGTTAAGTGTCATGTGTTGTACATGGAAATGTTCCCTGTAATTGGATGTACATCTGTTGGGAAATAAAAGAGTTATTATTATTATTATTATTATTTCAAATAATAAGCTTCTTGCTCAACATTGCACCGAGCCCAATATATTTTTTTCAAATTTGGCTGATTTATAATGAGTCATATCTTGATAGTAAGTAAATAAGGAATAAATGAATTGAAATTGAATGTTATTGCAATCCTCTATTTATACGGCTCAGTCAACTTAGCCCCCCGAAGTTCGACTTCTTAAAAAATAACTGTTGCGCTAGACGGGCCTTAGCTAGCGCTAGCTAGCGCCACAAAAATTAGAGCTAGCGCCGTTTAGACAAGAAAGTTACGGGGGTTTGAACTTTCGGGGGGCTAGGTTGATGCTGGATGTTTCAAGTTTTCTTACAGTATTCGGATTCCTCAGAGCTAGCGCTACCAATTTAAAAGCTAGCGCCACCCCCACAACCCCAAAAGATTATACAACATTTTAAACCCTAGCCCCCCGAAATGAGATTTTTTTAATCAAATTGGGTGCAAAAGTTCAATTCAAGGCTTTAAACGAGTGTTCTCCACTCCCAGACTAAGCATGAAGTAAAATTTCGAGTTTAGAAAAGCCCCGTGAAAATTTGTCGAGGGTCGCGCAGCGACCCGAGACAAATTTTCTGGGCTTTTCTAAACTCGAAATTTTACTTCATGCGCCACGCGTATAAAACGCTGATTTCAAGTAAGGTTCAAATATACACAAATTTCACAAAATTTTAGTGTTCTATACGCGTGGCGCATGAAGTAAAATTTCGAGTTTAGAAAAGCCCAGAAAATTTGTCTCGGGTCGCTGCGCGACCCTCGACAAATTTTCACGGGGCTTTTCTAAACTCGAAATTTTACTTCATGCTTAGTCTGGGAGTGGAAAACACTCGCTTAAAGCTTCAAATTGAATTCCTGTAAAAACAACATATATCTAAAGATTTAAACAAAAT
The DNA here is from genome assembly GCA_932526585.2 of Philonthus cognatus. Taxonomy (NCBI): domain Eukaryota; kingdom Metazoa; phylum Arthropoda; class Insecta; order Coleoptera; family Staphylinidae; genus Philonthus; species Philonthus cognatus. The sequence goes on from OW052241.1 coordinate 179,310,876, forward strand.
AAAGTGAATCTGGAATACGTCTACTTTAAAGAAAAACTCCCTGTATATCGTAGAATCAGGATATTGAGATAGATTGTGTTAGAATGAAAATAAAGTCAATTGAATAGCAACGAAAGGAGCTTAATCACAATTTTGTAGCATCGAAAAGATACCCATGTTTTGATTAGGTACATACATAACCCGATGTGTACTAGGTAAATTTTCAGGCATTCATTGTTTTTGAAAAGCGTTCAGTTTGAAACTCCCAACGAGTGTTTTCCACCGAGTAATAATGATTTAAGTTATCATAAAAAAAACAACCGTGAGGTACGCCACTGTCTTGCTAGCACTAGCTATCTCTTGATTAACTTTCTCATTTATCACTTGGTGAAACATTTTGAAATAATAATAAAGGATAAATTAAAAACACTTGGTTTGTTTCACTATTTGTTTCTATTTACTTGACTAGTTTCGCTTTTTACGGCATTATCAAGAGTGAATCAAGAGTGAACTTTGATAATGCCGTAAAAAGCGAAACTAGTCGAGTAAATAGAAACAAATAGTGAAACAAAGCAAGTGATTTTAATGTATCCTTTAATATCACTAGCTATGTCGTTGTTAGTGTTTATAGACTTCAGTATAGCAATTACAATACCAAAAAAAAAATTGAAATCGTACGGTTAGTTTCCGAGTTATAACGATTTCAATTATCAAAAACAATCGTCAGTTACGCCACTGTCTTACTAGTGCAAGCTATCTCGTTGCCAGTGTTTATAAATATTAGTATAGTAATTACAATGCCAAAAGAGTTTCTTAAATCGTACGGTAAGTTCTTACGTAATAACGATTTAAATTAGCTAGGAGTGAAAACACAATTGTCAGTTACGCTACTGTCTACTAGGCATCATGTTTCTAAAAGCCAGTGTCTATGAACATAAATAAAGTAATTACAACGCCGAACTATTTGTTGAAAGCGGTATATTATATGCCAAACATCATTTTGTATTAAAATTCAGGAAGTAAATGGTAATACGCATACAGGATCTGAAAGCTCTTGCATCAAAATTTGGACGTGAACTTTTTTTTACCTGATATTTTTGAGAGAATATTTTTGTCATATTCTGTTGGCGCTAGCTCTAAGTTATATTTTCCACCCAATTTGATTAAAAACATCTCATTTTAGGGGGCCAGGGTTAAAAATGTTTTATCATTTTTTGGGGCTGTGGGAGTGGCGTTGGCTTTTAAATTGGTAGCGCTAGCTCTGAGGAATCCGAATAGTGTAAAAAAACTTAAAAAATCCAAACTCGGGGGGCTAGCATCAACCTAGCCCCCCGAAAGTTTAAATCCCCGTAGTTTTCTTGTCTAAATGGCGCTAGCTCTAATTTTTGTGGCGCTAGCTAAGGCCGGTCTAGCGCAATCGCTTTTTTCAAAAAAGTCGAACTTCGGGGGCTAAGTTGACTGAGCCTATTTATACACATCATCATTTTGTAAACCCTGTACTAAACATAAAAAAAAACAGGGCAGCTTTCCGTTTAATTTTTTTCAATCTATTATTTATTTGTTGCATTCATAAAAACTAGAATATTTGACCGAATATAAATTGAAATTCTCCCCAAAATTGGGGGTATTTACCCAATTGGGCAGAGGCCAAATTAATACACATTATTTTCATGGCAATAGCAGTTAGGGAAGATAATATTCCCATTTAAAAAATATCATTGAAAATCCTATGTTTTTTTCATATATGTGCGGCATATAAATATTCACAATGAGCTTATGAACATGAATTATTTTATTATTATATTTTTAAGAAATAATCTATAATTTAATAAAATAAAACACATAGTTTGTTCGGCTGTCGAAACTGGAGTCTTAAAAGTAAAAATAATGTGTTATAATGACAAGAATAAGAATCATCAGTTTTGTAAATACCGAAAAATAACACAGGATCCGATAACGCTTTCTAACGAATTGAAAACAATACATAGCTTGTATGTATTATCAGCGAATCGACACTTTCGTTCGATCCGTCTTTTTTATACGCTTTGTTTTTTTCGTCTATTCCACGCGACGCGAGACCCCATCCGTTCATGCCAAGGAGCAATGCACAAATGCACAGCGAACTGCCGCTTTTCTCTCTGACTGTATTCTCCCTACTTGTGCTGTAAATTTGGCATCGGATGAGCTACTCTAAACTATGTGGGTCTTTCCAACACGATCGGCGTGTTACACTGCAATAATCCCCTTAAGTGTTGTTTTTTTTCAAAACAATAGTCATTTTAAATTCATACAAAATTCAAACAACCTATTTTGTATACAATAAAAATGAGTGCCTTTTGACCAAGGATATTTAGGTAAGTCAATTTATTATTATTATTTTGTGTGTGACCAATCCTGAGCCACCGGAGTTGTTATGGAGGAACGTCGTTAGTGCATAACTCATGCTCTTTATAAAAATTAGCACAACAGCAAGCGACGTCCCGTACCCCGATAACAAGTTTAAAAAAATTACACCTAACCCAACTCCTGATTTAATTGAATTTCAAAAAATTACACCTAACCCAACTCCTAATTTTATTGAATTTCAAAAAATTACACCTAACCCAACTCCTGATTTTATTGAATTTTAAAAAAATTACACCTAACCCAACTCCTGATTTAATTGAATTTTAAATAATTTCACCTAACCCAACTCCTGATTTAATCGATTTTCAATCAATTTTACCTAGCCCAACTGCTGAATTTATTGAATTTCAAAAATTACACCTAACGTAACTCCTGATTTAATTGAATTTCAATAAATTTCACCTAACCTAACTCCTGATTTAATCGATTTTCAATAAATTTCACCTAACCTAACTCCTGATTTTATTGACTTTAAAAAATTACACCTAACCCAACTCCTGATTTTATTGAATATCAATTACACCTAACCCAACTCCAGATTTTATTGAATTTCAAAAAATTACACCTAACCCAACTCCTGATTTTATTGAGTTTCAAAAAATTACACTTAACCCAACTCCTGATTTTATTGAATATCAAAAAATTACACCTAACCCAACTCCTAATTTTATTGAATTTCAAAAAATTACACCTAACCCAACTCCTGATTTTATTGAATTTCAAAAAATTACACCTAACCCAACTCCTGATTTTATTGAATTTCAAAAAAATTACACCTAACCCAACTAACGATTTTATTGAATTTAAAAAAATTACACTTAACCCAACTCCTGATTTGATTGAATTTTAAATAATTTCACCTAACCCAACTCCTGATTTAATCGATTTTCAATAAATTTCACCTAGCCCAACTGCTGAATTTATTGAATTACAAAAATTACACCTAACCCAACTCCTGATTTGATTGAATTTCAAAAAATTACACTTAACCTAACTCCTGATTTAATTGAATTTCAATAAATTTCACCTACCCTAACTCCTGATTTAACCGATTTTCAATAAATTTCACCTAAAATAACTCCTGATTTTATTGAATTTCAAAAAATTACACTTAACCTAACTCATGATTTAATTGAATTTTAATAAATTTTATCTAACCCAACTCCTGATTTATTCGATTTTCAATGAATTTAACCTAACCCAACTCTTGATTTTATTGAATTTAAAAAATTACACCTAACCCAACTCCTGATTTTATTGAATTTCAAAAAATTACACTAAACCAAACTCCTGATTTATTTGAATTTTAATAATTTCACCTAACCCAACTCCTGATTTAATCTATTTTCAATAAATTTTACCTAACACAACTCCTGATTATATTGAATTTCAAAAATGACACCTAGCCCAACTCCTGATATTATTGAATTTCAAAAAATGTACACCTAACATAACTCCTGATTGAATTGAATTTCAATAAATTTCACCTAACCCAACTCCTGATCTTAATAAATTTTAATAGATTTTCTTACATTTTTAAAACTTTCACTAAACGTAGTGGAATTTTCTCTTTATAAAATTTAAATAATAAAATTAATGTTTGACCTAAACTTGGGAAGCCGAACACGTAGAGCGGCATAAATCAGCTGATTGCAGTCTAGCGACTGCTATTGTTGGGTGAAATTTGTATATTGAACAATGGATATTTCTATTCGCTTCCTGGTATCCTACGTTAACGTTGCCACTCTATGTTGTCATCGGCCCGAGTATAATGACATTCTATATGAACAACAAAAGTTTGATCTAACCTAATCTTGAGATGTGAGCATATTGATTAACTACAGTGCAATCATTTAAAACATGATTTAGAGTAGGCTTTGAATTTTAATTTAGATTGGCACTACTGACCACTGAAATATAGTAATACTGGAACGCGCTCTGGCGACGCCAGCGTGAGCCGACAGAGATAGCGAGTAACGGGTCTTGTGTCTCCGTCGTACAGCCTGACTTTAGTTCTAATGCGCATGCGCGAGGAGCGTGAGACAATGACACAAGACCCTTTGGTCGCTGTCTCTCTCGGCTCGCTTTCTTAACCCAGCGATCATAGGCAGTGCGCGTTCCAGTATTACTATATTTCAGTGCTACTGACTGTTAACACTAAGTTTACCATAACCTCAAATATATTCCTTCATACAATTAGCAATCTGGGTAACAGACCAAAAAAAAATGCTGTCTACTCTAAATCATCATTTAAACCCTGGGTCTCCAAACTATCTTCTTCGCGGGCCACAAATACAATTCTAAATAATAAAGTCGGCCAAGATCCGATTAATTTTATAAAATTATGAAAAATTTAAGGAACAATTGTTACAATATTTCAAAATATGACATTTACAAAAAAAAATTACAAACCACGGGCCGGATTCATGCAAGTCGCGGGCCGGATTTGGCCCGCGGGCCGTAGTTTGGAGACCACTGATTTAAACGATCGCACGGTACTTCTGAAACCTTGTCCAAGATATCATATTTTATAGGAGACACAATTATTATAAGAGCCGCGTAATCCTTCTGATTATTTATTTCATGGTGCATATATCTTCATCATGAGCGATTTTTAATAAGTATTTTGAGTAGATAGTTTATACTAATATTTGCAAATTAATAATACCTCCTTATGAGAAACATTTTTTGGAAAATCAGGACTAACGAGCTTTGGGAAGTAGTTAATGGATATGAAAGAATGTGTATCTTGAACAAGTTTCTCATCTTTCACATGGTGAAACATATTTAACTATATTTAATTGATGAGGCGGATACATGATGAAACTCCATAATACTATTTGAAATAAAACAACACAGTTGGGAGGGTTTCACTTTTATTGTTGAACACTGCAACATGTTTCACCACACAGTGGCTTCATCAGGCAGATGAAATAATGATTATTTCATCTGCCTGATGAAGCCACTGTGTGGTGAAACATGTTGCAGTGTTCAACAATAAAAGTGAAACCCTCCCAACTGTGTTGTTTTATTTCAAATATTTAACTATGATTTAATAAAGAAAACACTTGGTTAAATCATGAAAGAATGTGTTTCACCAATCTGGATAGGATAAAAAACTTTTGACAAATATTCAGAACATGGAACATACACCCTGTTCTGAATATTTGTCAAAGTTTCTTTAAAATCCTTACTCTTCTTGTATTATCGTAATCATCCTTATTCTTCCCGCTCACGTGTCTAGTGATGTAAGCCTCGTGGGGGCTGGGAACGACGTCCGTGTGCACGTACTTTCCGGTCGTCCGTTTCTTCCCGATGGACATCAACCTGTTCCTTGGCTTCGGTGCCGGACTAGTCACCAAAACAAAGACGGTCCCGGTGCAGTGGATGTACTGGTGTTCCTGCGTCGCGGCGTTACTCTGGGGCTCCATCAAGCAAGGTATAAACCCGAACCTAGCCACGATCGCTTCTTGGAAGAGAAACAAGCGATCCAGACTCGTATCCTCTCTAAATTCTTAATGTAAAAAAAAAACACACATTAGCGTGTGCTGTAAAGTTTCTGACATTTGTTGTTTTTTATAAGAGTTTAATTCAAAGATTTCAACGAGGGTTTTCCACTCTTAGACTAAGCGTGAAGTAAAATTTCGAGTTTAGAAAAGCCTGAAAATTTGGATTTGCCGGGCGGAGCGAAGCGAGCCCGGCAAATCCAAATTTTCAGGCTTTTCTAAACTCGAAATTTTACTTTATGCGCCACCGGTACAAAACACTGATTTCAATTGAAGTTCAAAATAAACTGCTTATGTTTGATCTCACGTTAACAACTTAAAAAAAGGAACAAGCGATCGGGACTTGTATCCTCTCTAAATTCTAAATGTAAAAAAAACACACATTAGCGTATGCTGTAAATTTTCTGACATTCGTCGTTTTTTAAACGAGTTTAATTTGAAGATTTTAACAAGAGTTTTCCACTTCCTGAGTAAGCATGAAGTAAAATTTCGAGTTTAGAAAAGCTTGAAAATTTGGTTTGGTCGCGTAGCGCGAAGCGCGGAGCGGCCAAACCAAATTTTCAGGCTTTTCTAAACTCGAAATTTTACTTCATGCGCCACCGGTACAAAACACTGACATATTACGAAGTTTAAAACACACCGCTGAACTTTATATTGAATCAGTGGTTTGTACTGGTGGCGCATGAAGTAAAATTTCGAGTTTAGAAAAGCCTGAAAATTTGGTTTGGTCGCGTAGCGCTTCGCGCTACGCGACCAAACCAAATTTTCAGGCTTTTCTAAACTCGAAATTTTACTTCATGCTTAGCCTGGGAGTGGAAAACACTCGCTTGAAGCTTTAAATTGAATTCATTGAATAAACCGAGCATCGAAAAAAGTGCAACGTAAGCATATGGATATTTAATAGAATAATTCTCGTTATGAAAATGTTCGGTGTTACACAAAACTCTCTGTATATACATGTATATATACAGAGAGTTTTATGTAACACCGAACATTTTCATAACAAGAATTTTTCTTTAAAGCATCCATATGCATACGTTGCACATTTTCCGATGCTTGGTTTGTTACAAGAATCCAATTTGAAGCTTTAAACGAGTGTTTTCCACTCCCAGGTTAAGCATGAAGTAAAATTTCGAGTTTAGAAAAGCCTGAAAATTTGGTTTGGTCGCGTAGCGCGAAGCGCGGAGCGGCCAAACCAAATTTTCAGGCTTTTCTAAACTCGAAATTTTACTTCATGCGCCACCGGTACAAAATACTGATTCAATGTAAAGTTCAGCGGTGTGTTTTAAACTTCGTAATATGTCAGTGTTTTGTATCGGTGGCGCATGAAGTAAAATTTCGAGTTTAGAAAAGCCTGAAAATTTGGTTTGGCCGCTCCGCGCTTCGCGCTACGCGACCAAACCAAATTTTCAGGCTTTTCTAAACTCGAAATTTTACTTCATGCTTAGCCTGGGAGTGGAAAACACTCGTTTAAAGCCTCAAATTGTATTCTTTTAATAAACCGAGCGTGGTAAAATGTACAACTTCTGCATATATATACTTAAAAGAAAAATTCTCGTTATGAAAATGTTCGGTGTTACATAAAACTCTGTGTATATTGCAAATGGTTACAATTTTCACTCGACATACCTTTAAATAGCGGATCTCGCCCTTCCAAACACTGGATGTTCAACGGGACGAATATCGGCCCTCTCAGCGGGTCAGATTTGTTCGAGTAGGGCAGGGCCAGCGGATCGTGCGGGATCGGGACCAGTTGCAGGCCGCAGGACTGCTGCGCCTTTCGAGCCCAACCGTGCAACTGTAATTTTTAAATTGTTTTAGCGAAACCATCGATTTTTTGGGGATAATTAAATTACCAGTTCGGCGACAATCGAACCGGAAGCAGTCAACCACTCGACGACCAGCTCGTAGGCCTGATCGGGCCTGAACACGGTTTGATAGCGGGCGTGGCCCCACTCGACTCTGTCGCTCTTGTTTGAAACGTCGATTTCGAGATGAGTTCTTTTATACAAAGGCACTAGAAATTAAAAATACAGCAATTAATAATGTCTATTTTAAATATATAACGAGGATAAAGTTTGTGTGGGTGTAAACGGTAAGTCGTTTACAACAACACAAACTTTATCCTTGTAAATATAAATGAAATTGCACATCTTGGTTGCAGAATACTTCAAACATTAAAAGTGGGATTCTTTTCGCAATCTACAACAAGTTAGTCTTACAAAGATTATATCAAACACTTATTGAAACAACTATTTCCCGAGCTAATACTCCGACGGACATTGAATTATACAACAAGTGTTTGCTGTTAAATACAGTAACCTACAGCAAATGTTACAATTTGGATCAAATTATTCAGGCCAATGAGTGTTTGATATAGTCTTTGTAAGACTAACTTGTTGTAGATTGCGAAAAGAATTGCACTTTTAATGTTTATCCTCGTAGATTTTACAGCGTTACTTCTCTATTTTAAATATATTGGTTTTCTAAAATTAAATTCACTAGGTCAAAATATTTGAGTGTTTTATACTGGTGGCGCATGAAGTTAGGTTAAAAATAAATTATGACAGCGGCGGCTCCCAGCCTAACTTCAGGGTAGGCCCGAGACCCAAGGTAATATGTATCCGTTATTGAAAGGTGAATTTGACGAATAAAGCACTAATAACCGGAGGGGGACATTTTTCCCCACCTGTTTTTCCCCATGTCTTTTTTTCCCCACCTATTTAAAATCGGAATTATTTTTTCCCCACTCATTTCGGCTAATGTGAAGTTTACGGGATGTTCTCGAAAATTGATTTTTTATATTGATACTTGTAGAATCGCGGATGGAATAGCCGAAAATGACGAAAAAAAGTGCGGAAACAACGTTTAGCCCCATTTTGGGGCCCCGAAAAGTTGGAAATCCGTTTACTTAAAATGTGTTTTTTAGCCGGAAAAAAATAAAATGTGGTGATAATATGTATTCGTTTCACAAAACTCAATTGTTTAAATGTGTTTTTATAAAGATAGGACTTACGGATTGCTTAAAACTTCTACTTAAAGATTTCGATTTTTGGCAGGTTAAGTTGTTGACAATTACTTCTTTTGTTGATTTATAGATATAACATAATGATACCAATAATACTATAATGGAATGTGATAACTGGTTCACAATTGCCCAGAACAAGAGATAGGCGCACCCTGGTGTCATTTCCAGGAGTAAAGTACCAACGCTCACTATAAATTAAAAAAAAAAAGAATATGTGATGGGAACATTGATTTCATTTTTCGTTTTTGTTAGATTAGTTGACAGCGTTATAAATTTAAAAACAATTATTAAATATGAAATTGGAGCAACAATCTAATTTCTCGTGTTTGTTATGCCGGGTTTATAAGACGTATAAGATGTTTTTTAAAATATTGCTGCTGCCTCCTGGTGTACAGAAATTGAACCTTAAATTTGATTCAAAACCATGGTCCCTTAGCATCAATTGTGCTATATCTATGAATAACAATGGAAGTAGGTGATAACATAACCTGTCAAAAATCGTAATATTTAAGTGAAAGTTTTAAGCAAACTGTAAGTCCTATCCTTATAAAAACACATTTAAACCATTTAGTTTTGTGAAACGAATACATATAATCACCACATTTTATTTTGTACACACCAAAAAACACTGTTGAAATACACCAATTTTCACCCTTTCGGAGCCCCCAAATGGGGCTAAACGTGGTTTCCGCACTTTTTTTTCGTCATTTTCGGCCATTCCATACGCGATTCTACAAGTATCAATATAAAAAATCAATTTTCGAGAACATCCCGTAAACTTCACATCGGCCCTCATTTCAAACATTCGATTGTTCGAACTTTTTTCGAACTTCTTTTCTTCATGTCACGTCTACCTTCATGTCAAACAAATTTAATGTCAAACGTCAGTTGTGTCAGTTGTGTCATCAAAATCAGTTGTGCTATCAATATGTCCGTAATTGAATTGATTCCTAATAAAACTGGATTTCTATTGCACGTCGACGGTTACCTCTATTATAAGCATACGGAAACATCAGGAGGAAATGTCAGGTGGAAGTGCAAGCAGAAACCTCGTTGTTATGCCTCGGCAACCACAACTGCACGCGGCCAAACTGTCGAAATTGTCCGTGGGGGACCGCTTGAGTCTGTTCACAAATGTATTCCAAATGCGGAAGAGGTTAGCGCGCTGAAATGCATCAATGCAATGAAAAGAAAGGCTCTCGAACATCCCGAAGCTCCTCCAGTGCAGATTATGCGAGCTTTGAGCGAAGTGCCTTCAGAAGTTCTGGCAGAGCTCCCCGAAAGAAGCAACTTGAAGAAAATCATCACGAGACAACGAAACAAAAATCTTCCTACCAATCCAGTCAATCTTTCCGATTTGGGCGAAATTCCTTCGATTTACAAAACTGCTTTGAGTGGTAATTTTTCACTGATCTGATTTCCAGTAATTCGTCACTAATTCCTTTTTCCAACTATAGGCGAGGCATTTCTGCTTTACGACTCCTATGAGGAGGCGGACTCGGATGAAGAAGTTGAAGATTCGGAACGAATTGTGATTTTCAGCACTCAACAAAATTTACACGCACTCGATAAATGTCGCACTTGGTTTTTAGACGGAACTTTCGAAACGGCACCCTCAATTTTTGTTCAATTATTTGTTATAATGGGTTCCGTAGTTCAAGTATCTAACACTGGCTTAGAACAAGAAATAGCTTTACCCTTCATCTACGCGCTGCTAGAGAGCAAAAATGAAACAGCGTACGCAACAGTCTTCGACGTGGTTTTATCGAAAGGCCGGGAACTTGGTCTTGCCATGCAACCTCAATACATCATGTCGGACTTCGAATTGTCAATAATTAATGCATGCGCCACTTTTAACGCAACTGTAAAAGGATGTTTTTTCCACTTAAAGCAATCAGTGTATCGTAAAGTTCAAAGTGAGGGTTTAGTTACCGAATACACAAACACCGAAGACAGAACATTTAAAAAAAATGTACAAATGATGACGGCACTCGCATATGTACCTGTCGAAGACGTAGAACACTGCTTTGACATCTTCAAACGACATATTCCACCAAATTTTGCACCAATTGCAGAGTACTTCGAAGTTAGTCTCATTAGTCAAGTTAGTCTCACTATTTCACTTTAATTCTAATTACTGTATCTAATTAGGTGTATTATGTACGCGGAAAAAAAGCAGTTGGGCGACGCAAAGCCGTGAAACCCAGATACCCACCGTCTCTTTGGAGCGTCCATGAATCGGTTATCCAGAATCTTGCCCGTACGAATAACCTATCAGAGGGGTGGCACAACCGATTTCGTGTGGTGGTTGGAAAGAAGCATCCCAGTTTGTTCAATTTCATCAAGGAGATTCAGAAGGAGCAAGGAGACGCTGAAGCTATGCAGAGAGAACTTCGACTAGGACGCGTTGTTAAAAAATTAAAACCCAAAACTCAACAATTGAAAGAAGATCGAATTTTAAAACTTGCTGCAAATTACGATACTGATGATGACGTTTTAACATATTTGGAATCCATTGGCTACAACATTCATTTTTGTTAGTTTTACACATTTTTACAATTTTACACATGTATTTGTACCTTTTACATCTTTTGTAATAAATGTATTCTCATAGCAGGGAAATTATTATTTACTGGGGAAAATTATGATGGGGAAATAAACGATGGGGAAAATAAGTAGTGGGGAAAAAATGGTAGGGAAAATGTAGGTGGGGAAAAAATGGTAGGGAAAATGTAGGTGGGGAAAAATGTCCCCCAGTCCTAATAACCTTTCTTCACACTTCACAATTTGTCAAACGAATTGTCACGACACAAAGTGTGAAGAAAGGTTATTAGTGCTTTATTCGTCAAATTAATTTGATCGCACTTTTAATGTTTATCCTCGTAGATTTTACAGCGTTACTTCTCTATTTTAAATATATTGGTTTTCTAAAATTAAATTCACTAGGTTTTGTTTCACTTATATGTATTTTATTTTTCTACTTGTTTCGGCTTAAAATACATATGAGTGAAACAAAATTAAGTGAATTTAATTTACAAAACCAATGTTCGGTTTTGTTTAATTTCTGTGAAAATGACCAAATGTAGAATATTTGATTTTTGCTTTATATTTTAAATATTCGAGCGCTTGGAAAGTGCACGCATAAGGGGTGACGCTCATAGCGCCACTTGCACAGAAGAAGTCAAGTAAGACGCTTGCAACGCGAGTGTGTTCGTTAAAATCCAACTCCAACTTAAAAACACTATCGTGTCTTTAGGCCATCCAACTACCGAAGCACATATAACATACAACCAGGGTAAGTCACCCTGAAAACACCACTTTGTGTTGTGAATTATACAACCAATATATTTGAAAATATTTTATAGTGGAATTTTTCAAATTAGGCACTCTCATGCGCAGAACGAGCGCCATTTGTGTATTTCCGCTGAAAGTGTAACCTGACTACGTTGGGCGCACATTTGTTTGAAAGAAAGGAACTCGCACATCAAGTGGTGCATCGGACGAAGTCCCTTCGGGATTTTAATGGTGTTATCTCTGCGAGAGCTAGAGCCGAATGGTACATATACAGCCCAACTTTTTCAGAACTCTCTTGCCTACATTCGGGAAATGCTGTTCTACCGTGCAAGTGCCTAATTTGGGTAATACATCTATACCAAGTGATTAATGAAAAAATATTTCATTAGAGACAGGACAAGTTCCAGAAAAACTAAAAAGCAGTACAATAATACCAATTAAAAAAGTGAGAAATAGTATAAAAATTGAAGATTTTAGACCAATTAATACAGTACCAACCATATCAAAAATATTAGAGAGAATTGTATATGAACAAATACTAGTGCATATTGTTGAACAAGATATATTAATAGAACATCAGTCAGGATTTAGACAAGGGTATAATTGTGAAACGGCATTGCAGTATCTTGTGAATGAATGGAAAAATAATTTAGATGCGGGACAAAGTACTAGTATCGTTTTCTTAGATTTCAAGAGAGCATTTGAAACAATAGATAGGAAGCGACTACTTATAAAACTCAGAAATTATGGTGTGGAGGGTACAGTACTAAATTGGTTTACTAGTTACCTGAATAAAAGAATCCAGAAAGTAAAGATTGGAGATAAATTATCGGATACTCTATCTATTGAAACAGGGGTACCACAGGGTAGTATTTTGGGACCTCTGCTTTTTGTGTTGTATACAAACGATATTGGAAACTGCTTAAGTCACTGCAAATTCCATCTATTTGCAGATGATACTATTATATACAGAACATCAGTAGACATAATAAAAGCAACAAATGAAATAAATAGCGACTTAATTAATTTAAACAATTGGTTACAGGATAATAGTTTGAAAATTAATACAACCAAAACAAAAGCAATGATAATTAGCAGAAAAGATCAGTCCATAGAAAATAATACAATTAAATTCAATAATAGCCCCATAACATATGTCAATACAATAAAATACCTAGGAGTTCAATTAGATAAACGATTACAGTTCAATGAACATATAGATTATACATGTAAAAAAATAGGAAAAAAGTTAGGAGTATTAAGACGAAGTAGTTATTATATGTCGCAAGCTACCAAAAAAACAATATATAACACTATTATACTACCACATTTTCACTTTGCAGGATCTATTCTTTATCTTGCAAATAGTGGATCTTTGAATAGACTCCAAATATTGCAAAATAAAGGAATGAGAATAATTTTAAATTGTAATAAATATACAAGTATAAGAACGATGTTAGAACAACTGGATTGGATAAACATAGAGAATTTTGTAAAATTTAAGGCATTAATTTTTATTCACAAAGTTTACACTGGGAAGATGCCCAAATACTTTGATGAAAGTATCATCACTAATGCAGACATCCATACGTACAACACAAGAGGCAGAGGAAATATTTTTCTCCCATTCAAAAACACAAAGGCAGGACAGAATTCACTCTTTTTTAAAGCTGCTCAAGAACACAACAAGCTATCAATAAAAATAAAAGAAGAAGAAAATATTAATAAGTTTAAATCAAAGTTGCTAGATTACTTGAAGAGTCTTCAGAAATAGTCGTAGTGTATGGGCTGTGCATTATGTGTATATATTATTAATTGTTCCTATATGTATAAGTACAAATTTTAAATAAGTATTATTACCTTTTTAGTTATTGTTTTTTGCATAAATGTATAAGTATTGTTGTATTATGGATTTATTATTTTTACATAGATATTTAAGTATGGTTTTAGACTGATTTTATTAAAGTAGTAAAAAGATTATATATTAAGTATTATTATGTGATAAATTTATTATACATACACAATTTATAGATTAAGGATGATCAAATGTTTATTTTATATATATATAGATATACATATATTTTTCTATGTTATTATATAGCAAAGATGCTAAATAAAGATTATTATTATTATTATTATTATTAAAAAGTATTAGGTCTATTTTAATTGTAATAATTAATGTTTGTTTGTCTACTTACAATCTGTGTCCAGTTCACCTTGTAAATACTCCAAGTTGATGTCGTCGCAGAGGAAATGCGGTACGCCCTTCTCCCTGTCGTTGCTCGAGGGCAACGGCATGCCCCAATTGACCGACGGTCTCACCTCGACCTCCACCCACTCGTTCTCGAATATCTCCAGGTTGCCGATCGGTTTGCAGTAATCTTTGTCCTCTGCGAATGATTCGTTTACGTGACGAAAAACAAATTCGTTAATTAGTTAGACTGACCTTTATCCACGTTGACGATGTGATAAAGGTAGAAGCCGAAGAGGAACGGTTTGGAGAAGTCGCCCGAGGCGTGACAGATCAGGTGATCTCTCTGCATCGCTGTTAAAATCTACAAAAATTTAATAATCGTCACAATCGGTTGTAGATTACGAGAAAAATTGCACTATGAATGTTTTGAAATATTCTACAACCAAGTATTGGCAATTTCATTCATATTAAAGTGGGTACAGTGACAATATACAGGAACACCTGAAGAAGCAACAACGTTGCGAAACAATTGATGTGAAATACACAATTATAATATATTCCATTTGTTTCTGAATCTCGGCCTAGCTATGGAAAAGTGACAGTTTAAGTATTGTAAATGGGGCTGGTTGTGTTTTAAATCAGGGTTTTTAAATGTCACTGTCAGATGTTCGATTTTAAGGTTATAATTTCTGACTATTGTGATCTTACACTGTTGCCTGTTTTACAAATTTTCAGATATAAAAGGATAATAATATGCAGTTTTAAGATTAACAAAATTTACTACTTGGTTTTTGTACATACAAACACAGCAATAATATTGTATATAACAAATATAATGAATTCGGCTCTGCAAACTTATTTCGTCATCCATTTGTATTTCTCGCTTGGGTCTTCCCGTTAACACATTTTGATCAACTCCATCCATCCACCTTAATTTTGGTCATTCTCTCTTCTGTTGGCCCTCAGTATTTTTTTGTAGAATTGCAAATTTATTCCCACCCTCTTGTGATACTGATAATTTTCATGTCAAACAATTTTTAAGCCCTCATTCCACTTTTATTATTTAGTCAAGAGAACCTGCATCTGAATCTTCTGATGTTTGTTCTGAGCCAGATTCCCCAAGCGAAATAATAAAAGGAGGAATGGTTTCAAAAGAAAGGTTCCCCATGTGTTTTGTCCAGTCATCCGAAATAAGTTTTTCACAATGATCACAGAAATTTTGCCACTTTGCCACATATCGGATGTACATTTTGAGAGAGACTCAAGCCATAAATTCTGAACACGATCCTTAGATGGTTGCTTAGAATTTATGTGCTTATTGTAGTAAGTCTTACAAAACCCCCATGCCATTTCAATTGGATTGTATTGACAATGGTATGGCGGTAATCTAAGAACTTCGTGCCCGTTCTTTCTCAAAATGTCATCAACTACGTAAATTTTGTCATTTGATCGAAAAGGTATAAATAAAGCCCATAGTTCCTTTTTGGTTAATTTTGGATTGAATTTTACATTGTGTTTAACCAACCACTCCTGCATTTCGCATTTCTTACAAGAAAATGAAGGAGTTTTGTCTAATTGCACAGAATGGTATGCAGCATTATCCATAATAACTACACATTTCCCTGAAAGCTTAGCCAAAGCAGGAATAAGTTGATTAACCACCCAATTTTCAAAAGTATTACCATCCATTGTGGCATGGTAATCTCGGTCATTGTTTTTCGAATGTAATAAAAAATCGCACCCATCCAAAAACCCACCCCTATACCCAGCATGTAGAATGGTGAAGCGTTTGCCTTCATTTTTGAATTTAGTTGGATTACTTTTTATATCCGTTTAATGTACCCAGCGTCGAACCACGGATCCATTCTGATATATCCATGTTTCATCCAGGTATACGAATTGGATATCTTCACTGGAATTTTGATACTGTCAAAATTTTCTAAGGAAAATAATTTTAGCTGCAACAACATGTTTTTGTTCACAGAGAATTTTGCGCTCATTAATTAATTTGAATTTATACCCCATACTTTTAACAACCCTATAAAGTGTTGTTCTACTCCCATGGAACTCATAATTTTCTTTCATATCATTCAAAAGATCTCTCAAAGTAAAATACTGATTTCTGGAGTTATATTGCCAAATTAGTTGTTGCAGATCTTTTCTAGCTAGGTGATTCCAAAAATGGCTGTTTTTAGATCGTTTGCCAGAAGTAGTAGATTTCAATTCGTCAGGTCTTTGTCGTAAAATTAATTGTAATGAAGATCTCCCTACCTGAAACGTAATTATCTTTAATTAAATATATATGATAATTAAAATACTAGACATACCCCAAAAATATCTATTAAAATCGTAATAATATTGTGGATGCTGTAGATTTGGATTACTTTGCCTAAAATGTTTGTAGGATTTCAGAATTTGTAACCTTTTTGATTCAGAGATAATCTTTGGCATGTTAATATTTAATATGTGCCTGAAATTATTTTTCACTTTGACATTGACACAGCATTGCAACACTAGATTAATTTGATTTAATAATAAAATGCTCGAAGAAGCGACCGCGTGGCAAAATAATTGTTGCAAGATTAACAATATAACCTTTTGAAAATTAAAAAGAGGATTACTTATGATATCATAAATTATTGCAACACTGTTAAAATTAGGAATCAGGAGTGGCAACTAATAAAAAATGTAAATGTTGATACTGCAACATAACAACACGAAAGCATGGCTAGGCGAGATCCAGAAACAAATGGAATGGTGTATAGTTGAAAGTCATTAAGTGTTTTATTTAAGTAATCATAGATTTTCAAAAATTAAGTGCTTCAACTATCTACGATATGGAACAATTTCTTATACATATCCTAATTTGTAAGTTTCAAGACGTTCGTTGCTTTTGGAAAGCGTTTAATTTGAGGTTTTAACAAATGTTGCTACTCCCAGACTAAGCATGAAATAAAATTTCAAGTTTAGAAGGGCCAGAAAATTTTAATTTGCCGAGTGGAGCGAAGCGATATTGTAAAATTCCATATATCATTTATTTAGCAGTATATTTGTAATTCTGCTTTAACAGTTTATTTTTATTACAGATTTAGGAGTATATTTTTTATTTCAAAATATTTTAGTGTTTTATACTGGTGGCGCATGAACTTAAGTTAAAAATAAATTATGACAGTAGCGGCTTGCAGCCTAACTTCAGGGTAGGCCCGAGACATAAGATAATATATATCCGTTATTGAAAGGTGACTTTGTTGTGCTATTCCTTGTATTTATAAAGCGCGATCCCGACCTCAAATTTTATATGCCTTGGCGCTGTGACCTACCCTGAAGTAAGGCTGCGAGCCGTCGCTGAATTATGATCCTTATTACTTATGTGGATCGTCTACTTGACATAACCAATGAATCACGGCTAGTAGCTGTCAGAAAATGAGATTATTTTGTGTTTTGTGTGTCAGGTTAAAAATAAATGATGATTCTTATAACTTGTGTGGCTCGTGACATAAAATATAAAGTACGGCTCGTAGCTGTCATATTTCCTGAAGTATGTTAGGTTAAAAATAAATTATGATTCTCATTACTTGTGTGGCTCGTTCTAACGATATGACCCCTTCCATGTTGGTCAGTAGCCAGTTGGCGGCGTCAGCCGAAACAAAAGTTGCCGTTGGCAGGCTCTGGTGCATAGTCAAGAAACCGACACCGCTCACGGGATTCTTCATCGCCTCCAGGATTTCTGTATGCGTGGCGGATGATTTCAGCAGCAACTCCTGATTGCTGAATTGAAAACATTCGCATTAGCATTCTACAGATTAGCATTAGTTATTTAAAAAGCATAAAAAAAAGACCTTTATTGGTATATCTTACAAACTATTTACAATTTATTCGTTATTACTCCATTCCCGTATCCCTCTTACCCTCCCTTCTCTTTTCCCTCTCCCTCCCCAGCTTTTCCAACGTCCTTACCCCGATTCCCATCCTCTCTCATCCACTCCACTGCCCTTCTATTCCCTTTCGCTCCCAGCCACTCCTCTTTCACCCCCTCACATTCCTTCGCCAAGTGTCCCCACGTATCCTTCCCCTGTCCACACAACACACACCTTCCATATTCTTCCCCCATCCATACTTTCCTTCCTCTCTCCTCCGATCCACACCTCGCCCTTGCCACAATCACCCTATCCTCTCTACCCCATCCTTTCTCTATCAAATACTTCGGCACTCTTCCATACACCTGCCACCTGAAGGGGCTCACTATCAATCCCAACAAGACTGTAATTGTCCCATTTACAGGTCGTAGAAAATTAAATCTTAAGGCACTAACCATGAATGGGACACTCATTGGGCTTTCCAACACAGTTAAATATCTCGGCCTCACCTTTGACCAGAGGCTAAACTGGAAAACCCATGTGGATAACATCACTGCCAAAGCAGTAAGGGCAATATGGGCTTGCCGCAGGCTATTTGGCAAACGATGGGGTTTACACCCCAAGATGATATACTGGCTTTTCATTACGGTGATAAGACCAATAATCACCTATGGTTCCGTTGTCTGGTGGACGAAGACAACGGAGATCATAACCCAAGCAAGGCTCAGCAAGGTTCAACGGCTGGCATGTTTGGGCATCACAGGGGCTATGAACACCTGCCCCACTGGAGCAATGGAGGCTATGCTAAATCTCACACCTCTGCATCTGCACGTGAAAAGGGAAGCAGCACTAGACGCATTAAGAATAATCCAGACAGACACACCAAAATTTGGATACCTTAACGGGCACCTAAAAATCCTCAACACTGTGTGTGAAAGAGCGATATACATGCCCAAAGACTACATGTCAACTGACTACGACTTCGACACAACGATTGAAGTGGCCATCCATGGCCGCCATGATGTTGGAGCGAGGGTCAAGCAGTTACAAGGCTCCTCGATAGTTTGGTTCACTGACGGATCCAAAACTGAAAACGGAGTCGGAATCGGTATCACTGGCCCTCGATGCGAGTTATCAAGGGCCTTGGGACGATCCCCATCGATATTTCAGGCAGAAATCGAGGCCCTGAACACATGCGCCCACATATGTTTAGACAGGGGATACAACAAACAGAGGGTTTGCATCTGCTCAGACAGTCAAGCTGCATTAAAGGCAATAAAATCGCCTACATGCAAGTCTAAATCTGTCTGGGAGTGCAAGCTATCCCTAAAGCAGCTGGCTAGGAACAACAGAGTCAAACTGGTCTGGGTTCTGGGACACGCAGGGATCAAAGGCAATGAAATTGCCGACAACCTTGCCAAGGAAGGGTCCAAGACTCCATTTGTCGGACCAGAACCTTACAGTGGAATAACTAAAGTCCGCATCAAGGGGATGATCCGGGAATGGGAAGATGCTGCCAAAAGTGCTCACCTGAGAGACACACCTGGTCTGCGGCAGGCGAAAAGGTTCATCGCCTTCTCTGCCGTAAGAGCCGGACAGTTTCTCAGGTTAAGCAAGGGCAACCTAAGGCTCATAACCAGCCTTCTAACTGGACACTGTCCTCTGAAGTACCACCTCACCAAGATGGGTCAGACAACTGATGCCAACTGCAGGTTCTGCAACGAGGCACAAGAAACAGCAGAGCACCTACTTTGTGAATGCCCTGCCTTGTCCCTTCAAAGAGGGAACTACCTGTCATCGGCCAATTTAAACACCGAGGAACTGGTACACATTAACCCCCAAGTTATAGTAGACTTCATAAGAAGTCTAGACATTGAGGGACTCAAGTAGGTCAGGGATAGTTACAAAAGATCTTCTAGGTCGAGGTAACTTCGAAAGGCCCAGAGGCCACACGACCCACCGACCCCATACCATACCATACCATACCATACACCTGCCACCTCCTATACATATCATTATACTCACTTCTCTCAATACGCCCTTGCCTTTCTTGCCCTTCCACCTCCTTCCCTTTCCCCCTCACCCACTCATCCACCTTCACCCCATTTCCTAGCCATTCCATTACCTTCGCCTCCGACAGCCCTATCCTCTCATACATTTTCCTCCTCTCCCCCCTCCATCTACCCTCACCCCCACACACACTCGTCACCCATACATCCTTCACCAATCTCTCTTCCTCCATTTCCCACAATCTCATCTCGTACCTCACCACCCTCACCATTGCCTCCCACTCTAGCCTCTCTCTGTTCGTCTCCTGAAGCACTATGTAGCTGGGCGTGGACCTCTCCACCCCCAACATGCGCTTCAGGAACCACATCTGCTCCCTCTCTATCAGCTCGTACCCTCTCGTCCCCCACACTTCCACTCCATACATTAGCACCGATCTCACACACGCATCCCATATTTTACACGCAACCGTCATATTGTTCCCCATCCACTTCCCCCACGCCTTCCTCCCCTTACTCTGCACCCACCTCACATGCTCCTCATACCCTCCCGTTCCTTTAAACCAAAACCCTAAATACTTGAAAGTTTTAACCCTCTCAATAACTACCCGCTTCCACTCCAATTCTTTCACCTTCCCCTCTCTCCCTTTATTTCTAAACTTCACCCACTTCGTTTTCACTACATTCACATTCATTCCTCTTCTATCCATAAACCTCTCTACTCTCTTCAACATCTCTTTCATCCCTTCATACTCTCTTGCCACTAGCATAAATTATCCATAAAATAAAATAAAACAGCTTCAACACTGACTAACGATCACATTAAATCCCGAAAATTTATATCGAGGAAAGATGCTTGATATACATTCTTCTCTTCAAAACAATGATTGATCATTTCTTCAAAATTACTTATCGCTTTAGTTGTGATGTACAAATGGATTTGTTTAGGAATATACATGGCATTTTTCTTTCGAGTAAACATAAACATACGTTTATTAAGAGTTCAATTTGAAGCTTTAAACGAGTTTTTCCACTCCCAGGCTAAGCATGAAGTAAAATTTCGAGTTTAGAAAAGCCTGAAAATTTGGCTCGGGCGCGTAGCGAAGCGGAGCGACCGAGCCAAATTAGGCTTTTCTAAACTCGAAATTTTACTTCATGCGCCACGCGTATTCAACACTGATTTAAAGTGAAGTCCAAAATATACTTCGACTTAGTTTAGTTCATTAATTTTACAAATGTTTATATGGAATATGGAAAAGCTGGGGAGGGAGAGGGAAAAGAGAAGGGAGGGTAAGAGGGATACGGAAATGGAGAAATAACGAATGAATTGTAAATAGTCTGTAAGATATTAAGATATGCCAATAAAGGTCCTTTTTTTTATATGGAATATGTGAAAGTATACTAAAAAAAAAAATCCCTGTATGTGTTGTAAAGTTGCAAGTTGTGGCGTTCTCTTTTTTGAAAATCTCTCCGTCGTGACAATTCATTTGACAAATTATGATTTATTTGTCACATTGATAATCATTTACCAACATCTCAAAATTTGATGTTTAAAATACCCATTTATTTTATTGAACATACGATAGGTTGAATGGAAGGAAAATCAGCAGCATTTCGGTTGCGCGGATTTTAAATTTTTTCTCTGGTAAGATTATTTTGTAATTATTCATTGTAATATTATTTGTAAAGTGATTTATAAATCACTTCTTGATTTTACTTGGTGAAAATAAATAAATAGTTAAACTCTGTTTTCTGTTTTAATATGACCAAATTTAGGGTGTATTTACTGCTAACAGTTGCAGTCCTACTTTAACAGGAGGGTATTTTAAACATCAAATTTTGAGATGTTGGTAAATGATTATCAATGTGACAAATAAATCATAATTTGTCAAATGAATTGTCACGACGGAGAGATTTTCAAAAAAGAGAACGCTACAACTTGCAACTTTACAACACATACAGGGATTTTTTCTTTTAAGTATACTTTCACATATTCCATATAAACATTTGTAAAATTAATGAACTAAACTAAGTCGAAGTATATTTTGAACTTTGTAACATTCACGCTCCGCTCGAAGAGCGCGCGACCCTTCGCAGGTAGCCAGGCCGCCGCGTACCGACACCCGCATCCCTTCTACCACTGTCTCCATTCCACCCTACTCCCACCATCCTCCGCTCCGGCCAAACACCTATTTAACCATCTACACCCTGCATCTAAGACAGAGGAAGGGAAGAAAATTTTTCAATTAAAATACCTGTTCGACCATGTAATCAGCGTTGAACCAAAACGCCGATCCACAACAAGCCAGCAGTGCTTCCGCTGCCAACAATACGGGCACGTGCAATTCCGTTGCACCGCAAAATACGTTTGCACCTTTTGCGCCGGCGATCACCCGTCGTTCGACTGCCAAAAGAAGGAGGAAGAATGCAGAAAATGCTTTAACTGCGGAGGAGAACACCCCGCTTATTCAACCAAATGCAGGAAACACCCGACGAACATAAAAAAAACGCGCGACGAAGAAAACAGAAGGAAGCTGGAGAACAGCCGCCCGAGAGAAGGAACGAGCTTCGCCCAGAGAGCTAAAAACAATGCACCACCGCCAAACGACAACAATCTGGAAATGTTAATTTCAAAAATCGTCCGCAACATGCTAATCCAACTTAGGGAAAACAACGAGCTGTAATGTTCAACGGAGAAACGGGAAATAAACCAATAAAGATAGCTACGTGGAATGCAAACGGGCTGGTGAAGAAAACAAACGAACTCAAGATCTTCGCTGAAAAACACGACATCTCGATATTCCTGATATCCGAAACACATTTAAAACCGGGGGTGAAAGCATTCGTGCCTGGTTTTAAATGTGTGAGAAACGACAGAGAAAGCAACCAAGGAGGAGGAGTGGCAGTTCTATACCGAAACAGCTTGTGCGCCAGCAAGCTAGAATTCACAACAAGTTCGATCGAGGCGACTGGGATCGAAACTATTGTGAACAACGTAAAAAAGCGCTTCGTAGCGGTATACAAAAGCCCCTCGAAAACGCTTCTAAAAACCGATCTGCTTGAAATTACCAAATTAGACAATTTAATAATCGGCGGCGACCTCAACGCCAAAAATCCTGCGTGGGGAAGCCGCGCAACAAACAATGCCGGAAAAACGCTAGCTGCTGTCTGGAAACAACAAACCGAAATGCGAGTATGGGGCCCGGAGGATGCAACTTCAACCTCGACCAGGCCAGGAGGAAGAGGAGACGTGATCGACTTATTCATCACTAACAAAACAACCGATCCGTGGGGAATTCAAACCTTACACGAACTTAACTCAGACCACTTCCCAGTCGTTATCAACTGGGGAGAATATTCGCAAAAATCAAATTTGCGGATAAAAACGGATTGGGTTAAGTTCGCGTACTGGAGCAGCAGACTACGCGCACCTGACGACGAAATCAACAAAGACGAAATCGAAACGGAAGCCGAAAAGTTCACAGCGGAAATCCAAGATGTGATTAAAATCTGCCAGTCGGAACAGAAAGCCAATTTTAACAATAAACACGGACTGAACTTCGCCGAAAAAGAGCTAATTAAAAACAAAAATGCAGTAAAACGCAAATACGCAAAATTCCACCGGAAAGAAGACAAACAAGAGATGAACCGACTGCAGAGAGAAATCACAAAAATGTTAGAAAACAAGAAAAACGAAAATTGGGACCACGCAATCCAAGAAGCGGACGAAGACCAGGGCCTCTTCTGGAAATTACTCAAAAGTTGCGGCAGGAGGAATAATCCCAATTCTCCGATTACCAAGAACGGCGTAAAATATTACGGAGATGAAGAACGTGCTGAATTGATTGCCGAACACTTCGAAAAACAATTCAGCAACGAAGACAATTCGGACGCACAAACCGAATTCGCAGTTAATCACACGCTGCAGGTATTCAGAGCCGGCACAACAATGAAACCAGCACCCCTCGTGGAGGAAGACATTAGGAACCTCATAAAATCAATTTCGACGAAAAAAGCACCCGGTGAAGACAACATTCCAAACCAAGCGCTCAAATGCATGCATTCCAACGGCATTCAAAGGCTGACACGACTAATCAATGGAATCCGGAACTACGGAGTATTCCCGAAGATGTGGAAAAAAACAATATTAATCACGATCCCGAAGGGAAACAAAGACCCGACGAAAGTTGAAAACCGAAGACCGATTAGCCTGATTTCCAGTGTAGCGAAAGTCGCCGAGAAACAAATTAAGAACGACATCGAGAAAGTATGCGAGGAAAAGCAACTGATGGCCCCGAATCAGTTTGGCTTTCGCAGCAAACTCGCAGCAGTGCAACAAGCAGCAAACCTGGTGGAAGAAATCAGGAGAAAAATGAAACCACGCATCACAGCAATGATTGCACTGCTGGATGTCGAGAAAGCCTACGACCGAGTTTGGAGAGCCGGACTCATTCACAAGCTGCTGCTCTTCGGCTTTCCGAAATGGCTAATCAGGCTAATCGACGATTGGCTACAAAACCGACAATTTCGAGTGAAATTTAACAACATTTTCTCGTCGTGGAAAACCGCCGAAGAAGGTCTCCCCCAGGGATCGCCGATTTCACCAAGCCTCTTCAACATCTTCGTGGCAGATATTCCAAAGTTCAATGAAAGCAGATGGGTGTCGCTGTTCCAGTTTGCCGATGACACAGCAATTGTAGCCCACGGCAGAAATAAAAACACGACCGAACCAAAAATTACGAAAGCAATCCAAGAGATTAATAACTATGCCAAGCAGTGGAAAATAAAGCTGAACCAGGGAAAAACGGAAGTGATGCTGCTAGGAAAGAAACGACCAGACAAAAACTTCATAATAGTGGAGAAAAAGAAAATAAAACTAAAAAACAGCGTAACTTATCTTGGGATAACATTAGACAGACGGCTAACTCTAGCGAAACACGTTGCCAGAAGGGCGGCGCTGGCAAAATCAAGAGCAAGAAAGTTACGCTGTGTTTTACACGAAGGCAACCCACTCAGCACACGAAACCGCGTGAAATTGTTAAAAACCGTGCTCATCCCGACGGCCACCTACGGGCAAGAAATATACATCAGCGGAGGAGAAACCGCACACAGAAAAGCGAGGAAAATCCACTCCACACTGGCAAGAAGAGCAATGAGCGCGCCATGGTTCATAAGAAACGAAAACATTCTAAAAGACCTGAAATTAAAAGATCCACTGGAAACAGCGCAGGAGAGAAAACAAAATATGATTGACCGATTGAAAAATCACCCGGACCTCGCCATTAGAAATTTAGGATTAAAACTAAATTAAAAGAAAACACCCTTTAAGGAAAAAAGATACTACTGGCTCCACACCTTTGAAGCCAGGACAAGAATGGAAACTTGGAGTAACCGAAAGGTTGAAACTTTTTACAACAGGAAGGACAAAAAAAAAAAAAACATCTAAGGCAGTCTATTAGCGCTCGTCTTCTCGGCCTAATAGCTCTACCACTACGACGCGCTAGCACACGTTTACTCGGTCTAGTCGCCCTTCGAAAACTAAGAGCTTCGCTCCATGCTGCACAGCACAAGTCGCACCATCAAGCCCGAAGCACCCGCCACATCGAGACCCGATCGCCCTCCGCATCGAGCCAGCCACCGCACCCTGACGCACTAGCCTGCACCGCGCCAACGAGCCGGACGACGCCAGTCCTGAGCGACCCAGGTCCCGCTACCATCACCGTTCAGCCACTTCTTGATTATTCATACTTCTGTACATATTATTCTTTTGTAAATAAACGCATTTAAACACCGAACGGCCTTACAACTTCACTTTAAATCAGTGTTGAATACGCGTGGCGCATGAAGTAAAATTTCGAGTTTAGAAAAGCCTAATTTGTCTCGGTCGCTCCGCTTCGCTACGCGCCCGAGCCAAATTTTTAGGCTTTTCTAAACTCGAAATTTTACTTCATGCTTAGCCTGGGAGTGGAAAAACTCGTTTAAAGCTTCAAATTGAACTCTTAATAAACGTATGTTTATGTATACTCGAAAGAAAAATGCCATGTATATTCCTAAACAAATCCATTTGTACATCACAACTAAAGCGATAAGTAATTTTGAAGAAATGATCAATCATTGTTTTGAAGAGAAGAATGTATATCAAGCATCTTTCCTCGACCTTTCTAAGGCGTTTGTTCGACTATGTCTCCCACACAATCCTATTAAGAAAATTGTATTTCTATAACATCCACCCAACGAGCTGCCGATTGATAATGTCATAGAATACAACAAGTCTCAGCAAATAATACAAAGTCCACAACAATGCCAATCCTGCATGGTGTACCACAGGGATCAGTTTTGGGACCTTCAATTATGTATTGACAAGTGTAAGGCTTAGGCTAATAACACAATAAACATATATTATATACAATTGGCCCTTACAGAACAGCACGCAATCCGGTGGAATTAATATGTACTGAAGAAAACTGGTATGCTCGACGCATCTTACTCACCCTTCATCGTCTTGTGATTGATTCTCGTTGTTCAAAGCGGATAAGTCGACGGCTGGCGAAACCCTACCACGTTCCATCACTTTCGAGCCCGACCTAGAAATTCATCAAAACACAAATAATCCATTTGATTTCCTATTCCCGTTTTCAATGAGATGAATGAAAATCATGCAAAAATTTCATACGACAAAGCTCGTGCTACTTTTACTTATTATTCTACTAGCTCATTTTATAATAAAAGGGTGTGCTCAAAGTTAATGAAATGATAGATTTTCTAATTTCACGTAGTTTATTTTCTTACACAGTTTAAAGACTCTTAACCCAGCATTTGACAGGTGGATTTATATTAATCAGAGAGTTTTATGTAACACTGAACATTTTCATAACGAGAATTTTCCTTTGAAGTATCCATATGCATACGTTGCACATTTTTCGATGCTTGGTTTATTAAAATAATTTAATTTGAAGCTTTAAGCGAGTGATTTCCACTCCCAGGCTAAGCATGAAGTAAAATTTCGAGTTTAAAAAAGCCTGAAAATTTGGTTTGGTCGCGTAGCGCGAAGCGCGGATCAATGATTGATCATTTCTTCAAAATTACTTATCGCTTTAGTTGTGATGTACAAATGGATTTGTTTAGGAATATACATGGCATTTTTCTTTCGAGTATACATAAACATACGTTTATTAAGAGTTCAATTTGAAGCTTTAAACGAGTTTTTCCACTCCCAGGCTAAGCATGAAGTAAAATTTCGAGTTTAGAAAAGCCTAAAAATTTGGCTCGGGCGCGTAGCGAAGCGGAGCGACCGAGACAAATTAGGCTTTTCTAAACTCGAAATTTTACTTCATGCGCCACGCGTATTCAACACTGATTTAAAGTGAAGTTGTAAGGCCGTTCGGTGTTTATACCGGTACAAAACACTGGCATATTACGAAGTTTAAGACACACCGCTAAACTTTACATCGAATCAGTGTTTTGTACCGGTGGCGCATGAAGTAAAATTTCGAGTTTAGAAAAGCCTGAAAATTTGTATACGTTGCATATTTTCCAATGCTCGGTTTATTAAAATAATCCAATTTGAAGGTTTAAGCGAGTATTTTCCACTCCTAGGCTAAGCATGAAGTAAAATTTCGAGTTTAGAAAAGCCTGAAAATTTGGTTTGGTCGCGTAGCGCGAAGCGCGGAGCGGCCAAACCAAATTTTCAGGCTTTTCTAAACTCGAAATTTTACTTCATGCGCCACCGGTACAAAACACTGATGCAATGTAAAGTTTTGCGGTGTGTTTTAAACTTTGTAATGTCAGTGTTTTGTACCGGTGGCGCATGAAGTAAAATTTCGAGTTTAGAAAAGCCTGAAAATTTGGTTTGGCCGCTCCGCGCTTCGCGCTACGCGACCAAACCAAATTTTCAGGCTTTTCTAAACTTGAAATTTTACTTCATGCTTAGCCTGGGAGTGGAAAACACTCGCTTAAAGTTTCAAATTAAATTATTTTAATAAACCAAGCATCGAAAAATGCGCAACGTATGCATATGGATACTTCAAAGGAAAATTCTCGTTATGAAAATGTTCGGTGTTACATAAAACTCTCTGTATGTAAATATGTAGTAATTTATTTTAAGAGTAATTAATTCAAGATGAAGTTTTAAACTTCGTAATATGCCAGTGTTTTGTACCGGTGGCGCATGAAGTAAAATTTCGAGTTTAGAAAAGCCTGAAAATTTGGTTTGGCCGCTCCGCGCTTCGCGCTACGCGACCAACCCAAATTTTCAGGCTTTTCTAAACTCGAAATTTTACTTCATGCTTAGCCTGGGAGTGGAAAACACTCGCTTAAAGCTTCAAATTAAATTATTTTAATAAACCAAGCATCGAAAAATGTACAACGTATGCATATGGATACTTCAAAGGAAACTTCTCGTTATGAAAATGTTCGGTGTTACGTAAAACTCTCTGTATGTACCGACATGATATATCAATTATTTTCACATGAAACGTCAAAAATATATGATTTCTTGGTGTCCAGGGGGAGGTAAGTACCCCCCTTGGCTACACCAATGGGTCTAAAAAACCCCACTCTAAAAAATAGTTAATACAATTTTAGACTTCTTAAAAATAACCTGTATGTTATTTCTTGAATAACTTTCTCATTTATCACTTGGTGAAACATTTTGAAATAATATTAAAGGATAAATTAAAAACACTTGCTTTGTTTCACTATTTGTTTTTATTTACTCGACTAGTTTCACTTTTTACGGCATTATCTCTTGATAATGCCCTAAAAAGTGAAACTAGTCGAGTAAATAGAAACAAATAGTGAAACAAACCAATTTATTTTTTAGTTATAGCTTTTCTGAATTTAAACAAAAGGCTCGGGAGTGTATGCTTATCAGGGTGCAGCTATGATCTAAACCTGAATATGGTTAACTTTATTTGTTGTATGTATTTGCCACACTTCACCGGAACATTATGTTAGTCTCATTGTTTTCGTTTCATCGCTTTGTAATATATATATATATATTTTTTTTTATTTTTATTTGTTATAGTAATTTCTTAAATGTAACAATTGTTTATGTATTTCCTCGTAAGATGTAATTCTGTTGGGAATAAAGATTATTATTATTATTATTATTACCTGTGAAATTTAACAGAAATTGTTATAAGACAACTTTAAATTTATTATAGATTTACACAGCCTTACACCTAAAGGTACAAAAGGCAGAAGATTAAAAACAAATAAATTACAAGAAAAATCAAGTTTAAATAAAGTTGGGCATAGTTTTAGGTGTTTTGGTCTGTCAGACTTCATGTGTTAAGTGCCGGGCTAAGAAAGTCAGTTATTTTTTGAGTCAAAGTCTTTAAACTATGTAGGAACATATAAAATGTGTTCAAATACTTTTTTTTATAAAAAAAATTTAAATTCCCCGCGCGGTTCGGACTGGGCCCCACGTTGGGCGCCATTTGTTACCTAATGGAACTTATTTAAGTTTCATTAAATTCTATAGAAACCAGCGGCGGCTCGCAGCCTAACTTCAAGGTAGGCCAGAGACCCAAGGTAATATGTATCCGTTATTGAAGGGTGACTTTGTTGTGCAATTCCTTGTATTTATAAAGCGCGATCCCAATCTCAAGTTTTGTGTGCCTTGGCGCTGTGGCCTACCCTTAAGTTAAGCTGTGAGTCGCCGCTGATAGAAACAAACATTTGTTTACATCTGAGTAAACCTTTACTTCGAAAAGGTGAGAGTGGTGAGGTATGAGATGAGATTGTGGGAACTGGAGAAAGAGAAATTGGTGAAGGATGTATGGGTGACGAGCGTGTGTGGGGGTGAGGGTAGATGGAGGGAGGAGAGGAGAAAAATGTATGAGAGGTTAGGGTTTCCGGAGGCGAAAGTAATGGAATGAGTAGGGAATAGGGTGAAGATGGATGAGTGGGTGAAGGGGAAACGGAAGGAGGTGGAAGGGCAGGAAAGGCAAGGGCATATCGAGGGTACAATGATATGATTCGGAGGTGGCAGGTGTATGGAAGAGTTATCCATGAAATAAGATTGTGGGAACTGAAGGAAGAGAGATTGGTGAAGGATGTATGGATGACGAGCGTGTGTGGGGGTGAGGGTAGACGGAGGAAGGAGAGGCGGAAAATGTATGAGAGGTTAGGGTTTCCGGAGGCGAAAGTAATGGAATGGGTAGGGAATAGGGTGAAGATGGATGAGTGGGTGAAGGGGAAGCGGAAGGAGGTGGAAGGGCAGGAAAGGCAAGGGCATATCGAGGGTACAATGATATGATTCGGAGGTGGCAGGTGTATGAAAGAGTTATCCATGAGATAAGATTGTGGGAACTGAAGGAAGAGAGATTGGTGAAGGATGTATGGGTGATGAGCGTGTGTGAGGGTGAGGGTAGATGGAGGGAGGAGAGGAGGAAAATGTATGAGAGGTTAGGGTTTCCGGAGGCGAAAGTAATGGAATGGGTAGGGAATAGGGTGAAGATGGATGAGTGGGTGAAGGGGAAACGGAAGGAGGTGGAAGGGCAGGAAAGGCAAGGGCATATCGAGAGTACAATGATATGATTCGGAGGTGGCAGGTATATGGAAGAGTTATCCATGGGATAAAATTGTGGGAACTGAAGGAAAAGAGATTGGTGAAGGATGTATGGGTGACGAGCGTGTGTGGCGGTGAGGGTAGATGGAGGGAGGAGAGGAGGAAAATGTATGAGAAGTTAGGGTTTCCAGAGGCGAAAGTAATGGAATGGGTAGGGAATAGGGTGAAGATGGATGAGTGGGTGATAGAAACAAACATTTGTTTACATCTGAGTAGATTTTTACTTCGAAAAGGTGAGAGTGGTGAGGTATGAGATAAGATTGTGGGAACTGAAGAAAGATAGATTGGTGAAGGATGTATGGGTGACGAGCGTGTGTGGGGGTGAGGGTAGATGGAGGGAGGAGAGTAGGAAAATGTATGAGAAGTTAGGGTTTCCGGAGGCGAAAGTAATGGAATGGGTAGGGAATAGGGTGAAGATGGATGAGTGGGTGAAGGGGAAACGGAAGGACGTGGAAGGGCAGGAAAGGCAAGGGCATATCGAGGGTACAATGATATGATTCGGAGGTGGCAGGTGTATGGAACAGTTATCCATGAGATAAGATTGTGAGAACTGAAGGAAGAGAGATTGGTGAAGGATGTATGGGTGACGAGCGTGTGTGGGGGTGAGGGTAGATGGAGGGAGGAGAGTAGGAAAATGTATGAGAAGTTAGGGTTTCCGGAGGCGAAAGTAATGGAATGGGTAGGGAATAGGGTGAAGATGGATGAGTGGGTGAAGGGGAAACGGAAGGAGGTGGAAGGGCAGGAAAGGCAAGGGCGTATCGAGAGTACAATGATATGATTGGGAGGTGGAGGTGTATGGAAGAGTGCCGAGATATCTGATAGAGAGGGGATGGAGTAGAGAGGAGAGGGTGATTGTGGCAAGGGCGAGGTGTGGATCGGAGTAGAGAGGAAAGAAAGTGTGGATGGGGAAAGAATATGGAAGGTGTGTATTGTGTGAGCATGGGAAGGATACGTGGGGCTACTTGGCGGAGGAATGCGAGGGGGTGAAGGAGGAATGGATGGGAGCATAAGGGAGTAAAAATGTGATGGAGTGGATGAGAGAGGATGGCGTAGGGGTAAGGACGTTGGAGAAGCTAGGGAGGGAGAGGGAAAATAGAAGGGAGGGGATTTAGTTTTAGAATAGAATGTAAAGTAATAAAGAATGCTGCAGTGCATCCGGATCCGAAAGGAAGACGGCCCCCACAGGAAAAAAAAAATAATAATAATAAAGAATGCCAATAAAGGTCTCTTTTTTTACTTCGAATTCAATTAGAGTATTTGAACACCCTTTTTTTATTATTCAGTACTTTGTGTGTGATGAAAAAGAAGCGGTGTTAAAAAAAAAGTTGTGCAAGTGCGTTTTGTATTTTTACCTAAACTGTGCTGCCACGAAACGCTCGCTAGAGCGAGAGGTAGCGTTCTGAAAAAAGCAAGCCGTGGATGTAACTACTGCAAAAATTACTAGAAGTGAGAAAAAAAAAAATAGAAAAAAAGAAGTAACAAGTGTTAATTGCAAAAAAAAGAAAGATTGTGTGTTAATCAACGAATTCCTCGCAAACGATATGGTTGCATGCTCTGCCACCGACAAGCTGCAAAGAAAATCAATCAAAAAGAAGGGAACAAAAAAACGACAGGCCGTTACTATTTTTTTTTTTTCGGTTGTTGTTTGTTTTAAATCACACCTTGGCCTCGATTTCTCCGGCAGACGGTTGCTGCCCAGCCTCTCTCGGAACGGCGAGTTTTGCATGGCGTTCTGTAAGAAAACTCCCATAAAACAAACACATGTAACAGAAACAAAAACGAATAAATCAATCAATCTGTTAATTAACAAACACGGATACAAAAGTTCGTACAATTAATTAAAAGAAATAAAGTGGTTAACACGGCAAAAAATGCCGCAGTCAACGTGTTAACAATTGTGAGTTAATCACTGGACAAACAAATTAATTAATTAATTGATTAATAGAAGTACATCATCAGTCTAGCACATTGGTGGGGAAACTTTTTTTAAGACGGGCCATTTGTAATAACCAGACAATCGTAGCGGGCCTAAGAATAATGCTTAATCGTAGATAGGTAGTTTTTATGCGGGTCGTCACATTACGAAGTAAGAACGCGTTCAAACATTCTCACGACGCACATACGGGTATTTGAACGATCTAGGCGGCCATAAGTCGATTTCCTAAAATTCACCCCAGGTAGAAATAAACAGTTGCCTACCCCAGGTAAAGGGTCTGGGAACAATAGGTAGTTGTTATCCGTCGCTTCCGCGATCTCTCGATGGATTGTGACAGTCATAAACAGAGCGTCTTTCTGAGTGCACAAGTGTATTTTCTCTAGTTTTCGGCTGTGTTAATTAGAACTGTAAATATTTTTACTTTGAGTAATAATATCAAGAAAATTATTATGGAACGTGATCAAGCTGGTAAGTGAGCATATATTTTTATGGTATTAGTTGTAGTTATTTGATTTCATTTAATAACGTAGCATTTTCGAAATAAATACAATTTGTACAATTTTTATACAATTTTTTGCCAAATACAAGGGGATTTGTTCTACTTCAGGGTGCGTCCCAGCTATTATTTTTAGTTTTTCACAAAGTCAAAGGTCTCTAGCAAAGATTAGTTAAAAATTTAGCCGCGGATAGCCGTGGTTTTTAATATTATGAGGTCATTAATTTAGAGGGCGGATTTTTAAGCTTTTATTTGTGTCTTCATAAGTGTTTTAAAAAAGTGTTTATAACCTGAAGAAAAATTTTAAAATAGGTAAAAAGACTGACAAGTAGCAGACCAAAGCTGAATAAAAGTGGTGTCAGAATCTACTATTTTATAAATCGGATATTTTGTTAAAAACTGCTTAAATTTCTGTAAGAAGCAAAAAAATACGCCCTATACTCATTATACTGCTTTTGTTTATAATAGCAATGATTTCCTTTCAGGATCATCTGGTGTCCGAGTAGTAACCCGTCAAGAGTTGTATAACAAAATGCAACAACAAAATTTGCCAAGTTTTGAACTAAAATTAGAATATATTCAAACATATCTTCTTACATCCGACCACCATTCCGAAGATCAAATTAAGGAGATAAAGCACAATTTTTCTTATTTGAAGACTCAATTTAAGCAAAGATGGTTAGCTGCGCATAAAAAACCAGCTGCATTTGAAAAAACCAATAAGGAATGGTTACAAAAGACCTTCGAGCTGCCGAAGGGAGTTCAACGTACAGGTCGGCCAATAAAATCGTTCGAAAATTCAAGCGAAAGGACAAAAAGAAGAAAAACAGCAGAGCTTCGAAACATCGACGAAGAGATATTAACACATGCAACACGGATAAAGTTACAATCTTCTGGAAAGAGAGATGCTTCCAGAATTTTAAAAGAGATCACTAACTCTCCAAAGCGTGCTGGAAAATACAGGCTGGCGTACTCCAATGCTCAAAAGGCTGTGAAGAAACAACTGACACCAATACAGGCACTATCAATGTTTGTAGAAGCCGATTTTTCCAGGCGACAATATGAGATTGTCAGAGGGACCAATAAACAATTTTATCCATGCTACAGTGTGCTGCAAAAAGCGAAGAAAGAATGTTATCCACCTAAATCTTCTTATAGAGTTACTGCAACTACTGCCGAGATAAATCTGCAAGATTTATTAAATCATACAGTCACCCGACTCTTGACCTATTTGGGAGAACTCTTAAACTGTGTGAGTGAAGAGGAAAGAGATACATTGGAGCTGATATGTAAATGGGGCTGTGATGGTTCCCGACAAGAACAATTTAAACAAATTATTGACAGTGAATCAGATGATGCCAACATTTTCCAAAGTTCTCTTGTGCCTGTACGCCTAATTTGTGGCAAAAGTGGAGAAAAAACACTTTGGCAGAACCCGACTCCATCTTCACCACGATATTGTCGTCCCATTAAAATAAGTTTTGTTAAAGAAACTGCACAGACCACGAATGAAGAAATTAATTACGTAGATAATGCAACCAAGTCCTTGCAACAGACAAAGGTGATACTAGGAGAAAAAACCTTTTCAGTGAAGCATGCCATGCTGCTTACAATGGTAGATGCGAAAGTGTGTAATGCTGCAACACAAACTACATCAACTTTGAGGTGTTATATTTGCGGTGCTTTATCTAAAGATTTTAACGATTTAACCTTAAAACAAAATGTAAAACCAGAATCATTAAGATTTGGTCTATCTGTCTTGCATGCTAGGATACGTATATTCGAAAGCATTTTGCATCTGGCATACAAACTCCCTGTAAAAAAATGGCAGATTAGAACACAAAATGAAAAAGACATCGTAAAAGGACGGAAGATTGAAATCCAAAAGAAATTTAGGCAAGAGACCGGTTTAATTGTGGATGTTCCAAAAGCTGGGTTTGGTAACACCAATGATGGAAATACCAGCAGGAGATTTTTTGGCGACCCTAAATTAGCTGCGGAAATTACAGGAATCGATTTCGACTTAATTTTCGGATTTAAAGTAATTCTACAAGTATTATCAAGTGGCCACGAGATAAACATAGAGAAATTTGCAAAATATGGATATGAAACTGCAAATCTATGTGTAAGTTTGTATGCGTGGCATCCGATGACACCAACCATGCACAAGATCCTAATACATAGTGCAGATGTAATTAATCATGCATTGTTGCCTATAGGGCAATTGTCTGAAGAAGCTGCGGAAGCTCGCAATAAACATTTCAGACAATACAGACAGAACTTCGCGAGAAAATTTTCAAGAGAGTCTTGCAATCTGGATATAATTAACAGGCTACTGTTAACTTCTGATCCCCTTATAACGAGCATCAGACCACCTCCAAAAAAAAGAACCGAACCATTTTTAAAAGAGTCGTTGGAAATGTTATTACCCGCTGAGCCGCTCCAAGAGAAAACTGACTCGAACACTGAAGAGTCTTCAGATGAAGAATACGTCAGCTCTGATGAAGAATCATCCCACTCATCTTCATCTTAATTTATGTTTGCAATGTAGTTATAAGATAAATATGTTTTGTAGTATATATAAATTTTATTCAGTTTTTTTTAATATAAATTACAAAGTTTTAACCGAATTAGTTTATATATTTTTATTTATTTGTACCACAAACCACTTCTTATATCATAAAACAATAGAAAACCCCGTTTTTTATACAGGGTGTCCCATTAGTGCGGTCTCGGAAGATATCTCAGCTCTCGTTAAAGATAGAAAAAAAATGTTTTCACAAAATTTGCTTGATTTTAAGAGCTGCATAACCTAAAATTATTTTCAAATATACAGGGTGTCCCATTATTCCATACTTAATACCAACTTTGTTATTTTAAATGGAACACCCTATATATTATTTTTTTATTTGATCCGCCTTTAAATAACCTACACAAAGATATATCATTATCGTCACTTTAGGTAATTCGTTACTTAAAAAAAAAATATTTTTTGAAAATTTTGGCAGTTTTAGTACTTTACTTAAAAATTCACTGTGTTCGTATTTTTTAAGATACCAGTCTGAAATTTTACACACATATGCAGTAAAGAATGCTCTATCCATTGACTATAACACATTTTAATATTACTTATAAAACCTAGTAATAAACTACCCTCGAATATTTAATATTTAAAATGTACATTACTTCATTTTATTAAATGGGACATCCTATATTTTTTTATTTTATCAAATCCGCAATAAAAAATGCTTTATTTCTTGTATATCATACCCTTTATCTATTTTCATTAGTTTTGGAGATATTAACATTTTTCTGTCAAATATAGGGTATACAAAAAATAAAGCATTTTTCATTTCGGATCTGATAAAGTAAAGAAATATAGGGTGTCCCATTTAAGAAAATGAAGTTATGTACATTTTAAATATTAAATATTAGAAGGTAGTTTTTTATTAGGTTTTATAAGTAATATTATAATGTGTTATAGTCAATGGATAGAGCATTCTTTACTGCATATGTGTGTAAAATTACAGACTGATATCTTAAAAAATAAGGACACAGTGAATTTTTAAGTAAAGTACTAAAACTGCCAAAATTTTCAAAAAATATTTTTTTCTGAAGTAACAAATAACCTAAAGTGCCAATAATGATATATCTTTGTGTAGGTTATTTAAAGGCGGATCAAATAAAAAAATAATATATAGGGTGTTCTATTTAAAATAACAAAGTTGGTATTAAGTATGGAATAATGGGACACTCTGTATATTTGAAAATAATTTTAGGTTACGCAGCTCTTAAAATCAAGCAAATTTGGTGAAAACATTTTTTTTCTATCTTTAACGAGAGCTGAGATATCTTCCGAGACCGCACTAATGGGACACCCTGTATATAAATAGAGAAGAATACTCTTGGCCCCCTAAATCGTTCAAATACCCGTATGTGCGACGGCACTCTTAAACGGGCCGGATTAAACCTTTCCGCGGGCCGGACTTGGCCCGCGGGCCGTAGTTTCCCCATCACTGGTCTAGCATAAAAAAAGCATAAGTGCATAGAGAATTATCAGCACTTTATGATTTCTACGATTAAACTGACGACATGTTAACAAAAAAAAATCTAGCAGGCTTAGCTGGTTATTACGACCGATCTGTTTTTTAATAAAAAAACGGTTTAACTTTGTTTGTATAACACAATTTATTTTTATGTGACTGCAGTTTCGGCAAATTTAGCTTGCCATTATCAAACATATAGTGAAGCTATAGTAAGCTAAATTTGCCGAAACTGCAGTCACATAATAATAAATTGTGTTATACAAACAAAGTTAAACCGTTTTTTATTAATAAATTAACATGTATAACGAAGTAGAAGCCTCCACTATACAAAATTCGATCTGTTTTTGTTTGAATCAGAGATACCAAGATTGTAAAAACTGAGCTATAATCTAACATCACATTAAAATATGAATTGTATTTTTAAGATTACAAAAAGTGAAGAATCAAACTCTGTTCACATTTTATTTTCACCGCAGTGGGCTTTCTTAGGGCGACATTTTTGTTGATAGTAGAAAAAGTTATTAACAATTTGGTTATCATTGTATTTACTTAGTTATGTCTAGTGCAATGTTGCATTTTATAATATCCCTCATTCACATGTAATAATATTACAATAGTAGGCAGGGGAATGGCCTATTAAATATCGAACATACAGAGAGTTTCGTGTAACACCGAACATTTTCATAGCGAGAATTTTTCTTAGAAGTATCCATATGTATACGCAACACATTTTCCGATGCTCGGTTTATTATAAGAATCCAATTTGAAGCTTTAAGCGAGTGTTTTCCACTCCCAGGCTAAGCATGAAGTAAAATTTCGAGTTTAGAAAAGCCTGAAAATTTGGCTCGGGCGCGTAGCGAAGCGGAGCGACCGAGCCAAATTTGGCTTTTCTAAACTCGAAATTTTACTTCATGCGCCACGCGTATAAGCCACTGATTTCAAGCGAAGTTTACTCGTTCACAGTATTTCGGTGCTTTCAGCGTTTAGTACGCGTGGCGCATGAAGTAAAATTTCGAGTTTAGAAAAGCCCAGAAAATTTGTCTCGGGTCGCTGCGCGACCCTCGACAAATTTTCACGGGGCTTTTCTAAACTCGAAATTTTACTTCATGCTTAGTCTGGGAGTGGAAAACACTCGTTTAAAGCTTTAAACTGAACTTTAAAAAAAAACAACAATAAAGATTTAAAGATTTATAGCTGTGATTGGGCTTGTTTCCTTTAAATCTTTAGATATTCGTTGTTATTTTTTATAGTTTAATTTAAAGCTTTAAACGAGTGTTTTCCACTCCCAGGCTAAGCATGAAGTAAAATTTCGAGTTTAGAAAAGCCTGAAACTTTGGTTTGGTCGAGTAGCGCGAAGCGCGGAGCGGCCAAACCAAATTTTCAGGCTTTTCTAAACTCGAAATTTTACTTCATGCGCCACCGGTACAAAACACTGACATATTACCAAGTTTAAAACACACCGCTAAACTTTACACTGAATCAGTGTTATGTACCGGTGGCGCATGAAGTAAAATTTCGAGTTTAGAGAAGCCTGAAGCGCGGAACGGCCAAACCAAATTTTCAGGCTTTTCTAAACTCGAAATTTTACTTCATGCTTAGCCTGGGAGTGGAAAACACCGGCTTAAAGCTTCAAATTTTCAGGCCTTTCTAAACTCGAAATTTTACTTCATGCGCCACTGGTACAAAACACTGACATATTACGAAGTTTACAACACACCGCTAAACTTTACTATGAATCAGTGTTTTGTACCGGTGGCGCATGAAGTAAAATTTCGAGTTTAGAAAAGCCTAAAAATTTGGTTTGGCCGCTCCGCGCTTCGCGCTACGCGACCAAACCAAATTTTCAGGCTTTTCTAAACTCGAAATTTTACTTCATGCTTAGCCTGGGAGTGGAAAACACTCGCTTAAAGCTTCGAATTGAATTCTTTTAACAAACCGAGCATCGGAAAATGTGCAACGTATGCATATGGATACTTAAAGAAAAATTCTCGTTATGAAAAAGTTCGGTGTTACATAAAACTCTCTGTAGATTGCCAAAATTCATTTTGAGATGTAAAACGTTCTTTTTCTAGTGGGGGTGCAATATTACCATAAAAATCTAGGATATTGGCAAAGTTTTATTGAAATTATAGATTAACAACATACTTCAATCATTTCTATCAAAAATATAACATGCCAATATGAGGAGAAAATAAACAAGCCCTCTGCGATGAGAATAAAAGTAAACAATCGTTTTTTTTAAGGGCAGTTGCACCGAACACATTGAACTTGTTCATCTCTGAGCTCTAGTTCAAAGTGACGTTGAAACAATAGGAACTGTCATCTTGAACTCAAGTTCAGCTTGACCTCGAGTACAACGTTTTTGGTGCAAATGGGCTTGTTTAAGGGCCAGTTGCACTGAACACATTAAACTTGTTCATCTCTGAGCTCTAGTTCAAAGTGACGTTGAAACAAAAGGAACTGTCATCTTGAACGCAAGTTTAGCTTGAACTCGAGTACAGCGTTTTTGGTGCAACTGGGCTTATTTAAAGGCCAGTTGCACTGAACACATTGAACTAGTTCATCTCTGAGCTCTAGTTCAAAGTGACGTTGAAACAATAGGAACTGTCATCTCGAACTCAAGTTTAGCACGAACTCGAGTACAGCGTTCTTGGTAGAGATGGGCGAAATGGCTCTTTTCAGTGAGCTAGTTCAAAAGATCTAACTCACTTCAAAGAGTCGATTCACTGAGCCAGCTCAAAAGAGTTACATGACTCAGTTACGAGGGAGCGAGCCGCCGAGAGTTCTGACTCTTATAGATTCATCTTATTCTCTAACTCATTAAATCAGGCTTGGCATGATTTTCCCCAACCCAAAAAAACCCAGTGGGTTTTTTCGGATTAAACCCACTTGAAAAAACCCCTGGGTTTTTTCGAATAAAACCCACCGGATTTTTTAAAATAAAAAGTAATCATTTTAATAAAAACGGAAATTAAATTAATGGAATTTTTCTTATTTTGAAAAATACATATTGAAATAAACATGTTTAACTCATGTTTTGTTTGAAATCCCAATCATTTATTTTTCCTTCTAAACTTTCACATAAACAATAGGTAAACTCGAGAAAATACAAAAAAAGTTACATAAGCCTAGTAGGTACATATTTATTTCAAAACGAAAATACTTGTGAAAGACATATAAAACATATGTAATGTAATGTTCATTGTCAGTTAAATCTGGTAAATGTGAATTGTAAAAGTAAACTAAGAAAATGTAATCATAATTATAACGTTTAATTTAATTCTACCACTCGCTCTCGCACTGATTCTTATCACGAAGATATCTATATACAGTTACAAGCTTTTGCGCCTTTTCCACTCCCAGCCTATTTCGTAATTTTGACCACACCGCACCAAATGTTGAAAATAATCTTTCTATGGAAGCTGAACTAGCCGGGCAAGTATGTAATGAAGAAAAAAAATTGCAAAATCCTTCAGGCAAGGTATTGGTTTTGTCTGTTTTCAGCCGAGCTATTTTCCACCACTTTGTTGGCAAGATGTTTGAAACTACCGTTTCTTGAAATAGCGTAGGTGGAAAAACATCTGTATCCTTGATTGTAAATGCCATCACCCCAGGCAGGTACTGAGGGTATTGATCCTTAACCCAATTTTCTGCAGCTTCCTCTTGCTTAGTTGTCAGGCGTCTACCTGTATACCGCGGATCCATCATGTTGGCCAAGAAGTGGAAAGGTTCCATGGCATCTTGAAATCTCGCTCTTATAACTTCTTTGTATGGCTCCAGTTCATGACTTTCCAACAGATCGAGCCATATCTCAACAGCATCTGAAATTGTTGCGTTGTCGGCCTGCAATTTATCAAGTGTCACAGATACTTGATTAAGTTGTTTGTGAAGATGTATTGCTTGTGTATGAAGCCCAACATTGTTCAGTACGTGGGCTACCCCTTCATCAAACTTCACCTGTGGATCGGGATCAGCTTCAACGTCCATACGAATCTCAATGTACTTGTGGAAGTTTGTAATAAATGTGTTGAGACAATCCCCCTGTGAGTTCCACCGTGTATCGTTGGGTAGTTGCGGCATCAAGCCACCCTTCTTCTTTAGCCATGCATGAGGTTGGTGGTGGTTGCGAAAATATTTGTGTACTATTACAATTTGTTTTACAACCGATGCAGGAGACACCTCTTTCTCCAACAAATTCACGTAATGCGCATTGCAGCCGTAGGTTAACAGTTTGGGGAATTTTTCGGGTTGTTTGAGAATCTGCTTCATCTTCTTCATCTTGTTCTCGTTGTCCGTGCAGAGCGCAAACACCTTTTTGTTGTATTTCTCTTCAATTTTTTAATTACTTCTTCAGCAATTGTTGCACAGTATTTCGCTGTTTTCTTGTTATCTCCTGTGTCTATGGCGTCGACGAGGTATACCTTGGAACCAGTTGCCAAACTTGAAGCGATAATTGAATCATTGGTTACACTGGACCATCCATCTTGAATTAAAGTAATTGTAGCATTCTCCAATTCCTCCTTAAAATGTCCCTCGATTTCACTCGCCGCTTCGTCCAAGAGCTTCCCTCCAAGCTGCTTTCTATTTGGTGGTTTGTATCCAGGACGAAGAGCTTCAACCATATCTACACATTCCTTATTTTCAATTACATTGAAGGGAATATTACAGGAATAAAAGAAAGACGCAATTTTACGATCTAGTATGTCCTTTTGAGCTTCTGTAGTTTTGATAGCGAACTCATTCATAGTAGTCTGCTTTATCTTCATTAAATTAGAGCCCTCACTGACACTGTCACTTGCAAACTGCTCCATTGACGATTCGGATACTAAGCGAGATGTTCCCGGGGGGACGGCGGTGGATGATACCAATGAGTCTAATGACACCGAACTTGCCGAAGCTAATGCTTCATCTAATGGTTCTCGTTCCCGTCGACGCAATGTACACTTTTTCAAATGTGTTCTTATTCGTTCAATTTTTCCACTAATTTGAATTTTACACTTTTTACACTCAACTTTGCTTTTATCTATTTGTATAACATCACTCCATTCTGGTGCTCCTTTTCTACCACTTCCCGTAATTTTCGGCATATTTTTGGATAAACTTATACGTGTTCACTCTGCACAAATTAGATTGAAACTGACGAAACTGTATTACTTAAGAATATACATCAAAATTAAAATAATAAAGCAAAATCATCTTAATTGCTCTCACAGACCCAATGTGCGCTCGTATTTATTTTAACTTTTTATAGGTAAACAAAATCTTACACGAGCGCCTGTGTTTGTTTTACCGCGGAACAAAAAAGTACGTTGCATACACTTTTCTATTTCTAACAAACAAAATGTCCCTTATTATAAATACTAATACGATAAAATTTTATTGAAGACATTTTTTTTTATTATGATGGGCATAAATTACAGTTTTTTTTTAATATATATTATATTTAAAAAAAAAACTGTAATTTATGCATGAATGTTTGTACACAATTACATATTTTAATTTTAACCCAGCAAACGGGAGCTACTATAGTATTCGAGATTTTTGTTAATGATACTGCTAATGCTAATACTCAATGAAAATATTATTTGGAATATTATATTTTTAAAAATATTCTCGTTAATAACATGGTTTTTGAGTTATTAATAAAAGACCTGAAAATCGTAATTGAATCATTTTTGTTTTTGTTCGACGTAAATTAAAAAGCCCCGAAAAAACCCAATAAAAACCGAAAAAACCCAATAAATCCCGGAAAACCCCACCGAAAAACCCACTGGGTAGATAACTTTTGAAAAAACCCGGATTTTTGCCAACCCTGCATTAAATGGATCAATGCGGTGATTAGTAATGTCGGTTATACAATGATTGCAATAATTTAATC
The DNA here is from genome assembly GCA_932526585.2 of Philonthus cognatus. NCBI lineage: Eukaryota > Metazoa > Arthropoda > Insecta > Coleoptera > Staphylinidae > Philonthus > Philonthus cognatus. Next base: position 179,354,075 of record OW052241.1, read on the forward strand.
ATAATTTATATAAATACGTAAGAGTATAAATATGTAATCAAAATTATAACAATCGCGTATTAATTTTGTGCGATTACATTTCAAGTGTGTTTAAATATATTGAATACGTGTGCGCGTCTAAAAAACACACATACATTCAGCACGAAAACAGCGATCCAACTCCAAATTTATTAATCATCGCGGTGCAACATGGAACTGGGTCGCAATGAGCGAGCTAGCTCAATCGGTTCAGCCGCTTAATCGGATTCAAGAATCGTCATGACTCTTTTAGAGTCGAATCGCCGCAACTCATTCGGTTCAGCCGCTCAATCGGATTCAAGAACCGTCATGACTCTTTTAGAGTCGAATCGCTCAATGGGTTTACGCATCGAAATTCGAATCGATGATGCTGCAATTAAATAAGATAGGAATATAACGATACCTATTTTCTTACTACAATAACAAACACTTCTTATTAAATTTACAATTTTGGTTACAAATAGGTGACGAAAGAAAAATTAGACTTCTAATGATTACTATACAGTAAACATGGGTGTTTGCTTATGATATTTTAAATTGTAGTATATGTGAATTAACAGAGGCGAATTTTAATTAAAATAAACAAATAACATAGGTTTAGGAAATGCCATGAAAAATGTTGTTTTTAGAAATCAATTAAGTAGTGTGGTCGTTAGAGATGGATAACTATCGATAGCGCTATCGATAGTTATCGATAGTTTTGACTATCGAAAATAATCGATATTTTATTTTTACTATCGATAGTTTTCGATATTTTATTAACTACACGGATTTAATATGGGCTGTAGTGGTGTACACCACGATCGACGTGCGACGATATGATATGTAAATAAATTGTGTAATGAGTATTGACGTGACTATTACTGCCTGGCGCCATCTAGTAAGTAGCAATTAAATTAGGGAAAATATATCTGTAACAGCTGTGTTTGTTCGGAATTGGGAAGTCCCGTGTTTTGTGAAGTGAAATTATTGTAGTGTTCATCAATGAGTGTTTGCCAAACCAGATATTTGCAAGCACAAAATGGATAGATTTCTGATAAAGAAAAACAACAAAACAGGAGAATGAAAGTATCATTACTTTTTATTGTTATTTTTGTCACTTCTCTAATCGTGATTTTTTCGAATTCGCAATTTTAACGGAAAAATATCCCCGAGATGAATCGGGTCATTTCTAAAAAAATGTCGGGGGCTGTGTTTGTGTTTGTGTCTGTCTGTGGACACTATCTCGAGAACAGAGATTTTCAAATTAATAGCGGCTTTATTTAAAAACCTAAAGAAAAAGCGTATCGTAAAAAACCGATCACCGGAAGTTGTGTTTACCTAAACTGTTGTAAATGCTCAAAATATAGGTGTAGAATGCATGAAATATGCGAGAATTTTTGACTTCAGAACTTCGTTAAGAGTAGTTAGTTAGGAGGTAAACTGTACAGGGGCGGACTGGCCATGTGTACAGTGTGGAAAAATACACATGGGCCGTGTACAAATCGGGCCGTTTTCTCTCAAATATTCAAGTGTTTTTACAACTTTTTCGGATAATATTATCGTAATGTTAGTTAACTAAATAAACTGCGCTACGATAAATTCCCAATAAAAGCAAAATAACTTCTATTCTTGAAACATTATTTTGCATTTTGATTTTTTTAACCGCATTGTAGTTTTCACTATTTCTTTTACTTTTTACGAAAATTATTAAAATGTATTTTTCCACAACATGGAAACAATTTTGCTCCAATAGACATTTTTTCTTAAATTAAAAATAATCATCATTTTAAACCAAACGACGTAGCTACAAACCTTTTATAAACTTAACAATGATTTTAATATATATTTACAATTTCCTGAAAAAAAAAATATTATTTTCATTTGAATGAAACCAAATGTGTATATATTTATACTTGTGACATATTTCATGGACCACCCTTAATCCATTAGTATTTTGGAAAGTAAGAAATATATTAGATAATAGGTTAATCATTGTGTATATTTATTTCGTTTTTTTAGGCGAATGGCCAAGAATCTCAGCCCATTCCCGAGTTAATCCTGAAATACCTATGCATTCCAGCATCTTCGACGGAGTCAGAAAGAGAATTTAGTACAGCTGGCCTGATCAGCAGCGACAGAAGATCAAGACTTAAACCAAAAAATATTAATATGCTTCTGTTTTTTGAATAAGAATCAGTGGTTGTTAGACCCACAATAAAATAAATTGTAAAATAAATAATTTAATTAATTTTCCTGATAAATATCGATAGTTATCGATAGTATGTGTTCTGACTATCGAACACTATCGATGGTGCCGACTATCGATAGTTATCCACCTCTAGTGGTCGTGTCCCAAGCCAAATGAAAATTGCTTACAAATTAATTTTAATTATATTTCTAATCTTACTAAGTTATTTAATCAACTATAAACATTATTTTTATTTTCTCTAATATTTCTCATACTTTTTATTTTAATTAAAGAAATATTTGAATTACTCACATAACGAAACATAATAACACACATAATTGAAAAAAAAATTAAGATGATTCACTAAAATGCCGCAGACTAAGAAATGCCGAAAGTAAAAAGTGCATGCTCAGCAAGGCCGAGCCCAGACAGCCTGCCGATCGACGAGCCGCGTGAAAATCAAGAACCGTTAATACAGTGCGAATCAACATTCAAGGTGAGTCGTGTAACTCTAGAAGAGCGGGCGAATCAAAATGAGTCATGGCTCAAAAAGAGCTGAACATTTTGAACTGAGCCACTTGGCTCACTAGCTCACTCCACTGAACTGACTCTTTGAGTCGATTCGCTCAGGAGTTACCCATCTCTAGTTCTTGGTGCAACTGGGCTTATTTAAGGGCCAGTTGCACTGAACACATTGAACTTGTTCATCTATAGACTCAAGTTCAAAGCGACTTTGGAACAATAGGAACAGTCATCTTGAACTCGAGTGCAACGTTTTTGGTGCAACTGGGCCTCAGTGTTCTTTCAGTTGACGTTAAATTTGTATCTATTAATTTTTATTAATTAATCATTTTTAACAGTTAACTAGAATATAAAAAAACTAAATAAATTCTTAGAGAAAAAAATTAAATAAGTTTTAATATTACAATTATTTAAAAAAAAAAGTTAAAAGAAAATATATTAGTTGTGCAATAATTATTAAGATTACCTGTAGTGTAATTACAGCGCTCATGCTATTGCGTCTGGGCTGAATCAGCGGAATGTGCTGGCTAGTTACGCTCAACGACATCTACAACATGCACAACAAACACACATGCAAACGACTACTCTATTTTTTTATTATTCTAAAAATAAAGAAAGAATTAGGTTTTCGAGTGGTTAATAACTGAGTAAAAAAAAAATAATAATAAGGAAATACTGAAATATAAACAAGAGAGATAGAGCCGGATATTTGATACAACGAACCCTCGGCTTCTTCGAGATCCCCGTCCGTTTGAATTTGTTGACGACGGTCTCGATGAACTTCAGGAAACCATCGCCCATCTGCTGATGGTCCGATTGGCTTGGGAGCTGGTAGATGTCGCAGTGGGCTGCGCCCTCGATTATTCTTTTCGTCGCTGCGTTGTTCAACGGCAGCATGTACACACGGAATCTAAAATGTTTCGTAATTTGTTTAAACGACAAATATATTTAACACGTTAAGATCACAAAGTGAGGTTATATACAGTGTGATATTTGATATTTAAGGTTGATAGTTAAGAAAATTTGGCTATTAATTTTTTTTTACACATGGCAACACTGTGTTAGCATGACATTGGACGTAGGCTCAGACTAAGAATAGTATAGACGAGTAATGCCGTGGTGGGGATGGGCGTTGTTATGATCCCACCATAATCTCACATTTCACATGTTTTGTAAAGAATGATGCCGACACAGCTGATCATGTAAAAAGCGGCAATATACCCAATTTAAATATAATCTTCATTTTAAAAACAATTTATCCTTTCCGATCCCATATCAATTGCAGATATTGTGAGTATTTTCATTAGTTTCTAACAGTAATATTATTTAGACATTCATTTGTTTAAATGGAAGCATGAAACAAGTACTTGTACATAAAATATTGACCATGTTTTTCCCGACAATATATGCAGACGCGCACCATTTTTAATTCTAAGTTACACTAATTAATTCAGCACTGACTAAATAACTACGTAGTTTTATATACAAAGATGCAAACAAAGAAATTGCAGGATGCACATGTCCATATAACCTAATAATAGTCAATTATCTAAACGATTGTCTTACACTGCACTGCGCACTAAATTAGCAACTGAATTAACTTATAACAATATAAAAAGAGTCCAAAATATCCACAAACAAACTATAAAACACAGGAACAAAAACGTTGGCCGAAGTCAGCTGTGTCGGTACAAAACAATGGCGCCCGCACCCCACTTCCTCACCATGTTGGGATCATAACAAAACACGGGCATGCTTTCTCTAGAGTTACTAACTCTATGGGACGTAGGTTTATTTTTTAAGATTGCAAAGTGAGTTTATATATACTGCAACCTTATGTTGCCAAATCTGGTGGTTTCAACTTTTAGATTCGGACAAACTGTTTGTTATTCAGACGTGGCTTAATTCTAGTGTTTGTTGGATGTTTGTCCATGTCCAAATGAATCATAAACTTACATATCAAAGGAGTAGTTTAACCTAACGGGCAGCTTTTACATAGTAAAATTTAACATTTTGAAAATTTCGGGGAGGTTTTGAACCGCCATATCCCCCTCCTCCTGGCTACAGCCTTGATCATAACAATAGTAAAATTATAGTATAATGCATCTTTAGTTATTATACCTTTTTTATTCATTAACGTTAAATAGTGTTGTTCTGTTAATTTGTATTTGGTTTATTCATGTTATAACAAAACATAAAACCTGCTGATTTCTGGTGATATTTTAGACATCTGGCAGCCTAGAGTTGGCAACACTGTTGGATGTAGCTGTATTTTTTAAGATTGCAAAGTGAGGTTATATACACTGCAACCTTATGTTAGCGTGACATTGGAAGTAACCTCATTCTTTAAGATTACAAATAGTGAGGTTAAATCCAGTGTCATATTTGACATTCCAGGTTAATAGCTAACAAAATTTAATGCAACTGACAATTGATTATTTTATTTTAACCTAACCTAAAATGTCACTAATTTTATTACCTCCAATATTTTAGCCCGGTGTAAACGACATCATCGGTATCGCCTCTAGTGCATATGTAATGATCCAGATAATTCCAGTTGTAGTGTTCCAATTTTTCCGTCGTGAACGAGGCGTACGATTCCTCGTAAGTGTCGTGATGAGGCGCATGAAAGCGATATCGATATTGGAAGTTGAAGCCAGGATAAGGATGTCTGAAATAATCCAATTACATCAACGAACATAAGCTTAAAGTCCGACAATTCAATCATTTTTGGCTTGTAATTATCAACAAACAGAACCCTAAAGTTTAACACTACTATTACAAATTTTAAATATGTCAACAAACATATCCTTAATGCCTGACAGTGCAATTTAAAATTCGGAACAGTATCGCTTTCAGGTAGTCTATCCCGTTGTACCCAACGAGAGGAAAAATGTCCCGCTTTCACAAACAGATCAAACGATAATTTAAATAAGGTTTTGACCTTGATTATTATTAAGTATTTCTTTACAAAATTCTTTAAGCGTCCCGCTTTGATGAATAAAATAACTGGTCACGTTAAGCACGAGTGGGTAATAATAATCATACCTAGGTCGATAGATAGTGACCGTTATGGAATTCCCAGTGAGGGAAATCTTGTGAAACAACCGCCCAATGGACAGCAGGTAAGTTTCGGAAGTCTCGCTGCCCTCAGTGGGTGGTTTCATCACCAATGACCCGGAACTGCTCCCGTTCTGCGCTCCGTTAGCCTCCCTCTGCTGGACGTTCGGGAGCAAAATCAACTGAAACCCCTGCGCCAGACGCTGCGAAATCAACTCCTTGAAAACCTCCACGGTCGACAGAGGCTTTTTGTAAATCGCCCTCTGCTGGATGTAATCCGTGTTAACGTCCTCCGGCAGCAAATTGTACAACGATATAACGTAATCGATTTGTAGGGCGCGCTTGTCGGGGAAGTAATCCGTTGTAATCGGTAGGCAAGCGGGGATTGTTAGAGATTTCCAATCGACACCTGGGGGAATTTGTTTACGCAGAAATAACATTAGATCTTCATCCGATAAATAAATACTAAACTAATAAAAATTGAAAAAAACCTGATCATAAAAAATGAAAATCCCACACTAAATACCAATGTGATGAAAGGGGGTGAGTTGCATGCAAGAAACAGTTAGGTTAGATGTGAAGTGTGAAACGAGGAAATCAAAGCGAACAAGCGTTTTCTTTCGTAAAACGACCATTTCCCAGTTAAACAAAAGATAGTTTGCGGAAAGATAAAAAAAATAAAAAACAAGAGAACTACAAAACCGTTTGCACTAATTTAATATAATTATCTATGGATATCATAAAGTAAAATTGAATTTGCCAATTGTTTACAGAATATTTACAATATTTGATCAACTACTACCGAAACCTCGTAAGTGCAAATTGTTGAATTTGACAGGAGCACAAAATACTAGTTAATTATCATATCAGCTGCATAATCCTTCAGATTTTTTTTTTTATGGTACGTATAGCTTAATCACAAGCGATTTTTAATAAATATTTTTAGTAGATGTTTGTACTAATATTGGTATAAATAAGATATTTTTTTACTAATATTGGTAATTTAATAATATAGTAGAACCTCGTTATACCGGGATGGCTTTTGGCTATACCTGGCACGATATAAGGAAAACACGGTATACCCAAATATATGTAATTTGTATAATACTCACATACATATATATATATATATATATATATATATATATATATATATATATGTATATATATATATTATATATATATATATATATGTATAGTTATTCCTGACCATGATGACTGCGATGCCATCGAAACGCCGAATTAAAAATATAATGGACCAGAGCCAAGAAAATACGCGGGACCAAACCCGAAGAAACAGTGATACATGTTACGCCCGCGAAAATCTACGTTTTAACATATATATATATATATATATATATATATATATATATATTTATATATATGTATATATATATATATATATGTATATATATATATATATATATATATATGTATATATATATATATATATGTAAATATATATATATGTATATGTATATATATATATCACGGTATATATATATGTATATATATATATATATATGTATATATATATATATATATATATATGTAAATATATATATATGTATATGTATATATATATATCACGGTATATATATATGTATATATATATATATATATGTATATATATATATATATATATATATATATATATATATATACATATACATATATATATATATATATATATATGTATATACTTATATATATACTTATATATATATATATGTATATATATATATATATATATATATATATATTCAAGGGACCCAGTATTTACTAATCCCCTTAACATAATAGGTTTAATGCAGGTATGTGCAGTAGCCACTTACATAACAAGACATACTATATATATATATATCAGAACTACAGGCCCTAGAGGCCCTTGTCTTTTATTTTTCCTGCGACATTTCTCCACTTTTTACGGTCCTTTGCTATTTCTTTCCAATCCATGGTTCCAGTCTCTTCTATGTCTTTTGTTACATTGTCCAGCCATTTTTTCCTTGGTCGTCCCCTTCGCCTTTTTCCACCTTCTCCTGCATACAGGACTTTCTTTACCACTCTATGTTCTGGCATTCGGATGATGTGTCCCAGCCATCTTACTCTTTGTGATCGGATTATTTGTGTAATTCCCGGTTTCTTATACATATCCCATAGCTCATCATTTGTTCGTCTTCGCCAGGTACCGTCTTGCATCTTAACTCCTCCAAATATTTTTCTCAGCAATTTTCTCTCCCATATCTCTAGTTTTTTTTCATCTCGTTTGGTTAGTGTCCAGGTTTCGCTGCCATACAGAACTACTGGTCGGATTATTGTTTCATATGTACGTATCTTTGCAGCTCTAGACACATTTTGTCCTCTTAAGATGTTACTTAGGGATCCTGCCGCTCTGTTCCCCTTTACGATTCGTTTATCGATTTCCTGCTCTTCTTGACCTTTGTTTGTCAATGTTATGCCTACGTATTCGAAGTGGTCTACTCTTTCGAAAGTGTACACTCGTTCCGTCGTTGTGATGTGTATAAATTTATTTATCTCGCTTGTATCTGTTCGCATTTCCATATACTTTGTTTTTTCTTCATTTATTAGTAGTCCATATTTTTTTGCTTCGTCTGCAAATCTTTTGAAGGTCTTTTCAAGTTCGTTTTTCGATCTTGTTAATATTGCCACATCATCTGCGTAGGCAATACATTGTGCTTTATTTTGAAAAATAAGGCCGTTGGTTTGGATTTTGGCTTCTCTCATTATTGCTTCTAGTAGCAGGTTAAACAGATTGGTAGAGAGGGGATCCCCTTGTCTTAGTCCTCGTCTGACTTTGAAATACTCTGAGAAGCTTCCATCCACTAGAATTGTGTTCGTTGCGTCTGTCAGAGTCATTTTTACTAGTCTGATCAGTTTATTTGGCATTCCCAGTCTTACCAGTGCTTCATACAGCTTTTCTCTGGAGATAGCGTCGTATGCCTGTTTAAAATCTATGAAGAGGATGTGTAAGCCCAGGTTCTGCTCATAGGTGTTGTTCTGCAGCATCTTTACCGTGAAAATTTGGTCGGTTGTGGATCTGTTTGGTCTGAAACCTCCCTGGTAATCCCCAATTTTTCCCTCTTCGTACCTTTGCAACCTGTTTCTTATTATTTTGGCTATTACTTTGTAGGTCACGTCCAGTAAGGCTATCCCTCGGTAATTTTTACAGAGCGTTTTGTCTCCTTTTTTGAAGATTGGGCAAATAACAGCATTGTTCCATTTTCCTGGCATTTTTTCCTCCCTCCAGACTCTCAATATTACGTGATATATCCTTTTGCGTAGCTCATCTCCTCCATGTTTTAGAATTTCAGCTGGGATACCGTTTTCTCCTGCGCTTTTGTTGTTCCTGAGTTCCTTTATTATATTATTGACCTCTCTTTCCGTTGGTTCCTCTATTTCTTCTTGGTTATTATTTTCTTATTGGTTTGGTGTTAGTTGTGCTGTTGCTTGTTGGTTGCTTTCGTCTTCTTCATTTAGCAGTTTTTCGAAATACTGGGCCCATCTTTGTAACTTGTCCTGTTTCTCTCCAAGAAGGAGCCCCTCTTCATCCCTACAAAATAACGTTTTAGTATTCTTGGTCTGTCTTGTTCTTTTTGCCTCTTGATAAAAGTTCTTTATCTCTCTGTTTGTGTAATAGTCCTCTATTCTTTTCAGTGTCTTTTCTACTTGCTGTCTTTTTTTCTGTCTGCAAATCCGCTTAGCTGTTTTTCTTTTTTCTTCATAGTTTCTTTTTGTTTCGTCTGTGCTGTTTTTATCTCTTTCTATTTTTGCTTTATTCCTGTCCTCTATAGCTTCTTTGCAATCTGTGTCAAACCATTCCTCTTTTCTTTTGGCTTCCACTTTTCCCAAACAGATACTTGTGGCTGTCATCATTGTAGATTGTATTTTATCCCATTCTTCTTCTATCGTCTGTTCCCGTCCGTTCCCTCCTGATAGCCTAGTTTCTATTTCTTCTTCTAGTCTTCTTGCGACGTTTTCATCCAGGAGTTTTTGTGTGTCACATCTTCGTCTTTCTCGTTTGGTTCCTCGCCATGTTGGTAGTTCTTGATTTACATTGGCTATTACTAGGTTGTGGTCACTATCAGCATCTGCTCCTCTGTAACTTCTGCAGTTTTGAATGGCTTTGAGGTGTTTTCCCTCTATGAGTACATGATCTATTTGGTTTTTAACTTTCGCACCTGGGGAGATCCATGTTATCTTGTGAATGTCTTTATGGCCGAAGTGTGTGCTTGCTATTTTCATTTGGTGTTCTGCTGCGAATTCTATTAGTTTTCTGCCATTCTCGTTGCTTTGTTTATGCAGACTCTTCCCACCTGTTATATTTTTGTATGGTATTTCCCTTCCCACTTTTGCATTATAGTCTCCTATTACGATTTTTACGTCGTACTTTGGGATATTTTCCAGTATTTCGCTTATTTTTTCGTAGAAATCATTTTTTGTTTCAAGGTCTTTCTCTTCCGTTGGGGCATGGCCATTGATAATGCTTATTTTCCTGTATTTTCCGCGTAGTCTCAAATAACAAATTCTATCGGATACTGCCTTGAAATCTATCACCGCCTTTTTGGCTCTTTTATTTACCATGAAACCAACTCCAAAGTATCTATTTCTTCCCCCACTTTTGAAAAGTGTGCTCGTTCCTATTTTGACAATGTCGTTTCCCACTTGTTTGGTCTCCTGCAAGGCCAGCACATCTAGGTCATATTTTGTCATTATGTCAGCCAAGTTGTTCAGGGCTCCATCCTCGTATGTGCCTCGTACGTTCCATGTCCCAATTTTTTGTTGTCTATCTGGTTTAATTTTATTTATTTTCCCTTTTTCTCTTATTTTACTAACTATTCTCCGTTCCGTTTTCGTCGCCTGGTCCTCTTCGGTAAATTTTATGTTTAATCCTTTTTTTGTAGCTTTTCTGTGCCTGGGGCTACTTGGACCCCCCCTGCCTCTTTGTTCCACCTGAACTCTTCTTCATCGATGATTATCTTTTGGTACCCCACTTTTACCCGTTTCCCTTTGGATTTCTCTTCCTTTGCTATGCTCCTTATTTCCTTTTGGATGAACATTTCATTCTTAGTTAAATCATTGTCAATGTAGACGTCAGTTCCTTTTAAGCTAGCCTTTGCCTTCATTATTTGCTGTTTTATTTCCCATGACTCTATTTCTGCTAGTATCTTTTGCGGGTCCTTATTAATAATATATGCTTTCTCAATCCTGGTTTTAATTTCTAAATTATCCTTTAAGAACTGTTCCACTCCTTTCCCGATATCTATTCCGTTGCTTTTCAGTCCTGTAATTATGATATTTTTCTTTCTATTTTTTCTCTCTTCTTTTTCAAACTCGTGTTCTAGCTTTTCAATTCTATCTGTTAGTAGTTTCTTTTCCTGTTCCCATTTTTCTTCTTTTACTTTCATTTCTTGTTTTAGCTCTTTTATATCTTTTTTTAGTTCCCTTGTATTTTCATCCATTTTATTCATTATTTTCTCCATCATGTTCTTTAGTTCTTCCATAGTATTATCTTTTTCTTTCTTATTTTCTACTTTTGTGTTGCTATTTTGTTCCTTTTTTCTTTCTTTGGCTGCTCTTCGCTGTTCTGGTGATCTTAATATTTTCTTGCTATTGCTAAATATCTTTGATTCTTCTGTACTAGACATACTATATAATACAATAATGACGCCGGAACGTTTTACCTAATCAGGGGGGTACGCAGTCAATTGTTAAAATTAACATATTTAAAAAAAAAAAAAGAAACCTGAAAAATGACCCCGATATATCCGAATCACGGTATCTCGAGGCCCGGTATAGCGAGGTTCTACTGTATCTGAATTACAAGAATTTTTTTGTAAAATTGGGACTAACGAGGCTTCGGAAGTAGTTGATCGATATAATTATATTTCCAATATTTTATCTATAGGTAAATTTAGACACATATATTAACACGTTTGCTGCCTTTGCCACCATTTAGCGACACGGTAGGCACTTTTGAATAAAATAATTAGCCAATGTCAAAGTATACCTGAAAATTTGTGACAGCGAACGTGTTAAGGTTATGTTTATAAGTACTGATAAGGAGGACATAACATCAAAACAGTGTTGCCAGTTTTTTTTTTCGATATTTACTTACAGTATTGCCAGTTTTTTTTTCGATATGTCTTCGTAAGTCTTCATCTCATAAAATTTAGAAGCATTTACAATTTTTCTATAATTTAGATATTGAAAATGTAATTATAAGCAAAGTTTATTAGTGCTTTATTCGTCAAATTAATCATAAGCAAATCGCTTAAAGAAAATTAATGTTAAATCAAACATAACAAGTATATTTTGAACTTCAATTGAAATTAGTGTTTTGTACTGGTGGCGCATGAAATAAAATTTCGAGTTTAGAAAAGCCTGAAAATTTGGATTTGCCGGGCTCGCTTCGCTCCGCCCGGCAAATCCAAATTTTCAGGCTTTTCTAAACTCGAAATTTTACTTCATGCTTAGTCTGGGAGTGGAAACACTCGTTAGAAGCTTGGAATTGAACGCTTTTGTAAAAACGTTGAATATTTGAAAATGTACAGCTTATCTACCAGTATGTGTAAACTGAAAAGAAAAAAATCCTGAATGAAAAATTGTTTACAAGGTTTCGGAAGTAATTGATTGATATAATTAGTGTTGCCATTTTTTTTCTCGAAATTTGCTTCGATGCAAGTGTAAAATTTCTTCGTAAGTCTTCATCTCATGAAATTTAGAAGAGTTTACAGTTTGTCTGTAATTTAGATATTTCCTTTTATTAGTGCTGATACAAAAATATGTTTACACTCGTCAATATTGAAAATGTAATCATAAGCAAATCGTTTAAAGAAAATTAACGTTGGATCAAACATAACGAGTATATTTTGAACTTCAATTAAAATCAATGTTTTGTACCGGTGGCGCATGAAGTAAAATTTCGAGTTTAGAAAAACCTGAAAATTTGGATTTGCCGGGCGGAGCGAAGCGAGCCCGGCAAATCCAAATTTTCAGGTTTTTCTACACTCGAAATTTTACTTCATGCTTAGTCTGGGAGTGGAAACACTCGTTAGAAGCTTGAAATTGAACGCTTTTGTAAAAACGTTGAATATTTGAAAATGTACAGCTTATCTACCAGTATGTGTAAACTGAAAAGAAAAAATTCTTGAATGAAAAATTGTTTACAAGGTTTCAGAAGTAATTGATTGATATAATTATTATTATAGTGTTGCCAGTTTTTTTTCTCGAAATTTGCTTCGATGCAAGTGTAAAATTTCTTCGTAAGTCTTCATCTTTTTTTTTTAATTTTTTTAATTTAATTTCTAATCAAATTTTATCTTATAATCTTATGTTAGTTGACTAGCTGTAAGAAATGTATTAATTTTGTCCTATAATTGGTGTAAAACTGTTGGGCAATAAAGTTATTACTATTATTATTATTATCTCATGAAATTTAGAAGCGTTTACAGTTTGTCTGTAATTTAGATATTGAAAATGTAATCATAAGCAAATCGCTTAAAGAAAATTAACGTTGGATCAAACATAACGAGTATATTTTGAAATTCAATTAAAGTCAATGTTTTGTACCGGTGGCGCATGAAGTAAAATTTCGAGTTTAGAAAAACCTGAAAATTTGGATTTGCCGGGCTCGCTTCGCTCCGCCCGGCAAATCCAAATTTTCAGGTTTTTCTAAACTCGAAATTTTACTTCATGCTTAGTCTGGGAGTGGAAACACTCGTTCGAAGCTTGAAATTAAACGCTTTTATGAAAACGTTGAATATTTGAAAGTTTACAACTTATTCACCGGTATGTGTAAACTGAAAAGAAAAAATTCCTGAATGAAAAATTGTTTACAAGGTTTCGGAAGTAATTGATTGATATAATTATTATTATAGTGTTGCCAGTTTTTTTTCTCGAAATTTGCTTCGATGCAAGTGTAAAATTTCTTCGTAAATCTTCATCTTTTTTTTTTTTCCTATTTAATTTCTAATCAAATTTTATCTTATAATCTTATGTTAGTTGACTAGCTGTAAGAAATGTATTAATTTTGTCCTATAATTGGTGTAAAACTGTTGGGCAGTAAAGTTATTATTATTATTATCTCATGAAATTTAGAAGCGTTTACAGTTTGTCTGTAATTTAGATATTGAAAATGTAATCATAAGCAAATCGCTTAAAGAAAATTAACGTTGGATCAAACATAACGAGTATATTTTGAAATTCAATTAAAGTCAATGTTTTGTACCGGTGGCGCATGAAGTAAAATTTCGAGTTTAGAAAAACCTGAAAATTTGGATTTGCCGGGCTCGCTTCGCTCCGCCCGGCAAATCCAAATTTTCAGGTTTTTCTAAACTCGAAATTTTACTTCATGCTTAGTCTGGGAGTGGAAACACTCGTTCGAAGCTTGAAATTGAACGCTTTTATAAAAACGTTGAATACTTGAAAGTTTACAACTTATTCACCGGTATGTGTAAACTGAAAAGAAAAAATTCTTGAATGAAAATTGTTTAGTTTGATTTTATATCTTCGTATTTATTTAATAACGGAAGAGAAAGAAACAATAGTATAAAAAGATCAATAATGGACCGCTCGCCACAAGGAGAGAATGGAGATGAACATTTACGAAAACTTAACAAACAAAAGGGAACAAAAAACTTAAAGTAAACGCACTTAAATACTCTGAAGATAAAATAAAAAGAAAAAAAGACAATAAAAATATAAATACTGTAATGAATACATCAAAATCGACATATGCAAATGAAATTAAGGACAAAGAGAAGGAAAATATTCATACAAAAGTACAAACAAATAAAGCACAATTTATATATTATGGAACTTGGAATGTTAGGAGCATAAAAGGAAAGGAAGATTACCTAATTCAGGAATTTGAAAGGGCCAGGCTAGAACTATTGGTAATAACAGAAACTAAAAAAAGAAATAAAGGCATAGAAGAAATAGGTAACGGACACATACTCATATGGAGTGGAGTTGATGAAAATGTTAGAGCCAAAGCAGGCGTTGCTTGTTTAATAAACAAGCAAAAATATGGATATCTTAATAAATGGAAAGGCCTCACTGAACGAATTTTATTGCTTGAATTTAAATATAGAAACGAATATGAAACAATAATTGCTGTGTATGGCCCCAATGAGGATGATAAAGTGGATAATAAAAATAAATTTTGGCTGGAACTTGAAGCAACAATAACAAGGGCGAGAGGAAATGTATTTATAATAGGTGATCTGAATTCAAGAGTAGGGAAAGCAGATAGTATGTATAAAGTTCTAGGTCAATATGGTGAAACCGTAAGAAATACAAATGGCACAAGGTTATTGGACTTCTGTACAACTTATGATATGCTCATAGCAAATACGTACTACAAACATAAAGATATTCATACGTTTACGAGGGTAAATAATGAAGGAAATGAAAAGTCGATTATAGACTATTTTATAATAGAAAGGAAGTGTAGGAAATTAATTTGTGATGTAGTGGTGAAAAGGGGATATGAAATCAATAGTGACCACTATTTAATAGTGATGAAACTAAGGAAAAAAGAACAAGAAATTAAATATAGAGAGGAAAAAGGAGTACAGATTGAAACCATTAGATCGTACAAGCTTAAAGAAGTAGAAACAGCAAATAAATACAATAAAATTTTAGAAAATAAAATAAGACAGAAGTGGAATACAGATGTAAACATCGATACAAAATGGAACAATCTCAAAAACATAATATTACAAAGTGCGAAAGAAGTGTGTGGCATATTTAATAGACGAACAAACAAAAACCTAACTGCTTGGTGGACAAATGAAATAAAAGAACAAGTGCAACTGAAGAGAAAAACATGGAATAAATACTTACAGTGTAGAAATAACGAAAATTATATGGAATATAAAAAACAGAGGAGAATAGTTAAAGATCTTGTACGTAAAGAGAAGGAAGCAAAATGGAATGAGATTGGAAATAAATTAGAGAGAGAAAGTGGTAGTAATCAAAAACTATTTTTTAAAGCGCTAAAATCTATTAACAGTGATAAGAAAAATCAGCTTGTAACAATTAAGACGGAACATGGAGAAATTATAAGAGACTCAGTAAAGATAATGATGAGATGGAAAAATCACTTCCAAGAGCTTCTCAGCAACGACATAACATACAACAATAATGATAATGAAAACGAACAAATATTAATAAACAGCGACATTGATATTACTGAAGAAGAACTTCAATCAGCAATAAGAGATCTAAAAAATGGTAAATCACCTGGCCCAGATAAAATTACATCAGAAATGATAAAAAGTATGGGAGAGATGGGACAACATAAAATATTGGAATTATTCAGAGATGTATGGAAGAAAGAAAAAATTCCCAGAGAATGGACTACATGTCTAATTCTCCCAGTGCATAAAAAAGGAGATACTACTGACTGTAATAATTACAGGGGAATATCGCTAATTAGTACGGTAGTGAAAATATTTGAGAAGATTATAGAGAAGAAGCTAAGAATAGAAATAGAACCAAAACTCTCAGAGGCACAAAGTGGATTTCGGCAAGCAAGAAGTACACAAGATCACATATTCGCATTGAAGGACATAATAAGCAAAATTTTAGCTGCAGACAGAACAATATATTTAGCATTTTTAGATATGGAGAAGGCCTTCGACAAAGTACCCCGGAAAGAAATATGGAAGTGTCTCAGAGAAAAACAAATTAATGGAAAACTGTTAAAAATTATAATGTGCCTTTATAAAAAAAAAAAACAGAAAGCAGAGTAATATGGAAGAATAACATATCGGAGCCCTTCGAAACAATGGAAGGAGTAAGACAGGGGGGCAGTCTGAGCCCACTACTATTTGTTGTCTTCATGGATTCCATTATTAAGAAAGCAGAATCATCAACAAAACCATTTCAACTAGGATATAGAAATTTAAGTATTGTGAAAATTACAACTTGTGCATTTGCAGATGATGTAGTTATATTGGCTAACAGTGAAAAGGACTTACAAGACAATTTAAACACCTGGAACGAGTTACTAACAGAAAAAGGAATGAAACTAAATAAGTCAAAAACGAAAGTAATGGTAGTATCAAACGACAGCAGGACAATGGATGTGAGAATGGGTGGCATACCAATTGAGCAAGTAGTGGGATTCACATATCTGGGAGTATTTATAGATAATAAGGGCAGTACGACAGCTGAAATATCAAGAAGGTTAGACAGCGCAAATAAGTTATATTACCAACTTAATAAAGGATTGTTAAATAGAAGGGAGGTATCGTCGCAAACCAAAATCAAAGTGTATAAAGCCTTATATCGGCCTATTTTTACATATGGTTGTGAGTCTTGGATACTGAATGATCAAGAGAAGAGCAGATTAACAGCAGCGGAAATGCGCTACTTACGAAAAGTGAAGGGAGTAACTAGAATGGACAAAATCAGAAATGAGTATATAAGAAAAGATCTAAAGATAGAATCTATTGAAACGTTCATCAATCGAAGGCAACTGGCATGGTGGGGACATATCCACAGAATGAAGCCGACTACACAAACAAGAGAAATTTGGGAGACGAGGGTTGAAAGGAAGAAGAAAAGAGGAAGGCCAAGAAAGACATGGAACAGTGGTATAGAGAGAATACTAGAAAAAAATGGAACATCCTGGAAAGAAGCAAAGACAATCACACAGGATAGGAAACGATGGAAAGAATACATCCAGAATTGCTGCTAATTTAATTTTATATTATTTTTTTCTTTGTTTTTGAAGTATTATATTTTTGTTGAATGCTGTTGTTGTTAAACCTTACACCCCATGAGGGTATTTTGGGATTCGAATATATATATATATTTATTTAATTGTGCAGTATTATCGGAAAGAGGGTTTTCCACTCCCTGATTAAGCACGAAGTAAATATTTCGAGTTTAGAAAAGCCTGAAAATTTGGATTGGTCGCGTAGCGAAGCGGAGCGACCAATCCAAATTAGGCTTTTCTAAACTCGAAATATTTACTTCGTGCGCCAGGCGTGCTAAACACCGATTCAGTGTGAAGCTTTAAAAACACTTTGTTTATCCTTAACAATAATACAAAACTATTCAAAATAACGAAATATTCTTCTTTTCTTCATTAGTTATCATTTTTCTTCAAATGTGGCAACACTGCTTTTGAAATTAAAATTTTAAGGTTATGTCTTTAAAGATCTAAACTTTCAGAGCTTAACCTTGAATTTCAACCGTTTATCACCTAATCTAGTACAGTTGACCTATGGAGTCGGTGGGTCGTGTGACCTCTGGGATTCTGGGATATTTTGTAATTAACCTAAGGTAAATACATAATCTCAAAGTTTGAACCCATTTGCACCCAAACTGATTAACTTCAATCATCCACTAATCATTGATTAAACCTTTGATTAAGTTAAAATTCTAGAATATAAGAATATAAATTTGTAAAATATCCCAAACATGTTTCTTTAATCAATATGTGATTGTACAAACAATATGTGAATTGTTCAGTTAAGGGGGTCTTCCGGTATAATTTTTTCAAAAAACCGTTTTTTTTTATGTATGAAATGAAAGCTAAACATGTCTAGAATATGTGGGTAAAAGGATATTTCGATCCGGCAAATATTTACGTCGCTACAGGCCTTTGAATGCATCGCCGTCCCGAGCGGTATGGGTCGCGCAGGTATAACTTTAATCTCGAATTTTATAAATTTTGATGAGTATGAGTTTTTTGGTCCGCCATATTGGATCCGCCATTTTGAATTTTTCAAATTTGACCTCAGATTCGTATTCAGCGACCCCGAAAACCTGGATATTGACTACTGTTTGCGAATTTTCCGCCGAATACTTTGAATTACACAGAAAAAATGTTTCGCAAACTTTAAACGCGTTTTTCTCGAAACTATATTTTTCAAAACTGCGAGCATTCTAGCGTTTGAACGGTTCAACCAATTGACTTCGTTCTTTGCTTCCGTCATTGAAAACACATTTCTTCATGGAATGAACTAACCTCCCGGTGCAATTTGCAATTTTAAAGATTTTTTACGGCCTGTCAAAGTCAAAAAATCGACCGAAAAACACGACTTTCTTTTCAAAAGCCCGCCATTTTGTCAAATTTTGAGTTTTATCAAAATTTCGTAGTTCATTCCATTCTCTGAACTATACTCTTCAAGAAACTGAGCTGATTTTGTTTTTAGGTGACGAATAGCGACCCCTAGGCTGCTCGCAGTTTTGGAACATTTCCGCCGGGCAGCCGTCATATTGGACGCCATTTTGATTTTTTCGACTCGACAAAAATCCCAATTGTAGAGCAAGGATGAATAAAGATTTAAAAAAAACCCAGGTCTCTAACTCTTACCAGTTCCCTGGAAAAAAAATCCAAAGTTTGGGTCAATTATACCGGAAGACCCCCTTAATCGACTTGTGTGCAAATGGGTATCAAAGAGATAACATTTAAGGTTAATTGTGCTACCTAGTTTATCGAATCGATCAGCCGCGGCCTAATTTCAGGATAGGCCACAGCACCAAGGCACACAAAATTTGAGATTGGGATCGCGCTTTATAAACACAAGGAATTGCACAACTAAGTCACCTTTTAATAACGGATACATATTACCTTGGGTCTCTGGCCTCTCCAGATGTTAGGCTGCGAGTCGTTGCTGGAATCGATAGTTGAATATTGAGGTTGTATTTTTAAAGATTTAGATCTAAGACGCACTTTGAGATAACGTAACATTTACCATTGTAAAAATTCTGGATTTTTCTTGAAAATTCAAATTAAATTTTATTAATTATTATATGTATATTTTTTTTAATGCAAACGGTTTGTTTAACTACTTAAAAATTATTATTAATGATCAAACCTATTAGAATATCATTGACTGCTGTTGATGAAGAGACATCCGGTGGCCATGGAAAAAATATATAAGTAATTCATTTTGTTTTATTTCACGTGTGTGTTAGCAATAAAAAAAAAAAACAAAATCATTCACAATGTTTTCTGTCTTTTTCTTTTTTAATAAATTAATCATCAGTTAAGTCGTCTAGTTTCAAAACCAGCTATCTCCTACCAGCAAAACTGGCCGATCTTGTAACGAAAATCTATTCGTTGCAAAAAAAAATTCGATTCGTTCCAAAAGCTGCCATCTCGCATTTATAATAATAATAATAATAATAAGTATTTATTGCCCAACAGAAAATTTCCCAACTACAAGACAATGATAATACAATAAACAATGTATGTATGTGTATGCTTTTGGAATGAATCGAATTTTTTGACACTTAAATAACATGCTTTATAGCTTGTTTTAATGGAAATCTCTTGAACATAATGTGTAAAAGTGATTGAAGAATATTTGTTTGGAATAAAAGTAATTTCATAAAATTGTGAAGATGGCCGGTTTTGGAACTAGACGACCCAGTTCATATTAAGTAAAACTCATTAAGGGCCAGTTGCACCGAACACGTTGAACTGGTTCAACTTTGAACTCGAGTTTAAAGTGACATTAGAACAATAAGAACTGTCATCTTGAACTCGAGTTCAGCTCAAAATCGAGTTCAATGTGTTTTCTGCAACTGGGCCTAAGTGGTAGTGATCAATGAGTTTTACTAGTAAATTGACGAAAAATACAGAGGTCGCCTCATAACCTCCTCCCCCCGTCCGTTTTTTCCTCCTCGAGCTACGTTAAAAAACAAACAACTGATCCTCTTTCTCCCTCCGGCTGGGTTAAAAGGAAGCCCGCTATTATTAAGGGTGTGTGTGTGATTGCATTCTCATGTCAGTTATTTGCGCATTCAATTTTTCGTTTTTTTTTTTAAATTTTGTTGTTTTTTGCGAAAGCTGTTGGACCAATATAACCACACGACACACACACACATACCAAAAAAATAATAATAATACAGAACATGAGTGTGTAGAAATGAGTAAATGTTTTGGGGGAATATTACCGGTTGTTAAAGCTGGCGTCCATTCTTGTTCACCGGTGGCGCCCCACAAGTAGGTCAGGCTCTTCGATGAGTATTTCGGCTGGACGTGAGCTGGGTGCGTGTTCGGGTGTCCGCAGATGCGTTTTTTACAATCTTAAAATATGTACAGTAAAAATAATTTTCATCTGCTCACTTTAATATGTCATTTTATATTTTTAGTTGTACTATATTACGTATGCTTTAAATGGACTCCGTTGACTAAATAAATAAATAAAAGCAACAAAAGTACATTGAATACTAATGTGCAATTATTTTGTTAAATTATTGACCCTGGCTTCGCAGCCCTGTTAAATACGCAATGAGTTTTTTCTGACATTTGAGAACATTTTTAGGTTAGTTTTAAAGCTGGCGGTATCTATTTTAAGTGTCGACAGGCTGATTTTAACATTAAATTTGCATTCTGAAATGCAATTTAATGTTAAAATCAACTTTAACTTTAAATATTTAAAGCTTTAACTTGATTATGAAACGGGCCGTAAAAAGCATAGGGTGACTTTTTATTTTTTCAGGAGTTTGATTTGTATTAGACTTACATTCTTGTAAGGCCGTGTTGGATATCGACCTGGAGAGGGTGGAAGTGCTATAGCCACGTTCCGGCGTGGGTGAGTCCTTCGAATAGTCGTAGTTAATCGGTTCGGTTTGTGTCGGAACCGCTTGATAGTGATGTTGTTGAATGAGAACTCCGGTCGGACCTGAATAATAAATTTTATTATTGTTGAGCCATTTGAAGAAACACATTTTTATTAGCTGGAGTTGACCACATCTCTTCTACTAACCGAGATTCCCTATAGTAACACTCAAATGTGACCACCCTGTACAAGGGGATCAGTGGAAAGAACCGTGCGATAAAGCGTGCATCGTATTGTATCGTTAACTACATTAAATAATTGAATAATTGTACACTGTGTTAATTATTGCCACCACCAAGTATTACACTATTAAAAAGAGCAATTTTATTGATTAATTCGTTGTAATTCGTCACTCAATAATAAAACTCCACTTAAGAAAGAAAACTAAATTTTATTCCAATTTCGTATTCGTACACACTCATTGACGGCATCAGCAAAACTGGCGATTCATTCCGCGGATGAATGCCAGATGTGCGCGACTATAAAAAACGATCGCAAATACAATCGATATAAATTAAATATAATTTCCCAAAATCTAACACGTTTGGAAAAATTCGGTGAAGTATCATGTCCATCAAGTTATGTTATAAAAATAATTAATGGCTGTATACTTATACACTTCCTACCTTTCGGAAAGATGTGCGTCCATCTCCGTCTATTGGAAGTCAGCTTGATGGTGACGTGCGACGGGTCGAAGGGATTTATCAACGCCCTGGATTCCAAAGGTGGCGAGCCTTCCGAACCGACCACCATTCGCAACGGTGGAGAAATTTCTTTATCAATTGTCGTGTTCCAGACTTTATCTAGTGTATGCAAATAAAAACAAAGCATTACTCCTTGAGACTCACGATAAGTAGTCTGAGAAAAAAAAAAACAGTAGTGAAACAAACCAAGTTTGTTTCGTCAAGTGATTAACCTAATTGAAGAACAAAATAAATTTTAAACCTAGAGTAAAAAACCAATATTGCATTTTTTTTATACAAACCTTCCGGATTTTATCAAGTGTAAGAACTTAAAAATTGTAAAATAAACATGTTATATGTAAAGTTATTTAAATTAAAAGCACTTGGTATTGTTTCACAATACCGGGCGACCTCCCAACGTAGTGAGCCTTCTGTGCGTATCGGGGCACTGCGCACAGCGACCGGTTATTTCCTCCGTACTCGTGGGACCAAAATGGAACCTAAAACTAAAACAAAAACAACAACAACCATAGGGGGCTCTTCGGAGAACCCTACCTCCACTGGTGCCGCCGCAGCCGAACCCGAACGCCCTAAACAGCCATCGGGGGCGACCAAGCGACGCCAGAGGAGAGAAAAGCTCGCCCTGAGGGCAGGGACGCCTAGGCGAAACCTACCTCAGGGAAAGCCGACGCTAGGGGGGGGGGGGGGACGCATCCGCGATACCCTGGACCAACGTCAGCACCCGGCTCGTCAGGGACGCCAAAGCGAAACCTGTCGAGCGACTGCACACCTCCGGGACTCCTCAAGAGACCGGCGAAAACCCCAAGGGAGGAGAAAGGGCCTCCGCCAAAGAGGACCTTCAGCGATATCCTTACGGGCATAGCACTCGCTATTATACCGAAGGGATATCCCGAGAATAGCATCAGTGCAGAGGAGGCCGAGGTTATTAAAACCTCGATCATCCAATGCATTGATGCCACGGCGAAAGGCGAAGCATCGCCGAGATTTCAGGAATGCACCCACAAAGGGGGATTCCTGAAAGTAATATGCTCCGACATGCAAACCAGAGCATGGCTCGAGAGCATCTCCAAGGAGAAAAACCTCCTGGGGAACAGGAAGGAACTTCAGATCATTGATCTGAAGGACTTACCGGAACCCAGGAGAGTGCTAACCTGGGCTCCAGGACCACCCATAGAGGCGACCACCTTCCTCAACAGAATATCGGTGCAGAACAACCTGAGCACCGATACCTGGAGAGTGGTTAACGAGAGGCCGGACCCCAGGGGAACTCAGTACACCTTACTGATGGACAAGTTCTCTTGGGGGAAGGTCAGCGAGAGGAAGAAGCTGCACTTCGGCCTCTCAACGATCACCCTCAGGGCCCTGGCGGCAAAGACCGGCGCCAAACCTGTGGAGACCACAGAGGAAACAATGGAAGACATTCCATTGCCCGGAGAGGGAGCAATGGACAGCAGTCCGTTGCCCAAATCACCGAAGGGTAAGTAATGTTCAAATTACTTCAAATTAATATACACCACTGTAGGGCGGCATCCGCTGCCCTCAGTGCATATATCCTTAATGACAATATTGACATTGCACTTGTACAAGAGCCATGGCTCTACAAGGGAAGTGTAAAGGGGTTAAACATACAGGGCAGGCGACTGATAGTGGCCGAACCTATGCGTAACCCACGTACATGTATAATCGTAAAACATGAACTGAATTTAATGCCCCTATGGGACCTATGTTGCAGAGACCTAGTGGCAGCACGGCTGGAAGTAGTGGAAAGGGGAGCGCGGAGGGAGTTTATACTCGGATCCGGTTACCTTCCCTACGACCAACCAGGACCACCGCCGCCAGACATCGTCCAGCGGCTGATAAATCGCGGGAGCCACGATGGCATACCGCTGATCCTTGGATGCGATGCCAACGCACACCACATCATATGGGGGAGCACGGACATCAATCCAAGAGGTAAGAAACTATTAGATTTTATCTTAGAGAATGACATTGAAATAGCAAATATTGGAAATGTACCCACGTTCGTAAACGCGGTGCGAAGCGAAGTAATTGACATTACACTTGCCTCTCGCAAGGCAAGTGAACTTATAAAACTTTGGCAGGTGTCTGATGAACCATCACTATCAGACCATAGATATATACGATTCGATATCGAATCAGAAAAACCAACGGAAACCCAAAACAGAAACCCGAGGAGAACTGACTGGGACCTGTACAATGAGGTACTAGCCAGCCGAATCGGGGACTGTCCAACAGGAGCGAGAACAACGCATGAGCTGGAGTTCATGGTGCAAAGCATCACGGACTCCATCAATACGGCGTTTGAAGCAAGCTGCCCAAGAACTACCAAACCCACTTCCACCAGGGTCACCTGGTGGAACAGGGATCTTGATAGGGCAAAGGCATGCACCAGAAGGCTATTCAACATAGCCAAGAGAAACGGTGAATGGGCGCAGTACAAAACGGCCCTCACGGCATATAACAATGCCATCAAAAAAGCCAAGAGAGACTCTTGGCAAAAATTCTGTGGGGACATAGAAAGTGAACCCACAAGCTCCCGTCTACTTAAGACGCTCAGCAAAGATCATGCTGGGAACATCGGCTCACTGCTGACCAAAGATGGAGAGTACACAGACTCGGTAGAAGGGACCCTGCAAGTATTACTGCAGACGCACTTCCCGGGTTCTGTAATAATTGAAAATCCTGTATCCGGGGACCTAAGCGAGCCCAATACATGGGCTCCAAAACAGGACTGGGACACAGCGAAAACAATTATCAAACCTGGTGACATTGAGTGGGGAATTAACACGTTCAAACCATTCAAATCACCAGGTCCTGACGGGATATATCCTGTCATGCTACAAAAGGGGATAGCAGCGCTGAGGGGACCACTATGTGATATCCTCAGAGCTAGCCTTGCCCTTTCATACATTCCAAGCAGCTGGCGGACTGTAAGGGTGGTATTTATACCCAAACCAGGGCGTGCTTCGTATGCCCTGGCCAAATCTTACAGACCGATCAGCTTGTCATCATTCATTTTAAAACCACTAGAAAAACTAGTAGACAGGCACATACGGGAAGGAGTCCTAAAGGACTCACCACTACACCGTCAACAATATGCCTACCAAGCGGGAAAGTCATGCGAACTGGCAATCCACCAGCTAGTGAGCAGATGCGAAAGGACCATACAATGCAAAGACATTGCGTTGGGGGCCTTTCTGGACATTGAAGGGGCGTTTGACAACACAACCTTCAACTCCATAGCAACAGCAATGGAGAAAAGAGGGATTTACCCGCAGGTCCGACACTGGGTGAACAAGATGCTCAGGAGCCGGACTGTAACAACTACTCTATACGGAATGACAGCAGAAGCGGTGGTCGCTGGCGGGTGCCCCCAGGGAGGGGTTCTCTCGCCGCTCCTGTGGTGCCTCGTCATGGACGACCTTCTGCTGCTACTTGAAAACCAGGGCATTTATGCCCTGGGGTACGCAGATGATCTGACCATTCTAGTTAGCGGGAAGTTTGGGACCACTGTATCAAGCCTGATGCAGAGGGCACTAACTACCGTGGAAAGATGGTGCAAGAACGAAGGGCTAGCTGTAAACCCGGCCAAAACGGCGATAGTCCCCTTCACCAGGAGACGAAAAACCGATGACATAACATCGCTACGCATGTATGAAATGGAAGTCCCAATCAAAAATGAAGTAAAATATCTAGGGGCACACTTGATACCAGATTGAACTTCAACTTCCACCTGGAGAACATCAGCAAAAGGGCCATGAGAGGACTTTTTGCGACCAGGAAAATGGTAGGACGCACATGGGGACTGAGACCCAGTATGACCAAATGGCTATACACCGTGGTCATAAGACCCATAGTGACATACGCGGCGCTCGCTTGGGGAGAAAAAACCCAAACCAAGAGCGCAGCCGTAAAACTCGAAAGAGTGCAACGACAGGCGTGTCTGCTGATTACTGGGGCAATGAGAACAACGCCCACAGCAGCCATGGAACACATATTATCGCTTCCACCACTACATCTATATGTTATGATGGAAGCCAGACAGGCAGCCTACAGACTGCACATAAATGGACACACTTTAAATGTAGGGTCATCTAGACCGGAAACATTTAAAGTGCTACAAGAAGAAATCCTAAAAATGAGGTCCGATTTCACTAAAATCGTACACCCATCCCGCAGATTCAAAATAATCATACCACAGCGGAGTGAATGGACAAATGGAACATACCCGGGAACGAGTAAAGGAACCATCTGGTACACAGACGGGTCCAAAAACACAAAAGGAACCGGGGCTGCTATCTATGGAGGCTGTAACCGAAGCAAACAATTCACGGTTGCTCTGGGGAAACATGCCTCCATCTTCCAGGATGAAGTGGCCGCCATTGACTGGTGTGCCCACCACATAATGGAGTCGGGACTCAACAAAGGACCAATTACCATTATGTCGGACAGCCAGGCAGCCCTAAAAGCGCTAGCCTCGCCGATAGTTCAGTCCAGACTGGTTATAGACTGCATAAACAGGCTGGATGCACTGGCGACAACAACAAAAACACAGCTAGTATGGATACCCAAGGACCAAGGAATTATTGGACACTTGGGGGCCGACTTGCTGGCCAAACAAGGGGCAACAGGTGAATTTATAGGACCTGAACCCGCTTTCGGAATACCACATGAAACCGGAAAGGAAATAATCCGACGCAAGTTAGCAGAGGAGCATACAAAGGCATGGCACAACCAAATGGGAATGAGGCACACGAGACTCTTCCTAGATGGCCCGGTACCTGATAGCGCATTAGCGCTGTCAGGACTGAGCAGAATGAAACTAAGGAAAATCACAGGACTAGTTACTGGGCACTGTGACCTGAATAAGCACAAACATAGGATGGGTCTTGAGAAAAGCCCCCTATGCCGTGGGTGCTTGGAAGAAGCGGAAACTCCCCAACACCTACTGTGCACATGCGAAGCCTATAAACGGCAACGCACGGAGCAACTCGGGAAGCCCGTGCTTCCTGAAGAACAGCTCAAGAACATCCCCTGGCCCAAACTCCTGGACTTCTTAGAAGACACAGGAATATACAGGGAGTAAAATAACCAGAGGAGCACAAAAGGACCACGGAGACCGTAGTGCAGGGACGCTAAGCGATACCACTTCATGTGGAAAAAAAAAAAAAATTGTTTCACAAATTAAAACTTTATTCCGACTAGTTTCGGTTTGTTAGACCATTTTTAAAGGAATGTTTTTCTTTAATTTGTGAAACAATACCAAGTGTTTTTAATTTAAATAACTTTATATATTCTAATATGTTTCACCAAGTGCCAGATGAGAAATTAATTCAAGAAATTAAAAATGTTATTTCAATTTTAATAAACACCTTCGCTGTGCGGAGAGCAAACGGGGCTAACGGCAGCCGGAGGGATGGTGATCGGCTGCGATTTCTGAGTATTTGTGGTGACTGTGTGCTGGATGTCCGGATCGGAGAGTTTCCTCCTCTGTCCTTTGATTTCAGAAGGATCCAGCAAGCTTCCTGAAGTTCTTTTATACCTCGAGGTTAATCTATACCCACTAGAAAAAAAAAGATCTGCATGTCTTACTGTTTTTAAGAGAAAAATAACCTAACCCTCATTAATTATAGTATTAACCTCGTCAAATAATATATAGTTTACTTATGTGTGTTTACACCAGTTTTCATTAATATCCTCGTTAATTCATGTTGTAGTTAAATGGCAGAATATCTAGCAATGAGACTTATGATAATACTTAAAGGCGGACGCTATCTGTCACATAAATTAAACATCTCGTGATTTGGAAATGGAATATTGACAAACTCACTGTATTTCGTGTACCGGATGAACGGGCGGCAGTTGAAAGACTTGCGCGTCGTAAGCATCGTAATCAAAGAACGAATTATGTATGTACTCCTCGTCATCCATTATTTTCGACCTTGGCAGCACTTTATCCTTGCAGTTCTCAACAAGGGGAGGAATTTTTATCCGTGGTATGAAATTCGTGTAGGCCACTTTTTTATTGGTCGAATAAAAGGATAGGTTAATCCAATGCGGCATCGAATAATCATCGGGCACATTCAATTGTGAGTCTTTATTATGAAACTAAAAAAATTAAGTGCATTAGAAATAAATAGCATTTGTCAACCATTTAATTTGAGAAACAAAAATCATTTTCTTATTTTTAGGTAATTATTTAAAAATAAATAGCATTTGTCAACCCTTTAAAAATCATTTAATTTGAGAAACAAAAATCATTTTCTTATTTTTAGGTAATTATTTAGAATACCATGACCCACTATATACAGAGAGTTTTAGGTAACACCGAACATTTTCATAACGAGAATATTTCTTTTAAGTATACATATGCATACGTTGTACATTCTCCGACACTCGGTTTATTAAGAGAATTCAATTTGAAGCTTTAAACAAGTGTTTTCCACTCCCAGGCTAAGCATGAAGTAAAATTTCGAGTTTAGAAAAGCCTGAAAATTTGATTAGGTCGCGTAGCGCGAAGCGCGGAGCGGCCAAACCAAATTTTCAGGCTTTTCTAAACTCGAAATTTTACTTCATGCGCCACCGGTATAAAACACTGATTCAATGTAAAGTTTAGCGGTGTGTTTTAAGTTTCCTAATATGTCAGTGTTTTGTACCGGTGGCGCATGAAGTAAAATTTCGAGTTTAGAAAAGCCTGAAAATTTGGTTTGGCCGCTCCGCGCTTCGCGCTACGCGACCAAACCAAATTTTCAGGCTTTTCTAAACTCGAAATTTTACTTCATGCTTAGCCTGGGAGTGGAAAACACTTGTTTAAAGTTCTAATTGAATTCTCTTAATAAACCGAGCGTCAAAAAACAAAAATGCATATGTATATATATATATATATGTATATATATATATGTATATATATATATATATATATATATATATATATATAATAATCTTTATTAAAGATCAGTACAAGATAATTGTTTACAATGTGGAATGAAATGTATACATCTTAAAATTTGATCTTGCTCTTTGAAGGGCCATCGACCAGAGGTCTTTCAGCCCTTAGTCTGCTGACATTGATGTTTTAGTTTATGTTATTGATGAGATGAGATGTACTGATAGATGGTATTTGCTGGATGCTTGAATTTAGGATTTTGATTGGGATTGTGGGAAAGGCATAGGTGATTTAGGGTGTCTACGATGTGTGGGTTGGTGGCGAATTTTGTACTTAGATGTGTGATCATATGTATACTTAAAAGAAATATTATCGTTATGAAAATGTTCGATGTTACATAAAACTCTTTGTATATACCTAGTATACTCTAAAACTATTAATGAAATAATTTCCATACTTCATAAATAAAAATTCCTGAAATTCGCATATTTTAAATATATAGCCTGTGCCCATGCTAGACACAGGGCAGCACGTTAAAGGGTTAAACTGGTGATTTTTTGTTAAATACCTTTAAAAGAGGCACAGCGTGTAAAGGTTGTTCGCCCACACATACTAAATCGCTGCCCACACCGTTATCGATAATCCTTTGTTTCGTTATGTTCGTCAATTCCCTGTCTACCTCGAAAACTCCGACACCAGGTGTCACCACCACACTTAATTGGCCTGTCCTGTCGAAACTTCTGTCCAAGTAATGTTTTTCGAAAACTGAAATAAAATTACAAAACATTAAAGACATATTCTAAACCTTTAAAAAAATAATCTAATCTAATTTAACTGTTCGGAATTCATTGATTTATTTTCTTTGTTTTTTGATACAATTTGTATATTTATCTAATTTCGGGAATTTAAAATTATTTATTTTGTCGTGTCGTAAATTGAATCTTAAGTAATTAATTTAATTTTCGCACCATATATAGTTAATTTTCGATTATGTTGGCAAGCCTTATTATTTGGATACTTTTGGGCACTTCTGCGAGAGACATCCGCCAAAATAGTCATTGCCATTCTATTTTTAAAATTGTGTGTTAAATGAAGAGCAATTGCTTGTTTTTCAACCCCTAACCGATATAAATTCCTCTTTTTTTCCCGGTCTAGCCAGACTGAAGTGGAGTGTATACTTAATAATAATAATAATAATAATAATATATCTTTATTTTCAGAATGTACAAAACACAAAATGAAATTAGCATCAATGGTATTAATAATAATTGCTAATCATACTTCTTAGACTTAATAATAACGTAATAATACAAATATATACATATACACACTAAATATACCTACATATATACACACATACATGTATATACCAATATCTATACTACATCGGTAAATTCAGCTATGGAGTATGGCTCACGCATTATAAGATAATTGTAAAGAGCATTTTTCAACTTTTTCGTGTTATTTTTCAGTTCCTGAATTTCCTCTGGTAATGAACTGAATAATTTAATTGCAGAGTAATGTACTCCATTTTCAGTTCGTTTGAGACTGTGTTTGGGATATATGTAATTGTTTGTTCTTGTTGCATGCTTATGTACTTTGTTGTCTTGTCCTTTAATATTTTTATGGTAGAACATAATTGTTTCGAGTATACAGGGTGTCCGTATTTCGAGGAAATGCATGGGGATCTCGGTTATTTGAAGAGTTAGAGAGTTGGTTAAATTAGGGCAAATATGTGAAATTTGTAGCCCAACAATAATCCGAAAACAGATTTAAAATATCTTTTTTTGTTTTCGAGATATTGCCAAAAAACTATTTTTTTCAAATTTCGTTTTTATTTTTTTATTCAAAAACTATTGGATCTAGGAATTTGCAACTTTTACATTATACAGGCACTTTTTAATCAGGAATTTAGTAGTGTACTTATATTTAAAATAACTTTAATATCTTCCCCGGAACCATAGCCAACTTTTGTTTTTCTTATGGGCGCCATATTGGATTTTCATATTTTTAGAAAGAACTTTTTTTTCTGAATTAAACGGTATATCACACTTATAATTTATTCTGCGTTTCATTTGAAACATAGCAACCTTTTGTTTTTTGTAAAGAGTGCCTTGGAAACAATAATATTGACACGTTATTCAGTTATTGATGTGTCAATAAGATACGATCATTATACATAATACATAAAATAAAGTTAAAAATGGTGTTTTCGAACCAAGAAAAACGAGATATGATCGAAGTTTATTATACTTGAAACAAAAATGTACGTATTTCATCCGAAGTCTATCTACAGCGCTATCCAGAAAGGCAACAGCCAAGTGAAAGTCATTTCATAAAACTACATACAAATTTATTGGAATATGGTTCCTTCGTAAAGCCACGACAAAGATATGGATATCACCAACCCCATGAAAATGAAAACCAAATTTTGCAAGCGGTAAAATGATTTCATTTTAATTACAATAAGATAATATTTATTCCCCTAGATTCAAGATAACCCTTCTTCCTCAACAAGAGAACTTGCGAAAAAGTTTGGTGTGACGTTTCAATACGTATGGAGAATTTTGAAAAAAAATAAATATCGCCCATTCAAAATTAAAGTTACTCAAGCTCTCCATCCTGGAGATGCTAGACGAAGGATGGACTTTTGTCGTATTTTATTGGGAAAATTAAACGAAAATCTGAATTGCTTGTCAAATGTGATATGGTCTGACGAATGCCGTTTTACCAACACAGGGATATTCAATAGGCATAATAAACATGTGTGAAGTATAAATAATCCTAGACAACATGAAGAAAGACGACGACAAGTGCGATTCGGACTAAATGTATGGGTCGGTATTTTGGGAGACAATATTGTAGGTCCATACATTTACGAAGATACATTAAATTCACAGAGATATCACGATTTTTTAAGAACATTTTTAAGTGATTACGTAGACAATAACATCCCCTTAAATATGTTAAGAAATGTATGGTTTCAACAAGATGGTGCACCACCTCACAACAGCCAAATTGTCGCTAATTGTCTGTCCGAAATGTTTCCAAATAAAGTTATGGCAAATAATGGTGATATACGTTGGCCAGCTCGCTCACCTGATTTGTCACCTCTAGATTATTTTCTTTGAAGAGCTATAAAAGAAAAAGTTTATAAAACTATTCCAGAGGACAAAGACGATTTAAGAAGAATTATAATAGTTACCATTCAGCAATTAAGAAGAAGAGACATTTTTCGGGCAGTCCAAAATTTAAGGAAAAGACTAGAATTATGTTTGGAGGTCAATGGTGATATATTCGAACACTTACTCTAAGTTTGTGATAATTTTAGTTCAAAAGATATTTAATTAATTTGTTTATTATTATTTAATATTATGAAAAACTTCATCAAGCAGCAGAGTGATTATTCTGGTTGCTTCCCTAAAAAAATATAGTTGTAGGCCTCAGGAATTTTAAAATGTGCAACTGTTTTCAAGGCACTCTTAAAAAAAAACAAAAGGTTGCTTTGTTTCAAATGAAACGCAAAATAAATTATAAGTGTGATATACCGTTGAATTCAGAAAAAAAAAAGTTCTTTCCAAAAATATGAATATCCAATATGGCGCCCATAAGAAAAACAAAAGTTGGCTATGGTTCTGGAGAAGATATTAAAGTTATTTTAAATATAAGTACACTACTAAATTCCTGATTTAAAAGTGCCTGTATAATGTAAAAGTTGCAAATTCCTAGATCCAATAGTTTTTGAATAAAAAAATAAAAACGAAATTTGAAAAAAATAGTTTTTTGGCAATATCTCGAAAACAAAAAAAGATATTTCAAATCTGTTTTCGGATTATTGTTGGGCTCCAAATTTTGGGCTCCTAATTTAACCAACTCTCTAACTCTTCAAATAACCGAGATCCCCATGCATTTCCTCGAAATACGGACACCCTGTATATATTCCAAAGAATGTTAGAATATTATTGTTTTTGAAATGTCCGCGGCATGACTGCCTATAATTTAATCCGAATGTTATGCGAATCGCCTTTTTTTGAATTATAAAAATTTTATTTGCGATAGCTTTGCCTCCCCAAAATATTATGCCGTAACGTAAAATACTTTCAAAGTTAGCAAAATATGCCGTTTTAATAACTGCACTGTCTAGGTATTTTGATAGTTGCCTTAGACAGTGAGTGACGCTGTTTAATTTATTTTCGGTGTTATTGATATGATAAGACCAGTTGATTTTACTATCTATGGTAGCCCCTAAGAATTTTGTAGCATTAGTTGGTTTTATTATGTCGTTATCTAATTGAATTGTTTCTGGAAGTACTGCATTTCGTTTGTCAAATATGAGAATATTAGTTTTATTTTTATTTATAATTAATTTATTTTTTGAGAAGCACTCTTTTATTCTAAGAAATAATAGGTTGGAATTTACTATTACTTCGTTTATGTTTGGTCCTGAGATTAGGAGGTTAGTATCATCTGCATAATTTATGATGTTTTCTTGACCGTTTTGGATAGTGGTGATTAGGTCATTTATAAAAAGAAGAAAAAGCGTGGGTGCCGTTAGGCTTCCTTGGGGAAGTCCGGTTGTCATAACAGATGTTTGGGATTCTGCAATCACACCGTTTTTTTGAACTACCACCCGTTGCGTGCGCTCGGATAGATAGGACTTAAACCAGTTTAGTGCCGTACCTCTAATCCCATTCTTTTCTAATTTGAGCAATAAAAGTTGATGGTCTATTGAATCGTATGCTTTTGACAGGTCTATGAAGATTCCCATCGTAATTTCTCTTTTCTCTGAATTTTTTGCAAACAAAATCTTAAACTAAATATTATGATGGACCAACATCTAGTATCTTCAGCCCGGAGTACTAAATTTTTGGGATTAACTATTGATGAAAATCTAGACTGGTCAGATCACTGTTCAAAACTAGCAACATCAATTTCGAAATCATGCTACAGCTTAAAAGTACTTAAAGAGTATCTCACTAAACGACAATTAAAAATGTTCTACATAGGTATAATCGAGTCCCGATTGCGATATGGTCTGTGTCTTTGGGGAGCGTCCTCATCGTGGAAGAAGGTATTCATATCACAGAAACGATGTATACGATCCATGGCTGGTATAGATCGCAAAACATCATGTAGACCATTTTTTATTAAATATGCTTTACTAACTTTACCATGTTTATTCATATACGAATTGAGTATATACATTTTTAAAAATAAGTCAGATTTTGCCATAGCGAAACACATCCAATCATATAAAACCCGATATAATGAAAGAATATATATACCACCATACAGATTAAATGTCACAAAACGATCACCTCCGGTGCTCGGTGCTACGGTATTTAATCACCTCCCAAAATCTGTTAGAGATGCACCATCGATAACTTTGTTTAAAAAAATGCTCATGCAATTTCTTACTGAGAAAGCGTTTTACGATTTAAATGAATATTTCATCTATGTTAGTAATTAGCTGTAAATATTTGTTATCTGTGACTATGTCTTATATGTGCCTGTTACTGATTGTACATCAATGGACAATAAATTTTATTATTATTATTATTATTATTACATCGGTAAGTGTCCCTTTAATTTACTAAGGTTTGCCGACTTCGTCGTTATTTTCATGCACATTAACTTACCATTTAAAGACATATTCAAAACCTCTAAAAAATTCCCCTGAGCGGCCGTGCTATTACTCGCCGCTGGGATTTCGAAATCAGGTCTCGAGTGATACTCTAAAACCAACTTCAAATACTCCGAAAAAACTCTTCTTAGTTGCACCAAAATCCCGCTCCAATCGTCGTAACGCTCGTTCTGCACGGCCACCCTGTAAAAATCCTCGTAGTACCTCCCCTTGTAATCCTTCTGCAGGCACTCCCTCATATGCAGTGGAAACTCCTCCAAACTGTTCGCCTCGTAAAAAGTCCTGGAGAACAAAACGATCGTAACCTCGTGATTGCTCCCGTTCCTCTTCCACTTCATGAACAAATCGGCGAGGAATCCGTTGACGGCCTTCTCGAAATACAGATCGCCGTAGATGTCGAAGTCCCACATTTCGGAGCTCATTTGTAGGAAGAGGTAGACCATTGAGGTGGAGGAGCGGAAGACGACTTTCGTGTCGTCGGTTATCACGCCGCAGGCGACTCGGTCCCCTTGGGACCACATTTCGTACACCTGGCAGCGGACGGCGCCACCGCAAAATTCGATTTTCTTGTTCATATACACGCAAGTGTTCACCTTAAAAAAAGTTAGAAAAATTATTAAACAAACATTGTTCTTCGAATTCTTGTCATTACAAAAATATGAATTTGTGGTCAGTATTCATTTAATAATAACAATAAGGCCCCGTCCCCGCACAAGTTCTGAGCTATTTTACACAATAAAGATTAATTATTGATATTGAGTGCTTAGCACTCGAAATGTATATCTAAGGAATAAAAATAAATGTGAAGTAGACAATACAAAGTCTTTTATTGTGGCAATTAAGATATTTTTATATTTATGAGCTTATGGGGTCTACAGAAATACAAGTTAGGATTGGAAGGATTCATTTATACTGATCGTCAAAAGCTACTGACGATGCCATTCAGTAAATAGGTTTACGTCGTCGTGTTTTGTGAATGTTTTCATTACACATTTTACGAGAATAATTAGTGTAAATTTATATTTCACTCTTGGAAACATCAAAGTTTACCAATTGGAGAATTGCAAAAGTTCTCGTTATCATTCACAATATTTTCTCAATTTTAAATCTTTAAAAAATTGTTATTTCACTTACCAAACTGTTTTTAAGTCTCCACATCTCCGATCTTCCCATATACTGATCCTTAAATGTCAGCTCGATCGAATCCAAAGCGACCTCGCTAGGATTAACTATATTCACGACGACATCTTTGTAAGCACGAAGTCCAAATGGCATCGCTATACTCTGTTCCACACTGATCGTGTCTAAAAACAAAAATTATCAACATTCAAAGACGTCACAAGTTTGAAAACACCAATTGTGTCTAAAAAAACCTAGTTTATTATTTTTTAGTCTTTGTAAGACAAATTTGTTGTAGATTGCATAAAGAATCTTGGCACTTTTAATGTTTTGAAGTATTTAATAACCAAGTATCGGCAATTTTATTCATACTTGTACAGTTTATTATGTCAACCTATTTAAAGAAAACAAATGCATATGCATAAACATGCATAAATTAACATGCATAAACACTCATTGTATACTCAATGACATTAGAAGCGTAACACCAAGAAGAAATGATTTTTTTGAATTCATATTTTAGCAACAGAGTGACTATATTTAAAGCATACATTGATAACAATTTCAACCTTGTGACTTTTATATTTATTATGAAAAAAATATATATTTCAC
Source organism: Philonthus cognatus (assembly GCA_932526585.2). Classification (NCBI taxonomy): domain Eukaryota; kingdom Metazoa; phylum Arthropoda; class Insecta; order Coleoptera; family Staphylinidae; genus Philonthus; species Philonthus cognatus. The sequence continues at coordinate 179,390,442 of OW052241.1, forward strand.
TTTTTCTTTTTTGATAAAACTATTTATATGAGCTGTTTAGTACAGATGTTTTTAGTTTTCGTGTTTCCGTTGAGTGTGTTAAGTTTAAATAAAATGCCTCGAGTCCGAAGACGTCCACAATATCACCATTTGAGCGATTTGAGCGATTTTGACCGGGGTCGAGTTGTTGCTTATCGAGATGTCGGTATGTCCTATCGCGAAATTGCCCGCCGTATTGATTCCACTGCAGCAACTGTAATACGTGTGTATCAGGTATGGACAGAAGAAGGTAGAAGAGCAAGAAGAAGACCAATTGGTCAACCAAGGCGTACCACAGAACGTCAAGATCGGCGCTTAAGACAAATAGCCCTGCGAGACCGTTTCGCTACTACGCGTCAAATCGGTGATCAATGGATTGGAGAAGAAGGTAGGCCCGTTAGTATGCGAACCTTATATCGCCGCATTCAATCATTTGGGCTTCTTTCGTACCGTCCAAGATTAGTGCTTCCTTTAACAGCGAGACACTGTCGCCAAAGGTTGGACTGCTGTAGAGAACGGCAGCATTGGGAGGCAGAATGGCACGATGTCGTATTCAGCGATGAATCACGATTTTGTCTAGGCACGCATGATGGCCGTAGAAGGGTACGACGCTACCGTGGAGAACGACCTGATCTTAGGTTTGCTATTGAGAGGCATGTACACAGGACTGCTGGAGTAATGGTTTGGGGGGGCTATTGCTTATGGTAGTCGATCACCTCTTGTATTCATTCGAGGCAGTATGACAGCTGCGCGTTATGTTGAAGACGTCATACGACCGACTTTGTTGCCTTATTTAGATGGCCGCCCAGACGTACTTTTTCAACAAGATAACGCACGTCCCCATATTGCTCGTCAAAGTATGAACTTTCTTAATGAAGCTGGTGTTGATGTTTTGGCGTGGCCGCCCCGTTCGCCGGATTTAAATCCCATTGAACATGTGTGGGATATCATGGGAAGAAGAATATTCTCTTTGCACCATCCTCCACAGACTCTAGCACAGTTGATCGATGAAATTCAAGTTGCTTGGAACGAGATGCCTCAAGAAGACATCGACCATCTCATTTTGTCGATGCCCAGACGTCTACAGGAGTGTATACAGCAAAGGGGTCGCCAAACACATTATTAATTTTTTTTAGATTATTTTTTAATAAAATTTCTTGAAAATGTAATCATTTTATTCTTGATGTAAGACTACCATACTGGCAAAAAATCAAGTTAAAATAATAACTCCTTCTGGGTGTTACGCTTCTAATGTCATTGAGTATATTTATAAATAAATAAATCGTTTATTGACGGGATTATCCCCAATTTCAAAATTAAATACATAAAATGTACAAGCAATATCACCTCTAACTAACTAAACAATTAAAAATAATACTACAAATCAATAAGTCAGATCAACATAAAACAAATTTGTTTGAATATAAATGCCCATAATTAAAATTATAATAAACATAACAAAAATTACTAAAATTAATTCAACTAAATCAATAATTTTAAATTTCGTTTAAATAAACTAAATTCGCTACCAATTAAATTAAAACGTGAATAATTATTAAGCTGATTAGAAGTTCTTAATAGTCTATTAAGTGGACTATTAAAAGTATAATTAGTTTTATTAATGCCAAGCTTAAATAATGCAAAATTCCTAAATTTTGTACAATAAGGATTCACATTGAAATTGACCAAACCTAGAAGCTCCGAACATTGCATATTTCCTGAGAGTAATTTGTGGAAGAAACATAGCTCTAATTCAAGTCTTCGAGACTGTAATGTCTTGAGATTTAAATCATTTAAGATTAAGTAATACTTGCTGGGATCAATGAAACCTAATTTGAACGAAATCATTTTTATAAATTTTTGTTGCACACATTCAATTCCTGAAATTTGAGTAACATAAGAGGGGGACCAGACAATACTACCACATTCTAATTGTGACCTTACCAACGAGCAATATAAAATTTTAATAGTTGATACATTAAACATATAGCTATTTCTGAAGATGAATCCTAGCATTCTCATAGCTTTCCAAGTGATTATTTCGATGTGTTCTCTAAAATTTAGCTTTGAATCAAAAACAATCCCTAAATCTTTAATACTGCCAACCTCGTCCAAATTTAACCCTTTCATATAGTATGTGCAGTTTAAATTGGTATTTCTTCTAGAAAATACTATATGTTTACATTTATTTATATTAAGGTCGAGATCATTACGTTTACACCAATCGATCAAGGTGTTAATATTGTTCTGAATTATAATCTGATCTCCCTGACAGACAATACGTTTATATAGCTTAAGGTCGCCTGCAAAAAACAAATATTTACAGTCTTTAAACAGGTCACTCAGATCATTAATATATAGCAGGAAAATAATAGGCCCACAGTGCGTGCCCTGGGGGACACCAGAATAAAGTGGTATAAATTTAGACGTAATGTTACCTATTCGCACTAACTGAGATCTACCTGTTAAAAATGAGTCGATCCACTTAACAACATTTGCGTGAAATTCTAATCCACTGAGTTTATCAATTAAATGACGATGATTGACTCTATCGAATGCTTTGGAGAAGTCTGTGTAAATAGCATCAACTTGATAGCCTGCCTCCAAAGCATCTAGAAGATATGATTGATAAACCAATACTCCCGTAGTGCAAGAATCCACAAGATTCTAGCCAGAGAGCCGGCGCAAGCACTTGGGTCGATAAAACGACCTGATGGCTCACATACGGCCTCTGGTAAAGAGACGTTAGAGATCCTGGCCCAAAATCATTTCCCAGATTGTTCCCTTCTAAGTAACGAAATACCGGATACAATGCTTCCACGGGATCGAACTAAGAGACCGGGGAAGCAGGACTGGAAGGTGGTAAACAAAATCGTTACCTACAGATCAGTAAGTTGGCCGGTCAAATCCTTCCAACCATGCAAAGCACCAGGAATAGATGGGGTCTTCCCTGTCTTACTCCAAAAAGGCTTGGAGAAAGTAATCCTCCACCTTATAAGACTGTTCAGGGCGAGCCTAGCTTGGAATTACATTCCAACTAGCTGGTCGGAAGTAGAGGTAGTCTATCTACCTAAGGTGGGAAAAACAGATCCCCTACCAAAATCCTTCCGACCTATAAGCCTGATGTCATTTATCCTAAAGACCCTGGAAAAGGTGCTGGATGGCTACATCAGGAGGGAGATACTGAGTATTAACCCTCTTAGTGTGCACCAGTATGCCTACCAAAAGGGGAAGTCAACGGACTTGGCGCTGAATAACCTAGCCGGGAAAGTTGCGCAAACCCTGGACTACAAGGGAATTGCGGTAACAGCTTTCCTGGACATAGAAGGGGCCTTCAACGCTGCTCTGATGGGATCACTCTGCAAATCCGCGAAGGACAGAGGGGTTCCACCGGCTATTACAGGCTGGATCAGAGCAATGCTCGACACCAGAACCGTGACAACGTCACTATGTGGCGACACAGTCAAGCTGAGGACTGCCAGGGGATGCCCGCAGGGAGGGGTTCTTTCCCCCCTGCTGTGGTCTTTACTGGTAGACAATCTGCTTGCAATAATAGATACGCTTGACGTCGAAGTGCAAGCGTATGCTGATGACATAGTCATTCTTGCAAGGGGCACGGATGAAAACCAAATCTGTGAAGCCATGCAGGAGGCACTGGATGCGACTCAGAACTGGTGTATAGGGGAACGGTTAAACGTAAACCCTAGCAAAACATCAGTTGTCCCGTTCACGAGAAGGAGGATCCTGAAATTGAGACCTCTTACTCTACGGGGAGAAACCATACCATTTGTGGAGGAGGCGAAGTATCTAGGAAACACCCTGGATAAATCGCTGAATTGGAACTCCCACTTGGACAAGACAATCCGCAAAGCAAGGTACGCCCTGTGGACGTGCCATAGAATTTGCGGGAAGTCATGGGGATTAAACCCCAAGCAAATGTACTGGCTATATGGTTCGGTCATAAAACCAATAATAACCTATGGCAGTATCGCCTGGTGGCCGATTACAACTCGAAAAACGGCCATATCAAGGCTCTCCTCACTGCAGAGAATGGCGACAGTGGCGGTAACTGGAGCCATACGCATTACCCTATCAGCGGCGCTAGAAATACTACTGAACCTCACCCCCCTGCATATCCTAATACAGGGCGAGGCCAGATTGGCAACGTATCGATATCACCACGCGGCCCTATTGGATCCGAAGGTGATAGTCTTCACACCAAATGGGCTGTCAACTGCCATTGAGGCGGATGACACCCTAAGTATGAGGACTGACTACGCAGTCACGGACTACTGCGAGGATCAGCTGTACAAGGTCCTGTTCCCAAGCAGGGACGACTGGGAGCGACACAAAATCACCCCAGAAAAGGCTGACTCCTACTGGTACACTGACGGCTCAAAACTGTCCACTGGAACAGGAGCCGCAGTCGTCGGACCAAGGACTGAACTTTACTACAGCCTTGGCAGGTATGCTACCATACTTCAGGCTGAAATATACCCCATTGAAATGTGCGCCCACGAAATCCTTTCAAAGGGTTGGGCGGGCAGGACAATAAAAATATGTTCGGACAGCCAGGCGGCCCTTAGGGCCCTGGCATCTTCTAGATGCTCCTCGCTGGCTGTATGGAACTGCAAGGAAGCCCTCTGCCAAATGGCACAGGTAAACGGGGTCAGTCTGATGTGGGTGCCAAGCCACTCTGGCGTGAAGGGATACGAATTAGCCGATTCCCTAGCCAGAGAGGAGGCGCGTACAGCCTACATCGGACCAGAACCCGCTCTGGGGATACCCAGATCAATAGCTAGAGACCGTAACAACAGATGGATGAGACACGAGGCACAGGATTTCTGGCAAAACCGCCCTGGGATGAGACATTTCAGAGCGGTAACAAGTGGACCATCTGCGGCCAGGACGGCCTCATGGTTGAAGCTGAGCAGATCAGATGTTCACACATTAACTGCTCTCTTCACTGGACACAGCCGTCTAAGGCATCACCTTAATAAACTAGGACTAAGCGACACCACTGAGTGCCGCCTATGCCTAGAGGATGATGAAACAGCAGAGCACGTCATATGTGCCTGTCCAGCTGGCGACCAGATCAGGACCACGGTGTTTGGCACACCGAAGCTAAACCTGAAGGACCTGGAAAAAACTTCACCTGACAAGATCCTTGACTTCATCAAGAAGATGGACTTGGAAGGTGAGCTGTAAGGTCGGATGTCGACCTTAATTGTGAGCCACAATAGATCCTTGCGGTCGCAGTGGAGGGTAGCATAACTACCCACTCACTTTCAATAGAAATAGAATAGAACCAATAAATTAGTTACTGTTGAGCGACCTGTATAAAAGCCATGCTGTTCAGGAATAATAACATTTTTTGACATCCACATTAATTGGTTAGAAACCAATTTATCGAGCATTTTTGGAAGTACCGACTGAAGTGCCACACCTCTATAGTTACTAATCTCATCCTTCTTACCAGACTTGTACACAGGCATTATAAAACTATGCTTCCACATTTCAGGAAATATACCAAGTGATAACGATCTTTCGAAAATTAAATAAATAGGTTTGGTTAATGTGCAGACATATTTACTAAAAAAGTCACCAACAATTCCATCAGGCCCACTGCTATAATTATTATGCAAAGAAAATAATTCATTAAAAATGTCAATTTCACTAATAGAAAATAATTCACAGCTGGCACTTGAACTACACTTAAATGACGATAACCCACCAGATGCTGTTCCAGGTTTTTTATAATTTCAAGCAAAACTGTCAGCAAATGAATCCACTATATCCTTGAGGGCATTGAGAGTATTGCCATTCGACAACATTGTCTTTGGGTAACCTGCTTCCTTCTTTAGATTGTGGGTATGTCGCCAGAAATTGGACGGTTTAAGGTTGATATCGGATTCAATTTGTTTGTAATATAAACCTCTTAAACTGTTGCTAAGTTGTTTACATTGAGTTCTTAAATGTTGAAACCTTCTGTAATTCTCCCCTGTAGGTGTTGTTTTATAATTTAGATGAGCTTCTTTCTTATCTCTTGTTAATTTAATTAATTTTGCACTGAACCAAACTGGATAATTGTTTGTGTCAATAATCTTTATTGGTACATGTAAATCAATAATATAATACAAAATATCATAAAAATTCTGCGTTATTTCATTTATATCAGAATTCCCGAATACATTGTTCTAGTTAATTGAAGAAAGATAATTATTAATTTCAATGTAATTAGCTTTCCTAAAGTCGTGAATTGAATGTGGCGGAATATAACTATTTTTTGTAGAAACGTTCACTGATAAAGCTACTGCTGTATGATGATATGAATTATTATCCAAAAGATCAATTGCATCTGATAAATCGAGGTCGATGAAGTCAGAAAATACCAAATCGAGAAGAGTTCCACGTTTATTTAAAACGTTATTTTTCTGACTCAAATCCAAGAAGCTGTAAGTGTTTGATATAATATCCAAGTTGTCATTTGATGTGTATCCATTTAATAATTCAATCTTAGCATTATGCCATGATTTAATATTTGCTATGTTGTAATCACCGCAAATAATAAATTTAGAATCGCTATAGTGCATTCTAAGCAATTCTATAGAATCGCAATGATATCGGTATTTATCTGCATTTAAGCCTGGGGGAATGTAAATTCCTCCAATAACAATATTATTTGCACCAACAGTAACAAGGACACACAATTGTTCCACACGATCTTTTGAAAGGACAATTCTCGGGAACATAATGCTTTCTTAACAGCTATTAAGATATCGCCACCACGTTGTTTTATGCTATTTTGATTGGAACGATCAAGTCTGTAAATATTGTAATTATTGAATTTTAGCTCTAGATTTGTTATTTCATCACTTAGCCATGTTTCCGAGAGAATAATTATATCATAAACGCATACATTTACATTTAATGCAATATCATCAATTTTCGTTCTCATACCACTCACATTCTGAAGACAAATTTTTAGTTTTTTATTTCATCATTGCCAATGAAGTTCTCTGAATGAATATTAGTACGTTTTTTTACTATTCTTGGATGATTGTTAAAATATCTTATGGTTAGATCAGATTCACCATTCTCTGTGCGCCTCAACATAGTATTGTATAAATCTTTAGCGTACGATCTCTGCATTTGTGATAAATCTGATTTAATTACTGTATTACATTCCTTAGGTATTAACTTATTCAATGATTTAAATATATTTTTGGGAACATTACTATTTGTAAAAATAACCTTAATAGGGCGGTTCTTGTTAGCAACTTTACGTCCTATTCTAACAATTTTTTTAATGCACGATTGTATGTCGGTACTATCATGAAATAACATATTAATTTTAGCAGTGTCGTCACTTATACGCACTTCTGTGTTGGTAGCATTAGATTCTTTAATGTTAAATATCATTATATTATTTGAATTTAAGTTACGTTCTTCAAGTTCGTGAATTATGTCGCTATAATTTATTTCGGCCTTTTTAGCTTGTAAGATTGCAACTTCTTGCCTTAATTGTTTATTTTCCGACCCCAGGTTATTTAATTTACTATTTATGGAATCCAGTGTCTCAACGACTACATCTATTTGATTAATTTTATTGGATAATTGGTCAATAGTTACACTCATTTGTGTATTTTCTTGCCTGAGAATATTCATTTCATTTACTATTTTTTTTAATTCCAAATTTTCTGTGCCTAGCTTATCACATTTTGCAGAAACTGCTTCTGTGGTTTGCTGAAGGTCTTTTACCATTAGCATAAGGACTCTTAACGTAACTTCACACCCATGGTTGGACAGACACGCAGGATGGCAGAATTTATTACACACAGAACATGTAGTTTTATCGGCTACTTTATTACCACATTTACCGGTACAAGACGTATCAATTGCAGATGATTTAGCTTTGTCTGATTTTGTCGACATATTAAAGTAGTAATGATACTTGTCTTTACAGTGACTAAAAAAGAAACAAACAGACTAACCCAAGGGTAGGTTAAACACTAGAGAACAGAGGAAATTGGGAATAATGTTGAATTTACTATTTAGTTTAATTGATAAAAATACGCGTAAAATAGATCAATGACCGCAAATGATAAACAAATCGTAGAGGACGACGATACACTTTTTTTTGTAACTCTCGAACGGGCATTCACTATGAAAATTTACCAAATTAAAATTGTGAATATCACCCACAATAGTTAAAATATTTTTGTGAAACTAACTCACCGTAGAGACAACTACAACAGCTTTGCCTACACCAATTTTCAGACACGTTTTTACCACAAAAATAAAACAAATTTGCGGAGCACACGTTTTCGTTAAAATACACAATTTATGATTATTTAAAATAACAATGAATTTACAGTTTCGAAATGACTAATTCTGATGGTCTACAAATGGAAAATTAACCTTTACTCAAATGTTGAAAATTTCCCAACTTTTTACATTTTTAAATCACCCGCTTTTCTAATCGGGAACACCAACTTTGAAAATTATTGCTTACATTAGCTTCAGTTCGAAATTGCAAACGTTGAAAAATAAAATCCTCCAGAAATCTCATCTAAATACATTTTCTATGATTACGGAAATAAATTGGCAGCACTGTGGCAGCGTTGTAGTAACTCCGCTCACTGCCCGTTACTACACTCAACGCGATTTCCAGGTTATGTCAGCTGTTTCGCCATCTCGCCATCTGATTTCGGGAAAGAGAGAAATTTGCATCGAGATGAAAACGTAATAAATTTACAGTTTCGAAATGACTAATTCTGATGGTCTACAAATGGAAAATTAACCTTTACTCAAATGTTGGGAATTTCCCAACTTTTTACATTTTTAAATCACCCGCTTTTCTAATCGGGAACACCAACTTTGAAAATTATTGCTTACATTAGCTTCAGTTCGAAATTGCAAACGTTGAAAAATAAAATCCTCCAGAAATCTCATCTAAATACATTTTCTATGATTACGGAAATAAATTGGCAGCACTGTGGCAGCGTTGCCAGATTTAAGTAAAATCCTTCAATACGAATAATGTTAGCCATAGATTTTTAAAACTTCAATTGAATCAGTGTTGTATACGCCTGGCGCAGGAAGTAAATATTTCGGGTTTAGAAAAGCCTGAAAGTTTGGATTGGTCGCTTCGCTACGCGACCAATCCAAACTTTCAGGATTTTCTAAACTCGAAATATTTATTTCATGCTTAATCTAGGAGTGGAAAACACAGGTTAGAAAAATGGTAAACACTTAAATTAAGATAAAATAATTAAATCAAATTACCTACTGAGTAAACACATTTAAAGTTTCATCAACATTAAAATAACGTTTAATGTTGCTACAATGTTGATATAACATTATTATTTTTTTTTGTTCAGTGGGTAAATATTTACTTAAAAAATTAATTTGAAATTTAATTTAATAATTTAAGGTCGGTTCACAATCAAAACGGAAATGAGAACTAGAACAAGAAGCAAGTTCAATGATAGAGTTTTACATGTTAACATGCACAACATGGGCTCTTTCCCGTTCTCTGGCCCGAGAACGAGAAGATGCTTGATTATGTGTTTTAACATGTTTCCTGTTTTGGTTCTCGTTTCCGTTTTTTTTGTGAAACGGCCATAACTTGTTTTTCAAATCAACAGTCTATACTCAATCAATTACTTGGCCGAAAAAGATGAAAACACAAATAATTGCAAATTTCAAACTCACCTTTAACCAATCCTTTCGCCTGCAAATCCTCTTTGATCGTCTTGATTTGTAACAATAATCGAGGATTATCCTCCTCAGAAGGATGGTAGATCTCGACAATGCTGCCTTCTTTCGCATCTTGATAATCTTTCAGATTTATTAGCAAATCTTCCTCTATAATTAATATAAAATACCAGATAAGACGAAACAATTCTGATAGAATAAAATGAAACACTTTAACTTTGTTTGTATAACACAATTGTGTTATACAAACAAAGTTAAAGTGTTTTACTTTATTGACTGAATATGTATAACGAAGTAAAAGCCTTCACCGTTAATTCTGATAGAGTTTTGTTTGATAAAATTACTCATAAAATATTCCGATAGAACTTCAATCACAAACTTTTATCGGAATATTTCATGAGTTATCTTATCAAACATAAAATTCTGTAGGAATTAGTTATTTATTTGCAACACACATGAAGAAAACAAAATATAAATAATAGATAAAATTACTCATGAAATATTCCGATAAAAATTCAATCACAAACTTCTATTCGTAATTTCATCAAACATAAATTCTATGGGAATTAATTACCGATTTATTTGTAACACAAATAAAAAAAACAAAATATAAATAAAAGAACTCAATTCATTATAAGTTGCAGTATTAGAGTGTGTTCACATATGACCATTAATAAACGGGCACAAGTGTATATGCGACAATTTGATTCTGTACTTTGTGATCAGCCGTGGCACATTTTGTGGCGGGGCTGTGTGTGAATGCTACATTTACAAAAAGTGGCCACCAGTGTGAAAATGCTTTTAATTATGTATTTTCGAAATGTCTTCATTTTTTCAGAGGATTGATCAACATTTTCCTATCTTTCGAAAATACTAACAAAATTATTAAGTAACCCACTTTTTAGTAACGTATAATACTCACCACTGAATGTTTTCTGATGCACAATTAAGCGAAACAATTTCATTTTCACACTCACTCGACGACAGCCGAACCTCACTTCTCAACAACAAAGCATTATCATCTTTACACACTGGACTTTGCTTACAAATAAATCTCACTGGTATATTAAATTTCCTCCACGCACTGCCAGCAATGTTTTATTCGTTATCTTCACAAACCGATAAAGTCCACTTTTGCACTCCGCTCACTGCCCGTTACTACACTCAACGCGATTTCCAGGTTATGTCAGCTGTTTCGCCATCTCGCCATCTGATTTCGGGAAAGAGAGAAATTTGCATCGAGATGAAAACGTAATAAATGGCTGTGGTTGATGATAATAAAATGCGTGTTTGTTAAGTTTGGTTACACAATTTCTTACGCGCTGGCACACCTTTGATTTTAATTAATGTCAATTTTGTTTACTGCATTTGTTGATTTAAAATTTTGCGCAAGTTAGAAGTTAAAAGCGAGCGTTAGTAAGACTTCCACTAAGTAATACGTAACGTGTTTATACTCAATTGCACCTCATCTGATTATCCTGATTATATATTAACCACTTTAAAACACAGCCGCTTTAATATTAATTCGATTAATTTAATCGTAACCTTTTTTGACTATAGAAAATGTCTTAATTTTTTACGTCCTTAAATCACCCGCTTTTCTAACGAGAAGCACCAACTTTGAAAATTATTGGTTGCATCAGCTTCATTTCGAAACTGCAAACGTTGAAAAAATAAAATTCTTATCTAAATATGTACTCTATGATTAATAAATTAAGTTGGCAAAACTGCGGCAGCGTTGCCATATTTCACGAAATTTCCTCAATATAAAGAATATGAACTTCAAAATATTTTTACAATTTAAAGAATTTTAGTGTCATTGTTAAAATGAATGATGTTTTTAAAACTTCACACTAAATCGATGTTTAAAACGCTTGGCGCATGAAGTAAATATATTTTACTGATGTTAAGTTGTTTTATTATTTTACTTATACTTGTTTATATTTCTTTGTAGTTTTCTGCTTATGATGAACTGACTAGTTCGAAACCGGTACAGAAAATAAAATAAATTTAAAATATCAAGAAGTACTTTTATCCATTTTGACTCATTATTTTAATTTACTTGATATGACGGACTAGAACCAACCTAATATTGGAGAAATGTATTGAAATATGACAACGCTGATCTAAATATATTCTCTATGATTACACTGGCAAAATTGAATTTCCTTGCCTAGACCAAGGTACGTCGATGGGCTTAACACATGTGTTACAAGGTATGACAGAATTGTATCTTTCCATGTTTTCCCCTACCTCTTTCCCCGCAGGCCGTGGTTCGAGCAAGAAAGAACAATGACGTTGTTATATTTAGTTGTTTTTGAGTCTGTCATAACCTCTGTTTCCGGTTTCGCTCTACTATCATAGATAGATTTCTTAATATTTAGTGTTAAAAATAACTGTTAATAAAATAAAACTTTGTGTTAGTGTTAGGTGTAATTAAAATAATAGTTTGTGTTACTTGTAATATTATACGGAGAGTTTTTCTTCAAAGTATACGCATTCTAAATTCAGCCTATTTTCTGTTAATCTTGGGATATTCCCTGTTTTTTTTAAGTTAAATTTGAAGCTTTAAACGAGTGTTTCCACTCCCAGACTAAGCATGAAGTAAAATTTCGAGTTTAGAAAAGCCCCGTGAAAATTTGTCGAGGGTCGCGCAGCGACCCGAGACAAATTTTCTGGGCTTTTCTAAACTCGAAATTTTACTTCATGCGCCACGCGTATAAAACACTGATTTCAAGTGAGGTTCAAATATACATAAATTCACAATATTTTTGTTTTGCACGCGTGGCGCATGAAGTAAAATTTCGAGTTTAGAAAAGCCCAGAAAATGTTCACGGGGCTTTTCTAAACTCGAAATTTTACTTCATGCTTAGTCTGGGAGTGGACAACACTTGTTTAAAGCTTCAAATTGAACTCTTTTAAAAATTAACGAATGTCAAATTTACAGCTTATGCATGTTTACCTAAAGTTCACCATGAAGTAACCACATTTAAATTCAGCGCGCATTTGTGACGTAAGCGACCTTACCTCCACTCTAAAATCTTTGATTCTGTCGAACCTTCTTACCGTATACTCGACTGTCCTTGTCTAAAATATTCTCAATTTAATTAAAATACTTAACTTTGTTTTAGCACTTTTATTTCAAAAGTGGTAAAACAAAGTTAAGTGTTTTAATTAAATTGTTATGAAGATGTACCACAAAGTGAACGCCAACCAAGTTAAAGATAAAATATTCTCTATGATTAACAAATTAGATTGGCAATACTGCAGCAGCGTTGCCATATTTCACAAAATTTCTTGAATATAAACTTTTAATATTTTTGTGCTATTGTTAAAATAAATTAAGTGTTTTTAAAACTTCACACTAAAGCAGTGGTTAATACGCCTGGCGCATGAAGTAATTATATTGGAGAGAGTTTTGAAATATGGCATCGCTGATCTAAATACATTCTCTATGATTACACTAACAAAATTGAATTTCCTTGCCTAGACCCTAGACAAGAAAACATTGGCGACATTGCATTCAAATGTCAGAATTCTTAACATAACCTCCAATATACGACATTACGTAAATTGTGTTGTTTAAATCTCGCGAAAATGTCGAAAATAACAAAACTGACCACCGGTTTGACCGGGCTGGCAGTTTCGAAGAACCCCCATCACACCCTCGGAGTGCTCTACGGGAAAATCTTGAGGACGCTGCAGAAAATGCCCGAACAGGCCGCCTACAGAAAGTACACCGAGCAGGTGATCTGCGAGAGGGCCAATATTTTGAAGGGCACCAGCGATGTGTGTACTATCGAACAGAAGATCGGCTGCGGGCAGATTGAGGAGGTGATCGTGCAGGCGGAGAACGAGCTGTTGTTGGCGAGGAAGATGCTCAACTGGAAGCCGTGGGAGCCGCTGATCAAGGACGCCCCCGCTAACCAGTGGGCTTGGCCGCCAGCCAAGTAGATTGACGATTAGTGAGGGAGGTATTAGTTTGGGAAATTGTACATTTTTAAGTTCTCGTTCAGCTGAAATAAATTTAGTTTTTAATTTATGTTCGACTTAATTTTCCCCCGATCATATACTTTATTATTAATGAATAGTAGTCATTATAACTTGGCTAAAGTTATATAAATACGCTCATTCTAACAATCCTTGTGAGTGGTGTAATCTTAATTCTGGCCATGGGCAAATCTACATTTTCCAATGTTTTTTTGCAGTCCTAGATACAACCCACAGGACAATTTCCGGTAGGCCGGTGGTCTCTCAAAACTAGACCACCATATGTGCCGGGCCTTGGCTACTAATTGGCCGGTAATTTTTCCCTGGTCTGTCTCTTATCTTCTATCCTGGTGTGTCATCGTGTGAAAACCTTCAATCAAATGTTTTGAACCCCCCCCCCCGAGAGGATTATAAATTCTTGGGGCCCAGAAGCATCTGGCTCATTGTAGTCACTGCCTCTTGTGATAATTTTAAATTAATGAAATACCGTATGTTCAATAAAAAAAAACCTAGAGTGCCATGATTTTATCTTTTTAAAAATTTAAGTTGGCTACACGCTTTAGGAATTGTCAATAGTAATATATTAAGTGCATTAAAAATGATCGAAAATTTTGCACGAAAAGCTGTTGCCTAGAAGCTGCATGAGTCCATTTTGATTGTGATTTGACAAAAAGTGCCTGAGACGCGAAGCGTCGAGGGCACTTTTTCAGTCAAATCACAATCAAAATGAACGAATGTAGTTTCTTAAAGGCAACGAGCTTTGAGTACTAAATTTTCAGAGCATTTTTAATGCACGAAATGTATTTAATAGACTATTTCCTGAAAAATACGATTTTTAATCAAGTTGACGTATTATTTAAAATATTAATTATCAATCAGTGTCACTTAATGTGTCAACATGAATCGCTTCGGAAGTTTTTCTTCGAAAGATATATCGAAAAATATCGAGAAAAATTCATCCGAAAATACAAGAAAGAGTAAAGAGTTGGTTTGGAGACAATTTATGACATTCTGTGATGAAAGAAAATACGAGTTAGATCAAAAAACTTTAATTTTGAAAGATTGAGAGAAATTGATTGATACCTGACATGTGACGTCACAACAGTGCAATTTTCGCTGTAATTTTTCGTAGAATTTTCACCTACTATGCAATTTTCGCTGAAATTTAATTGTGATTGGGCAATGAAAATGAATTCTCGTAATATGATTGGTAGACATTTTTTGAAGGAAATAGTCATATAAAAAGTCAAACATAATAATTCGTAGGGGGACAGTTCTTCCACTCCATTTCTTTCATTCCATTTCTTCCACTCCATTTCTTCCACTTACCAATACTTCCACTACACCTTTACTTCCACTCCATTTCTTCCACTGACCGTTACTTCCACTAGTTCTTATTTCCACTAACCATCACTTCCACTAGTTCTTTTTTCCACTCCATTTCTTCCACTCCAGTTCTTCCACTTACCAATACTTCCAAAAGGAATGCATACATGCTGAGATGATTGCGCCCCACCACCACGGAGAATCGGTTGTTCTTTTTTTCACTAGTTCTTCCATAATTCGAAAATTGGATCGAAGTCTCAAGTTAGTCTTGTACAGTTGAAGAAAATAGGATTCTGGAGTACCTACAAGCTGTAGGCCACAATATCTCTCTGTGATTCTTATACTGTATAAAATGTGGAATAATATAATGTAATTTGAATAAATTGTACAATTATTTTGAATTGGAAAAAAGGTATGGTGGAATTGGTGGTTAGTGGAAGTAAAGGTGTAGTGGAAGTATTGGTAAGTGGAAGAACTGGAGTGGAAGAAATGGAGTGGAAGAAATGGAGTGGAAAAAAGAACTAGTGGAAGTGATGGTTAGTGGAAATAAGAACTAGTGGAAGTAACGGTCCGTGGAAGAAATGGGGTGGAAGTTGCGTCGCACAATCATAATAATTATAATGTATAATTTCAGAGTTGCCAACCTACAAAATTTTCCATATCACTCTAGAGGTTTTATTTTATTGAACATACGATACCAAAGCTACTGCTGTTTTTACAATTATTAACTTCATTTCTATATAAAAATATATTATTTTCTCATATAAAATCAATCAACTATTATATATGAAATAAAAAGATTAATCGAAATTCAAACTTCCCAGTTTATCCAGCTTATCCAACAAATCAGGTCTGGTAATCAAAGCCTTTCTGATCGAATTATCCAACAAGCTCTCTTGAAAGTAAGCGGGAAAAGGCATGTCCTCCAATGAAAACATGTGCACGTTCCCGCCGAGATCCCCTACCATTAAACATCTCCCGTCGTGAGTAAACTCCACCAGGGTATTCCTCGCCTTGCTCGGTGATATAGTGGTACTCTGAGAATCGTACGTTTTCCTCTGGAAATCCCAAACGAAAATCTCGTTGCCAGAAATACTCGCCACTATTGTCGAGTGAGAGGGGCTCCAGGCGACTCCTTGTACGCCTGTCGGTTTTTTCTTGATGTCAAAAAGGGGTTCGGGTATTCCCATCGCCCAAAGGCGTATGGCCCAATCGTCTCCACAGGTTATGTACAGTTTCTGACAGAATGGGGAGAATTCTAGGGTGTACATCGGGCCATCGTGTGCGAGGAATAAGTCCAAGTGTTGATGGTAGTAATTTTTTGAGCAAGTGTGGACGACACCCTCACCGGTTCCCACGTAGTAAATGTTGGGGTCGGTGGGGTGGGGGGTGTAGATTAAGGCGGGGGAGTGCCTTGTGAGCGGAACGGATCTCATGGGGCACTTTCGCAAGGTTTCGATTCCTTTCAGTTTACCTTCGGCGCTCGGGGTGCGCATCATTTGGCTGTAGTGCATGTTGACGTTTTGGCCGTTTATGCTGAATTTGCAGATGCGGCCATCTTGACAGGTCGCCGCCATAAATTCCGTCCCTAAATAATAACTTCAATAAAAAATCTCATATAAAACAGACATCTTTTGCTCATTAAGTCAACAATTTTCAGGTACTTATTACAACTAACCTAACCTAAAACAACTCTAACCATTACTTAAATTAGTGCCTGGTTACTATACTGTACTATATATGATTTTATCTTAGCATCGTTGTCAGTTTTTTAACCAAATGCTAGCCTAGATCAGATATGCCCACTGTTCTCACAAAAAGACACTATTTGAAGATTTCTTTGAGAAATGATTATCTCAGTCGCACAAACAAAATCACGCCTTTGGGCAAACATTGGTTATTTACCTTTATAATAATCGTGGTCAGTATACCAAAAAATTTGCCAAATCGGTTCGAAAACCTGCGAGACAGCCTTATCGTTAATTCCGACCACCGCGATGTCTCTCTGGCTGATATCGATAACCTTCAAATCGCCGTTGTAGAATCCGATCGCCAGCAAGTTCGGATTCTGTTTTGAAAAATCTACCGAAGTCACGGGAGCAGGAAACCTGTAATCACGCTCCGGCTGGACTGGATTTTTTATGTTCCAAACGAAAACCATCCCGGTCGCTTCGTCTTCGTAGAGAAACTTTCCGTAACCGACGGCAATTATGTCTTTATTGTACGGATTTACTTTTAACGTTGTCACACAGCGACCTAGAAAGAAAAAAAAATACAGAAATGTAGAAAGATGGGCAAGATCCAGCAGCTGAAGTATAGAGCAAAAATTTGTGCCGATTGTAAAAATAATAATAATCTTTATTTAGCATCTTTGCTATATAATAACATAGAAAAATATATGTATATCTATATATATATATATATAAAATAAACATTTGATCATCCTTAATCTATAAATTGTGTATGTATAATAAATTTATCACATAATAATACTTAATATATAATCTTTTTACTACTTTAATAAAATCAGTCTAAAACCATACTTAAATATCTATGTAAAAATAATAAATCCATAATACAACAATACTTATACATTTATGCAAAAAACAATAATTAAAAAGGTAATAATACTTATTTAAAATTTGTACTTATACATATAGGAACAATTAATAATATATACACATAATGCACAGCCCATACACTACGACTATTTCTGAAGACTCTTCAAGTAATCTAGCAACTTTGATTTAAACTTATTAATATTTTCTTCTTCTTTTATTTTTATTGATAGCTTGTTGTGTTCTTGAGCAGCTTTAAAAAAGAGTGAATTCTGTCCTGCCTTTGTGTTTTTGAATGGGAGAAAAATATTTCCTCTGCCTCTTGTGTTGTACGTATGGATGTCGGCATTAGTGATGATACTTTCATCAAAGTATTTGGGCATCTTCCCAGTGTAAACTTTGTGAATAAAAATTAATGCCTTAAATTTTAAAAAATTCTCTATGTTTATCCAATCCAGTTGTTCTAACATCGTTCTTATACTTGTATATTTATTACAATTTAAAATTATTCTCATTCCTTTATTTTGCAATATTTGGAGTCTATTCAAAGATCCACTATTTGCAAGATAAAGAATAGATCCTGCAAAGTGAAAATGTGGTAGTATAATAGTGTTATATATTGTTTTTTTGGTAGCTTGCGACATATAATAACTACTTCGTCTTAATACACCTAACTTTTTTCCTATTTTTTTACATGTATAATCTATATGTTCATTGAACTGTAATCGTTTATCTAATTGAACTCCTAGGTATTTTATTGTATTGACATATGTTATGGGGCTATTATTGAATTTAATTGTATTATTTTCTATGGACTGATCTTTTCTGCTAATTATCATTGCTTTTGTTTTGGTTGTATTAATTTTCAAACTATTATCCTGTAACCAATTGTCTAAATTAATTAAGTCACTATTTATTTCATTTGTTGCTATTTGTATTTTTTTAATTCTAACGGTACTGGTGCTTCCCATGAAATCTATTGCTTTTCATTTGGAAGAATATAGTGCCTCATCTTCAATAAGCCTTTGTTTTTTAGTTAATAGCTCATTGCCAACATAGTTTAATTTACTAATATATTTTCAACTTGATTAAAAAACACTTAGAACCTTTCTTTAATACTTTATTTTGTAACCAAATGTACATTTCGGACATGAAGTGTCCATTATCAATGGTTTGATACTAATACGAAGAAAGGTTCTAAGTGTTTTTTATTTAAAGTATAATTATCTTCAAGTAACTCAATCAATCCAAATATTTTCAACTTGTTTCTCATTGATCACTTGATGAAACATGATATTTTATTTTAAATTTAATTTTTTTAAAATAATTTACTAATGTTGATTCCTTTTCTTTCAGTTACCTTTTGTGTCTTCATTAGCAAAAGTCCACAGCAAATTCAATGAGTAATTAAACTCGATATCCTCTCGGAACGGATCCGGATCGCACAATCCTCTGAACCGCTTTTGCTGCTCATTAAAGACATTGCTGGCTAAAATCCGGTGCATGATGCACAGGGCGTCCAGGAATTTTTGATTCTTGAACAACCGCCTCAAGTCCCTGTCTTCCTTACTGATCGATAAACTATCGACGGAAGCAGTCTGAGCCGATTTTCTCTTCTTCGATTTCTCTTTATTTCCCTCGTTGAACTCCTCAAAAGTGTCGAACATGTCCCAAAGTGAGGCAAACGCGTGCACGTTCGAATGGCAGTAACGTTTCCCTTCGACTTCTCGGGATTTCAACAGGACGGGGACGGTTTGCATTTCGTTCTCGACGACTCTGCGGTTTTTGCCTTTGCCCTCTGTCATGTATTCGTAGAGTTTGTTGTCTTCTTCAGCTAATAATCCTGTAAATATAGAGCATATAAGCACTGAGATATAAAAAATGCTCTTAGCTAAAGGAGGTTGTGAAAGATAGATTACATTAGCTGTAATATATATGCCTGTCACTTGTGACATATTTCATGACTCATTAGAATCAATTTTGCTCTGTGTTCAATTGTTAATTTAATATGTAATATAAAAGTTAACATTTTATTGTTTAGGCATATCATTTATTTTGTTTATTATTTGTTAAGTATCATATTATTCTACTATATTGTTGTACATATTGCCTTGTAATTAGGATTTTTCCTGTTGGGTAATAAATAAATATTATTATTATTATTATTATGCAGTGGATCATGCTCTTATTGTAAATATTTTTGTTTATTAACCCATTAACGGCCAAGCAATTATAGAGTTAACTCTAAAAGTTGTAAAGTTATTTAAATTAAAAATACTCGGTATTGTTTCACAAATTCAAAAAGTTGGTTTTAGGTAAAATTCTGCACTTATTTTTATGATTTCTATGATTGCATACTGTGAACGTTTCTTTTAAATATACATAATGTATACGCTGTAAATTTTCAGACATTAATCGATTATACAGGGTGTTCCAGACCACCCGTACACCCCTTTTAAAATTTCGCGGATGAATATTTTTCAAAAACTGAATGTGGGGTATTACTAATGTTCATGTGCTCTATCTAATGACGTATCACTCGATCCCCCCCTGCCTCCCCTGAAAAAGGGCGGGGGCAACTTTAAATTTTTAAATGGAAACCCCAATTTGTAATTGCAGATTAGAATTTTCAATTAAAAAATATGAACAATTTATTCAGAACATTTTTCTGTACGACCAACAAGTGGCGACACAATAGCAAAAAACGACTTTTTAATACATTTTTAACGAATCTGTAATAAAAAATAGGGGTTGCCATTTGAAAATTTAAAGTTGCCCCCCCCCCCCTTCAGGGGGGCAGAGGGGGTCGAGTGATACGTCATTAGATAGAGCACATGAACATTAGTAATACCCCCCATTCAGTTTTTGAAAAATATTCATCCGCGAAATTTTAAAAGGGGTGTACGGGTGGTCTGGAACACCCTGTATATAAAAATGTGCAATATGAAGTTTAGAACGAGTGTTTCCACTCCCAGACTAAGCATGAAGTAAAATTTCGAGTTTAGAAAAGCCCCGTGAAAATTTGTCGAGGGTCGCGCAGCGACCCGAGACAAATTTTCGGGCTTTTCTAAACTCGAAATTTTACTTCATGCGCCACGCGTATAAAACACTGAAATATTGTGAAGTTAGAAATACACTGACATATATTTTTTGAGTAATAATCGAAATTTAATCGGAATTTTAAAAACATATTTACTTTTTTTTTCATACATTTTGAAGTCAGGTCAAATAATATAATATAAATTAACTTATTTAGTAATTTAATTAACTAAACATTAATAAAGTTGCGTGTATGCATCAATGGCGTTTAATGGGTTAAGCAGATTTAAACAAGTTTTCTTGCTTAAATTATTATTTTCACCACAGAGTGAAAAATATGCGTGTCTAAGTACAGATTTTACGTTTCATAATAATATTTCTATACCTTCTGGTGAATCCTTTTCAGCAGTTGAACTGGGAAGCTCCAAAACGAAATGCGTCTCCGTTTCGTGCAAAACCAGCGTGATGTAAGGCGGCATATCCGGGTACTCCTTGAAAGGTGCCAACGTCCCCTCCGTCTCCAGCTCACTAACATGCTCCATCTCGTCCCCGTCCTGCGACATCAAATCGTCGAAACCGTCCAAAGAAGCGTACGTGTAAACGCTCTCGCCCCGCTTCGTCAGCGTGGCGATATCAGTGTGCTGCTTGAAGATTGTCGATTCACTTTTGTAGAGTTTACTCGAAACGGAGGTGTTGTGGGATACTGTGGAGGATCCTTGGTGTTGGATGTTGAAGATGGTGATCTGGCGTTCTTTTCCTCCGCGGTACATCGTCGGTGGGATTGGGTGCGGAGTGACGTCTTCGTTGTTGTACATCACTTTGAGGAGGTTGGTGTGCTTGGGCAGGTTGCTCAGGATGGATTTCTGCGGGGCTTTGGAGATGCCGTAGCCGACTTGGCTGCTCTTCTTCGACGGTTTATCCATTTTTAAAAAAAATTGAGTGGAGAGGATATTAGATTGGATTAATGACAGCTGTCCTAGGACCCAGTCGTTTGTGTTGTCATGGTGACTAAATTGATTGATATACAGAGAGTTTTATGTAACACCGAACATTTTCATAACGAGAATTTTTCTTTGAAGTATTCATAATAATAATAATAATAATAATAATAATAATAATAATAATAATAATAATAATATATAATAATAATAATAATATATAATAATAATAATAATATATAATAATAATAATAATATATAATAATAATAATAATAATAATATGCATACGTTGCACATTTTTCGATGCTTGGTTTATTAAAAGAATTTAATTTGAAGCTTTAAGCGAGTGTTTTCCACTCCCAGGCTAAGCATGAAGTAAAATTTCGAGTTTAGAAAAGCCTGAAAATTTGGTTTGGTCGCGTAGCGCGAAGCGCGGAGCGGCCAAACCAAATTTTCAGGCTTTTCTAAACTCGAAATTTTACTTCATGCGCCACCGGTGCAAAACACTGACATATTACGAATTTTAAAACACACCGCTAAACTTTACATTGAATCAGTGTTTTGTAAAGGTGGCGCATGAAGTAAAATTTCGAGTTTAGAAAAGCCTGAAAATTTGGTTTGGCCGCTCCGCGCTTCGCGCTACACGACCAAACCAAATTTTCAGGCTTTTCTAAACTCGAAATTTTACTTCATGCTTAGCCTGGGAGTGGAAAACACTCGCTTAAAGCTTCAAATTGGATTCTTTTGATAAACCAAGCATCGGAAAATGTGCAACGTATGCATATGAATACTTCAAAGAATAATTCTCGTTATGAAAATGTTCGGTGTTACATAAAACTCTCTGTATATCAATCAATTTAGTCACCATGACAACACAAACGACTGGGTCCTAGGACAGCTGTCATTAATCCAATCTAAAATCCTCTCCACTCAATTTTCGGTGTCACATAAAACTCTGTGTATAATTCCATGTTAAAACAACACAATTTCATATTAGCTCACCATAACAGATTTCAATAACATTTGTTTTAACATACCATCGGTGGAAACATAATGTTGGGACACTTAGAATTTGTTTAGTGTGTGTCACAACGTTGGACCTCTCATTTCCTCTTATTTACATATTTTTGTCACTCTATATTTATAACTTATCTTTAAAAAACCTGACTTAACCGGTATAAATTTGGTTATCTTCTTTTTCTGCATAATTTATGGCCTCGGCTACTAGGCCCTGTTGACCAGTCACAGTAATTTTGATTAATTTTTTTTTTTTTTTTAGGGGCAGGAAACGGAAGTTAGGGTTACTTCTGCCCTAGCACCGCAGCCGTGTGGCTTATTGTACTTCTTCCGTTACCGTAGTTAATCAAAAAGCTCTGTTTCCTTGGCTAGCCCCAGCAGCCTGTCGATCATCTTTCCCTTCGGGAAGTGGTTTGGATTCCCTTGGACAAGGTTTGCTTCCCTCCAGGTGGAAAGTGCCTCGCACTCGAATAGTACATGTGAGGCGTCTTCATCCTCTTCCAGGCATAGTCTGCATATTGAATCTTCTGTGAAGTTTCATGTTATGCAGGTGCTTCCTTAGGGTACAGTGTCCAGTTATCAGTCCTGTGACTATTCTAAGGTTGTTTCTACTGAGTCTGAGGGCCTCAGTTGCTAGTTCTTGGCAGGGTTTTTCCATCAGTAGTTTACTGTGTCTATGCTCTGTCAGGTTTTTCCAGCGCTCGGTGTGTCTTTCTAGGGTCCACACTTTTGCGCTTATAAAATTTATAATATATGTATAATTTAATAAATAGCGTTATAAAATTTTGTTCAAATGTATTTTGTAAAATGGATCTTCCGTTAAATAAATAAATAGAGTTTCGTTATCCCCGTGCGGGTAGAGCGGGTCATTGAATATATATATATATATATATATATATATATATCATATATATATATATATCATATATATAATATATATATATATATATATATATATATATATATATCATATATATATATATCATATATATATATATATATCATATATATATATATCATATATATATATATATATCATATATATATATATCATATATATATATATATATCATATATATATATATCATATATATATATATATAATATATATATATATATCCCTGAGGAAAGGAAAGGGATTTAAGGAAAATACACACGTAGTTGCAAGGATGGGTAATAATTGAATGGATTCTCAGGATATAGGTGATTGTAAAGGATGAAATAGAGAGAATGAAAAAGGATTTGTGAAACAACCACCTGTGGGTCAAACGCGAGCAGGGATGGAACGCACAACTCACGCTCGACGTCAGCTCTGTTCCGGGTCCAGAACGGAACTCTAAATTTGGATATATTTAACATTATCATAATCGAAAATTCGATTTGTCCCAACATTTTATGTCCACTGATAGAACATATTTAAAGAGTATATTTTTAAATTCACATTAAATCAGTAGTTTATATGCGTGGCGCATGAAGTAAAATTTCGAGTTTAGAAAAGCCTGAAAATTTGGTTTGGTCGCTCCGCTTCGCTACGCGACCAAACCAAATTTTCAGGCTTTTCTAAACTCGAAATTTTACTTCATGCTTAATCTGGGAGTGGAAAACACTCGTTTAGAAGTTTCAAATTGTAACTATCATTGGTTTTAAAATCAGAAAACTTTTTTTACTTACATGAAACTCCACATTTTTAATTAATTACAATCTCATGATCTGGAAAGCTGTTGGCGAAAATCCGGAAACCTCTAGTATTTGTGGATTATCGAAAAATGCCCATTTTTTTATTTAGTGTCGACTGGTTTGTAAATGTTTAATCTTTTCAACAAACGTTGTTTACAATCAACTTTGTTTGTTTGTGGCGTTGTTTGATTGTCACGGCCCTCTTATTTTTCTTGTTGTTTAGAAATTAACATGGAATTTGAAGAAATAAACACCTGAATTATCTGTACCAAATTAATTATCTGTACTTAATTACCAACGAATAATACTAAAATAAATAAGAAATTGTGTTACTTGACTAATTAATAGCAGTGTTTACAAAGTTGTTTTGTTCGTATACTAAAATTATACAATATTTTTATAAGTAACATATGCACACATGCATGCGGTGTATTTGGTTTGGTCGCTCCGCTTCACTACGCGACCAAACCAAATTTTCAGGCTTTTCTAAACTCGAAATTTTACTTCATGCTTAATCTGGGAGTGGAAAACACTTGTTTAAAAGTTTCAAACTATAACTATCATTGATTTTAAAATCAGAACACTTTTATTTACTTACATGAAACTCCACATTGTTAATTAATTACAATCTCATGATCTGGAAAGCTGTTGGCGAAAATCCGGAAACCTCTAGTATTTGTGGATTTTCGAAAAATGCCCATTTTTTAATTTAGTGTCGACTGGTTTGTAAATGTTTAATCTTTTCAACAAACGTTGTTTACAATCAACTTCTTCGTTTGTTTGTCACGGCCCTCTTATTTTTCTTGTTGTTTAGAAATGAACATGGAATTTGAAGAAATAAACACCTGAATTATCTGTGCCAAATTAATTATCTGTACTTAATTACCAATTAAGTACAGATAATTAATAACGAATAATACTAAAATAAATAAGAAATTGTGTTACTTGACTAATTAATAGCAGTGTTTACAAAGTTGTTTTGTTGGTATATTAAAATTATACAATATTTTTATAAGTAACATATGCACACATGCATGCGGTGTATTTGGTTTGGTCGCTCCGCTTCACTACGCGACCAAACCAAATTTTCAGGCTTTTCTAAACTCGAAATTTTGCTTCATGCTTAATCTGGGAGTGGAAAACACTCGTTTAAAAGTTTCAAATTATACCTATCATTGATTTTAAAATCAGAACACTTTTATTTACTTACATGAAACTCCACATTTTTAATTAATTACAATCTCGTGATCTGGAAAACTGTTGGCGAAAATCCGTAAACCTCTAGTGTTTGTAGAATTTCGTAAAATGCGCATTTTTTAATTTGGTGTCGACTGGTTTGTAAACGTTTAATCTTTTCAACAAACATTGTTTACAATCAATTTCTTTGTTTGTTTGTGACGTTGTTTGATTATCACGGCCCTCTTATTTTTCTTGATGTTTAGAAATTAACATGGAATTTGAAGAAATAAACAGCTGAATTATCTGTACCTAATTAATTATCTGTACTTAATTACCAACGAATAATACTAAAATAAATAAGAAATTGTGTTACTTGACTAATTATTAGCAGTGTTTACAAAGTTGTTTTGTTGGTATATTAAAATTATAAGTAACATATGCACAAATGCATGCGGTGTATTTGGTTTGGTCGCTCCGCTTCACTCTAAATTTGGTTATATTTGACATTATCTAATTTTTGATTTGTCCCAACATTTTATGTCCACTGATAGAACATATTTAAAGAGTATATTTTTAAATTCACATTAAATCAGTAGTTTATATGCGTGGCACATGAAGTAAAATTTCGAGTTTAGAAAAGCCTGAAATCTTACTTCATGCTTCATCTGGGAGTGGAAAACACTCGTTTAGAAGTTTCGAATTTTAACTATCATTGATTTTAAAATCAGAACACTTTTATTTACTTACATGAAACTCCACATTTTTAATGAATTACAATCTCATGATCTGGAAAACTATTGGCGAAAATCCGAAAACCTCTAGTGTTTGTAGAATTTCGTAGAATGCGCATTTTTTAATTTGGTGTCGACTGGTTTGTAAACGTTTAATCTTTTCAACAAACGTTGTTTACAATCAATTTCTTTGTTTGTTTGTGACGTTGGTTGATTATCACGGCCCACTTATTTTTCTTGATGTTTAGAAATTAATATAGAATTTGAAGAAATAGCTGAATTATTTGTACCTAATTAATTATCTGTACTTCATTACCAACGAATAGTACTAAAATACCTAAGAAATTGCTTTACTTAACTAATTAAGAGCAGTGTTTACAAAGTTCTATTGGTATATTAAAATTATACAATATTTTTATAAGTAGCATATGTATGTACCAACACCATCTTATATTACAGGCCTGGAAACGGGAATCGTGACGTCACAGCGGAAGGCCTACGCATAAGCGCGCCGCGCAAGTGATCGCTGGCCGGCGTGTTATAAAAATAAATATAATACTCGTTTAAAACAGTGGAATTGAAAATATATATAATTTATTTAATAAATGACAATACATATTCTTGTTTGCATATTTTTTAATCAATAAATGTAAATAAACAAGGACAATATAGGGGATATGTTTGTAATGCGCACTATAATATCATAATAATAGTAAAAACGAAACAATACACATGTTAAAATATACTTTATTTCTCAATGTATAGACATCACATACAATACAAAAGCAAATGTTTCGAACTTATTGATTAAATTGCCATATGTGTTTCATTAGAAAATTTGTTTTTATTACTATTTGATTTCCAAATATCTAACCACAGCACAAACTGTTGTAAAAATTTATAATTTTCCTCTGTTTCACTTGATAATGGTTTTTGTAAAATATTATTAAAACGGATATCTTTATAATTAGATTTCACATTTACAATACTCCACCATTTACAAATTAAATTTATAAAATCTGCTGTATCTTCATAATTAATTAAATTATGAGTCGGCCCTAATTCCAGAAGTCCTTGTATTGTATGTTCATTAAAAATATTTAAAACATATTTGACATTTTGACGTTCTAAATTATTAGGATATAAAGATTTCAAATTAAGTCTGTAACCATATTTTATTAACTGAGATGATTCAAGTTGCACTGGCAAGAGATAAATTATCTGAATAATTATTAAACTTTGGATAAATAATTGTTTTGTGTTGATCTTTTTGGTTAAGCCAGTTGTTTCGAATACATTTCAATATATGTACAGAATCTAATATGTAAAATAATGGTTCATTTGGGTTACAAGGATGTTTATAAACAATACTTAGTTGCCGTGGAGATGCAAAGTATGACATCCCTTTTCGATTAATAGCATTATTATCAGTAACTACACATATAATTTTAAATCCTATATTATGTAAGCCAACAATAATTTTTTTAATAATTTCATATAAACTTTCAGCATTAATAGTTTTTGTCGGAAGAATATGAACTACTTCTTTAAATGATGATAATAAACTTTGAATCATAAATACCTGAGCACTAGTGGCAACATTTTTAGTATTGTAAGCAGCTCCAACAATGTTACCCCCTTTATAATCCATGTATGGCATAATATGAATTTCATCTACCATCAATGTAACAGTTTTGTCAGAATGTTGTAAGAAATTAAATTTTTGTTTTATATATAAAAGAAAATTCTCATCAGTTTGTTCTATGGCAGGATCTGCATTGTAACTTGAACACACTTTATGAATAGTTTTTGGATGTGGCAAAGTAATATTGTCTGCACTTCTCAAAAAGCGATACGCATGTGGTGAAATTGAATATAAAATACTACAAAATATCATTAAATCAGATGAGTATCGAAGTTGATACTTTGAATATTTTAACAAATTGATTTGTTCACGTATGAAAAATACTTTTTCAGTTTTATCATCTTTTACCAGCCCCATGATTTTTTCTAATATGTTATGAATTATGTCCAAATAATCATTTATTGTATGATCGGTTATATTATTTTCATTCTGTAATATATTTAGAGTATCTATTAAACTATTCATATCATTAATCGCAAGTGGATACGTTTTATTTTTAAATGTACTTAACTTACTTTGTCCTTTGTATAGTGAGAGTTTTAATTCTGTATTAATTACTGCTGATGATTTCACAACTGGCACATTTGAAGTGTCCAATAAGACAAATGTCACCGCACAAGTTGTTTTAATAATAGTCCATTCAAAAGGTATGTGAACATTTTCCAAGCACACTAACAATTGTTCAAATGTAGAAAAATTCCTCTGTTTCTCATATTCAGATTTAGACCGCACACTTTCTACAATAGCCAAATTTAAATTATAATTGTCTTTGCGGTGTCTCCGTTCTTCAGCACTTTCCCTCGAGGTTGGTGTTGAAGCAGACAAATAGCTCGCACAATTTGGAAAAATTGATGGTTTGGCACCCTTTCTAAGACGAGGTATCTGTAGTGGCATACTGAGTTTGTTCCCCGTTGCACTATCGTACCATTCAGTTTGTCGTTCAATTTCCTCCGTTTTAAAATGATGTTCACATACCTTAAAAACATTCATAATTAGCAAAACAATGTATAATCATTGTTAATTGATTACATTTTACGTGCATTGCATATAATATTTCAATATATCCAATGTAATATTTATAAATTTGAATTTGCATGATCAAAATATATATTTATATAAAATTTAATAAATTTAATGTATATAAACTAATTGTAAGTAACCTAACAGTTATGCATTGTTTATTAACATTGTATTTATATATCATATCTCTTACAATATAATAAATTTTCAAATATACACTATATTGTTTGTATTAAATTCGAGGTTATGTTTTTTTCGTACATTCATTTGACGACAAATTACTAACTAATATATAACATTCAATGTATAGATTACAAGCTAATTGTGTTAATATTATATCAACTGATTGGTTGTTGAGTTTTAACTTACCTTTGAATATTTAGTTGGCCGAAAATTATCCCTGGGAATTGCTCTTACCCACGCAGCGCAATCTTCGACGTTTTTGGGAAACGAAAACACGCTAACACGTTGCCCACCACTGTAGTTTCCCCTACAGTTGGGAACACAACACTTTATAACCATTTTTAATACAAATTGTCTATGCAATAAACGCGTGAAATGCCGAACGCTATGAAAATATGCGAATGAATGCGCTGTCATTCGATTAGTCAGCCGGCGACGATGGCCCATCTCTGTGACGTCACGGCTACGTCAGGAGCTCTGTGTTCAGGCCTGATATATTAGAAGGTGTTGTATGTACACACGCACGTTTATAATAAGTTGCCTATATTAAAACATCACAACTAGAATTAAATAATTCTCATGCGGTGTACGATAAGTTGCCTATATTAAAACATTACAGCTCGAATTAAATAATTCTCATGCGGTGTACGATAAGTACCACCAGAAAATATTAAACAATATATCGATTTAACGAGAATAGTGATGGAGTGCAACACGTTTGAATTCGACAATAAATTCTACAAACAAACTTTCGGAACAGCTATGGGAAATCCGCTCTCACCTTTCCTAGCTAACGTTTTTCTTAACCACCTCGAAAATCGAGCTAAAAACACAATAAACGGCTTTCCCAGAGTTTGGTTCAGATACGTTGATGACGTAATGGCAATCATCAACACTAAAACCAACATAGAAAACTTGTTGTCGAGTTTAAACAGTTTGTACCCCAGCATTTCATTCACACACGAAAAGGAAAACAACAATCAACTCCCCTTCTTAGATTTACAAATAATTAAAAATAATAATACACTAGAATTCAACATATACCAAAAACCTACACACACATACGACTAAATTCACTCATCCTCAACATCACCTATTAAACACAAACTAGCAGCATTTAATAGCATGATTTACAAAGCAATAAACTTGCCTTTATCAAATGAAAACAAAAGAAAAGAATTAACATTTATAAAAAACATTGCACAATCTTTAGGTTACAGCAAAAACAAAATAGAAAAGCTCATCAATAGACATAAAATGAATCATAAAATTAAATCTAGCACAAAACTCAATACATCAAAAGAAACCAATAAGAGAAAATATGTTAAATTCATTTACAATCCAACTATTTGTCACCAAATAAATAAAATATTCAGGAAATTTAATCTAACAACTGCGTATTACAGTGAATCGAAAGTAAAATCTTATTTGAATAACACTTTAATCAGTAATGATAGTCTACACAAATCCGGTATATATTCAATTAGCTGTAACAACTGCGATAAAATATACATTGGTCAAACTCAACGAAATTTAATCAAGAGATTCAAACAACACAATTATCACATAAAAAACCAAAACCCAGATAAATCAGCAATAGCTTTCCATAATTTCCAAACCGGCCACCAATTCTCATTACACAACGTAAAATTATTAAAACAATCAAACAGTTTCAGTTTAAATATGTTGGAATCAATAGAAATGTACAAATGTAAAGACAAGTTGTTAAATTTCGATTTAAGCCCACTGGAAAACCCGCTTTTAAATCTTATTCCGAAAAACAATTGTAAACCGGCCAACACCTCTCCCAATATCAATAATACCGGTCCACTAATAGATACCCGACATAATTAGATTTAGGTTTTCCCACTAATCCCTATACTGTATATAAGCAGTCGTAATTAGTTTTAAAGCATTCAGTTATTGAAAATGAGTACATGGTACTTGAAATGCACATCTAACAATAAAAATAAATAAGTGAAGGAAGGAAATTAAATCGTGTTTTATTAGTGATTTATTACTTCACATAACTCAAAACAAATAGTGAATATTTTATAAATTAACATAAAATTTGAAGAAATAAATAGCTGAATTATCTGTACTTAATTAATTATCTATACTTAATTACCAACGAATAATACTAAAATAAATAAGAAATTGTGTTACTTGACTAATTAATAGCAGTGTTTACAAAGTTGTTTTGTTGGTATATTAAAATTATACAATATTTTTATAAGTAACATATGCACACATGCATGCGGTGTATTTGGTTTGGTCGCTCCGCTTCACTACGCGACCAAACCAAATTTTCAGGCTTTTCTAAACTCGAAATTTTACTTCATGCTTAATCTGGGAGTAGAAAACACTCGTTTAAAAGTTTTAAATTATAACTATCATTGATTTTAAAATCAAAACACTTTTATTTACTTACATGAAACTCCACATTTTTAATTAATTACAATCTCATGATCTGGAAAACTGTTGGCGAAAATCCGAAAACCTCTAGTGTTTATAGAATTTTGTAGAATGCGCATTTTTTAATTTGGTGTCGACTGGTTTGTAAACGTTTAATCTTTTCAACAAACGTTTTTTACAATCAATTTCTTTGTTTGTTTGTGACGTTTTTGATTGTCACGGCCCTCTTATTTTTCTTGATGTTTAGAAATTAACATGGAATTTGAAGAAATAAACAGCGGTACCTTAATTATTATCTATATTTAATTACCAGTACTAAAATAAATAAGAAATTGTTTTACTTATCTAATTAAAAGCAGTGTTTACAAAGTTGCATTGTTGGTATATTCAAATTAAACAATATTTTTGTAAATAACATATGCACACACACACACGTGGTGTATGATAAGTTGCCTATATTAAAACATCACAACTAGAATAAAATAATTCTCATGCGGTGTACGATAAGTTGCCTATATTAAAACATGGCAACTCGAATTAAATCAAGGACGGTCGAGTATACGATTAGAAGGATCGACAGAATCGAAGATTTTAGAGTGGGGGTAGAGATCGCCTATGTCACAAACTCGCGCTGAATTTAAATGTGGTTACTTCGTGGTAAACTTTAGGTAAACGTAAGCATAAGCTGTAAATGTTCTGACATTCGTTGATTTTTGAAAGAGTTCAATTTGAAGCTTTAAACGAGTGTTGTCCACTCCCAGACTAAGCATGAAGTAAAATTACGAGTTTAGAAAAGCCCCGTGAAAATTTGTCGAGGGTCGCGCAGCGACCCGAGACAAATTTTCTGGGCTTTTCTAAACTCGAAATTTTACTTTATGCGCCATGCGTACAAAACAGAAATATTGTGAATTTATGTATATTTGAACCTCACTTGAAATCAGTTTTTTATACGCGTGGCGCATGAAGTAAAATTTGGAGTTTAGAAAAGCCCCGTGAAAATTTGTCTCGGGTCGCTGCGCGACCCTCGACAAATTTTCTACGCGGGGCTTTTCTAAACTCCAAATTTTACTTCATGCTTAGTCTGGTAGTGGAAATCACATGTTTAAAGATTTAAAATGAACTTAAAAAAAAAACAGGGTCATATCTCAAGATTTACAGAAAATAGGCTGAATTTCTAATACGTATATTTTAAAGAAAAACTCTTTGTATAATGTAAATACATATTTAAGGGTCTTTTCCACTTTTTGACCTTGACGAAATTGAGTCAGCTCTCCCAGGCGGATTATTTTGTGCATTATTTTGACTAAATTTTACATTTTAATTTGTACATCACGATAGATTTTACTGAAACCGGTTGGTTTTCACTGAAATCTATCTATAAAAGTACAGCGAAACCGGAAGGAGAGGTTATGATAGACTCAAAAACGCAACAAAATCAACGTCATTGTTCTCTCTCGCACGAACTGGGCCTGAAGTCACCTTTCAATAACGGATACATATTACCTTGGGCCTACCCTAAAGTTAGGGGCCGCCAGCCGCCGCTGGTAAAATTATTAACACGTATTTACTTAGTGAAGCTGATTTGACTATTGTAGTGTAATCAAACATGGCGCGTAAACAGAGATTGTTTCTCTGCGTCTTCTTCGAAAATTAATTGATTTAACTTAGAAAATCGCGTTTAAAAACTGTATATTAGTGTGAAATCATTGAATTGTTTTGTTGTTAAAGTTGTGAGGCGGTATTTATTCAAAGCCGCAGTGTTTGCGTTCGCGAAATCTTGTTAGAAAAGTCCGGAGCTTCCGGAGGAATTACGATTGAAATGTAAGTTGATTTATTATTATTATAGCATACTTTTTTCAATAGCATTACAAAGAACTTTATATTGGTTTTTAATTAATAAAAGAACAATTAAGATAAATTCAAATTCAAAACTATTTGAATTCGAGAAAATAAGCTTACGCTTCTTATAGTTTGCACACTTTAAACATAATATATCAAATTACGATAAAACTATTCGTGAAAATGCAAACAGTGTCTTAATTAATAAGGTGTATTTGCACGGGAAGTAGTTGTTTCAATGGATATTTATCGTCTTAAATTGTCTTATTAATTAAGACACTGTTTGCATTTTCACGAATAGTTTTTTCGTAATTTTATATATTTAAGAACAATTAGTTTGGGTCTTCTCTCAGCGCGCCCTTCAGTCCACAAATTTAAGTAATTTTTATTTTTTTACAATTGTCACGCCTCGAAAAATAAAATTGATGAATAGAGCATTACTAAAATTTCTTCACACTTTTTTTTGAATTACCAAATCAACTAATTCAACTGTTATGTTTAATGTTTTAAAAATATATAGAGATTAAATGGTAAAATTATTAACACGTATTTACTTAGTGAAGCTGATTTGACTATTGTAGTTTAATCAAACATGGCGCGTAAACAGAGTTTGTTTCTCTGATTCTTCTTTGAAAATTAATTGATTTAACTTAGAAAATCGCGTTTAAAAACTTTATGTTAGTGTGAAATCATTGAATTGTTTTGTTGTTAAAGTTGTGAGAGTGTTTTTATTCTAAGCCGCAGCATTTGCGTTCGCGAAATCTTGTTGGAAAAGTCCGAAGCTTCAGCGAGAATTACGATTGAAATGTAAGTTGATTTATTATTATTATAGCATGCTGTCTAATCCCTAAGATTAGACATATATTTAATTATTAATTATTCTATTACGATTGCATCATTCGTTCAATAATGCAATCATAACACAACACAATTCCGGACAATTACCTGATGCCCCACTTACGCAAGAATGACGAGCGGCTGTCCGGCCGATCCACGGCAACAACTTCTGCAACTCAGCAACGGACTTGTGGACTTTGTGACCATCGGCGTCCCAAATCACCGGGCCAACGCTACCAGTCAGCACCAACACCAAATATAAATACCCGCGAGGAGGCAAACTGACCAGAGTTATTTCGACTCTCAAACCATTAACTACCATGTCATGTATTTAAGTTATTATGTTACAATATATACCTATTTTAAATCCACTACTCTACCCTGAACTATCACATGGTCCTTCGAACAAAACAGCTAACTGGGTCAAGCCCGCACCAAGCCTAAGCGCCAGTTAGTTCCTATCAATCCGAAAGCTGGGTCTAGCACGCACCAAGCCAAAGCGCCAGCTTTCATTCCAAAAAACTAAATCCAAATTAACTGGGTCAGCCCGCACCAAGCCTAAGCGCCAGTTAATTTTCCTACAAACCGAAAGCTGGGTCTAGCACGCACCAAGCCAAAGCGCCAGCCTTCAATCCAAAAATCAAAATTGACTGGGTCGAGCACGCACCAAGCCTAAGCGCCAGTTAATTTTTCTACGTTCAGAAAGCGACAGATTTAAATCAATCAATCAAAAGCGAATCTACGTCCAGAAAGCGACAGATTTCAATTAATCAACCAAAAGCGAATCTACGTCCAGAAATCGACAGATTTCAATTAATCAACCAAAAGCGAATCTACGTCCAGAAAGCGACAGATTTCTGGCAAGCATGGCACAACGAATACTTATGTCAACTTCAAGTGAGATACAGATGGAACAAAACGCAGTCTAATATGACCCCAGATACAATAATTATAATCAAAGAAGATAATGCCAAACCGCAGCATTGGCCATTAGCTTCTTTTGGAGGATGATGGACGTCGAGCTAGTAACGTCACCTTGCGATTTCTACAACTATGCAAAGAAACCCACAAAGTAACAACAGAGGTGGAATGCAAAGTCTGGTACATCATTTGAGAGAAATACTAAAAAATATTGAAGAAACTTTTTCAGGCATAGCAAATCAAGACAAATCACGCAACAAACGAGGATTACTAGAAACACTGATGACGGCAGTATTTGGAGTTAATGACGAAGTTTACACAGATATTGACCGCCTTGATGCCAACCAGAAGCAGCTCATCCACTCAGCACAACATCAAACTAAATTAATGATATCTGCCATGGCAACATTCAACAATACAGAAGAAGTCATGGCAAAGAAGTTGGAACAATTTCAACTAAAGATAAACCAAGGTTTCCAATTAATCCATAAAATGTCAAAATGGTATCCCGCCATAAATTCCAACCAATTAAATATCCTTCTCCTTGGTGCGTATCAAACAGCACATAATTTCCTCAGCGAAACCTACCAACACCTCTCCAAAATTTTAAGCATCCATTACAGACAAAATAACTTCCATATTCTAATACCTCCTTCTCAGATTCAATACATCATAAAACATGCAAACCTAAAGCTCCCATCCAATCTACAAATACTATCCGCACCTATCACAAATGTGCAAAGCAAACAGGATAGCAACACAATACACATTTATGGGCACTTCCTTATTGTGGATACATCACAGTTCACAATAATGAAAGCAACAGCGACACCATGTCAAATTCATAAAACATACTACGAGGCGCTGGATGTATCTCAAGACATCATCGCAGTTGACTACAATCAACAACTTTACTTCCATTTGCAAGAAACAGAATTTTCGGCTTGCAGAACACTGACACGACACAAGTATGTCTGCGCACCCACCCAAATCATGGACATCGAGACACATCCCGAATGCATCATCAGTCAAATATTCGACCGAGATGACAAGTTACATTGCAGAACAAGAATTTTTCCATTACATTCAATTACATGGAAGCAACTACATATGTCAAACACATAGTTATTCATCACACCATCACCCATCAAAATAGCCATATCCTGCAATGATACATGAGAGGATGTTCAACTTAGCAACACAGGAGTAATCCAAATAACCCAGGATTGCATCATACACATACAACATGTGATGCTAACGCCTAACCAGATGGAATCCAAAGCAATACTGGCCACATATTCAAAGAAGGCTAACGTTTCACTTATAAGTGGACAAACAGTACCGCCTATAAATCCAATTTCATTCAAATCTATTCTATGATCGCAGAACAATAAGATGGTAACTGATATAATCAACAAAGAAGAGGAACTTAGGGACCAACTTTCGAACATCAACTGGAAACACATCAGATACCACTCGTCCTGGACCAGTGCTGTAACAACCATAGGCACATTAGGACTAGGAATCGCAATCATTCGGCACATCTGGAAGAAAAAGCAAAGTGGCGAAACCTCACCGGCAGGACATCCAGAAGAACTTCAAATGGTTCCAAGTCCAGCTTCCAGAGCATCTCCAGAATACTGTACAGTCCAGAGGACACCAAAAAATGTCAACACACACCCACTTCCAAGGAACTTATCACCGACAGAGTCCATCCAACTACGACCGCTGATATCCCACACTCCCGCCGGGCAGAATGTCTAATCCCTAAGATTAGACATATATTTAATTATTAATTATTCTATTACGATTGCATCATTCGTACAATAATGCAATCATAACACAACACAATTCCGGACAATTACCTGATGCCCCACTTACGCAAGAATGACGAGCGGCTGTCCGGCCGATCCACGGCAACAACTTCTGCAACTCAGCAACGGACTTGTGGACTTCGTGACCATCGGCGTCCCAAATCACCGGGCCAACGCTACCAATCAGCACCAACACCAAATATAAATACCCGCGAGGAGGCCAACTGACCAGAGTTATTTCGACTCTCAAACCATTAACTACCATGTCATGTATTTAAGTTATTATGTCACAATATATACCTATTTTAAATCCACTACTCTACCCTGAACTATTACACATGCTTTTTTCAATAGTATTACAAAGAAATTTATAGTGCATCATTTCACAATTAAAAATCATTACTTTCTGCTCTAATTTTTAAGTTATTGATATTAATTTCAGTATTTTTTTTCACAGTAGAAATTTATTTTTAGTTCAATTTTCACGCGTTGTACAGCGCTTCCCGTTATCTACTGCGCTAGTCAAGTTATGTACAATAAAAAATCAACTTACATCAATTTAATTCACTATAAGTATAATTAAAAGGAATTATTAATAAATTAATCAACTAATTGCAACGGTTATGTTTAATGTTTTGAAAACAAACAGAAATTAAATGATAAAATTATTAACACATATTTACTAAGTGAAGCTGATTTGACTATTGTAGTGTAATCAAACATGGTGCGTAAACAGAGTTGTTGTTTGTCTGCGTCTGCGTCTTCTTTGAAAATTAATTGATTTAACCTAGAAAATCGCTTTTAAAAACTTTATGTTAGTGTGAAATCATTGAATTGTTTTGTTGTTAAGGTTGTGAGGGTGTTTTTATTCAAAGTCGCAGTGTTTGCGTTCGCGAAATCTTGTTGGAAAAGTCCGAAGCTTCAGCGAGAATTACGATTGAAATGTAAGTTGATTTATTATTATTACAGCATGCTTTTTTCAATAGTATTACAAAGAACTTCGCATTGGTTTTTAATTAATAAGTGAACAATTACTCCCAGACTAAGCATGAAGTAAAATTTCGAGTTTAGAAAAGCCCCGTGAAAATTTGTCGAGGGTCGCGCAGCGACCCTCGACAAATTTTCACGGGGCTTTTCTAAACTCGAAATTTTACTTCATGCGCCACGCGTATAAAACACTAAAATATTGTGAAATCTATGTATATTCGAACTTCACTTGAAATCTTCGGTTTATGCGCGTGGCGCATGAAGTAAAATTTCGAGTTTAGAAAAGCCCCGCGTAGAAAATTTGTCGAGGGTTGTTGGACATAGAAACATTAATGTTTCATCAACATTATTACGTTTAATGTTGCTACAATGTTAATATAATGTTAATTGTTTGTTTTTTGGTCAGTGGGTATTGTTTAAAAATTACATAAATCTAACGTATAAACAACATCACTTCTAAAGTCGTTTTTATCACTAAAGTTGAAGTATGAATGCTGGTCAATATTTTCAACCATGCAAATTTATTTTTTTTTCTCGATCTAGTTACAGAGCACGAAATTAAAAATATTATTTTTAAATTAAAAAATGCACATACTTGAATTTAAGATC
Organism: Philonthus cognatus; assembly: GCA_932526585.2. NCBI lineage: Eukaryota > Metazoa > Arthropoda > Insecta > Coleoptera > Staphylinidae > Philonthus > Philonthus cognatus. Next base: position 179,428,906 of record OW052241.1, read on the forward strand.
CCACAAAGCCAGTAACATTTTTAATACAGCGTAAAGACTGTCTGTTAAAGTCGATTAATAAAACAGGAAGCTTTATGCGAAGGTGTAGAATATACTACTTTAAAAGTGAAGGTTGCTACCCTATTAGAGGGTATAATCATATGTTGTTGATTGAGAAATTTAACGTTGAATTCCTTCACTGCCGACGCCTCAATGCAGGCATCGATTTTTTGCACAAGCTAATGCGCCACAAGATAGACTGTTCTTGCCTATTGCAACTGGTGGGACTGCATATTCCAACTTTTAACAGTAGGCAAAAACCTACATTTAGCATTACCTCATTTCGAAATAACTTTGCATCAAAATCACCCGTACACATTAGCTGTAATATATTCAATAGTTTGCCTGTCACTTGTGACATATTTCATGACTCATTAGAATCAATTTTGCTCTGTGTTTAATTGTTAATTTAAGATGTAACATAAAAGTTAACATTTTATTGTTTAGGCATATCATTTATTTTGTTTATTATTATTTGTTAAGTATCATATTATTCTGCTATATTATTGTACATATTACCTTGTAATTAGGATTTTTCCTGTTGGGTAATAAATAAATATAAATGCAAATTGTATAATTGGAAAAATACCGATTTATTAATTATTTGGTCCTATAATGAGTTATACACATTTACAAAAAATCATGATTTTTGAGAAACTTATTCAAGATACAAAACAATCATTTTTTTCCACATGAATTGAATAAGACTTAAGTTCCGTCCAATCTGTCTTTAGGCGAAGGAGTCCTGTCGATAAAATCCAAATTTTGCAACTTGTTTTGGTCCTCGCCTAGACAACTCCCACTTTTAAGTACTCCTTTATCTTCAGCATCAAGAACTTCTCTGATTTTATCTTCAGTGCTATTTTTGAGATAATTATTTTTTCCTCCAGCATCTTTAACATCAACTTCATCATTAGTGTGTTTTTTGCAATCTTCAACATTAACTCCACTCTCAACTTTATCATGCGTTTTGTTTTTTGGAACCTTCGTCTTTCCTTTCTTATCTTTATCATCAACTTCACTTGCAATTTTATCATAAGTGTTTTTTTTGGGATCCTTTGTCTTCCCTTCCCTATCGTTAACATCAACTTCACTCTCAGTTTCTTCATGGCTGTTTTTCTTGGCATCTATGACATTAACTTCACCCTCAATTTTATCATGAGTTTTCTTTTTGGAATCCGTTGTCTTCCCTTCCTTATCTTTAACATCAACATCACTTGCAGTTTCATCATGAGCGTTTTTAGGATCCTTTGTCTTCCCTTCTCCATCTTTAACATCAACTTCATTTGCAGTTTCACCATGAGTGTTGTTCTTAGGTTGTTTGGTCTTCCCTCCTTTATCTTCAACATCAACTTGAGACGTAGTTTTATTTTGAGTGTTGCTTTTGAGATCCTTAATCTCAATCCCTAAATATTGTTCCTTCAAAAGGTAGCTTTTAGATTTTTTAATGCTAGTTACAATTTCTCCTTCTTTCTCATAATTGACTTTATCACATTCGATTTTCTTTCCATCTATTTTTTCATCATAGATTTTAACGTTTTCTTGTTTAATTTCTTCCATGTCCTCATCATGTTCTTGTTTTGGAATACTGCCCTTTTTCATCCTTTTGTCCTTAACGTTTGTATTGAGTTCTTGACCACATCCAGTTGCTCCCATTCTTTGTTTTTCCATATCACTGAGCTCAATCTGGGTTTCAAATCTCTCATTAATCTCATCTCCAGATTGTTCATTTTTTTCAACACTGACTTTATTTTGAGTTTTACACCCAATTTTTGTTTTATCCTTAATCCCAATTGCTTCCTCTGTACTTACCTTTTCTTTATCGTTGACCTTTGTTACAGTTTCATTCCTAATTGTTGTTGATTTACCACTGACCTTTGTTTCAGTTTCAATCCCCATCTTTGTTGATTTACCAGTGACCTCTATTTCAGTTTCATTCGCTATTTTCTCTTTATCGCTAATTTTATATTGAGTATCACTTTCCATTTTAGCTCTCCCATCAATCTTAACCTCCTTTTTTACCTCACTAAATTTATCCTGAGCTTCAATCCCTCCCTTCTCGCTCACTTTAATCTCATCCCCCTTTTTCTCAACACTTTTACAACTCTTCTTAACTTGCTGTTGTTTGCACTTTAAATTGGAATCGCAGCTTGTCATTTTCTTTAATTTCGGTGACGAACTGCCCTCGCTTGTTTCTTTGGCACCGTCGTCTTCTAGTTTCGGGCAACTACGGCACGTGTGCATAATTGAACCAGTTTTCGTATTGACTTTGGTTTTTTGGCTTCCCAGAGGATCCGATGAATTCATCGCCAATTGCAATTCGCGTTCCCATTCGCGTTCTTTGCGTTCCTTTTCGCGTCTTTCTAGTTCCTGGTAGCGGTTGTAGATTTTAAAATCGGGGATAATCGTCGTTTGTTGATCCAAAGGAGAATCAGATTCCTAGAAAATACAAAAGAACAGTGTTATTTATGTAAAATACGGATAAATTAAAATCTGAACTCGTCTCTTTGGTGTACGTAATGTTTGTTGAGCTACGCTCTTGATAGAACCGGAGATACAAATTTGAAGAAAAACACTTGATATGTTCAATGGTTACATTTTTAGTTTCTACATGTTAAACTAAATATGTCCAGTCTAATGAAAAACACGCTATAAATAGTTTTTGAGTTATTTTAGATTAAACGACAAGAAAAAAGAGTAATCATAAATTCCAGCCATTATTAAGAATAAAATAAAATTTCGAGTTTAGAAAAGCCTAAACATTTGGATTTGCCGTTAAAGAGTTTTATGTAATTGCCTGAAATATCGGCAAAGTATCATTCAATTTTCAGAAAATTTTGAATGGCACTTTTTACGATTTACCGATAAATCGGTAGAACGTTCAGGTTAAGTGGAAGAACAGTTAATAGTCATTAGGCTAACTGAACTTCGCCTGTTACTTTTACTAGACATTTTGTAAAATATTTTTTTCTATAATAAATAAAGACGTATTATTATTATTATTATTATATTAAAACAATCCCTACATTGGACATGTTATTGAATTTGTTTGTGTATATTGAGCAAACTACCCTCTGATGAAAAATGTGAAAATCCGAATGCTAGGAAACTCTTTAAGATATCTTTATAATATTTTCTATGAATGTTGAGCAAAGATTATTTATTTATTTATTTATTTATTTATTTCAACGGCTTGCCATTTACATTAAAAATGTAATATACAAAAAAAACAAATATGTACAAACACTAAACTTAAAACTAAGGAAGAAAAGTTACAAATCTCTTAAAAGGCGCTTTAATAATGAAAAAGACCCATTAAATAAGTCAAAATTTAAGATATTTGAGTGACGCAAAACCCGAACCGAAGCGGAATATTTCGCATAATCCGTGCGCCTGTAGCCGATATGGAATGTAATGTCAGACCGAAGAGAGCGCGGTGGAACCCGTATACCAACCAATTCCAACAGATCAGGGCAATCTAAATATCCATTAAGTAGTTTGAATACTAACTTAATGTCAGCTTCTACACGCCTTTGTTTAAGGCTGCGAAGGCCAAAAGTCGTCAAAAGATACAAGTAGGGCTGATCGGTACTAAATTTATAGGCAAGGTACCTTATAAATTTCTTTTGAACTTGTTCAATTTTATTAATGTCGCATTCAGTGTATGGAGACCATACCGTTGAACAATATTCCAAGTGGGGTCGCACTAACGAATTATATAGTGTTACCAGCGTTCTACTATTTGTAAAGTTCTTACTGTTACGCTTTGCAAAACCCAACATCTGATAGGCTTTCGTGACAATATTTGAAATATGGTGTGCAAATGACCAGGGATAGCTGGGGGAGCTGGGGGAGCTTATAATATAATATTTGAAAAATAAAAACGTGTATTTTGAACGGTTTATTTTATTATTATCGGTGTTCATGAGGGAACAAGAGTGATTAAAAAGAATACGTTTTTTAAACTCATTAAATCAGTGTTTTATACGCGTGGCGCATGAAGTAAAATCGAGTTTAGAAACGCCTGAAAATTTGGATATTTTGTTTATTGTATAATCAAATTTAATAAATAAAATTGATAATTATTTAATACATATATTGTCTTTGGAATTAACGCCTACAATTTATTGTTCCTATATAAATATTCTTGTAATGAAAAATATTAAAATTAAGTAAGTATGTAATATTTAAGTGCACATTTTCCGACATTCTATTGTTTATAAAAGTTCAATTTGAGGCTATAAATAAGTGTTTTCCACTACCTGGTTAAGCATGAAGTAAAATTTCGAGTTTAGAAAAGCGTGAAAATTTGGATTTGCCGGGAGGCAAACACTGAAATGCTTTTTGTAATATTTTCAAGTTCAAAATTGACATTTAAACGAATTCCATGAAGGTTTACTAAATTAAAAAAAAGTTAAATAATCTATACAGGGTGTCCCGATTAAGCAGCCCATGCATGGGTATCTTCTAAATGGTTAAAGATAGAGATTTGGTTAAAGGGGAGAAAATATGCAGGACGATGAGTACTAGCTATATCCGTTATATAATTAACAAAACAGTTGAAAGTTCAGACCATACTTATTATTGATGATAGAAGGATAATATTTTGACATTATTAGGGCACTTTTTTATGCTTTTTAATAATATGTAGTCAGATTTATCATAAAGCAAATACTTTCCAATATATGCATACTAACTTCATTTTTTTATATGGGCGTCAAAGTTGGCCATGAGCTAATTTTATAGATTTTTAATTCTCTTTAATTTGGTATATCATATGATATGTTTATTTTTTCAAAAACAAATAACGCTTTATGTTAGTATTGTTATTGTTATTATTTCATTTATTTTGGTATATTCATAGCCAACTTCAAATACTATGAAAATATCGTCCAGTTTTTCTATTAATGAAAACAAACCTACCATATGATACATCAAATTAAAAAAGAAATGTCTACAAAATGATATCATGGCCAACTTTGACGCCCATATAAAAAAAAATGGTGATGTGTCCATCATAGTACTTGCATTTCAACCCGGGACCTTGCGATTATGAGTCCGGCGCGTTACCGCCTGCGCCACGACACTTCATGGCCTATCGATGTTATAACCAACAATAATTATCAAAAAAAAAACACTATTTTTAAATAACTCCCAAACTAAGAGTGCTATGATAAAAAGTGAATATACAATATATCTTCATATTTTATTGTATACAATGTTTATTTGAAACATTTTTTAGTTTTGTAAATATCTGGAAAAAACTAAAAAACGCTAAGAATAAAGTACCAATTCCGGTTTTCCTTTCAAAAAGCTTAAGTTTTAAGTTTCATCTCGATATCTCCAGCGGTTTTTGCTCTATATCGTTCTGTCATCAATAATAACCAAGTTATACAGGAAAATAAAAAAATCGCAAAAATCAGTTTTTTCGCAATGTGCTCTGATGGTTCAACTTTTTTGTTAATTTAACACCGGGTATAGTTGGTACTCATCGTCTTGCATATTTTCTACCATTTAACAGATCTGTATCTCTTGCCGTTTAGAAGATACACATGCATGGACTGCTTAACCGGGATACCCTGTATATTGAAACTATTTTTCAATCGTAAGTATATATGCGTCTTGAAACGGACATACTGTATTTTTTTTATAGAGAGCAATGAATTTTATTTTTATCACAACTTTTATCGATTTATTTAATATAGTTAAATTTTTTAGTAAAAATAATGCATCATACGACTGTTTGGAAACCCATAAATCTACTGATAATTTGGTTTAAAGTGTTCGTTTTCAAGTGTTCACTCGCCCCACAGATGATCTAAAAAAACAGTCCAAATTCGTACCCTTCTTATCTGCCTTTGTCCTTAAGCCCTAGAAATCAATTACTAAGGATGTAAAAAATATATAGAAAAATATTTGTAAAATTACCCTCTTCAAAGTACTTATAGGAAATCGTCAGTGAAAAATATTTTAAGAAAAATAATCAGTATGTTTTTCGCTCTCCAGTGTGCACGTTAACGGTTTCTAATTTTATACGGACAAACTATAATTTAATTAAGTCTAGTAAACATTTAGTGTTTTTACATAATAGTTGTAGTTCTAGTGATATTTAGTTGTAAAAATATGGCTAATTATTTAAAATGCGCCTATCGTGATTGTGGCGCGAGGAAAACCGAGGATGTACAGTACACTTCTTTACATTTCCTGTAAATAATAGCGAAAGATGTGATCATTGGTTAAAAAATTGTGGTAATATGGATCTCTTTATTTTGTCCGAAAAGAAACTTTCTTCAAAGCGCCTGTGTAATAAACATTTTCGAGCAAGTGATTTTACAAATTACCAACAAAATAGACTGTTAAAATCAGCAATTCCAAGACCATTTGACATAGTATTAAGTGATTCGGATTCCGATTTAGAAGTGTTAAAGCCCATTCACATGTACACCCGAAAATTGGAAGAGGATTTGCCATCTACATCCAAAGAAGTAAGGTTTTTAACCCCAAAAATAAACAACAATTTTTAATATATGACATAATAATTTACTTTTTTTTATATATTATATCCTCATATATTCGTATACCCTGTACATTTGCGGACATTCGTTGATTCTATAAAAGAGTCTAATTTATAATTCGAACGAGTGTTTTCAATCCCAGGCTAAGCATGAAGTAAAATTTCGAGTTTAGAAAAGCCCCGCGTAGAAAATTTGTCGAGGGTCGCGCTAGCGACCCGAGACAAATTTTCACGGGGCTTTTCTAAACTCGAAATTTTACTTCATGCGCCACGCGTATAAAACACTGACATATTGTAAAATTCAAAAATACTAGCCTTTATTTTGTTCGGTTGATTGAAAAATTATATTGAATATTAAATTTTATTTATAAAATCTTTGCAAAAACTTGAAACCTGTTACAACATTTCAAAAGAAGTAGATTAATAAGAAATCGTGGAAATTAGTGAAAAACCTATTTAAAAAATCTATAAATATAAAACATGGATTTGTGTGAGTGTTTTCCACTCCCCGATTAAGCATGAAGTAAAATTTCGAGTTTAAAAAACCCTGAACATTTGGATTTGGCGGCACGAGCGAAGCGAGTTCAGGCTTTTCTAAACTCGAAATTTTACTTCGTGCGCCACGCGTACAAACACTGATTTATTATGAAGTTTAAAAACACATAATCGATCTACTATTTTTGTCAGAAGTATAGTTAAAGATGTGAAATAAATGTACATAATGTTGATATGATTTACCAAAATACCGGTACATTTTGAAGAGCAATTTTTGCGATTAACCGGTATGCCGGTATTCCAATCCCTACCTGTATCATATAACTGTATTTATTTTAATTTAAATTGCATTACATGAGAGTAAATCTAGATTTCAATATTATATGTGGAATTAAAAATTGAATGGTGTAGATTCACGCTCGATTTGTTTATTTTGATAAAATAAACAAACCGAGCGTCATCATTTTGCGTTCCGTCGGTACCGTTAGAGAGGAAAAAATATAAACATTCCTCTGCGGATCCGATATACAAATGAATTGGGAAGAGTGGGGAAACCTAGTAGTTACTCTAAATCACACGCCTGCTGGGTGAGCCACCTGACAGAGCCGCCCCCCCTGACCCCGCACAGCCAGCGTGAATACTCTGTTACTCCATACTCTGTGACTTCGTGAAAAAGTAATGATATTACACTTTTTGATGTTTAGCGTTAATCTGTTATCGTTACACCAGCTATAAAAGTGATCAAGTTCCTTTTGCAGGTTCGTTGCATCAAGAGTCGATTCAATACGCATATAAATTTTCATATCATCAGCGAAAAGTAAACAATTGGCATTCTGAAAACATCTTGTAGCGTCGTTTATAAATATATTAAAGAACAAGGGACCCAGGTGTGATCCCTGAGGAACACCAGAAGTAACCTTTAGGGGTCTTGATGTTATTTGCCCAATTTTAATCACTTGCAACCTATCTGTTAAGTAGGACTCTATCCAACGTAAAAGAATATCAGTAATGCCAACATAATGAAGCTTGTTGAGTAATAACGTATGATCAACAGAGTGAAACGCCTTGGAGAAGTCGGTATAGATGGAATCAACTTGAAAACCGCGTTCCAAGGCGTTGACAATGTAAGAATTATTTAACAATAAATTAGATTTCGTAGATGCCCCCACTCGAAACCCATGTTGTTTGCGAGAGATTGAAGATTGCAATGAATTTGACGACTTATGCATTTATTGCCACGAAGCTTCACTCGCTTGGAATCCGAGGTCCAATTAACAACTGGATAAACTCATACCTACTAAACCGACAATTACAGGTTAAAATAGACACCACAACGTCAGAATTGTTCGACATAAACTTAGGTGTACCACAAGGTAGTGTAGCTGGTCCTCTCCTCTTCATTCTATTTATCAACGATCTACCTGATCATATGATCGACTCACATATCTGTATGTTTGCCGATGACACATCGGTTATTGTTAGTGGATCTAGTGTAAAAACATGTAATGATAAATTAAATAATATGCTTAACCAATTCAATGCATGGTGTAACTCAAATAACCTAATTATCAATTACTCTAAAACAGTCTTTATAGAATTCTATAATAGAATAAATCCTTCTAACTTTACAATCAGTTTAAATAATAACATTACTGAAATAAGCAGATCCACGACATTTCTAGGAATAGAAATAGACGGTAATTTGGCATGGAATGAACATACCAACAAACTCTTCTCCAAACTTAATAAATCGTATTTTGCCATAACACGATTAAGAGAGGTATTAGACATAAATGGCTTACTGTCTGTGTATTATGGTTTGGTCTATTCAGCCTATGGAGTTGTTTTTTGGGGGCAATCCACTGGTGCGAACAAAATATTTGTTATGCAAAAACGCATCATAAGATTATTATTTAATATTAAGCATAACGAATCATGCAGAACGGCATTTAAAACAAAAAATATACTAACTTTAACATTAATATATTTACTGAAGCTGTTGTGCTACATTCACGATCACAATAAACACTATAAAAGAAGTAACAATATCCATGATCACAACACAAGATGTTCAAAGAACATATATCTACAGAAACCCTCCAGTGAAAGATATAAAAAGTTCCCTCTCAATGCTGGTAGTTTCATATATAACAAGCTTCCTGATATTTATAAAAAATTAAATCTTAAATGTTTCAAAGCAAAATTAAAAAAACTCTTGATTGACAATTGCATCTATACTATAGACGAATTTTATAAACTATTGTAAATGTGCTGATTATTATTGACAACTGTATCTGTACTATGTATGGCAATATGCAGAAATAAATTATCTATCTATCTATCTTAATTAGTTAAGAAATCCGTCATCAATTTTTCAAAAATTTTTGGGATTGTTGCAATTATGGATATAGGGCGATAATTTTGAACAAGTTTGTTATCGCCATTCTTATATATTGGAATTATGTTTGTTAATTTCCAGCAAGATGGAAAACAACCACTAGATAGTGACAATTTAAAAAGTAACCATATTGGTCTACTAAGCGCGAATGCACATTTTTTTAATAGGGAAGCAGGCAGACCATCGGGGCCAGGGCAATAGTTATCTTTAAGAGTTTGTAATGCATTATTATTTATTAATATGAAATGTCAATGTGTGCAAATATTGAGAATATATTATATAAATATTGAAATTACAAACCGCGTCCAGGCTGACGTTAGCTTGAATTTCTCTTATGGACTTTTGCTTGGCCAACCTTTTTTTCTTCTTGTGGAGAGGTTTCGTCTCGATTATCATCTCTTCCAATTCGAACGTTGGATCGCAATTTAAATGATCATTCTACAAACAAAATGTTTCTGTTAGTAGGTACCAACTTATTATTATTTATGTTGCAGCAATTGTTTAAAGAGAGTTGTTATATATGATATATACATTGATATTTACCGGTGGTATATAGTACGGTTTGTATTTCCTTTGAAAAACAAGGTCCAGGTCGAACTTTTGCAGGCACTTGATTTGCTTGAGCTCTTGAAGGCAGGAAACCCTAGCGCCTGGACTCACACAAATTAACTGCAAATTACAAAAAGCAATCAAATTATTATAATTGTTAACCTATTTCAAGTTTTTAATTTAAATTTATAATTTTAACATTCCTGTGCTTTGATTTTTTTATCTTGAACAAGTTTCTTACCTTTCACGTGGTGAAACATATTTAACTATGATTTAATAAGAAAACACTTGGTTAAATTTCACTAAAAAAAACAACCTCTATTGGCATAAAAAAGTCTACATTCAAAATCAAACTTATTTATCAATTCTATAAGTCTTTTCTTTTCTCTGTTAACCCAGTCTCGCTACAATCCTTAGACCAGCTCTATCCTCCCTCATCCATTCAATTACCCTCCTGTTTCCCCCCAACCACTCCTCACATACCTTTTTACATTCCTGAAATTTAATTTAACCAAGTGTTTTCTTTTTAAATCATTAATTCTTTTAATTTTAATTTTTGATTTATGCCTCTGTTCGTGCATCCATATAATTTTTTTCTGATTGGCTCAGTTTTTAATTTATCTTGTTGGAACTAGCCAGGCAGCTAGAGCTAGCAGCAGTAGCGTGCCAATATTTCATGCATAATGTATTCCAGTGAAAAGCGAGACGCGGGATCAATTTACATTTTTATCCGCGATTCAGTTTCATCATCATCCCTCTGACGACTATTTTTTTTTTGTTAGTTCTCTCAAAGCTGTAAATCTCATTTGCATGCTGAAATTGGCGCACAATTGACAACCTGTATTATTATTATTTTTTTTCGTTATAAAATATACGAAGAAAACGAACGACAGTTATTATTTTATTAGAGAACAGAATTATTATTTTGAAGCTACGTGAAGATTTATATCACTTAATAAAAACACAGTTACATTTCTTTGTATAATTTTTTTAAATAATTTTGTTTTTATTAAAGGTAAACATGAACAAATATGAAAATAATAAAGCATTTTCACTTTTAATATAAAGGCAGAAACAAAAAAAGAATTAATCATGTGTTTGCACTTCTAATAAAGAAAATATGCAATATTAATACAGTAATGTTGATATTATAGGGTAAATTAATGGTAAGAGATACAAAAAAAAATGATATGTGTCCCGTTCTCTTTATTAGTGTTTAGTTTAATGGCGCAATCAGATCTACGCTAACTATATTGGTTTAGAACAGTGGTCTCCAAACTACGGCCCGCGGGCCAAATCCGGCCCGCGACTTGCATGAATGAATCCGGCCCGCGATTGTTTGTAATTTTTTTTGTAAATGTCATATTTTGAAATATTGTAACAATTGTTCCTTAAATTTTTCATAATTTTATAAAATTAATCGGATCTTGGCCGACTTTATTATGTAGAAATGTATTTGTGGCCCGCGATGAAGATAGTTTGGAGACCCAGGGTTTCGAAGATACAAGGTGATTCTCAAAATCTGCCGATTATTATTATCTCTTAAATAGAGAAAAAAATGAAATAAATCCATTAGGTTCTCTTGCTGCTGATTCGCCGGTATCTAGCCGCACTATTCAAAAAACACCTTGTATAAAAACTAGCATAGGTGCTTAATCACAAAAAGTGCTGAAATTATGCCAATATCTTGCACAATTTTAGCACTTTTTGTGATTAAGCACCTATGCTAATTGTTATACAAGGAGTTTTTCTTTTAAGTATTCAGGTCCCACTTACAGCGTATATACTTAAATATTCCGATAGGCGTAGTTTGTTAAAAGAATTTCATTTAAAGCTTTTAATGGGTGTGTTCCACTCCCAGGCTAAGCATGAAGTAAAATTTCGAGTTTAGAAAAGCCCTGTGAAAATTTGTCGAGGGTCGCGCAGCGACCCGAGACAAATTTTCTGGGCTTTTCTAAACTCGAAATTTTACTTCATGCGCCACGCGTATTAAACACTAAAATATTGTGAACTTTATGTACTTTTGAAGCTCACTTGAAATCAGTGTTTTATATGCGTGGCGCATGAAGTAAAATTTCGAGTTTAGAAAAGCCCAGAAAATTTGTCTCGGGTCGCTGCGCGACCCTCGACAAATTTTCACGGGGCTTTTCTAAACTCGAAATTTTACTTCATGCTTAGCCTGGGAGAAGCAACGAATATCGGAAAATTTGCAGCGCATGCATATGTATACTTAAAATAAAAATTCCTGGTATAAGTACAGGAGATAATTGTTGAGTTACTATAAATTTTTGTTTGTTTTTTGTAGTTGTTGTTTTAGTTTATCAATGTTTTAATATTCTTGTTAAGTGGGATCTTAATATACCTATTATAAAAGATAAGAATAATCATTCAATTCATGGCCAACAAAATCTTTTAAGTTTTTGTTTTTTGGTATTTTAGCTATTTAGGACAACGCAAAATATTAAGTGTTACATATTGTTGCAATCACAAGAAAAAATGAAATTTTTTGAGGTAGTCAGATACAGGGTGTCTTATTTATGAAAATGTTAGATTTGATAATATCTCAAAGATTAAAACATCTATACTCCACTGAATCAAACACTTACTATGTTTTTACCACAAAATATTTATTGTATGTATATATATTATATTACACAAATATACACATAAATTCACGACTTAAGTTTCGACGTTTGACGGTCATTATCAAGTGAAACAAATTACAAAGGGGGGTTACATTTATACAGGTAAAACAATTTAGAGTGAGGGTAGCAAAACAAATTAGGTTAAACAGGTACAAAGATTTACACATTAAAGGATTTCAAAGAGCGGCGTGTACACTAAATCGGTTTGTTCGTTTAACAGATTAACTAGGGGGTTCTTGGTTCGTTTGAAAATTTCGGCGGATTCGAGCAGGTTAAGCTTTGTGCCTTTGGTACAGTTATGTAAAATTTTAATTTTAATCAAAAGCGTCACTTAATGCCTTAACAATCACGAAAGCAGACAAATTAAATTCAATTGTTATTCTGGAAACAAGTCAATATAATGACAAAATAAATACATTCATTAAACAAGAAAATCTCTCCTCAAGAAAGATCCGACAACTTCATTCCAATCACAAATCAAAAATTTGCTAAAAAACATTAAAGTGATTTTATCTGATTTTTAAAAATATCAAATTATTAATATAAATCCACTAGCACCCAGATTGTACGGCTTAATAAAAACCCACAAACCAGATCTCCCCATAAGGCAAGTAGTATCATATATTAATAGCCCATCTCGAACATTAGCAATAAAATTAAATTACATTTTTAAAAAATACACAAACTTTACGTCAACATTTTCAATTAAAAATTCACTTGAGCTTTCTAATCTTTTAAAAACAATTACCACCCCTACAGGCTCCAAACTTGTATCCTTTGACGTCACTAGTATGTTTTCAAATATCCCAACTAATGAATGTCTCAAAATTATCCAGAACATGTTAGATAAATTAAATATCGATGTTATCACTAAAGCAGAACTGTGCGAGGCATTTGAAGTATGTTTACAACAAAATTATTTCCAATTTAATAATCAATTTTACCAACAAACTACAGGTCTAGCAATGGGGTCGCCCTTGAGCCCCCTATTAGCAGATTTATTCATGACACATATAGAGGAAAACATTTTTAACTTAGATTTCACAAAAAAACATATTTCATTCTGGCACCGATATGTAGATGACATTATTGCTTGCTTTAGTGGCACCACACGTAAAATTGATCAATTTTTAAATTTAATTAATAATATACACCCCAAAATAAAATTTACAATAGAACACGAACAAAATAATAAAATTAACTTTTTAGACTTGACCTTAATCCACAAGAACAATAAAATAGAATTTGATATCTTTAGAAAACCAACCAACGTAAATTCCACTATCCCATATAATTCCAATCACCCATTGTCGCATAAATTAGCCGCGTATCATTCAATGATACACCGGGCCTTTTTAATTCCTTTATCAGCCAATAACCGAGTCATAGAACTAAATAAAATTATAGATATTGCCAAAACTAATGGTTATCCAGTCAACCTTATTCAGAACATAATTAATAAAAAACGTTATCAAAATACAATGACCCACATTTATCCGAGACTGGAAAATGTGAACAAAGATCCATACATTACCCTAACATACTTTGGCGAAATTACGGAAAAAATAGCTCACATTCTTCGAAATCAAAACCATCAAATTTCGTTTAGACCCAGTTGCAAATTATCCAACATTTTATTCAATTCAAAAGACAAAATTAATCCTTTAAAGAAATCAGGTGTTTATGAAATTCCTTGTTCCGAATGCAATAGTGTGTATGTAGGCCAAACCGGTCGTAGTTTCGAAAAGAGATATTCGGAACATTTTCGCGCATTTAGATTGAACCAAGACTCCAGTTCCTTTTCTAACCACGTATTAGAGTGCAAACATTCATTTCCAGAAATAAATAAAATTAAAATTTTACATAACTGTACCAAAGGCACAAAGTTTAACCTGCTCGAATCCGCCGAAATTTTCAAACGAACCAAGAACCCCCTAGTTAATCTGTTAAACGAACAAACCGATTTAGTGTACACGCCGCTCTTTGAAATCCTTTAATGTGTAAATCTTTGTACCTGTTTAACCTAATTTGTTTTGCTACCCTCACTCTAAATTGTTTTACCTGTATAAATGTAACCCCCCTTTGTAATTTGTTTCACTTGATAATGACCGTCAAACGTCGAAACTTAAGTCGTAAATTTATGTGTATATTTGTGTAATATAATATATATACATACAATAAATATTTTGTGGTAAAAACATAGTAAGTGTTTGATTCAGTGATCATGAATTACCACGTAGTTACGGTCGCAACCATCATTATGATTACATCTATACTTCTTTTTAGTACACCACTGAATTCTACGTAAAAAGTCAAAAAACTTTCGTATATAAAATATATTTTTATCTCTATAAATAACCGAGTCATACAAGATAATAAAAATGGTGATGTGTCCATCATAGTACTTTCCCCCGTAAATTGCGTATTAAATCACTTTTAAAATATTTGTAGCATTATTATTTTCAAAATGTCTTCAACTTTTTGATAACTACAACTTTTATTTGAAACATTTTTCAATTGGATCAACACATACTGACACAAACCAATGACTAGATAAAAAACGCTATTTATTGAATATCTCAAAAACTAAGAGTACTATGACAAAAAGTGAAGATACAAAAAATCTTTAATATTTTATTACCTACAACTTTTATTTGAAATATTTTCCAATTGTATCAACACACACACTGACACAAATCAATGACTAGATAAAAAACACTATTTATTAAATATCTCAAAAAATAAGACTGCTATGACAAAAAGTTAGTCCACAAAAAATCTTTAGTTTTTTATTTCCTTCAACTTTTATTTGAAACATTTTTCAATTGTATCGACACATACACTGTCACACATCAATAACTAGATAAAACAAACAACTTTTAAAATATCTCAAAAACTAAGAGTGCTATGACAAAAAGTAAATAAACAATATATCTTCATTTTGTTATTATCTACAACTTTTATTTGAAAGAATTTTTTGTTTGATGAACATTTAATAAAAAAATCAGAAAAAACTGAAAAACGCTACGAGTAAAGTACCACTTCCGGTTTTCCGATTTTCACCAAAAGATTTTCAGTTCTTCCGATTTTGACAAATAGCTTAAGTTTCAAGTTTCATCTCGATATCTTTAGCGGTTTTTGCGGTACAGCGTACACAGACACACACACAGACACACAGACAGACAGACAGACATTTTTCAAAAATGGTCTTATTCGACTCAGGGGACCTCAAAACGGATATTTCCGTTAAAATTTTTGATTCGAAAATTTTCAGGAAAACAATACTTTCCCTTTGTATTACATACGGGGGAAAGTAAAAACCAGTAGATTTTGAGAATCACCCTGTATTTTCTAAACCAATCTAGTTAGCGTAGATCTGATTGCGCCATTAAACTAAACATTAAAAAAGAGAACGGGGCACATATCTTAGTTTTTTTGTATCTCTTACCGTTTAGCCTATACCCTATAATAAAAAACTACCCTGTACATGAAAACAAGAAAAACCGTGATACATTTGGTGAATGCGCCGGGCGTCAAATCATTAACTAGTTAACTAGTGTGCGAAGTGCACGATTTTTATTATTTGCAAGAAGTAAACAAAATGAAATGTCAATAATCGGCTGATTTATAAAAAAAATCAAAACTGGTGTACAAACCATAGAGCAAAAAAAAACGTACGTAAACAAGATTTTTACATGGAGAAAAGTCTTACATGTATTTATATAATTGCTTGTTGTACCTTTGTGATGAGATCCACGATTTCTTCGCTCCAACCGCCGGGAAATTCAACCCCCATTTGAAAAAGGGCCCGAACATCCTGAATGCTGGTGCTCGAGTGAATGTCAAAGGGGCGACAGCCTCTTAACATTTCGTAAGCCACGATCCCTGCAAGTAACATGTTTCACATTTTTCATAAACTACTGCACATCTAATATGAGTAAAATAATGTTTTATTTAAATAATCTAACACTTTAAAACCTATAGTTCTTGCAAGAAATACAAGTCAATTTTTTATTGAAACAATCTACAATCTTCGTATAAAAACGAATTAAAATTAATATCGACTTTCTGCAAAAATGTATTCTCATTGAGACAAGTCTCCAAATATTCATTGAAACAACAACTTCTCGTGCTAATACCCCGACAGATATTAAATTATAATAATAATAATTATAATAATAATAATAATAATAAACACATTTATTTTTAATGATATTAAATACATCACATTTACATCAGGATATATTAATTTCACAAAAACAAGTCAAAAGAAAAACAAAAAACAAACAGGCATATTGCGTATACGTATTTAATTATTGCCTACGTTAGCATAATACTCATCCATAGTATATGGTTCTATATTTATTAACTTATCTATCAATTTTCTTTTCATGACAGAATAAGATTTTGCTGTTTTTATTTCCTTAGGAAGGCTATCATACAATTTTATGCAGGTATAATATGGACTTCTCTCAAAAAAACTTAATTTATGAGCTGGAAGACTGTATTCAACGCCATGCCTCGTGTTATAGATATTTGATAGCATATTATTTTCAAAAATATATCGATGCTTCCATAGAAACTTTATGCACTCAAGAATATAAATTCCTATGCAAGTTAGCATCTTTCTGTTTCGGAAAGCCCCTCTACAACTTTGGTCAAACCTCAATTTATCTATGATGCGTAACGCACATTTTTGAGCCTTGAAAACAGAATTTATATTAGAGTTAGTTCCCCAGAATATTATTCCGTACTTGATATTGGAATATATATAAGCGTAATAAAACGTTTCACATATTTTATTGTTTGTGTTTTTTCTTAATATTCTTAGACCATAATTTGCTTTACTAATTTTCCTAGTTAAGTAATCAATCTGCTAATAAAACACGATTTAATTTCCTTTCTTCACTTATTTATTTTTGTTTGTTAAATGTACATTTCGAGTACCATGTACTCATTTTCAATAACTAATTCAGTTATTGAAAATGAGTACATGGTACTCGAAATGTACATTTAACAAACAAAAATAAATAAGTGAAGAAAGGAAATTAAATCGTGTTTTATTAGGGATTTATTACTTCACATAACTCAAAACAAATAGTGAATAAATCAATCTGCTCTTTAAAATTTAGGGTTTCATCTAAGATGATGCCTAAATATTTACACTGATGTGTAAAATTATACACATTATTATTAAGGGAGATATGAGGAGGTGTCAGAGTTCTCTGACTGATTTTAAAATATATACAATTTGTTTTATCGGTGTTTAGTATGAGGCAGTTTTCGGTAAACCACTTCTCAATGTTACACATTATTTGATTTCCCGTGTCAATAATTGAATCAATTCCTGATCCCGATAAAATTACATTAGAGTCATCTGCATAGCTGATAAAGTGGCAGTTTTGTGCAATATTAGTCAGATCATTCATAAAAATTATGAAAAGGAGTGGCCCGAGTATGCTTCCTTGAGGCACGCCCATATTTGTAGTAACAATCTCTGACATAACCTCTTGACCTGTAGTGGAGTTTGTAATTTTCACTATTTGTTTTCTGTTTTGTATATAAGTCTTGAACCACTTATTTTCTTTACCTCGAATACCATAACTGTGCAGTTTAGTAAGTAGGATCTCATGATCTATAGTATCGAACGCTCTTGACAAGTCAAGGAAAATTCCACACACCGATTTTCCCTTGTCCAGATTGGTATATATAGACTGTAAAAAATCAAAGAGTGCAGTATCGATACTTTTTTCTTGTCTAAAGCCATGTTGAGTTTGACTAAATAAATTGTTTTCATTGAGGAAAGTAATTATTTGAGCTGCTACGATCGATTCCAAGATTTTAGAAAAAGTTGTTAATAAGCTAATGGGTCTATAGTTTTCATGTAGTTGAGGATCACCTTTTTTGTATATAGGTGTGATTAAAGCTAGTTTCATATTTTCTGGGAAAATGCCAGATTCTAGTGACTCGTTGAAGCAGTGTTTTAAAGGTTCAATTATTGTACTAATACATTTTTTGATTAACGTTATCGGAATTTCATCGGAACCAGAGCTTTTTTTATTTTCCATTTTATTTATAGTATTTAAAATATCAGTATTTGTGATTGTAATAAATTGAAAAGTTTTACTATTATTAATTATTCTACATTTATACTGAATACGATTTGGTAGTTTATTTAAAATCAATGTTTGTGCTACATCTTTGAAAAAAATATTGAAATCATTGGCCAATTGTTGTAAATTTTTTGTACTGGGTAATGTACGTTTCTTCATTTTATTTCTGTTGGTGAATGTATATATCAACTCCCATGACGCTTTAGATTTATTGGATTTATTTTCTATTAGACTTTCATATATTTTGTTTTGTTCTGCTTTTAAAAGTGTAATGTATTTAATTCTGTATTGTGGAGGCTTCTGAAAAAGTTAGCCGCATTGCACACAAGAAATTCCAAACACAACGGAAGAAACTCAACAAGTTAATAAAAGTAAAAGAAGCCAAGGTAGCAGTAGAAAATACCACAACATCTGGACAATATACGTTTCATCCCAGAGTGATTAATAACAGTAACATTTTATTTTCCAATACAGAACTTAAATTATTAGAATCTGGCCCCAAATATTCCCCACATGTCATTTCCAATAGTTATAAAGAAACACTGATCGTTGAATCAGAATTGGCCCTCAAAGAGGTAAACAACTCTGATTCAACGAAATACAAAATTGCCAAAATAATTAAAAACAGCACCACCAGCAAACCCATAGATCAAAAAACAGTAAATTCAATTAAAAATAAAGTAAAAGTGAGCGATTTAATAATAACAAAAGCAGACAAAGGGAACTCGGTTGTTATTTTGCATAAAACAGAATATTTACAAAAAGTCCAAGAATTCCTGGATAGCTCAGATATTGTTGAATTGAAAAAAGACCCGACTACTGAATTACAAACTTCTCTAAAAGAATGTTTTAAGAAATCACACGCAATTTTTCCGAATTGTAATCAATTTTCTTTATTTCCGATGAATCCGATTCCTCCCCGATTATATGACCTAATCAAAATCCACAAACAAAATACACCGATCCGTCCCGTAGTATCCTATATGAATTCCCCAGCGCGTAATATGTCCATCCATCTTAATTCAATTTATAAGGAACTAACCGAGTTCAGAGATCCTCATTCAGTTAAAAATTCAGTAGAATTAACAACAAATTTAACTAACATTAAAATGGAACCAGGATATAAGCTTGTATCATTCGACGTAACTAATATGTTTGCTAATATTCCTCCATCAGAGTGTATTAAACTAATAGAAGAATCATTCGATAAATGTAATATTAATGTCACAGTAAAAACAGAATTTTTGGATTGCTTAGAAATCATCTTAAATAATAACTTTTTCTCATTTAACAATAAATTTTTTAAACAAACAGAAGGCCTAGCAATGGGGTGCCCTTTAAGTCCATTGCTAGCAGATATATTTATGCATAATTTTACAAAAATAATATTAAATTCGCCACTAGCTAAAAAACATATTAAAATGTGGCACCGTTACGTCGATGATATATTGGCTTGTTTCCAGGGAACTGATAGACAACCCACTCAATTTTTAGATTTCATAAATAAACTTCACCCTAAAATTAAATTCACAGCTGAAACCGAAATCAATAACAACATTAAATATTTAGATCTGTCTATTACCAGAATAAATAACAAACTCTCTTTTGACATTTTTAGAAAACCTTCCTTTACCGACTCAATTATCCCTAACCATTCCAGACATCCCTATAAACATAAAATTGCTGCATTCAATTCAATGATTCATAGAGCCTTAAAAATCCCTTTGTCAGCTAATTTTTTCGAGAAGGAAATTAACTTGATTAGAGCTATGGCTATTAACAATGGTTATGGTTGTGATTTGGTTGATAGACTTCTTAAAAAACAGAAATTTAATAACATCAAACATCTATTATACGCTGGAATATCATTTGAAAAAGAAACAATTAAATATAAATCGTTAACTTATTTTGGTAATGTCAGTTTTCAAGTTAAAAATATCCTAAAAAAGCATAATATTCAAGTTGCATTTAAACCGTACTGTAAAATCAATAACCATATCTTTAATAGTAAAACAAAATTAGATAAATTTAATAAATCCGGAATATATAAATTAACTTGCGCAGATTGTCAAGGGATATACATTGGCCAATCTGGTCGTAATTTCAACATAAGATTGAGGGAACATTTGCGCTCTTTTCGGCTTAAACAGAGTGATAAGTCGTCTTTTGCAAAACACCTTTTAGACGAAAATCACACTTTTGAAAAAGATGTACTTACCATAATCCATCATGCCGAAAAGGGTCGTAAAATGAATTTGCTAGAAGCACTAGAGATACACAAAGCCCGCGCTAATCCGGGAATTCCCTTAATTAACGACCAGGTTGACCTAATGTACACCCCCATTTTTACCGCTGTCTTGTAATTGTGTATATATACCTGTAAAACCTCTAGTTTAAGTTACTCCATGTTTGATAATGACAAGCTAAATTTGTCGAAACTGCAGTCACATTAAATAAAACGTGTTATACAAACAAAGTTAAAAGTGTTTCATTGTGTAATGTATTTAGTTTTTTCTTCCTTTAAATGGTCCTTATATTGTGGATAAGATGTGGATAAAGTTTCTAGTATTTGCATGCGATTTTTACATTCTTCAATTTGTATATTACTAAGTTTTGGTTTAATTTTTTTATTTGTAGGATTACATTTTCTAACAGGGAAATGTTTGTTTAAATATAATGAGAAAGTATTTATAAAGTAATTATACTTGTCATCTATATCAATATCATTATAAATACCACTAAAAAATTCACCAGCTATATCATTGCAGAATTCATTTATTTTACTGTAAGAAAATACTCTACATTGCTTCTTAGTATATTCATTGCAAAGATTTAAATTTGAACTCAATAGTTGAGCAGTATGATCGGATGTGAATGTTTGAACTATTTCAGTGTTGACGTATTCATAAGAAAGATTAGTTAAAATATTATCTATACATGACGTTGAACCAGTGTGATGAGTCCTCGTAGCTTCTGTAATAGTTAAAATTGTATTATAACTTTTTAAGAAGTTTATAAATAATAGAGAGTCATTAGTTTTATGAAAAGTATTAATATTAAAATCACCTGCGATAAAAAATGGTGCATTCCTTTTTGTTAAAAAATCTAAAATTTTATTCAGTTTATTAAAAAACAGTGGTAGATCACCCTGCGGCGGCCTATATACACATACTATATTAACTGTAAAAGTATTTAATTTTAATTGTGTACCAACACATTCTACATTATTATCTGAGAGGTTTTTAATATAATTAATATCCGAGGCTTGAAAAGAACGATGGCTATAAATTGATACACCGCCGTGTTTGTTTTTTGCTCGACAATAGTATGACGTTAATTGAAAATTACTATCTAAATTTAATGTTTTTAATGATTCATCAGTTTGCCAATGTTCTGTTATACAAATAACTTTTAGCTCATTGATAAGGTGGATGTTATATTTTAATTCATTTAAACTCGTAGTTAGACATTGAACATTACTATGCAGCAGTTTAAAGTCTTTGCTTTTACTAATGGAGCAATTTTTAACTATGTTGGTGTTATACCGTTGTTTTTGTCTTTGGCAAATAGAAAAAAATTAAATCTAGATACTAGAATTCCCCTTTCACATGAGTTGGAGTTTTCTAATTGCTCTTTGTATGTGAATAGCACACCTATTTTAAAGCTTGCAAAAGTTGGATTTGTGTACTTTGGTACAATTTTTTCGCATATAATATCGTTACATTCAAATCTTTTTGTGAGTAGTTGATTAAGTTTTTCTTCTGTTAAATCAGTCGGATAGCGGGACACATGAAACCAGGCCTTTTTTTCGACGACGTTTATGTTTTTGTCTTCCTTGGATCCAACAACGATAACTTTCCTATGTCTTTTGCGCCTAACCTCGATGAAGTCCTCGTCCGCTGTGCGGGTTGTATCGGAGACGCTCGGGGTTTGCATCGCATTGGTTGGCGGAGCATTGGCGCGCTTAGCTGGAGCTGCGTTATCATTTTGCTCTGGCAGTTCGGACCGAATTGGATGATTATTTTGCTTATCATTGTTAGCTTGTTCTTCGTTTTGTTGATAGGTGTCACTACTCTTAAGTTTTGCAGCGTAACTTTTGCTGTTATGCTCACAAATTTTTTGTAAGGTGCTATGATTTTGTTTAATCATAGTGCTATGCTCAAGAAGAGTTAAATTGATTTGTTGGAGTAAGGTGTATACAATGAATATTTGAGTTACACGATAGCTTTACTGTTCTATGCATAATTTATACGCAAAATGCAAAATGCATCAGGTCAAACTATTCTCTCACCATACTAAATGAATTAACAGGAAATTGAAATAAATTGAAAAAACTACAGGGAATGAATATTAATTGTCTTAAGCCATTGTTCGGTAGAGATATTGAATGTGAAGACAGATTGGCTCAAATTCCCAATTTATTTCTAAACCCTTTTTTGTTTACTCCTATCACCCCACACTTATGCGCAGCGGGCGCGTGAGTGAAAGTCGCAAAGAAGTCACTGAAGATGGTTGACGTGAAACTCGTGTGACTAATGTGATCGTCTTTTTTGAAGTCAAGTAATGAAGGCTTGACGCTCTTTATGTTATTGTTGGGGACTGTAAATGGCATCTGAGTATTAGTGACGTCGATAGGATTTGTAGAATGCATTATTAACTTTATTAGTGATCAGCCGCATGTGTGTAGTGATCAGTGATCGCCTGCCAGAAACCTCTGGACCCGATCAAAACGTGGGGCCTTTACGGTCCTTACAACCCTTCCGCCTACGTTGCGCACGTCACAGAAGCTAAGTCAGGTGAGTGTGGGTTCCTTTTGCCACAATCAATCTAGCCTGGGTCAGTCTGTCTGTTTACAGGCCGGAAATATTCCGTACTCTCCTCTGAGAGGCTCGTTATCTCGACCGTTTCCGGAAAGTTTAAACCCCCCCCCCCCAAACAGCCATCCATATACACGTTTCGAGATTTATTCCTCTTTACTTTACTTTACTTTACTTTATTGGTGCTATTAAATCAGTTTACACAGGTCAAGAATACATACAGAGAGTTTTATGTAACACCGAACATATTCATAACGAGAATTTCTCTTTTAAGTATACATATGCAGACCTTGTACATGATGAGATATGATAATTGATTTTAATATTAATAAGTTGGCAAATCTGCTATTGAGCGATGTGCGCATGTTCTTTTTATTTTTTGTATTTGTGTGTCCATCCATCGTCCATTATTAAAATGAAAACAGTATTGAGTTAAACCTAAATCGAGAAACATCTTATTATTTACTGACCTAAATCCTAATCTTTCTAAATAAAATAAAAGTGTTAATTCACCGGCATTTACGTTACAACATATTGGCGATGAGGATAAAAAGTGAAACTAAATAAAATTAAAATGTCGATCGGGAGATTAAGCGAATTCGAAATTGGTGTAAAAAACTGGTCAACGTACATAGCACGTGTTGAACAATTTTTTAAAGCGAATAAAGTCGCAGATACGGATAAAGTGGCCGTATTAATCACAGTCGTAGGCGATCAAACGTATGAACTTATGGAAAATTTGTGTGATCCGAAAAAACCGGAAGAATGTACATACGCGGTGTTAGTGGAAACAGTGAAAAAGCATCTTGAACCAGCACCGTCAGCCATTGCCGAACGGTACAAATTCCGCGTAAGAAAACAAGAAGAAACGGAATCAATTTCGGATTACATCAGAGCATTGAAGAGTTTGGCCAGGACATGTGATTTTAAAGAAACATTGGAAGAAAATCTTCGTGATCAATTTGTGTATGGGATTCGCAGTGAATCAATTAAAATTTGCCTGTTTTCCGAGGGCGACTTAACTTATCAGAAAGCCGTAACTCTTGCAACCACGATGGAGCGAGCGGAGAGTGATTCGCAGGTGATGCAAAAAACGACCTCTGTGCATCATTGGGAGAGTCGAGCATCAGCATCATCAGCAGCAGCCATGCCGGGTGGAGCAGCGACGAAAGCAGGGAAGAGGGTGAGCAGTGTTGCCAGCAATGGACCGTATACAGGAAACAGCAGGCGCAACGCCGCCTTCGCCGCACCGAATGCAGCGGGCCACAGCAGGAACGTCACAACACAGGGATTCAGCCGTTCACAGCGCACGCAAGTAGTATATTCAAAATGTTATCATTGTGGTTTGACAAATCATAAAAATGCTGATTGCTATTTTAAAAGGGCTATTTGTCATAATTGTGGCCAAGTGGGACACATTAAATTTATATGTAAATTGGTAAAGGGTAATACTAAATCAAATCATTTCTTGGATAGAAATTTAAATAACTCAGACTCAGATTTAAATTTATTTACAATACAAAATAATTCGGGGCCTATTCAAACAGAAATTAATATAGAGGATAAATGTTTAAAAATGGAAATAGATACGGGGTCAGGTGTGTCGGCAATTTCAGAAAAAACTTATATAGAGTATTTCAAACAAAAAATAATTGAAAGAGATGATAGTCATTTTAAATCATATAATGGAAATAAAATTTCAGCATTGGGATATATTTGAGTAAATATTAAATATACTAATAAATATTTTTATAATTTAAAATTATTTATTATTCCGAAAGGCGGGCCACCATTGTTAGGTCGTGATTGGATTAAAATTTTGAAAATATCCATAAAACATGATTTAAGTATTTTTATTGTAGTAGATAATTCGATAGAAATGGAATTAAATAATTTAAAAAAGGAATTTACAGTAGTATTTAGTAATGAATTAGGTACATTTAACGGAGGAAAGGCAGATTTAATTTTAAAAGAAAATAGTAAACCTGTATTTTGTAGAGCTAGACCTTTACCTTTCGCCATGAAAGAAAAGGTAGAAAATGAAATTAATAAATTAGAGAATCAAGGAATTATATCACCAACAAATTATAGTGAATGGGCAACTCCGATAGTGCCAATAATTAAAAAGGACGGTAATATTAGAATTTGCGGTGACTTCTGCATAACCGTAAACCCACAATTACATGTAAATAAATATCCTTTGCCGAAAATCAAAAATATATTTGCGAATTTAAGTGGTGGAACCTTGTTTAGTACTATTGACTTAAGTCAAGCGTATGCTCAAATTGAATTAACTGAACAATCTAAGAAAATAGTAACAATAAATACACATAAGGGTTTATACGTGTATAATCGGTTACCATATGGTGTTGCATCCGCACCAGGTATTTTTCAAAAGATTATTGATCAAATGTTTTCAGATACACCCGGTGTTTCAGTTTTTCTGGATGACATACTGATAACTGGTAAAGATACTGCAGAACATTTGCAACGATTACAATTAGTTCTAAATAAATTAAATAAATATGGTTTAGTAGTTAGGTTTGACAAATGTCATTTTTTTCAAAGAAAAATATCCTATTTAGGCTATGAAATCGATGCAAATGGTTTACATAAATCAAAAGATAAGGTTGATGCCATAATTAAAGCAAGAAGTCCAACAAATATCGATGAATTAAAGTCTTTTCTCGGTCTTGTAAATTATTACGCAAAATTTATCGAAAATTTAAGTTCAAAATTACATCCCTTACATAATTTATTAAAAAAGAATATTAAATGGCATTGGTCTAAGGATTGCGAAATTGCTTTCAATAAAATTAAAAGCGACATGACGTCATCAAACTTCTTAGCACATTATAATTCAGAATTACCTGTGACGTTGTCATGTGATGCAAGCTCGTATGGCTTGGGAGCAGTTTTAGCACATTCTTATCCTGATGGGACGTATAAGGTTATTGCCTATGCTTCACGCACCTTGAATAAAAGTGAAATTAATTATTCTCAGATTGATAAAGAGGCACTGTCAATAATTTTTGGAATAAGAAGATTTCACCAATATTTGTATGGACGTTTTTTCACCTTATTAACTGATCATAAACCTTTGCTAGCTATTTTTGGTAATAAAAAAGGTATTCCAATAATGGCAGCTAGTCGTTTGCAGAGATGGTCAGTGATTTTAGCAGGTTATCAGTATGATATTAAACATGTTAGTTCCAATAATAATTGCGCAGACGCATTGTCAAGATTGCTTGTAAATTTACCGTTAAATAATTTAAATAATTATGATGTAGATATAGGGAATATATTATATGTAACAGAAGCTACCAAATTAAATCATAAAACAATAGCGTTAGAGACGAAAAGAGATTTGATATTAAATAAAATAGCAGGATTTTGTTTACATGGGTGGCCAAATCAAATAATAAATGATAAAGATAAACCATATTTTATTCGAAAAGATCAACTTCACATTGAGCAAGGTTGTGTATTATGGGGCTATAGAATTATTATACCTTATAATTTACGTAATTTAATTTTAAAAGATTTGCATAGTACGCATTTGGGAAAAAATAAAATGAAATCGATTGCAAGGTCATATTTCTGGTGGCCAAATATGGATGAACAAATTGATAATACATGTTCAAAGTGTAACACTTGTAATACTTTCAGACCAAATTCAGTAAAAGTATTTTCATCCTGGCCAATTCCTAAAAGGGCGTGGTCACGCATCCATATTGACTTTTTAGGGCCATTATATGCTAATAAATATTTAATTATTACCGATGCGTACTCTAAATGGATAGAAGTTTTTAAATTACATAACACTACAGCGGAATCAGTTATATTATGTTTGAGATCTCTATTTGCACGATTTGGACTTGTTGATACGTTGGTTTCAGACAACGGACCTCCGTTTACATCGAGTGAATTACATTATTTTTTACAAAGGAATGGTATTGTGCACAAATTTTCTCCACCATACCATCCTGCTAGTAACGGAATGGCTGAAATTAACGTAAAAACAATTAAGTTGGCATTGAAAAAGGCATATTTAATGAAAGAAAATTTAGATACCGCATTATTAAGATTTCTGTTTGATTATAGAATTGCAAAACATTCAATTATTAATGAAAGTCCAGCTAAATTAATGTTGGGGCGAGAATTAAAAACTCGTTATAATTTATTATTACCCGATACAAAAGCACTAGTAGAATTTAAAGTTCAAAATAGACTAGCTGATAATAGCAATCAAGCATACTTCGAAAATGGTCAAAAGGTATTAGTGCGCGATTTTGAAAAACCCGCTCAGCCTGTATGGAGGGAAGGAGAGATCGTGGAAAAGTTCGGCAATGTGACGTATGACGTAAAAATTGCGGACGATAAAAAAGTGCGAAGACATTCGAATCAGATTCGCGTAAAGACAAGTGAAAATCAAATCGCGAGTGAGCAGAAGGAGGACACTGTAGAAGAAATTGCGCTTGATACTGAAAAAATAGAAAATAAGTTGGTTGATGTTCAGTCAGAAAATGTTGAAGATTCAGGAATTCATGAACCACCTTATTTTCTAAGATCAAAATGTCAATAAAAATAAATAAACCAGCTTTTGGCAAAATATATATTTTTTAATTATGTTCAATTTTAAGGGTAAGGGTGATGATGAGATATGATAATTGATTTTAATATTAATAAGTTGGCAAATCTGCTATTGAGCGATGTGCGCATGTTCTTTTTATTTTTTGTATTTGTGTGTCCATCCATCGTCCATTATTAAAATAAATACAGTATTGAGTTAAACCTAAATCGAGAAACATCTTATTATTTACTGACCTAAATCCTAATCTTTCTAAATAAAATAAAAGTGTTAATTCACCGGCATTTACGTTACAACAGTACATTTTACCACGCTCGGTTTATTAAAATAATACAATTTAAAGCTTTAAACGAGTGTTTTCCACTCCCAGGCTAAGCATGAAGTAAAATTTCGAATTTAGAAAAGCCTGAAAATTTGGTTTGGTCGCGTAGCGCGAAGCGCGGAGCGGCCAAACCAAATTTTCAGGCTTTTCTAAATTCGAAATTTTACTTCATGCGCCACCGGCACAAATCACTGATTCAATGTAAAGTTCAGCGGTGTGTTTTAAACTTCGTAATATGTCAGTGTTTGTACCGGTGGCGCATGAAGTAAAATTTCGAGTTTAGAAAAGCCTGAAAATTTGGTTTGGCCGCTCCGCGCTTCGCGCTACGCGTCCAAACCAAATTTTCAGGCTTTTCTAAACTCGAAATTTTACTTCATGCTTAGTCTGGGAGTGGAACACACTCATTTTAAGTTTCAAATTAAACTCCTTTTAAAAAAAACAACGATTATCTAAAGATTTACGGCAAATACGCCGAAATTAGGACATGTATACTTGAAAGAAAAACTCCCTGTATGTACAAGTTGAGGCATTAATTGCAGTCGATTAGCTACAATTTTTAATGGTCATGTAGGCAACCCAATTTACACATAACCTAAAAAAGGTGTCAAATCGTATTTTATGAAAATGTTCGGTGTTATATAAAACTCTCTGTATATAAGTAGTAAGATAAAATAAGACATATAACAATAATAAATAAATATAAGCACAAAATAATATAAGAAGAGTACAGGTTTTAATTATGAGTAGTTACAGTTAAAATTAACTTAAGACTTACATATAATAAATAAAGAGTAAATGTGTTAAAATTCAACTGTGCTGGATACGTTACTGTAGTCATTTATAAGACATTCATTTAATGTTAGAATGCTTTGGCAGCGAGGTATTTCTTTATCGTAATTTTGAATTTTGCCTGATTTGCTGACTTAATTATATCTGGTAGCAAGTTGTATATTTTTAGCCCGTAGTAATTGGTGCCATTCCGTGACTTATTGAGACGCATGTGATTTAGACAAATTTTTGACGCAGTTCTTGTGTCGTGGCGATGTCTCAGCGAGTGCAGGTCGTATTCTGTGATGTTTTTCCGAACATGGACTAAGCATTCCAGTATATACAGCGAGGGGAGAGTTAGAATGCCTAGCTCAGTATATTTGGCTTTGCAGTCGTCCTGATATTTTAGGTCTGAAATTATACGTATTGCCCTTCTTTGTAGACCAAACATACGATTCAATATAGGTGTAGCTATGCTTTAGACTTTCAATACAAAAATAAAAAATAAATAGGAAACTTACAGGAATGTCGAAGTGCGTCGTCAAAACAGGTACACAAAACTGGGGCGAGTGAAAATGAAGGGATGTTATTTATAGGAAAAGGGATTAAGTAGGTGCGAACAATTTGATACCTGAGAGAGAGTGACATACCGCCTTTAACATAAAGGAAATTTAACATAAAGAAAAATTGAGTTTGTCAATGGTTTGCAGAATATTTATAAAATTTAAAAACTAATTGAAATTAATATTAACTTTCTGCAAAAATGTTGTCTCATTGAAACAAGTCTCCAAATATTGTCTCAATTCGTTTTTATATTTTGCAAATATTCTGCAAACTATTGACAAACTCAATTTTTCTTTATGAGAAATGATTAGATTTTGATTACCTAAAGACCACCAATCCACTGGATAGGAATATCCCACGCACAAATCGACAGCGCAGTCGAAGATTTCTGGAGCTATGTAGGGTTTAGTCCCAGACATGGAAGTGGCCAATTGTGTATCCTCCAAAACCGCTGCTATGTTGAAATCAGTGATGTGAGCATGACCTAAAATAACATAGACAAAACTTAATAGAGAGTTCAAGAATATAAATTTGTGTTCAGTACTCATTAATTTACCGGATAACTATATACGCGTTTCAGGCTTCAACGCCATCATCAGTATAGAATACTGAACATCTTTGGCCATTTATTATGGCCTATGCAATTTACATATGTTCGAAAGCGTAAACGCCATCTAATGCTTATTTCCTTAAGTAGCATCGTCAATAGCTGGCAAACTAAACGTTTGTATACAGCAATTGTTCGTCCACAGCAGGGCTTTATTTTATTTATGTCCTACCACTGCATTATTTGCAATTAATAGACCTCGTTTTTGTAACGTTACTGGACTTTTAATGGAATATTGCGACAAAATTTTTCATAATGGCCCGGTAATTATTTTATTTACTTCTTCGTTGTCATGGTAATATGGTTCGAAATGACAAAAAATGAAATGTCAGACAGAATGAAAATTCAATTTATTTAAACGAGAAATTCTACATGACTATTTATCATAGCCAATATTTAACGTACAATTCGTAAAAGAACCCGAAATAAGAGGGGCAACTGAACTTGAAACATTAACCGATTTATTAGTTTGTATATTGGACATCGTCGATGTCGGTGCAAGAAATTCATCCAGCAATCAATGTCGTATTATTGATTTTCGATTGCATATTAGCATCTACATAGCTTTGTGCAATGCTTCTGCTCTTCCAGCCTCCTAAACGTTGCAAATTTTCTATGCTGCCTCCAGCATCTGAGTGTAACGTTGCAGCAGTACGCCTAAAGCAATACCCAGTATATTTAGACGCTTCTGACAAACCTAAATATTTTGCAATTTTTGCTGGTATACTACCAAATTTATTTTTGCCAACGGACTGTAGTGTACATTTTTTCTTCTGGTAATTAAGAAAAAAATTATCTATATTGCAATTCTTGGATCTCAGCAACATGTACTTTCTTATGAGACTAACGGCATTAATTTCATTATCCTGTATAACTACAAAGCTCCTTTTTTGACCATTTTTACTATAAGGAATTGTAATTTCAATGTTTGAAACCATATCTTTAACATTTCCAACTCATTTGTATAAATTCATGACGCTACATGCGCCGAAAATGCCTATCACTAAAATTACCATATCCAAAAGATATTCATCAACAGGGGCAGTTTTTAAAAATAACACTACCTGTTCCCACGACAAAACTTTTGATTTTTTAGGTACATAATTTTTTGAATTTTGTTTTAAAAACGCCTCTAATTCCAAAAATGTTTCAGAAATATTTACCAATTTCTTAGCCATCATTTGCTTCTTCAGCATCGAATACTTGGTCCACAACGAATTAGGAGCAAAGTTCTCGGATAATTCTTGGAAATATCCCAATAAGACCATTTCATTAATTTCCCCTATATCGTGAATATCGGACCATTCTTTAAAATTATCAAATTCCTTTTCGTAGGCTTCTTTTGATTTTATTAGCACTAACGCCTCTCTGGCTTTATTTACTCGATGCAACAAATCTTCTGATAAATTGCTTGTAGCCATTACACTTTCAAGTAAACTATTTACTCCGTCAAATATTACAAATATTTCAGTGTCAACATGACAGCTGATACTACGATGCATGTGGAATAAAATACTGATCATATTTCTCGTTTTAAATTAATAAACAGGTATGACATAAAACGTTGAAGGCACCACAGAGCGTTAGTAGGAATAATGCCCTTCGCCGACGTACAACCCTCGGGCCAGAGGCCCTCGGGCTGTACACTGTCGACGGCAGGCATTATTTCCTTACTAACGCCCTCGGTACCTTAATTACTATAAAGGGTGGCCCATCTAGTGGTTTACTTTTGAAGCATGTGTTATTTTGACAGTGACAGCTCTTTTCCGCTCGAAATCTTGACAGAAAGTCAGTATCATATCTCCGCGGAACGAAATGAATCGCTCTACGCTTGAATAACGTTGGGAAATAATGCAAATTTATTTCCAAAGTCAATGCTGTGTACTCCAGACAGTGCGTTTATTAGAAAAAAGTTTTGGCCAAATGAGGCACCCATCGCGCTTGCTGTACGCAAGTTTGTGCAAAAAGTTAGTGAGACTGGCGTGCTAGTGGACAACACTCACGGTCCCCGTCGTCGTACGGTGCGCACTGATGAGAATATTCACAGCACCGATGCAATTTGACATCGGTGAGAAGTCGCACTGAAATGACGTCATTTTGGGAAGAATTTAGCAAACCGTATGGAGTAAAATGACGTCATTTTGGTGCAAGTTCTCACCGATGACAAATTGCATGGGTGCTGTGAATACGGGTCCTGTGCCCGTATTCGCAGTACCGATGCAATTTGTCATCGGTGAGAAGTTGCACTTTGTCATTTTGGGCAGAATTTACCCAACCGTTT
The DNA here is from genome assembly GCA_932526585.2 of Philonthus cognatus. Taxonomy (NCBI): domain Eukaryota; kingdom Metazoa; phylum Arthropoda; class Insecta; order Coleoptera; family Staphylinidae; genus Philonthus; species Philonthus cognatus. Next base: position 179,461,609 of record OW052241.1, read on the forward strand.
GGAGTAAAATGACGTTATTTCACTGCAGCTTCTCACCAATGACAAATTCATGGAAACGCGGTGAGAAGTTGCACTAAAATAACGTCATTTTGGGAAGAATTTACCCAACCGTTTGGAGTAAAATGACGTCATCTCAATTGCATCGGTACTGTGAATACGGGCCTTGGAACATCGATTCGCCATCGATCTCACCAACTCAACATTTCACGCACCAGCCTGATGCGAATTTTGCATAAATAAAACATTAAAAGTGCGATTCTTTTCGCAATCTACAACAAGTTAGTCTTACAAAGACTATATCAAACACTCATTGAAACAACTACTTCCCGCGCTAATACCCCGACGGACATTGAATTATACAACAAGTGTTTGTTGTTACATACAGTAACCTACTGCAAATGCAACAATTTGGGTCAAATTATTCAGGCCATCTATAGACGCGTTTCGAGATTTATCTCTCATCAGTATAGCTTTGCCATTCCCTCTAAACAATTTGACACCTTAGATTGTTTAGAGGGAATGGCAAAGCTATACTGATGAGAGATAAATCTCGAAACGCGTCTATAGATGGCCTGAATAATTTGACCCAAATTGTTGCATTTGCAGTAGGTTACTGTATGTAACAGCAAACACTTGTTGTATAATTCAATGTCCGTCGGGGTATTAGCGCGGGAAGTAGTTGTTTCAATGAGTGTTTGATATAGTCTTTGTAAGACTAACTTGTTGTAGATTGCGAAAAGAATCGCACTTTTAATGTTTGAAGTATTCTGCAACCAAGAATTGCCAATTTCATTTATACTTTTGCATAAATACCTCGCATTATTCGCTTACAAGGTCCAATTGACTCAGCAATTGAAGGCACACGACCATCCGCTTCGTTATCGCTTCTCAGTTTGGGCCTTAGAGCAGTTCGAAATAGACAACGATTTTTCTCGAAAAATCATCTTTTCAGACGAGGCGCATTTTCATCTCGGCGGCTATGTTAACAAGCAAAACTGCCGCATCTGGGGATCGGAAAACCCGTACGTAATCGTCGAGAAGCCAATTTTTAGAGAGTGGCAGTTTGGTACGGATTTTGAAGCGGTGATAATATTGGCCCATTTTTCTTTGAAAATGCTGCTGGAAACGCGATTTCGGTTAACGGTGAGCGCTACAGAGGCATGATAAACGATTTTTTGTGGCCGGAAATTGAAGACATGGACTTGGACCGCCTTTGGTTTCAGCAGGATGGTGTGCCAGCCCATGCCACAATCGATATGTTCGGTAATCGTGTTATCAGCCGTCTCGGCGATGTCAGTTGGTCACCTCGGAGGTGCGATTTGACGCCGTTAGACTATATTTTGTAGAGTGCCGTGAAGGACCGATGTTATGCGGACAATCCATTAACCATTCAGGCCCTTTAGGGGAATATCGAACAATCAATTCCTAAGATAGAGCCAGAAACCGTCACCAAGGTCTTGGTAAATTGGGTTGACAGGATGCGCTACTGCGAAGCCAGCCGAGGCAGCTACATGAAAGAAATCGTGTTCCATAAATAGTGAGAACGTTTGCTCTTTCCAATAAACCAATAATATACCGAAAAAAAAGATTGTTGTTCATTTTTTCGGATTTAAAAAAAAAACACTGTATCGACCACCCTTTACATATATCAAGAATATGAATTTGTGTTCAGTACTCATTCATTCACCGGATAACGATGCTACTTAAGCTAATTGGCATTAGATGGCGTTTACGCTTTCGGACATATGTTAATAGAAAGTTTCTGCTTTGTTGAATCAAAATTATTTCCTCTATGCATTAATTATCTTTATTTAATATTAATTTGGCAGAATTAGTCTACCACCCAGAGATTAACTGAACTGTAGTATTTCTACGTATATATATATATATATATATATATATGTATATATATATATATATATATATATATATATATATATATATATATATACATTTACATTTAGAATTCTTGTTGTAAAACAACAAATATCGTACTAATAATTTTCTAAATAAAATCTCCATACTCTCCTCTAATAATAATTGATATTTCATGGGGAGTAGGGGAGAGGTGGTGTTAATGGAATCGCTCTCTTTGGCTGTGTCAACACCATTACCGCCCACTGTTTAATAAACTTATTAACTATAATCAGAATCCATTAGCATTAACATTAGCGGCTTCAACTATCCACCAAATCAACAACAATCATTAAGAGCGAGAGAGAATGGAGTTGTTTAGAAATTTGTAAGTACCTTAATTGAACTAACAGATTCTCTCGGAAAAGAATTAACATGAATTGAATTTGATTTTTTTAAATCCTCAGAATCTGTTTATGTATTCCAAAGATTCTGAGGATTTAAAAAAAATCCAATTTAATTTTTATCTGTTGAACATATCAATCTGTTGAATATATATATATATATATATATATATATATATATATATATATATATATATATATATATATATATATATATATATATATATATATATATATATATATATATATATATATATATATATATATATATACAGGGAGTTTTTCTTTTAAGTATACGTATTCCAAATTCAGCCTATTTTCTGTAAATCTTTAGGTATTCTTTGTTTTTTTTAAGTTCTATTTGAAGCTCCAAACGAGTGTTTTCCACTCCCAGACTAAACATGAAGTAAAATTTCGAGTTTAGAAAAGCCCAGTGAAAATTTGTCGAGGGTCGCGCAGCGACCCGAGACAAATTTTCTGGGCTTTTCTAAACTCGAAATTTTACTTCATGCGCCACGCGTATTAAACAGTAGAATTGTGTGAAACTTAGGTAAATTCGAACTTCACTTGAAATCAGTGTTTTATACGCGTGGCGCATGAAGTAAAATTTCAAGTTTAGAAAAGCCCAGAAAATTTGTCTCGGGTCGCTGCGCGACCCTCGACAAATTTTCACAGGGCTTTTCTAAACTCGAAATTTTACTTCATGCTTAGCCTGGGAGTGGGAAATACTCGTTTAAATCTTCAAATTGAACTTTAAAAAAAAACAAGGTGTAACGCCAAAAAAAAACTCCTTTTACTTTTAAGTATACGTATTCCAAATTCAGCCTATTTTCTGTCAATCTTTAGATATTCCTTGTTTTTTTTTTTAAAGTTAAATTTGGAGATTTAAACGAGTGTTTTCCACTCCCAGACTAAGCATGAAGTAAAATTTCGAGTTTAGAAAAGCCCCGTGAAAATTTGTCGAGGGTCGCGCAGCGACCCGAGACAAATTTTCTGGGCTTTTCTAAACTCGAAATTTTACTTCATGCGCCACGCGTATTAAACATTAGAATATAGAGGGTTACAGCCGATTCTAGAACCTCCTCCTCATTTGAGAGGAAACTCCTCAAAATGATTAAAAGAGTTAAAACCTCCTGGTAGGGAGGAGGTGTCTTTTTAGAATCTCCAAAGAACCTTCTTTCCTCCTCCTCATAAAATGAAGAGGAGGAGGAGGAGGTTACTTTACGGTTTTATTGATTCTAAAGAGGCAATATACTCTTAATAATTTTAAGATAGTTTTCACCAAATAGAAGAGGTAGGGTTCATAGAATCGGCTAAAAATATCACCCTTGAGTGCTTACAGTCCACGGTCTAACGTATTGTCTAGCATCCATTAAAGACAAATAATGTGTCTAATCAAAATCCAAAGGGGCCCTTACCCCCTTAAGATTTTCACCCGATACATTACAGCTTTTATGCGCTGTATCGCTATAGGCGGACCATGCACAAGACAAGATGTGTTCATCTCGATGGTTCAAGGGCGACTGATGAATAATACATAAGATGTCATATATGAATCTATTAATAAATATTGTCAATGCGGTTAAAGTGTTGTTAGCAACATCGATGATTGAAGGTATTGAATGCCTTCAATTGGATTCTAATGAGTGGGTAAACGACCTCCTTTAGGCGGGAAAATCATAAAGTAGTTAGTCCTTTTCAGAGGAGAAGTATGTGAGGTCGTTGTGATGTAAAAATATATACAGAACCTCCCCCCAACATAATATTATGGGACTATATAAGATCTGCCGGATGGGTGTAACTTATTACAGTACACGTGTTGTTGTCAAGAATACATCTGCCAGAACTGTGTCACTAATTAGTGTTGTTGTCAATAATAAATTTAATAATAAGTAAGTATTTGTAATTATTTTGAAAATAAATTAATTTATTGATTGAAGTGAAATTTTAGTGAAACGACAAAACCCGAGTAATAAACAAATTATTAGAGCACATATTCGAAATAATGGGCCAATTGATAATGCGAATTCAGCAAATGACTCGGGATTTTTTGAAGAGGGTGAAGAACCTTTTTCGAATATAAATCTACCGAATCATGGTGAGACTACTACTGTTGATGTTCCATGGAATATCAACGATACCAACGATGATGCCAACCACAACAATCAACTTGTAAAACAAAAGAAGAACGCTATGAAAAATTTATTGTCGTCGAATACGTATTTTTTAAATAAAAGTAATTCTAAATGGGTGTCGGTAGGTTTGGACATAGATCTTAATCTTGAACCAGTTATTAGAATATTGGGTAAGGGTGGGCAAGGAATTTCTTTGAATGAACAGATGTGGACAGTATTTTTAGAACAAAAAGTGAATATCAACCAAACATTTTTTTATGTAGATACGGATCAAACAATCAGCTTTAATGGAGTAAACATTTCATTTAGTTTAATGAATAATTGTCGTAAAGTTGCAAGAATTGATATCGGTGGAAATCACGTATTTTTATCGTATGAAGGTCTTCGTGAATTGTGGAAACTTGTTGATGTTGTTTCGTCTCGTTTGGAATATTTAAAAAATCTTAAGTTTAGTGAATATTACTATTCTTGCTTGAGTTTATTAAATGAACTGGATGGGGATATGAAAACTCGTTTTTCGAAAATAATGCAAGGCGAATGTAATGAATATGCTTGTATGATTGATGAATTGTTACTTTATGGTAATGATAAGTTATTGTTCGATTTTGATATGCAACATATAATGTTAGATTCTTATAATAATGGGAAGTAAAAAGAAAGTAGTAATGTGTGAAAGTAAAAATATTATTCATAATATGTATGTATGGACATTTGCGTATAAAGAAGCTAGGAAAGGTGCATGGCATATATATTATTATGATTCTTTAAGATTCAAAGAAAAAATGAAAAGAATCGAATTAGCAATAAGTTTTTGTTTACAAAGTAGTTTTAGGGAGAATGTATATAACTCAAGGTTTAAGTAGAACATAGTTAGTATATGTGTTAGTATTAGGTGAAGTGGTAAATGTTTGTTAAAATTAAATTATAAAAATCAATAAACAGTTTTTAAGTTGCCACAGTTTATTTGTATACCTTTAAAATAAAATGTATGTCTATTATCCCGTCAGTCGTAAAAGAACTATCAAATGGATCGGTCGGGGGCTACTAAATAAATTAATAAACAAGCTGCCTTTTGAAATTCATTTACCTGGATATAATTATTGTGGGCCTGGAACAAAATTAGAAAAGAGATTAGCGCGAGGCGATAAAGGAATAAACGAACTCGACGAAGCTTGTAAAGAGCACGATATAGTGTATGATAATACAAATAATTTAAAAGAAAGGCATATAGCCGATCATAGGTTACTCAAAACTGCAAAAAAAATAATTCAGAAGGTTGGTCCAAGTGCCGGAGAAAAGATTGCATCGGCAGGAGTTGCAGCAGCAATGAAAGGGAAAACTTCATTTGGAATGGGTCTAAAAAAGAGAAAAAGCAAGGGTAGAAATCGCAAAAGAATGAGTCGGGGTGGTACTTTAACGTTTAACAAGGCAGTTCGACTGGCCAGAAACGCTATCAGTAGAAGAAAACATAAAAGTGTATTTGATGCTACAAAAGCTGCATATAATGTTTTGAAAAAATATAAGAGAAAAATTAAATTTCCAAAACGTAGAGTCATTCCTATACCGAAACAAGGAGGATTTCTTCCGTTGATTCCATTATTTGCAGCTTTAGGTGCATTGGGTTCCCTTGGAGGAGGGGCAGCCGCTATAGCGAAAGCAGTAAACAGTGCAAAATCAGCTAAAGAACAACAAAAAGAAGCTGAGCGACACAATAGAGCTATGGAAGCCAAATCAGTGGGTTCTGGTTATTACATAAAACCATATAAAAGAGGATGTGGTTTGTATTTTCCCGAATATTCAAAAAACTGAAAATAATGTTCCTTCATAAAAGACCTCTAAATAATTTGGAAATTTTAAAAATAGCAAAATTATTGAAAATACCATCGTTTAGAGGTGTCTATATGAGAAATGCATTACCGAAAAAAATTAAAAAAAATGAAAGTGCAGTTATCAATTTAGACAATAAAGAAAGTGAAGGAACGCATTGGGTTGCTTATAAAAAAAGTGGCAGTAGAGTAAAATACTTTGACAGTTTCGGTGATTTAAAACCTTCCATTGAAATTGAAAAATATTTAAGATCAGATGATAAGAATAATGTTATAAGTTATAACTATGAACGCTACCAGACAATCGATGATTTAAACTGTGGACAATTGTGTTTAATGTTTTTAATAAATAATTAAGAAAACAATTTAAACATCAGTCGAAGACTAAACGCAATGGTGAAAACTTCTCATTCGCTTACGTTTACGTTGACCGGAATCAGTTCCGAGTTAAGTTGCAATTTTAATCCACCGATTTATTTGAGCAAAGATGAAGATGAAGAATATGAGTTGGCTTTACTCAATTTTGAGTCATTCAATTCAATTCCAAACGTTGACATATCAAATAATTTATTTCACTACAAAATAGGAAACAACAAAAAAATAGTAGAATTACCCGTTGGAATTTACGGTTTAGATGATATTTCTGATTTTATAGAGACTAAAATAGAAGGGGACATTGACAATACGGCATTGGTCCGTATACGCGGTAATAATAATACTCAGAAAGTGCACATAAAAACCGATGTAGAAATCGATTTTACAGCTGAAAAAAGTATAGGAACCTTATTGGGATTTGATAAGAAAGTACTAATGGGCGGGAAGAGTTATGAAGCAGAAAATATTGTTAATATCCACACAGTCAATGCAATTCAAATTTATTGCAATTTAGTGAGCGGTTCTTATAATAACGGTGAACCGGTACACGTGCTTTATCATTTTTTTCCTAAAGTGCCGGCCGGATATAAGATGGTAGAATCGCCACATTTACCTATATATTTATCTGTTACTGGAGATATTATCAGTACAATTGTGGTAAGAGTGTTGGATCAATCAGGGAAATTGATCAATTTTAGAGGTGAAGAAGTAACGACACGATTACACTTGCGTAAGGTTGAATGAGATGAAGTTATATAACTCAAAAACGTCGAATCGAAAGAGGAACCATATTGTTAAGAAGAAGAAGAAGAAGAACACAGCAAACCGGTCAGCCTATAAATTGGGTAGCGATATGAAAAATGTGTGCAGTAGCCTAAAAAAAGTGAAGAAGTTAACAACAGAAAATCGTATATTCTTAAAAGATTTGGGCTATAAACTACTAAAATAATGGACATTTTAAATGTTACCGACAAAGTTAAATCTAACAATGCAATAGTAAGTTACGAGTATCATTCATACCAACCTTATGGATCGGCAAGTTTTGATAATAATGATGAAATTAGGATAACGGTTCCTGAAACTGACAATTATACATTACCAGGAGAGAGTTATTTATATGTAGAGGGTACTCTACGGAAAGTTGGTGAGGATGGGAATGTTAAAAACGAGGCTAGTAAGAATTCAAAATTAGTCAACAACCCAGCAGGCTTTATGATTAGCGATCTTCGGTATTTAATGAATGGTGTTCAAGTGGATTCCGTTAGAAACGTGGGAGTGACATCATGTATGAAAGGATATTTTTCGTATAATAAAAATGAAATGATTAAATTACAAAATGCAGGGTGGGACATTGAGAAAAAAGGTTTTTGCGATATAGTCGATGACAATGGACATTTTGCAATTAGTGTACCGCTTAAAAGTATTTTAGGATTTGCGGAAGATTTTAAGAAAGTTGTATTAAACTGTAGACAAGAGTTGGTACTCATTCGGAATAACGATGATAACGATGTAATTGTTCAAAGTGAAGCTGAAAAAGAAAAAGTAAAATTGACAATAGATAAAATTATTTGGAGAATACCTCAAATTGCAGTCGGTCTACGAGAACAGTTAGCCTTGACAAAATTAACTGACAAAAATCAAAATATCAATTTATGGTTTAGAAGTTGGGAGATTCATGAGTATCCGTCATTGCCGCAAACAACAAGACATACATGGGCCGTAAAGACGGCGCCGCAACTTGAAACGCCAAGATACATTATTTTCGGTTTTCAAACCAATCGAAAAGGCCAGATGAAGTCTTCAATGGCTCTATTTGATAATATAAAGTTGACAAACCTAAGTGTATTTTTGAACGGTACAAGATTTCCGTATGATAATTTAAATATTGATTTTGATAACAATAAATATGCTATTGTGTACGATATGTATAGCAGATTCCAACAATCATACTACTATGTGCCAGAAAGTGAACCAATGTTTTCACCAGCAGAATTTAAAGAGAAAATTCCATTAGTAGGAATCGATTGTACGTATCAGGCAGACACTATTCACAAAAGTGGCGTTGAAATTAAAATTGAATTTACTTCAAAAGAACCAGTTCCGGCTAATACAACAGCATACTGTTTAATTTTGCACGATAAGGCGTTTTATTATGCACCACTAACAAAAGTGGTAAAAGAATTGTTGTAAAAGAGGTGTTACCCGTCCTGCTGCAATTCCCTGTTGCTATAAAACAAGGAGGGGCGATTGTCATTATAAAAGTAGTGTAGTTTGCTTTACACATCAGTCAAGTACAAGAAGTGAATGAATTAAGAAGTACACAAACAAATTATGGATACATTGGACTATATCATAATCGACATTCAAGGTTTTTACGATAGTAATGATAAATTACTACCGAAAGAAGTGGCTATATGTGATAGCGAACGTCGAATTAGCCATTATTTGTTTGAGGCTCCCCATTCTGTAAATTGTTTACCTGCTAAGCAACGTCGAACAGCACATTGGTTAACTTCAAACTTCCACCATTTGGAATGGACTAGTGGAAATGTACCACTCAATAAAATTGATAAAATTATTCGAGTGTTTAGTAAAAAAGCTAAAAACATTTATGTGAGAGGTGAGCAAAAATCACAATATCTACAGAAAATATTGGATCGGCCAATTGAGGACATTAAAAGATTGGATATAAAGTTGTCAGCGTCTCACCCAAAGTGTATGTATCACAAAGATACAGATTATACAATGTGTGCATTAACAAATGTGTATTATATCTACGATAAAATGTCAAATCCTATCAATTATTACATGCAAGATGAAGAAGAAGAAGAAACAATTTTATAAAAGAGGTTGCGACGAAACAACCTTCAGCAAATGGAGTAGAACAGAAAAAAGAACAAATGTACAGCAAACTTGAATGCATATAATTGAGTCGGAAAGTGAAATAATATCAGACGGCATTGGTTCACAACTGTGTTAACATGGAAACAGTTCGACAGTATACTTGTAACTTAAAGTATTATGTTATTTATTATTTAAGAAGGATTAACAATGCATTATCAAAATATATCGGTAGAGACGGGACACCATTTCTAGAAGATCAACGTGCTACTAATTCTACATTAATTTATTTGCTGAAACGAATGAAACCATTGGAACTCGCTACTTTATGGCCCATATTACCGGACCACATACGCACAATGAAATGTTTACAAGGAAGATTGCCATGCAATGAACATTTCAACACGGCTAATTGGATGACACATGTCGATGGACCACCACCAATGAAGAAGGATTGTTTCTTTTGCAAGAGTATCGTAAATTGTGATTGCTGTTATTGTTATTGTTCAATGTATATTGTTTAATAAATATTCAATGTATCCATGATTAAGAAATAAAAAATGTTTTTTATAATATAACTTGTTTTAATTGCGGCAACTAAAAAAATAAACAAAAAAGAAAGAGAAAAAAAAGAAAGAGAAAAAAAAGAAAGAGAAAAAAAGAAAGAGAAAAAAAAAGAAAGAGAAAAAAAAAGAATGATGGTTAGAAGGAATCTCCTCCTAGTCTCCTCCTACTCTCCTCCTACTTTCCTCCCACAAAGAGAGAGGGAAGAGTGGGGGTAGGAGTGGGGAAAATGTCTAAAAATACGTTCGTCCCCCCCCCCCCCCCCCCCCCCCCCCCTTCGGCACCGGGGAGGCGTCAAAATAAAATTACCCCCTCCAGTTACGCCCATTGCCACGCCCCCTCCTTGGCTCCTCCCACGCCACGCCCCCTTGGCCACTCCCCGCCCCGCCCTCTCCTTGGCTCCTCCCCACGCCCCAGTTGGCTTCTCCGCCCACCCCCCGAAAAAAAAATGTAACCTCGATTCCCCCTCACTTGTTTTACTTTCGCTACCGTTTACTGACCTCAAAATTGGGTATAAAAGAAGTCAGAACAAACCAAGAAATCACATCCAGTGCAAGTTTTGGAACGAACAACATCTCCACTCTAAAATGGAAGGTAAGTGGTCTTTATTTATATTTTGGTGATTGAATATTTTTAACATATTTTGGATATTCTTATTTTGTGTGTTTGTTTTTGCTTTTAGGTAACAAGATCATTTGTATCGACGATTTTCTGAACTCCAGCATGGATGGGAATATGTTAGGTATTTTGTTTTTCTTTAATTCTATTTAATCAAATGTATCTTATTTATTGTCTATTGTTTTAAGGTGAAGTTGAGAAAACGAGCACCACCAACTCAGATGCACATCCTAACATAATTGGACCTGATGTAAAAAGTATTTAAAACACGTGTTATTTAAATGTTTCTAGATTATCTATTGTTATTGTTTTCAGTTTCATTTGATGAATCATGGGATGATTTTGATTTGTTTACAAATGACAAAAAGAAATCAGTGGCAGATGATTCATCAAATAAATTGCTTTCGAAGGAGAAAGGCGAACCGGCAACTGATCGATCGTTGAAAGCGAAAAAGGAACGAAAGACTAAAGGTTATTTCCGGGTTGATTAGATATTTTATTATGCATTATTTTCTATTCCTAATTATAATTTTAATGCATAATTATTGTGTACAGGGCGAACGAATCCTATGTGTTCAATGCCGTTACTTGTTGGATCGCCTTCTAACCACCAACCTTCGACATTATCCAAGCAGGGCCAAAAAAACAAATACAGCAACAGCACACATCAACCACAACGCCCTCAGAGCATACACCTAGTCGAACCGCAAACAAAAAATCCTTCATTCCAAATCCAACAAAATATGCAAATCCAACCACCACAACAATCCTCATTCCAAATTATTGCACAACCTCAACCCTCAAACCAGTTTGTCATCGTGCAAAACGATTCCACGTATTACGCGATGCCGACTGGACAAAATTATGTCGCGGTACCGACTGGGCAAAATTATACATTTCCTCAGTCATTGGTAAACTTGGTGGTTTCCCAGCCAGGTTTTGATGCATCACTTGCAACCAATGACGTGAGAGGTAAGTCCTGTATTTTTTGTAATATTTAATGATATTTATTAATTCCAATGTTTTTTGTTTAATTGCAGGGACAAAATCGAGCACACCTGGGCCACAGCAATCAGCTCAAATGACTCAGTCTCCGTTGCGATTGTGGCCTGCAGGTGGGTGCCAAAGATCTTCCAGCCAAGTCGAGTCGGTAAATAATACTGATGGTCGATTTGCAGTTTCGGATATGGGAGACAGTGAGCTGGGTGGCTTGTTTAAATCAGTGCGGTTATCACAAGAAATTACACTTTCTCAAGATAACGGTGCTGTTCGATCTTCTGTCCGTGAATTGCAAATAACCAATACAGTTTTACCTGGAAGATCTTCATCAGCAGATGTAGTAAGAGCAACTAACCCCAATCTTAACGCTCCTCCACCGACAATTATACCACCCAACCAGATTCCTCCCTTAACCACTACTACTAACAATTTCGAAGAGTTTATGCGAGCCATCATTTGTGATAAAGGAACAATTCGTTCTATGCAAGCTCGCAAAGACTCTTTCATGACATCCATTGATGATCGATTGGAAAGAATTGATAGTATAATCGATAATTTGAATAGTTTTTCAAAGCCTGATGTGGTTGAGTTCGTTGTGCAATCTACTAATTCTAACACTCCTGACGTTAGTAATTACTTAGCTGCAAAACGAAATCAGCTACGAGAGGAGCATTATTCATTGACAAGTTTAAAAAAACGTTTAAAAGAAATTTAATTGTGAAAGCACATTACATTTTTGTAACTATTTTTTAAATTTGTCAATTTGTTTCAAGTCTAATTCTTTTCAAACAATTGTAATGAGGTGTTTGATTGCTACATCTGCTTTTGTGGTCATTGTCTGTTGCTAGTCGTGTGTGGTTGATGTGTGTCGCTCCTAGTCATTTGGATGTGTGTTACCATCTGTCAGGAAATTATTTTATAGTTCTTATTTAGTATTAGTTTTTTTATAGTTTTTATTTAGTATTAGTTTTTATATTTAATTATTAATATTATTTGTAATATATAACTGTTGACAATTCAATTTCTTTTCATTCACCCTTCAAAAATTAAGTTGTACGCAGGGTTGGGTTTTTTATAGCATTATTATGTCGGAAAATGTTGAAAATCACTGCTTGTCATTACCAATAATAAATTTTGATCTTAACGAGTTTCGATATAAACGACATAGTGATCTATTTGGAGGAAATTGCAAAAGAGGTCTTATTATAGGCCCTTCTGGCTGCGGTAAAACAAATGCAATGCTATCATTATTACTTGCAACCAACGGTTTACGTTTTAAAAACATATACTTGTGTTCAAAATCATTATTTCAAAATAAATACGCGTATCTACGATCAATAGTAAAAGACGTGCCAGAATGTGGTTATTTTGAGTTTTCGGATGTTGAATCACTTGGACCGCCTGAAAATATTAAAGAATATTCCATTGTTATATTTGATGATATTCCACCGACCGGTCATAATGTAATTAAGGAATTTTTTTCATACGGTCGACACAAAAATGTTGATTGTTTTAAAATATGCCAAAGTTACAGTGCCATTCAAAAGCAATTGGTTCGAGACAATTGTAATTTATTGGTAATATTTAAGCAAGATGCAACAAATTTAAAGCATATTTTCAATGATCACGTAATAGGTGACATGACATTGAATACATTTCTAGAAACTTGCACAGAATGTTGTAAGCAACCTTATTCTCCATTCGTAATTGATTTAGATTGTCCTGTAACGAATGGTCGTTATCGAAAAGGTTTCGATAAATTTCTGACTATTTAAAAAGCGCTGTAACGGTGCAGATGTTATCAGTGTTTACAGACACTTTGCGTTCTTAACATGGATAAAGACATTGCAAAGCAACTCGTGGAAGCACGTAGTGCTTTGCGTGATAAAATTCGATCGTTAAAAACAGATATTGCAGACTCAAAAGAACATCTTGCCGCAACGTTATTACCCTTGAGTGAACCACTGAAACAAATCGCTAGTAAATTCAATGAAGAATTTGTTCCTATTGATTCTAGTTATGTTAAAGAAAAAGAAACGGGATTTGGTTCAAGTAGAAAATCGCAAATACGCAGAAAAATATTTACTACACCGCAATCCAATGTAACCTCATCTGAGGAAACTATTAGAAAACGTCCGTTGAAAATTAAAGTACACAAACGAATATTTACACCCATTAAAACGTCATCATCAACACCCAGAAGACCGAGACATCAATTGCATTTGAAAAAAGATATTATTACATCAACACCGATTGAGGATACTGCAACAGGATACACTGAAGAAGTTTATCAAACTTCACCGCCAAGAACAGGAAACGTCACACATGATGACGATGATGATGATGAGGATGATGATGATGATGAAGAGATCGTAGATTCTGATGATGACGCTACAGTCCTACGGACTGCTACCACACGTTTAGATGAAGCTCATGATAGACTGGTAGACGAACTTAATACTTCGTCAGTCCTACAACAAACCCTGAAACAATTTCATCATATACCTCGCGCATATTTGATTGACTTTAAATTAGATCGTGGAGATAAATTCGATACTCGTTATGGAGTTCGTCAAACATTTGATGGTGTTTTGTATATCGGAAACGCGGCACTTAAGTTTGATGGAGCAAATGTTGTTATTAACGATGTGCCATATAAGGGCACTACCGGTCTATACGAATTACTTTTCAAAAAGGACCCTTACACTTTTAAACCTGACGATGTTCGAAATTATAAACGTATTTTAGAGCAAACATCTGCGACGCGATTTAATTATGATCCAAGCGGAAAACGTATTGGTAGTAAAGCTTTGAAATATGTAAACATTATTAAGCCAATTTTAAATGGTCAACCTCCAAAAGTGTGGTGGACTAAAAAATGGAAAGTTGGACGCGGTTTGCAAAAAAAAATTATTCCCAATTCTTCCTTAGAATTGCAATATTGGGATAATCCGAATGAACTTGTAGATAGATTACGCTTATTATTAGCTTCACAAAGTGCTGGCAATAATGCGCATACAAATGAAATAATTTCAATAATTGAAGAATTGAAGGAAGCAAACATTATAAAGTAATATAAGTGTGGCTCCTGAAATAAACATATGTTATTATCTCATTAGACACCAGACGAGCAACCGGTGTATAAAATGAGTTTAGACAAATTTGGAAATTCTATTTTTGGTGCAATGACTGTTGACAAATTTGGAAAACATGTACATGGGCATAGTGTCTCGAGCTATATTAAAAAATCTAACAATTTAGACAAGATAATTCAGAGGTATTTTAAATTCGATGAAACAGATAAAGATAGAAGATATAGGTTAATTTTGACACTTGCCGGCAACGGAAACGTATCTTCCGATGGATTCTATACAATTGATAATAAGGGGGGTGATATATTATATAAAAACACATTATACGCTGGAAAAGTTCTTAAAACAAATTACCTGGGAAATGTAATTCTATTTATTAATGAAAAGTATGTATTGTCTGAATTAACAAACCTTAAATTGAATGATACAATACAAATTAAGCGCAGATTTGCAGCGACTCCAGAAGGTGTCGATAAGAAGTTTTGCATTGAGATATTAATCGAACAAAATACTAATGAAACCCAACATTAAACGCGATGTAATTGATGAAATTCACGCCCCAGTTCGGAAACATTTTCGTAGACGTCGAGTAATATTGAAGAGTTTAAATGATTTATACCAAGCGGATTTAGTTGAAATGATACCTTATGCCAAGGAAAATAAAGGATACAAATATATATTGATGGTTATAAATGCTTTTTCTAAATTTGGGTGGGCTTTACCGTTAAAAACAAAAACTGGAAAAGAAGTTGCCTTACAAATGGAAAAATTGTTGAAAAAGAGGCAGATACCTGCAAATATTCAAACAGACAATGGTACTGAGTTTTACAACAACAATTTTAAAAAACTATGTGAAAAATATGGAATTAATCATTACAGCACATTTTCATCTTTAAAAAGTTCAATTGTTGAACGGTACAATAGAACTATTAAAGAACTGATGTGGAAGGAATTTAGCATGCAAGGCAATTATAATTGGATTAGTATTCTACAAAATATAATTAATAAATATAATAATACAAAACATAGAACAATTGGTATGAAACCAAAACAAGTAAATAAAAATAAGGAAAAATTATTGTTAAATTCTGTGTACAGTAATTTAAAAGTTTTTGATGGATTTAGGAAGAAATTTAAAGTTAGTGACCACGTAAGGATTAGCAAACATCGTCAAGCATTTGATAAAAATTACACCCCAAATTGGTCCAACGAAATCTTCACAGTATCCAAAGTTCAAAACACGAACCCCAGAACATATCTACTACGAGATATAAAAAACCAGGACATAATTGGAGGATTCTATGAGGAAGAATTAAAAAAAGTTCAACATCAGGATGTATATCTCGTCGAAAAAGTTATTAAAAGAATGAAGAATAAAGTTTTAGTAAAATGGTTGGGTTTGGATGATTCACATAATTCATGGATATCAAATAAAAATGTTTTATAAATATTTAGTCTTTTATTAAATTATAATGTGTTATGGATCCGCAACCACACGAGCGCGTTATCCTCCGGGCAAATAATGGCCGTATACTCTGCCCTCTGGAGAATGATATTTGCCCGGGGTAGAGGAATTGGCGGTATCGAGTCATCCAGCTCGATTATGGTGACCTGTAAATTATTATAATCTCAATTTTCTCTTATTTACATGCACGTATTAACTTGTTTACTCGCTTGTTGTTGAATCGCCTGCAATATTCCTCTCTAATTTCGTTGTAGATTTGTGTGCGGTCTGTAATAAAAAATATAAAACATAAAATATATGTAATACAAATGTAAATGTTTCTTTATAAATACAAAACATATTTTTTTAAATGTTGTTTTATTTAAAATAAATTACTCACCCATGATTCACTTTAACACTTTAAAACCGCTGTTCAGTTTGTTCCTCTCAACTTAGTGTGTTGGTGCTTAAATAGCTTGTAAACCGAGGAGGATGTATAAGGAGGAGGGGTTTAAAGTAAAACACCTCTTAAAAGATTTTGAGTTAACTTCTACTCATAAAGGTGTGGTAAAATTAAAAGGTGGGACTAAAATTACCTTTACTCATAAAGGTGTGGTTAAATTAAAAGGCGGGGCAAAAATTGCAACACTTTTTGAAAATTTATAAGGCGGAGCTAAATTGCAATACTTTTGACCGTTACAATAAGGTTACAATATTAATATAAAATAACCGGCTATTTTTCCATAGATCAAATCAATGTTTGCATTGTCAAATATAAGAACACAAATTAAAGTTTATCTACAATGAGTTTTGTTAATACTTTACAAGCAATCGCTCTAAAACAAGTGTGTTTAAATGTAATAGAAGATCGGTTAGATGTAAAAAAAATGGTACGCCTAGCAGAAATACCAAAATGTTTGGGTAAGACAATTTTTGACAACTGGTGTTTTTATGTTTGGACATTTGGACATTTACGACAAGCAAATATGTATTCGGTTCTTTGTAAATGCCGACCATTTACATGTCACAATCCATTACCTAAATATATAGTGGATTTTTTATTAAATCCTAATGGTAATATTTCCAAAATTATGAACATTCCACAAAATCCATTTTTAGTGTTAGTTAAAAAAAGATTTTGGATTGATACACAGGGAAAGAGATATTGCCGTTGGTGTAGAAAAAAAATTTACAATTTAGAACCTAATACAAAATTATTCAGGATAAAATACGAAAAGAATATTTTATTTCGAAAAGACAAATTGCATACATGGATATTAGAACGAAAACGTTATTGTGAATTTTGTTTCTTCACACCGTTATTCGAGCTAACAAAACATACTGTAAAACGTAAACGAACAGATAGTTCATCTTCATCATCTTCTACTTCATCAGTGTGGGACACATCGACTGACATGGATGAAGAAGAGGATTAAAATGATTGTAAAATGTTTTTTTCTCTGTGTGAGTGTGTGCATGTGTGAGTGAATGTGTTGTTCTTCGTCATATTAAATTTACCCCTCCTCATAGTTAAACCTCCTCCTTTTCTTTTCTTGATTAAGTTCACTATATAAAGGTAACGTATTGGCCCAAGCATCATATCGTGTGTTGACGTGTAAAGCAACTTACTCTTTTATTACATTTAAAGCATGTTTTTGTGCGAATATTGTGGTAAAAATTTTACAAGAAGAGACAACTTAAAACGACACGAAAAAAACTCGTGTGTTTCCAAGCAAAACTCATATGTAAGCAATAGAGGAGAAAAGCCAACAATCAAACTTATTCTACCCCGATCCGCACAACAGGGAGATATCAAAATGGTAAATCCACTTCCATCAACATCTTTGGAAAATCCATCCACATCGAAACAAGTTTGTGAAATTCCAAATAAACGACAAAAACTTGCATCAACATCAAAACACAGAATATGTGATGTATGTAACATAACAGTAGATAGCGCATGTTTTGCCGCCCATTTGAGAACTAATTTACACAAAAGTAATGCATTTATTATTGTTGATGATGGAGTAGAGGAAATATCTACAGCTTATGGGGGCAAAATAACAAGTTACCGAATCACCGAACCTGGACACTATGTTGATTTAGACAAGTTTTCCATTTCAGTGAGGGAGAAAATTATTACTCTCATTGAAAGTAAATTGGCGGTTATTGGAAATTTTAAATTAAACATGGAATCCTTTGCATTGTACTTTTTGACAGCAAAAGAAAATGTTGAAATAAAATCATTTAACACGTCGAACAAAATTATCACCACTGCAACGAATCTATATGAGACATACGCACACTTCCTCGACGAAATTAAAACCAAGATGTCAGAATTTCAGGAGAAAGATTCAGGTAAAGTTAGAAACTTGGTGATTTTTAATGTTATAATTATTATTTTTTTTCTTTTTTTTAAGGTTGGACATTATTTCAAATTACAAGCATTGAACTTAATTTCAATGTATATAATCCAATGAGAGCATCTAGTTACATCGAGTTACCTGCTTCAATAAAGGCAAAACGTGCAGTAATCAATGTTTACAATACCGACAATGCATGCTTTGCTTGGGCTATAACTTCAGCACTTCGGGTTCCAACAGGACTGGCACAGAGACCATCTTCATATCCACATTACTCAACAGTATGTGACTTTTCAAATTTACAATTTCCAGTTACAATAAAAGATATCAATATATTTGAAGGTAAAAATAATATTTCAATAAACGTTTATGGCGCTAATGAATATTTTAACGAAAATAAAATGGACTATGAATTCGTTCCATTACGAATATCAAAGAATAAGAAAATAGTTCATATAAACTTGTTGTATATTTCAATAGACAATCAGAATCATTATTGCTGGATTAAAAATTTGTCGCGTTTAATTGGAACTCAAATATCATTACATGGTCATGAAAAATTTATATGCGAAGGTTGTTTAATTTACTTTTCTAAAAAAGATGAATTAAAAAGACATCAAGAAGAAGATTGTGGAAATGTAAAAGCTGTTCTTCCGAACTGTAGTAAAAAAATTAATAAATTGGGTGAAGAAGTTCTGGGAAATATATTAGAGTTTGAAAATTATCAAAAACAAATGAAAATTCCTTTTGTAGTTTATGCTGATTTTGAGGCATTGTTAGTAAATGTTAACAATAATACTACTTATACAGATTCGAGTAAACCGTACACAGTTAAATGTTTTCGTCATGAACCTTATGCTTTTGCATACCACATAAAATGTTCATATGATGATAGTCTTTCAAAGTTTAATATATATAATGGAGAAAATGCTGCACAAGAATTTGTAAACAAATTAGAAGACGATATTAAAATTATTTATAAAAATTATTTAGGAGTACGTAAAGAAATGTTACCATTAACACCGGAAGAAAAACTAATATATGAAAGAAATGTATGTCATATTTGCGAAAGGACATTGTCAGTAAATGATAAAGTATATGATCATGATCACTTAACAGGAAAGTTTCGTGGCCCAGCCCATTCCGTTTGCAATATTAATTATAAAATTCCAAAATATATTCCAATATTTTTTCATAATCTTTCAAATTATGACAGTCATATGTTTGTAAAAAATATTGCATTAAACAAGGAAGATGTTGATGTTATTGCACAAAACAAAGAAAAGTATATAACTTTTACAAAAAATGTGCACGTTGGTGAATATATTAATGGTAACGGAAAAAAGAGAAAAGTATTTATAAAACTAAGGTTTGTAGATTCATTTAAATTTTTATCACAATCATTAGAAACATTGGGATCACTTTTGGACAATGATCAGTGTGTTGAAATAAGAAAAAGGTTTCAGGAGGATGAACAATTTAATCTAATACGGCAGAAAGGCGTTTTTCCTTATAGTTTTATGAATTCATTTGAAAAATTAAATTACAATCATTTGCCAAGTGAGGATGAGTTTTATGATCATTTAACGGATGAAAAAATATCCAGAAAAAACTATGAGAGAGCTTGTAAAGTGTGGGACGTATTTAATTGTAATTCATTACGTGATTACGTAAACACTTATTTGACATCTGATGTGTTGTTGCTTGTTGACGTATTTGAAAATTTTCGAAAAATGTCATTAGATTTCTACAAACTCGACCCTGCACACTATTTCACAGCGCCAGGATTTGCTTGGGACGCTTTGTTAAGGATGACAAATGTAAAATTGGAATTATTGACAGACATTGACATGTTACATTTTTTTAAAAAGGGTATCAGAGGTGGATTAAGTATGTGCACTCAACGAAAAGCTGAAGCAAATAATAAGTTTTTACCAAATTTTAATGCTTCTGAACCAACTTCATATATTCTTTATTTAGATGCTACAAATTTGTATGGGTATGCTATGAGATGTAAGCTTCCTGTTGGAAAGTTTCGCTGGCTTGATCAAAATGAAATTCTCGAGTTTGATATCGCATCACTGGAAGATGATGGTGAGATGGGTTATGTGTTAGAAGTTGATTTAAAATATCCAGTAGCTTTACAGGATTATCATAATGATTTTCCTTTTTGCCCAGAATCGGCAATACCTCCAAATTCAAAATATTCTAAATTAATTCCTACCTTATATGACAAAGAAAAATATATTATTCATTATAAAAATCTAAAACAATGTTTAACACAAGGCTTAAAATTGCGACGGATACATAGAATTTTAGAATTTAAACAAGATAATTGGATGCAAAAATATATTGATTTCAATACTAGTAAGAGAGAACAATCTAAAAATGAATTTGAACGCAATCATTACAAAAGTATGAATAATGTTGTATTTGGAAAAACGATGGAAAATGTTGAAAATCGCGTTGATATTAAATTATGTACGCATTGGGATTCTCATTTCAGGAAACCTGGTGCAGAATTTTATATATCGAAACCAAATTTTAAATCTTCAAAAATATTTTGTAATAATTTAGTGGCTGTGGAAATGGGTGTTCTCAAAGTGCAGTACACAAAACCACTGTATGTAGGATTTTCTATTTTAGAATTATCCAAAACTGTAATGTACGATTTTTTCTATAGTTTCCTTAAGAGAAAGTACGATAACAACGTAACATTATTGTACACAGATACAGATTCGTTAGTTCTTCAAGTTTTTACAGAAAATGTCTACGATGATATTAAAATTAATATTGATAAGTTTGATACATCCAACTATCCAGTTGACAATCAGCATTGCATCATTCCAAATATATCTTACATCGGAAAAATGAAAGACGAATTTAAAGGTCAGATCATTGAATCATTTTATGGAACTGGTGCTAAGGCGTATTGTGTAAATTTACTCAATTCAAGCTCGATTAAAAAAGCTAAAGGTGTTAAAAAATATGTAATAAAAAAACATTTAACGGTAAATGATTACATTACTGTAGTGGAGAATGGGGGTGCAGTTTATAAAAAAATGTACAAATTTAGATCCAGTTATCATAATATGTTTACAGAACTTCAAAACAAAATTGCATTGAATTCAAAAGACGACAAAAGATACATTTTAAATGATAAATATCACACATTAGCATGGGGCCATTTACGTATAGCGGATTTAGAAAACGAAAAGGTGTTGGATAAAATGATTAACGATGCAATTCAAGAGCTTGATTAAACATTCAATTATATTTTTATTTTTTATAAACCTGGGTAAGAAACGCTTACTCTTTCGATACAATTACATTATAAGTATTATAAAGTTATTTGTATCTTTAATAAATGTATGTCTGAACAATTATAATTTAAATATTGCTTTAAATATTACTTTTAAATATATTTTGATTTTTCATAAACGTGGGTAAAAACACACTTACTCTTTCGATACAATTGAATTATAATTATTATAAGGTTATTTGTATCTTTAATAAATGTATGTCTGAACAATTATAATTTTAATTCTATTTTTATGTATATTTGTATTATTTTAAATATATTGCTTCAAATATTACTTTTGCCTACTTTATTATAAAACCACTATCCATTATAAATATTTCCCCAGGTAACTGCTTTTAAATATCTGATATAATTAATTTAAAATATTTTTTTTTTATTTCATGAAACATTTCTACAATCAAAAAAAAATATATAAAAAAAGTACTCCCTCTTCTTCCTTCTTAGCCCAAATTCAAAAACCTCCTCCTCATCTCCCCCCCCCCCCCCCCCCCCCATCGTCCTCCTCATCCTCCTCATCCTTCTCCTCCTCCTCCTCCTCCTCCCACGAGATAGCCGATTCTAGAACCTCCTCCTCCGCGAGGAGGAGGAGGTTCTAGAATCGGCTATCTCTCCCTACTGTGAAACTTATGTAAATTCGAAATTCACTTGAAATCAGTGTTTTATACGCGTGGCGCATGAAATAAAATTTCGAGTTTAGAAAAGCCCCGTGAAAATTTTCTACGCGGGGCTTTTCTAAACTCGAAATTTTACTTCATGCTTAGTCTGGGAGTGAAAAACACTTGTTTAAATCTTCAAATTAAACTTAAAAAAAACAAGAAATATCTAAAAAAGAACTTCCTTTACTTTTAAGTATACGTATTCCAAATTCGGCCTATTTTCTGTAAATCTTTAGATATTCCTTGTATTTTTTTTAAAGTTAAATTTGAAGCTTTAAACGAGTGTTTTCCACTCCCAGACTAAGTATGAAGTAAAATTTCGAGTTTGGAAAAGCCCCGTGAAAATTGGTCTCGGGTCGCGCAGCGACCCGAGACAAATTTTCGGGCTTTTCTAAACTCGAAATTTTACTTCATGCGCCACGCGTATAAAATACTGATTTCAAGTGAATTTAAAATATACATACATTTTACAATATTTTAGTGTTTTATACGCGTGGCGCATGAAGTAAAATTTCGAGTTTAGAAAAGCCCCGTGAAAATTTGTCTCGGGTCGCTGCGCGACCCTCGACAAATTTTCACGGGGCTTTTCTAAACTCGAAATTTTACTTCATGCTTAGTCTAGGAGTGGAAAACACTCGTTTAAAGCTTCAAATTAAGCTTTAAAAAAGCAACAGATGTCGGAAAATTTACAGCTTATACATATATTTACCTAAAAGAAAAATTTCCTTTACATACACACGACTGTTCCAATGCGATTTTTTTATCTAGGTATACATAGGGATTTGAATACGGAAATAAAAAATTCCCTGTACGTATATAACTGGTTCCTTTTTGAATCATATGTTGTTTTGACAGTGACAGCTTTTTTCCACTCAAAATCATGACAGAAAATTAGTATCATATCTGCGCGGAACCAAATGACTCGCTTAACGCTTGAACAAAGTTGGGAAATAATTCAAACCAATTTCCAAAGTCAATGCTGTGTAGCCTCAACAGTGCTTTTATTGAAAAGAAGTTTTGGCCGAAATGAGGCATCCTCAGAGAGTGACAGTTTCGTGCAGATTTTGGAGCGGTGACATTTTCTATGAAAATGCTGTTGGAAACGCCATCTTGGTCGACGGTAAGCGCTACGGAGGCATGATAAACAATTTTTTGTGACCGGAAATTGAAGACATGGTCTTGGACGATCTTTGGTTTCAGCAGGATGGCGCGCCATGCCACACAGCCCATGCCACAATCGATGTTTTCTGCACCAAGTTCGGTAATCATGTTATCAGCCGTTTCGGCGATATCAATTGGCTACCTCGGAGCTGCGATTTGACGCCGTTAGACTTTTTTGTGGGGTGCCGTGAAGGATCGATGTTATGCGAACAATCCATTACCGATTCAGGCACTTTAGGACAATATCGAGCAAGACATTCGTGAGGTGGTGCCAAAAACCGTCACCAAGGTTTTGGAAACTTGGGTTGACAGGATGCGCTAATGCAAAGTCAGCCGAGGCAGCCACATGGAGGAAGTCGTGATTTATAAATAATGGGAATGTTTGCTCTTTCGAATAAACCAATAATATACCGACAAAATTTAATTTTATTCGTTTTTTTAATTTTTGAAAATAAACCACTATATGGACCACCCTTTACATGTGCATCGCGTTGGAATTTCTGTTGTATTTTTGAATACCGAATCCGCTTACGATATTTCTGTGTCCTTTATGTTTTTGTTTTTGTGTGGATGTGCGTTGCAATAGTAGTGCTTTGTTAATTAATACAATTTGAGCGCTTTAATCTTCCCCGGTTGGCTTGCAGCGTAACTATAATTGTTAATCAATGCCCGCCGGTGCCTTTCGGAGATGATTAAATAGATCCGCACGCCCCCGCTTGATTAATGTAATATTTTTATTACCGCAGTAATAAACTAGAGTTTTTTCTCGCCTCTACTTTTACTGCAAGCGATAATATTATGTTACGGTTTAATCTATAATAATAATAATAATCTTTATTATTCAACAGGCAAAAACCCAATTACAGAGTAACAACTATAAACTAAAATAATCATTCGAATTAAAATGTTTAATATATATATATATATATATATATATATATATATATATTTAAAGCGTATAAAGAAGAAATGTTATTATCGAACGCAAATTAAAACAAATTTAAGGTTTACGAGGCCTGTTCAGATAAAAATCGAAGTTTAAATTACGCGCCAACTGAGATATTTAATGATATGCTGTTGGCAGCGCAGCCTTGCGCATAACCTCCTTTGTAAACGAATGTTTTTGGATTGTTGACATCTGGTTTAGTTTTCGTGATATTTTAATTTGAGTGTAACGTGTTTAAATAGTAGTGGCGATTTTTAAAATGTACGAGTTTCTGGAGCAACGATGCCATGTAAAGTTTTGCGTGAAACTGAGGAAAACGTTCACAGAAACGTTTAATCATTTGAAACAAGCTCAAGGAGATGATGCTCTGAGTCGCACGCAATGCTACGAATGGTTTTCACGGTGGTCACTCAATTCAAGATGATCCTCAATCAGGATGGCTTTCCACTTCAACTGATAACTCCCACGTTCAGAAAATCAAAGATCTGGTGCATGCAAATCGCTGATTGACAGTCGAAGAACTTGCACAAGAGGTTAGCATATTATATGCAATTTTGATTGAAAATTTGAACATTGGTAGAGTTGCAGAAAAATTTGTTCCTCGTTTGATGACCGTACAACAGAAAGAATATCGAGTAGACATTTTTCGGCAACTCCTTGAACAAGCCAAAGACGATAAAAAAAATATTCATGCAAAGATTCATAACGGTTGATGAAAGCTACGACGGCTACGATATTGAGACAAAAGTTGAACAATGGATTGGCAAAGGATCCCTACGTCCCAAGAAAGCACGTCAGTGTCGATCCAATGATGATGCTCACGGTTTTTTTGACTTTCATGGAATTGTGATTTTTGCCTCGAGGTAAAACAGTGAACCGTGTGTACTCTCAGGGCGTTTTGCGTGAAAAATTCGCAAAAAAAGAACATAGTAGTGGCAAGACTACTTACTCATGGTTCTTGCAACACGATAATGCGCCCGCACACTCGACTTTGTTAATTCGTCAGTTTTGTGCCAAGAATCAGATGACAGTCCTTCCGCGCCTTCCTTTTTTGCCAGACCTATGCGTTTTTTTTAATTTTTTGAAATTAAAATCAGTGCTGAAAGAACGCCGTTTTTAGAGTTTTTATTTTTTTTATTTTGGGTTTTATGTCATCTATTTCCGCTGCTAAGGCCAATCATGACGCCGGAGATTAGGTCTACAGCTATCCGGGAATTTTGCCAAACCCGGTGGGAGTTCCAACCCACCGGTAGGGATCTTTAACGTGCACGCAACATCCAGGCAGTACACGGGTCCTACATGCATTTAACGTCATATCCGAGAAGACGGAGTGTTTGGCATTTTTATCCTAACCTATACAAATGCAGACAACTTGTTAGGCCGGTATTTGAACCCCGGTCCGTTGCGTGGCAGTACAACACTCTAACCCAGTGATGGGGCAACTACGGCCCGCGGGCCAAGTCCGGCCCGCGGAAAGGTGTAATGCGGCCCGTTTAAGAGTGCCGTCGTGAAAATGTTTGAACGCGTTCTTACTTCGTAATGTGACGACCCGCATAAAAACTACCTACCTACGATTAAGCATTATTCTTTGGCCCGCTACGATTGTCTGGTTATTACAAATGGCCCGTCTTAAAAAAAGTTTCCCCACCACTGCTCTAACCACTACACCACCAAGCTGCCCCGTTTTCAGAGTATTGAGGACATCAGAGCAAATTCGTCAGAGACCTTAGAGGCCATCTTAAATGAAGCTATATTGAATTGCTTTGCAAAATAGAAACACCGCTAGGAAAAGTGTACGAATAAGGGAGGAGAGTACTTTGAAAGGGACAAAGACCAATAATCTGTAAAATGAATAATAAGGTTTAAAAAAATAAAGTTCGGTTATTATCTGAACAGACCTCGTATTTGTGACCACGCCCATGCTTTTACTTTTAATCTCGATGAAATATTATCGAGGTGAAAATTTATGCAGAACGCACAGAAATTGTAATTTACTCCACTTTTCTCTCCGTCTTCTCATTTTAAATGTACACAAGACCGTCTTTCCCTTTCCTTTTGTATTCGTTTTGTTTGATCTCGTTTGTAACACAAAAGTCTTCGCGTGTAACGCCAAGAATTTCGAAACACGCATCACTTCCGTTGAATCACGAACATCCCTTAATTTTCAGCACTTTGACGCACTTTCGCTATCAAAATTGAATTATTAAACATCACGCGTTGAAAATTCTGTCTTCTCGCTTATATGCTCGAAGCGATCGGATTTATGAAATTCTCGCATGCAGGCTCGAAGCGATCGGATTTACCAAATTTCTGTTGTACGAAGAGAAATGTCTGTATGGGAACAGACCGAAATTATTACTGGCTCGTGAATTTATTTTATAAAATGTTGTTGTTCTAAACATTTAAGCATTCTAAACATCCACACAGTCAAAATTATAATTCATGCGGAAGTTTGATCCAAGTTTAATTGTTTACCAAGTGCATTAATTATGTCTAAACTTAACAATATGTAGAATTAGTTGTGTAAGTTATAATCGAACTTACCTTCTTCATCGAGAAGTATGTTATCCGGTTTGATATCTCTGAAACAAACACAGATATATCAAAATTTGTTTAAAAACATATTGGAGACAAAATATCATCAAGACTGTTAATTGATACTTCACAATTAATCTTTAAAACAAAAAATTAGCACAAAACAAACACACATACAACGAATATGAGAAGATTTACAAAATAATTGGGATATGTATACTTAAAAGAAAAACTCCCTTTACGTCTGGAGTTTTTGTTTTAAGTATACATATCCCAATTATTTTGTAAATCTTCACATATTCGTTGTATGTGTGTTTGTTTCCTGCTAAATATTAATGTACATACACAGCGAGTATTTATTTTAAGCACACATATGGATACCCTGTAAATTTTAAGACGTTCGTTCGTTTGTTTCAAAAAGTTCAATTTAAAGCTTTAAACGAGTGTTTTCCACTCCCAGACTAAGCATGAAGTAAAATTTCGAGTTTAGAAAAGCCCTGTGAAAATTTGTCGAGGGTCGCGCAGCGACCCGAGACAAATTTTCACAGGGCTTTTCTAAACTCGAAATTTTACTTCATGCGCCACGCGTATAAAACACTGATTTAACGAGAAATTTAAAAACACACAAAAGACATTTTTCATGTTAATCCTTACAATTAATTCGAATTATTTTTGACTATTCAAATCCTTTTGTAAGTATTCGAATCCATTTATAAATATTCGAATCCTTTTATAAATATTCGAATCCTTTTATAAATATGTTAATACTTTAACTTTACGAATGTTTTTCACTCCCAGACTAAGCATGAAGTAAAATTTCGAGTTTAGAAAAGCCCTGTGAAAATTTGTCGAGGGTCGCGCAGCGACCCGAGACAAATTTTCACAGGGCTTTTCTAAACTCGAAATTTTACTTCATGCGCCACGCGTATTAAACACTAAAATATTGTGAAATTTATGTATATTTAAGCCTCACTTGAAATCTGTGTTTTATACGCGTGGCGCATGAAGTAAAATTTCGAGTTTAGAAAAGCCCCGCGAAAATTTGTCTCGGGTCGCTGCGCGACCCTCGACAAATTTTCTACGCGGGGCTTTTCTAAACTTGAAATTTTACTTCATGCTTAGCCTGGGAGTGGAAACACTTGTTAGAAGTTTCATACACAAAAAATATAAATAATATTGGCCTAAAGTGGGTTCCTTAAGGAACCCCAGAAGTTTATCCAATTACAATTTTAAAAATAGGAGACTTATGAAGACTTAAAATGTCTTAGAATTTAGATCAAGGTATACGAAAAATTAGTTGAGATAGTTAACTTTTTCTTGAAGAATGTAAATTTTGCAAATAAGTCGGACTCGTTTTGTAATAATTTACGTTGATGTAAAGAACATTTCTGTGCTTTCTGTAAATCTTTAGATAGTGATTGTTTTCTTTAAGTGCAATTTGAAGCTTTAAACGAGTGTTTTCCACTCCCAGACTAAGCATGAAGTAAAATTTCGAGTTTAGAAAAGCCCCGTGAAAATTTGTCGAGGGTCGCGCAGCGACCCGAGACAAATTTTCACGGGGCTTTTCTAAACTCGAAATTTTACTTTATGCGCCACGCGTATTAAACACTAAAATATTATGAAATTTATGTATATTTAAGCCTTACTTGCAATCTGTGTTTTATACGCGTGGCGCATGAAGTAAAATTTCGAGTTTAGAAAAGCCCCGCGAAAATTTGTCTCGGGTCGCTGCGCGACCCTCGACAAATTTTCACGGGGCTTTTCTAAACTCGAAATTTTACTTCATGCTTAGCCTGGGAGTGGAAACACTTGTTAAAAGTTTCATACACAAAAAATATAAATAATATTGGCCTAAAGTGGGTTCCTTAAGGAACCCCAGAAGTATATGCAATTACATTTTTAAAAATAGGAGACTTATAAAGACTTAAAATGTCTTAGAATTTAGATCAAGGTATACGAAAAATTAGTTGAGATAATTAACTTTTGTAAATTTTGCGAATAAGTCGGACTCGTTTTGTAATAATTTACGTTGATGTAAAGAACATTTCTGTGCTTTCTGTAAATCTTTAGATAGTGATTGTTTTTTTTTAAGTACAATTTGAAGCTTTAAACGAGTGTTTTCCACTCCCAGACTAAGCATGAAGTAAAATTTCGAGTTTAGAAAAGCCCCGTGAAAATTTGTCGAGGGTCGCGCAGCGACCCGAGACAATTTTTTTAAATTTTTTTTATTAGGTGGGAGGGGAAATTCTTTTATGGACAAAGCGTCGGACTCCTTTCAATCACATGACTGAGAGCCTACCGACTGAAACCCCTCCCACTTTAAACCGGCGTCGACTGCTGTGACCATTGGCCGGCTTACTACAGCTAAGGTAAACATTTTAAAAAGAAAAAAGAAAATAAAACGACCGGGTGTATATGGCTCGGACGCTGGAACAGTACAAATACAAAACACACAAATCAAAGTGTAATAAATATAAATAACGCAGGTAACATGTCTAATGTAAAAAGTCAGCGAGACAAAATGTCAAATATTAAGACAAGGACGCTCAGCACATTACACACCTAAATTTTCTTAAATAGACCTGTCTCCCTAAGAAACTCAATGACGGTTTTACACGAACGCTGTTCTAATGTCCTAGCTATATCATTTGGAAGCCTGTGTCTATCGCGTTGAGTTGCATAGACTCTGCATTCTTCCAATATATGCCTCACCGTGAGAGGGTTGTGACATATGTCGCATGTTGGTGCGGGGTCGCCGATAAGAAGATGGGAATGGGTCAGATTAGTATGACCCACCCTGAGACGGACAAGAGCTACCTCCTCTCTTCTCGTTAGCGGATCCAGTGATCTCCATGCTGCAACCGATGGCTTTACGTTTGCTCTCGAGGCGTATCCAGTCTTGCTGCCATAAGCCGTTTATCGCTGACTTTATGTAGTTTTGTACGTCATCAGGGCGGCAAAATGCGAGGTCTGGATGATCTTGTTAAGCCGCCAGACGGGCTGCAGCGTCTGCTAGCTCATTACCTTTGATCCCTCTATGTGAGGGTACCCAGACGAAGGTTACACTTCGGGATCTTGCTACCAGGTGTTGGTATGTCGACAGTATATCGCGCACTAACTTATCATCCACTTTCTTATTTGCGATGCTAAGTATCGCAGACTGGGAATCTGAGACTAGGAGGAATGATTCGTGGCACGACATATCACAGTAGCGCAGCGCTTGCCATATTGCGTACAATTCTGCAGTGTATACGCTACAAACTGCGAGAAGCGACCATTAATGTGCCGCGTTATCCATGACAATCGCGGACCCCACTCTATTCAAAGTTTTGGAGCCGTCAGTATACACTGCATGAGGTGAGTTGTGTTGTATTGTTATGTCGTCAAATCGGGCTGAGATGACCTGGGGATCAGATTCCTCTCGGCTAAGGGACAACATGTTCCAGATAACTTGTACTCTGTTTATCGTCCATGGTGGAACATCACCCCACCCGAAAGGTAAGCAGGCTGGACTGTCTATTTGCCACTCTTCTCTAAACGCACGCGCTCGAACACTCACCGGTCTTGTTATTGTGGGCCTACGGAGGTAAGCCCCATACAGTAATTTATATAACTCGGGTCAGCCGTTACCGACGCCTCATATCGCAGAGCGAATGCAAGGCGCCTGTAGTGCAGTGGCATAATTCCCGAGTCGCAGCAGAGACTTCTAAATGGTGAGTCTGATGCCTGTTCCATTGTTACGTTCGTGGGCTGCTTTGTTCTAACGTAACAGTTCGTTACGGAATAATGTATCTATCCGTAATGTTGTGGGGACTACCGGAACACTCACCGCTCAGCCAAGACTAACTCAGTGTCCTCAGGGAGAGGTACGACCCAAAGATATTTACAGCGCCACCTACTCGTAAAATGAGCGACGACGATAGTCCATGATCAAGTAGGAAGTCAACTAACCACAACACATACGCAAGATATCGATATTTATTAAATATGTAACTTGCAATTAATAATGAATTTATTATTTGTATGCAATTAATTGATTTGCGACTGTTACAATAAGTTAATAAATCAGTTCAACCTGTGTAATTCTACCTAAAGCGTACACAAAAAAATTATATATATACCAATTAGGTGATATTTGGTGATACTAAACCGCTGATTTAACAATGGACGGTAACGTCTTTTATTCTTTTGAATACTGCAGTGTTCAATTACAAAAGCTTATACAATGAAAATATAATTAATTTATATAAAAAAATAGCGCTTAAGGTTGTCTCGCTCGTAGCGGACGAACTTAAGGTTAGTGAACTGTTACTATTAACCTGATAATTATTAAACAATTACAAAAAAAAAACTACGAAATTATTATTTGCAACAAAATGCACCAAAGCATCAAAATTCGTTGGATTGTTTCGCAACCGTTTTTAAGAAGAGAAAACAAAAAAATAAACTTTTAAAGTTACTCATCGTGTTGGGTTTTCTCTTGCCGTGGTTTCGAGATGATGCGACCGCTCCGGCACAGGATTTTCTCGTGGTGCAGGAAGGATACAGAAGGACGGTCTCACAGCTTTCAGTACGGCAAAAGTCCGGACAAGGAAACGGCCAAATGTGATATTCCAGTCACCAAACAATCTCTCAAATTCCAATTAGAACTTATCTCAGAACGTAGCCAATGGCAATTTTAGCTCGAGTTCAGCTCAATTTTAGCTAAAGTTAGCTCTATGTTAGCTCTATTTAAAACATTACGAAAGGCCTTAGAAAATATTCTATCCGAAACAGATTTTTAATGAACTTACCCCTAGTTGTTGGCAGGAGCTATTTTCGATGCGATTGTCTTCGCAAGTCGCGTCCGTACGAAGGGTTTCAAAAGCGGCGATAGCCGATAGTGGAAATTCAGCTTCAAAAAGGAATCCAAAACTCACTCAATATAGACAGCGAATTCCACACAAGTAATTCTTCTAAATGCGAACAGCACTTCGTGAGAAAATTAATTCTCAATAGAGAAGAAAATTACGTTTTTACCGTTTTGACGGACGCTTTGCTAAACAAACCTTTTTTTTTGTTTTTCTAAACGACGGCCAACGGCGGAAGTTGTTGCAGGTCACAGCCAACTGCGAACTTTTAAATTACACCCTTTCGGAATAATGTAGGCAACTCAATGTACACATTTTAACTAAATTAATTTTCTAATAATAAAAAGTCCTACTGGCGTTTTCGACCCGTAACACCATGTATGCTGTCTAGGACTTTTAACCGGGTCTTTCGGGCAGATGCATAGACCATGCAGCCACAGTCGAGCCTTGACAGTACCAAGGCTTTATACAGCCGCAGTAGTACTTCCCTGCTCGCTCCCCAGTTAATGTTGGCTAGACACTTGATGATATTAATTGCTTTTTTACATCTGGCTGCCAGTGCGTCGATGTGCCTCCAAAACCTAAGGGCACTATCGAATGTAAGTCCTAGGAATTTATGACTTTCTACACATTGAATGCGGTATCCGCCAACAGAGATACGAGGGTCCGGGTTAGGTCTGCGCAAACGGCAAAAGTGTACGCACCCTGTTTTGCCCGGGGAAAATGTAAAGCCTCTTAGCTCAGCGTCGTGTGTTATCCCGTCTATCGCGTCTTGCAGTTTTCTACCGCAGAAGGCAGTAGTTGGGCCAGTGACATAAATAGCAAGGTCGTCGACATATAGGCATCTATCTACTGGTGCTCTGACGGATGCTGCAATCCCATTAACCGCTATTGCAAACAGGGTAACACTAATCGTGGAACCTTGCGGAATGCCATTTTCAAGTATGTGGGTCTACGATAACTTGTCTTGCACCCGCACCCGAATTTTGCGATCGCTGAGAAACGAGGAGATAAATGATGGGAGATTTCCTCTCAGTCCACACTCGTGCAGTTGTTGGAGAATTCCGTATCGCCACGTCATATCATACGCTTTCTCAATATCGAAAAATACCGCCACTAAATGTTGACGGGTGAGGAATGCATTTTGAAAAGCTTTCTCTAGTCGGACTAGGTGGTCAACAGTGGAGCGACGTTTTCTGAACCCAGCCTGGTAGTTGACAATGAGTCCACGAGACTCTAGAATCCAAACCAAGCGGGCGTTTACTATTTTCTCTTACCCAGGCAGCATGTAAGAGATATAGGGCAGTAACTTGACTTTTGGGTCGGATCCTTGCCTGGTTATAGAATGGGCACTACAATAGCCTCCTTCCAGGCCCGTGGATAGCACCCATGATTCCAGATACGGTTAAAGATGTCCAGCATTCCAACCCTGACGTGAGTTGGAAGCTGCCGGATCATCTCGTATGGGATATTATCAGGGCCAGGGGAAGATTCGTTGGTTAGGCGTAATGCTGTTTCCAATTCCTCCTCGGTAAAGGGGCGATTGTAGATCATATCCGAGTCTGCGGAAAAATCAAGAGCTGTCTCGACGGTATCCCTTTGACGCAAAAAGGTAGGGCTGTAGTTTGTGGACGAGCTCGTCAGGGAAAAATGTTTTGCTAATACCTCTGCTATCATGGATGGACCTTGTACTGTGCCTCTGTCTGACTCGATAGCAGAAGTAATTGATGGAGCGCATTTGCCCGCCACCGACCGCACTTTCCTCCAGACATCGGAGATTGACGAGTCAGTGCTGAGGCTGGAGACATACTCCTCCCAGCATGTTCTTTGATTCTCTCTGATGGTTTTACGAGCGATTGCTCTTGCTCCTTTAAATGTTATTAGATTTTATTGCGTTGAGTATTGTTTGAACCGGTTTAGGGACCGTTTCTTTTCCGCAATTGTTCGCTTAACTACGTCGTTCCACCAGGGGACAGGTCGACGTGTCAGAGAACCGCCCGATTTTGGAATTGATCTCTCTGCTGCCGCTAGGATGCTGAGACTTAGGTCCCGGATGGATTTTTCTATGTCTTGTGTTGGCAGGGGTAATACCACCGCTTGGTGATACTGTTCCCAGTTCGCCAGAGATAGTTTCCATTTCCAAGGGGTACGTTGACTAAACCTCTCATTGCTGGTTAGACTCAGTAGGACTGGGAAGTGGTCACTGCCGTACAGGTCATCCAGAACTTGCCACTGGAAACGTGTGGCAAGTGATGGCGAACAGAAAGTTAAATCGATTACTGAGAATGTTCCACTCGACACGGTGAAATGGGTTGGGGATCCCGTGTTGAGGAGTATCAAATTGGAGGTGTCAATGACAGACTCCACCACTCCTCCACGCACATCCCGTCTTTCGCTACCCTAAATGGGGTTATGTGAATTAAAGTCTCCCAGCAATAGGCGTGGCATGTTGGTAGTTGGTCGATTAGATTTGTAAGATCTTCTTGACTCCAGTTAGCGTCTGGGAGGTATAAATTACAAATTGTCAGGGAGAACGGTGCTTTTAATTTGCAGGCGACAGCCTGCAGTGTGGTGTTTAAAGATATCTCCTCATATGCGATATTGTCCCTGAGGTAGATAGCTACTCCACCTCTTGCTCTGTGATCGGGGATTATGTCCTTTCTGGTGGAGGAATACCCTCGAAGATTGAAATTTTCAGCGGGTTTAAAATGTGTTTCCTCCAGGCAGATACAGAAAGGACAGTATCTCGACATTATAAGTTGTAATTCACCGTAATGACTTTTACACCCGTTAATGTTCCACTGGACTATGTTTTCTGTTAAAGTCATTGTGATCAACTGAGACAAATTTTCTGGGCTTTTCTAAACTCGAAATTTTACTTCATGCGCCACGCGTATAAAACACTAAAATATTGTGAAACGTATGTTTATTTGAACCTTACTTGAAATCAGTGTTTTATACGCGTGGCGCATGAAGTAAAATTTCGAGTTTAGAAAAGCCCAGAAAATTTGTCTCGGGTCGCTGCGCGACCCTCGACAAATTTTCACAGGGCTTTTCTAAACGCGAAATTTTACTTCATGCTTAGTCTGGGAGTGGAAGACACTCGTTTAAACCTTCAAATTAAACTATTTAAAAGACACTAAATGTCGGAAAATTTACAGTTTGTGCATATGTTTTTTTACATAAATTTCACAATATTTTAGTGTTTTACACTTAAAATTTCAAGTTTAGAAAAACCGGGAATATTGTTTTTTAATATAGTTCAATTTGAAGCTTTAAACGAGTGTTTTCCACTCCCAGACTAAGCATGAAGTAAAATTTCGAGTTTAGAAAAGCCCCGTGAAAATTTGTCGAGGGTCGCGCAGCGACCCGAGACAAATTTTCTGGGCTTTTCTAAACTCGAAATTTTACTTCATGCGCCACGCGTATAAAACGCGATTTCAAGTGATGTTCAAATTTACATAAATTTTACAATATTTTAAAGTTTAATACGCGTGGCGCATGAAGTAAAATTTCTAGTTTAGAAAAGCCCAGAAAATTTGTCTCGGGTCGCTGCGCGACCCTCGACAAATTTTCACAGGGCTTTTCTAAACTCGAAACTTTACTTCATGCTTAGTCTGGGAGTGGAAGACACTCGTTTAAACCTTCAAATTAAACTATTTAAAAGACAATAAATGTCGGAAAATTTACAGTTTGTGCATATGTTTTTTTACATAAATTTCACAATATTTTAGTGTTTTACACTTAAAATTTCAAGTTTAGAAAAACCGGGAATATTGTTTTTTAATATAGTTCAATTTGAAGCTTTAAACGAGTATTTTCCACTCCCAGACTAAGCATGAAGTAAAATTTCGAGTTTAGAAAAGCCCCGTGAAAATTTGTCGAGGGTCGCGCAGCGACCCTCGACAAATTTTCTGGGCTTTTCTAAACTCGAAATTTTACTTCATGCGCCACGCGTATAAAACGCGATTTCAAGTGATGTTCAAATTTACATAAATTTTACAATATTTTAGAGTTTAATACGCGTGGCGCATGAAGTAAAATTTCGAGTTTAGAAAAGCCCAGAAAATTTGTCTCGGGTCGCTGCGCGACCCTCGACAAATTTTCACGGGGCTTTTCTAAACTCGAAATTTTACTTCATGCTTAGTCTGGGAGTGGAAAACATTCGTAAAGTTAAAGAATTAACATTAGAGACATTGCTAAAGAAAGAAGCGCATGTCAACAAAAGAACCGTCTTGGTGGCCAAGAAAAAAATTGTTAGTACATCAAAAATTAGCACGAAACAAACACACATACACACACACACACTAATATCAAACTCAGTTGATAATAAACCAATACAAAAATATCACGTTTCGAAATAAATAAATTGTACTTGTAGTTTTAATTGTTGTTTGACAATTATCTGAATGATCGTATTGTGTGGTGAAAACCGTGCGTTCGAAAATTTCAGGCAATACATGTCTAATTAAACCGGATAATTCCGGATCAATCAAAAACCAACTCCGGCTGATGGCTGATGATGGGGCTGCTGTTGTTGATTAGGAAATTACCAGCCGCAACACAAATACGTTTACACGCACGTGTCTGTCGCACAAGAGATAATTAATTATTAATGATCGCAATCGCGAAACGGGGGAAGCTGTTATGTAATCAACGCAGTAATTGACGCAAATTGTTAGAAACAATAATAATCTATCACACAAGATAATCGAGGAATCAAGTGCGAAAAGACAGACAAAAATAAATAAAACACACGAGATTATGTGATGATTTTAATCAAGTGTGGAGGTACTTTTGGGGTTGTTGTAAAGTGGGCCATCGCAACGAATCTTTTTGAAATGTTAATAAAACACAAACGGCTAGATGGAATTTCATGATCTTGAATTTATTTTGTAACCAAGAGTATTCGGTTATACATGGAATATGACATCAGCCAAATGGCTACCACGGCTGGCCTTACAATAGTCCATTCTCTCGACCTAATTTTTCATAACTTTTTCCAACGTCTGCGGTTCTATCTCAGCAATGGTATTTTGGATATTGACTTTAAAATCGTCAATCGTTGCTGGATCGTTGGCATAACAACGTTCTTTAACGGCACCCCAGAGATAAAAGTCCATGGGCGTCAAATCGCAGCTCCTTGCTGGCCAATTCAAATCTCCACGACGGCTGATTACACGATTTTCGAACTTTGACCGCAATAAGTCGATACTTTCATTGCTAGTGTGGCATGTCGCCCCATCTTGTTGGAACCAGATGTTGCTCACATCCAAACCAGCAATTTGCTTCCAAAAAAAGTTTGCTATCATGGTCCTATAGCAGTTTCCGTTGACCGTTTCGCTAGAATCAAAGAAAAATGGGCCGATGATGCCGCCGGCCCATAATCCGCACCATATAGTCACTCGTTCGGGATGCATTGGCTGCTCAATGATCACGTGTGGGTTTTCCGTTGCCCAAATCCTGCAGTTTTGCTTGTTTACATAACCCTCGAGGTGAAAATGCGCTTCATCGGAAAAGATCATTTTTCTCCAAAATTCACCATCGGCTTCCAGCTGCTCTAAGGCCCAATTAGCAAAGTTGTATCGAAGTGGATGGTCAACTCTCTTCAACTGCTGTGTTATTTGGACCTTATAGGCAAATAAACAGATGTCTTTATGCAAAATACGCCTCAAAGTAGTGCGACTAATGTTCAATTGCTGAGAGCGATGACGAGTCAATGTTCTTTGGTTGGCTTGCACACTACGGGCTACAGCAGCAGTATCCTTGGGTGTACTAAACGGACGAGTGTGTGGAACTTTAGTACGATCCACCAGCATACCAGTTTCACGAACTTTGTGCATAAATTTTTTTAGAACACTTGCATTTGGTGCATATTTCGTACGCAATTTTCGCACTGATTCTGCAATGATATTGGTAAAGACATTTAATCAAATTTTTTGCTTTATGCAGATGATATGAAGCTGTATCGTAAAATTAAAGAATCCCCCAACAGTTTTCCGTAAACTCCCAACTGTTGTCTTTAATGGACGGGCCCAATGACAATTAGCGTAGTATTAATTAACAAGGCAAATTTTGTTGCAAAAAGATTCACATTTTTCTTGTTTCTTAAAATAATAAACTAATTGAGTCGTCTATTTCCGAAAACCCATAAATCCGTTTGTTTTCAATGGATTTAGGGGTTTTTGGAAATAAGCGACTCAATTATATTAATCGATGTTTTACGTACCGTGCGATTGTTAAAAACATGATTTAGAGTAGGCTTTGAATTTTAAATTAGGTTGGTACTACTAACTATTAACACATGGCTTACCATAACCTCAAATTTATTTTAGCATTCAATTAGCATTCTGAGCGACTACATAAAAAAAAATGCCGTCTCAATTAACATACGAGATTAGCGAAAATTCGTGTTATTTTCAAAATATTTGTACAGGGTGACCCAAATTCGATGTTTTTATAAGGTATCTCAGTAACCCGAATAGTTAGACAAAATCTGATATACATGTCATGACCTCTTTTTCAGAGAAAATAACAATATAACAAAATAACAAATAACAGATCATAGCTAGCTTGATTAATTTTCGAGATATCGGGCGTTTTTCAATTGTTAGCTATTTTTAAATACGTTTTTTCTCAATAACTATAAGATATACAAATAAATAGTTTAATAGTTATTTGTGTAGTTTTCAACGTAAAATTCAGTGGCGTACTTATTTTTTTATTTCAACTTTTAATTTCAGAGTTATGACACAAAGTTGCATTTTTTTAAACGGAATACCCTGTATGTTTTTATGTTATTAAATAACATTTTGTATTAGCTTTACATTGATGTACATATTTAACAAAAAATCGTAAAAATACGCAAAAAAAAAACGATTATATTAAAATCTAAGTTAGTTTAAATATTAATTTTATCATTTTTGAAGACTTTTGCGATCAATTGCTGAGTCTACAGATCACTTCATTATTAATAAATAATGTTAACATCTCTGTGATTATAATAGTATGTATTATCAAATATTTATCTAAAAGCTTCAGAGGTAACAACACAATTTTTCAATAAGAAAAAAAAAAAAATTATAAAAAAATGTAAAGCTAATTTAATATGTTATTCAATAATTATCAGCTATGCAGATGACTCCAATGTAATTTTATCGGGATCAGGAATTGATTCAATTATTGACACGGGAAATCAAATAATGTGTAACATTGAGAAGTGGTTTACCGAAAACTGCCTCATACTAAACACCGATAAAACAAATTGTATATATTTTAAAATCAGTCAGAGAACTCTGACACCTCCTCATATCTCCCTTAATAATAATGTGTATAATTTTACACATCAGTGTAAATATTTAGGCATCATCTTAGATGAAACCCTAAATTTTAAAGAGCAGATTGATTACTTAACTGGGAAAATTAGTAAAGCAAATTATGGTCTAAGAATATTAAGAAAAAACACAAACAATAAAATATGTGAAACGTTTTATTACGCTTATATATATTCCAATATCAAGTACGGAATAATATTCTGGGGAACTAACTCTAATATAAATTCTGTTTTCAAGGCTCAAAAATGTGCGTTACGCATCATAGATAAATTGAGGTTTGACCAAAGTTGTAGAGGGGCTTTCCGAAACAGAAAGATGCTAACTTGCATAGGAATTTATATTCTTGAGTGCATAAAGTTTCTATGGAAGCATCGATATATTTTTGAAAATAATATGCTATCAAATATCTATAACACGAGGCATGGCGTTGAATACAGTCTTCCAGCGCATAAATTAAGTTTTTTTGAGAGAAGTCCATATTATACCTGCATAAAATTGTATGATAGCCTTCCTAAGGAAATAAAAACAGCAAAATCTTATTCTGTCATGAAAAGAAAATTGATAGATAAGTTAATAAATATAGAACCATATACTATGGATGAGTATTATGCTAACGTAGGCAATAATTAAATACGTATACGCAGTATGCCTGTTTGTTTTTTGTTTTTCTTTTGACTTGTTTTTGTGAAATTAATATATCCTGATGTAAATGTGATGTATTTAATATCATTAAAAATAAATGTGTTTATTATTATTATTATTATTATTATAACATAAAAATATATAGGGTGTTTCATTTAAAGAAATGCAACTTTATATCATATCTCGGAAATTAAAAATCCGAATAAAAAAACAAGTACGCCGCTGCATTCTATGCTGAAAACTACATAAATAATTATTGAAGTGTTTTTTTCTATATCTTATTGTTATTAAGATAAAGACATATTTTAAAATAGCCAATAATTGAAAAACGCCTGATATCTTCCAAACTGATTAAGTTAGCCATGATCTATTTACGCCATTATTAATGTCTTGTAAAAAGAGGTCATGACGTTTATATTATTTTTTTTCTAACCCTTCAGGTTACCGAGATACCCTATGAAAACATCGAATTTGGGCCACCCTGTACCGTGTGATCGTTTATATTATGATTTAGAGTATCATAATATAAATGATCACACTAAAAATATTTTAGAAAAATACGAATTTTCGCTGTTCTCGTATGTTAATTGAATGGAAAATTCCTGTCCGTTCGGTTCGTGTAACGCTGATCCAATTAATTTATGCGAAGACCGGCTTCCCGGGAAAACTGTCTCTCTGGATGAATTCCCTCTCGCGTGATGAAGCCGAGGAACGGACGATATTCCTATGGGAGTGTGGACGTTCTCTCCAAGAACGTGGAGAAGTTAGTTTATATCCCAACTCGCTCAGGTTTTAAAACAAAGTTACTTTTCTTTTGCACATCAATTTATAACGAGTTTAAAGGAAAATATAATGAGGAACAAAATATCGTTCCGGTTTTCGTAAAGTTAAATTAATTCATTTCATCTCAATCAGAAATATAATCTGTGTTCAGGGTTCCTGCAGAGTTGGGTAATTTGAACGAAAGAAACAATAGGAAATATTTCATCCAGCCTGATTTACGAGTATAATAAAAAAATCAAACAATATTCCTAGTGTTCATCGCTCTCCACTTCGTGTGATCAACCTAACATATAAAAAAAAATTAGTTGTCTCATGTCCAGTTTCACCAACTTCAATTATAAGATATCGGACACTTTTTTCTCATTAATCACTTGGTAAAACATTTTAAAATATAATGGTTTGTAAATTAAATTCACTTGGTTTTGTTTCACTTATATGTATTTTATTTTCTACTAGTTTCGGCTTAATGCCATTATCAAGAATGATGTACAAATGGATTTGTTTGGGAATATATACAGTTTCGAGTTTTAGGTTTTATTGGGTAATAAGGGCATTTAATATCGGGGAATTCCAAAGGTCTTCGTTGTCGTTGACCACATTTTTACTTGCTTTTATGGCTTTTGAAATTTCTAAACCCTCCCGGTAGTTAAGCGTTAATCCCTTATTACCTGTATGCAGAATTTTTAAATCGTTTGAACAAAAATGGTGATTAGATGTGATACAGTGCTTAGAAAAACCGGTGGTTTGTTTTTTATTCTCTATGTCTTTTATATGCTCTTTTAACCTGATATCAAAAGACCTGCCGGTTTGTCCTATATACACTGCATCACAATTATCACATTTTAATTCATAAATACCACTTTTCTTCAATTTACAATTTTCAGTTTTGATTTTATTGTTAACTATTAATTTTCCTAAATTATTTGTGTTTGTCAAAATTATGTTATTATTCTTTCCTTTTAAATTATTTTACTTTTACAGTGTGATTTATACTTTTTTTATTAATTTTGAAGTTTTATTTTTTTAAAATTAACCGTTCTTCGTCTCTAGATATTTTGTTACAAATAGTTTCTGCATTAATTCCCACTGTTTCTAGACTTGATTTGTTATAAATGTGTGGGTTGTATTTCAATCCCTTTTTAAGCAGTTCTGTCTCTACATTATTAAATTGGGTGTTAGTAAGATCTTACTAACACCCAATTTAATAATGTAGAGACAGAACTGTTTAAAAAGGGATTGAAATACAACCCACACGTTTATAACAAATCAAGTCTAGAAACAGTGGGAATTAATGCAGAAACTATTTGTAACAAAATATCCAGCACCGAAAATTACTCGAGTGTGTTCATATTCTAAAAGTGGTTGATCTGATGAAAAACGCCAAAACATGTGCTGATATTTTCTATCCGCTGGGTGAAGTGAAATTGCACGAAACATTTGTTTAATATCGCACGTGAGTGCGATCTGAGGCAGTCTGAATCTGGTAATAACTTCCCCAATATCTGATTGCAGTTTAGGGCCACTAAATAAGGTATCATTTAAACTAGCGCCCTTGGGATCCCTTTCTGCGGGATTAAAGACAACACGGACTTGTGCGCCTTTCGAAGTGAGCTTCTTCACCCCGTGGTGGATGAGAATGTGAGGGGAAATATTTTGAGAAGGGACTAAGTGCCCTTGAGCAATGTAATCTTGAATATTATCTGTGTACAATCTTTTAAATTCTGGATCTCGAATGAATCTAGCTTCCAGGTTGATAAATCTCTTTATAGCAATATCTCGATTGCACCCCAAATTTGGAGGAGAGTTTTTGCGAAAAGGCAATCGAGTAATGTAACGTCCAGAGGGTTCTCGTGCTGTGGTAGTAGTATAGAAATTTTCACAAAATTCATCTTCAGGCGAAGAAAAGGATTTATTCTGCAATTCCTCCGATTCCCAAAAGGATTGAAGTAAATTGTCAAGTGAATTTGGGGAGTCGATCTGCGCATG
Source organism: Philonthus cognatus (assembly GCA_932526585.2). NCBI lineage: Eukaryota > Metazoa > Arthropoda > Insecta > Coleoptera > Staphylinidae > Philonthus > Philonthus cognatus. The sequence goes on from OW052241.1 coordinate 179,504,339, forward strand.
CATGGCAACAATAGAACTAGGGTTAGTTTGTGGTATTGTGCCCATGATGACCCAACCGAGCGAAGTGAGGATAGCAGAAGGGCTTCCTTTAATAAGGGCCAGAGTAGCGGGAGTGATCTCAAGAAATGTGCTTACTCCTAGTAAGAAATCGATAGGTGCTTTCTTGTAAAAATATGGATCTGCCAACTGAAAGGTAGAAAATCGATCACGAAGATCATTAGGCAAAGGCGTTGTTGGCAGATCAGCAGTAATGCGTGGTAGTACTACAGCGTTAAAATTTAGGGTAGCGTTGGAAGCGGTCAAAGGGGCGATACTGCAACTTACAAGTCCCTGCGCATGACCTAGAGGGGTTTGTCCCACTCCCTTCAAGTCATAAGGGCATTTGCGGCGCGATAAACCAAGAGTTTCGACCAGGGAATTTGTTATAAAGTTAACTTGGCTTCCCGGGTCAATAATTAAACGGCAAACTTGCCAGTGGCCAGTGACGCTCAAAATGTTTACCTGTGCGGTGCCCAACCAAGTGTTGGAAAGTGAATTGGGAGAACATGAATTAGTTAAAGAAACCGAAGCACCACCGGAGTTGTCCTCGCATAGGTTAGGAGGCAACGGGGAGGATTGCGGTGCCGTCTCAAAATGCAGGAGTGTATTGTGGCTTTTGTGTCCACAAATACGACAAGAATATTTTGAAGTACACTTTGAAACGTTATGCAAACCCAAACAAGCAAAGCAGCGCTTAAATTTGATAACTAAGTCACGTCTATGCTGTGCAGTCGCAGCCAGAAATTTAGGACACAGCACTAAACGGTAAGAATCTGAACAATGTGGACAAGTTGGTTTAATTGGGGATTTATTATCTGCCTGTAATCCCATTGAAATGCGTTTGCGATCATGTGATTTATCATTGATGGTGAAATTTGACTTATTGTTGCTGGACGATTTCGAAGCGGCCGTGGATAAATCAGAAATAGCGCATTCGTTTCTTATAAATGTTATAAAATCATTAAAAGATGGAAAATCTACGTCTAAATAACGTGATTCAAATCGCTTTCTAGTATTAGTATCCAACAGACGAAGAGAGATTTCCAACAACAAATAGTCGTGCAAATTTGCGATATTTATCGCCTTTAATGACGTCACATTCGAGTGTAAAATCTCTACCAGCGCGCGTAGAGATTCGATAGAATTGATTTTAAGTGGTTTAAGATTAATAATTGCCGCAAAGTGATTATTTGCAGCAATTCTTTTATTAGTATAGGTCTTTACTAGTAAATCATACGCAATGGGGTAATTATCCGGGGAAAAAGTTACAGTTTGAAGCAATTTTAAAGCACTATTCTCAACATAACCTAAAAGATAAGAAAACTTTTTGATGTTGGGTAAGTTTGTGTTATGTATCAAATTATCATAAAGTGCTTTGAAAGCGGGAAATGATTCATATGATCCGGTGAATTTAGCTAATTGAATCGTGGGTAAAGTAGCGCTATCATTCGATTCAGACTTAGTATGTGAAGTAATTTTTGCGGATTGCGCGATTATTTGATAATAAAGCGCATCAAAGGAGGAAGTTAGTTCTAATACATTTGTGTTAAAATCTGGGTGGATTTTATTCATAAGCAGGAAATCGTCCATTAATTTTGAAAATTCTTCGCGAGTGTTTTGAATATCCGATGCGCGTACTTTGAAAATATCAATATTGTGCGGAAGTGAAGCAATCAAATCAAAACATGATTGTAACCTAAGCCACAATCTTTCTTTTCTAGATGTTAATAAATTAAATCTATCGAGGTTTTTTGCGCTCGGGGGATCCATTATAAATTAAATTAAAACACTGAGTTAATTTTAATCAAATTTATAAAGCGAATAAACAATCAAAAAAAAAGAGGCGAAACAGATGTGCAACTAAAAAAGTATAAATCACACTGTAAAAGTAAAGCTCGCAATTATGACAACAAAACAATAACCAGCATAAGAAATAAACTAAAAAACCATAATCTAATACTATGTGAAGCTGACAAAGGTAACACCATAACAGTCATGAATACAAAAGATTACATCCAAAAAACAGAGGAGTTATTAGAATCAGATACATTTTGCATTAAAAAAATTGATCCAACAAACAAATTTCAAATAGAACTCAAAAAAGTATTAAAAAATAGTAAACATTTAATTTCAGACAGAGATAGATTTAAATTAACATTGATGAATCCAAAAGCCCCAATTCTCTATGTGTTCGAAATTCGATTAAAAATCGGCTCAACAACTGGCAGAACAGTGGACTGTGAAAGTTCCTTGAGCTCGAACAATATTATTTTTACACCTGGATTTGATAGCATAGGAAAGTTCTTAAATCTTCTTACTTAGCTGGACAATTTATCTCACTTTCAGGTTGAAAAGGGTTATCAGAAAAAATACACATCAACAAGCTTTAATCGATTTATTAAATATCAGCTCAATGTCAATCAAAGGAATAAAGCACCAAAAATAGTTGTAATATTTATTTAGAATTCAAACGAAATAAAATCAACAAGTTCAACAAAATATAAATTCTCTTAATAAAATTAAATTAGGTCTCTTAAGCCTTAAATATAATTAGAACAGAATCAATAATTCTCAGAGATCAGAAACAACAACGAACACTTCAAGTTTCAATAATAGTTACACAAATATGAATTATAGAGGTTTTCTTCTTCATTAAGTTACAGTATTTAAACTCAATCGGCTTCATCGCAAATACAATAGAAATACAAAACTTAACATAACACATGCAAGTGTTAGCGTAGATACTCACTTGTATCTTTAATGAAAATTCTCGCTAACCTAACCACCAGAACAAATTAGCTATGATTCTGTCCTGTCAGTCTTTAATTTAGTTAATACTGATTAATGTACTCGCAAAGTCCCTAGTAAAGGTTTTGTTGATAGAATCAGGATCTTCGAAATGAGAACCCAACAAATCCGCAAGGTTCCCCACGTATTTATTGAGCTATCAGATCTGCTGACTGATTTAACTGCAGTAAAAGAGCTGGTGCATTGAATTCCGCAAGGTACCCCACGTGCATCAAATACCTCAACTCCAATACCCCAAATCAAACGGTCAGAAGGTAAAAGGGGAGAAAACTAAGAACTCTCTAGTTCCGCAAGGTTCCCCACGTGCGTAAAGAGCTGTTAGCGTTCAATAGTTATCTGATTAAAGTAAAACAGACAATGCACACTGATTTCCGCTAGGTTCCCCACGTTCCTCATGTGCATTAAACTGATCCCTCAAATCAAGACACTTTACAGGGTGAAGGTAAAAATGTTTAGAGTGTGAACTCTGCGAGTTGGTAAAATTAATAAAACAAGACAAAATCAAAATATGAAAGTTCACTGTCAAAGTGATTGAAATCAATTAAATCAAAATAAAATAAAATATATATATATATATATATATATATATATATATATACCGTGTGGTGGCAGACTCCAAACGAAACTCACTCTTTCTACGAACTAGCCGAAAATTGATTACTAAAATTTTCTAAGTGTAGAAAGAATTAAAATGAAAATCAGACTAAGTGTTGAGAAGTGAAATGTAAACAATTGCACTAAGTCCGGTTGGAGAGAGTTTCGTTTCGAGTCTGCTGCTGATGGTGGAGTTTTCAAGGCGGGCGAGATTTCCGAAGAATTACGGCTCCGTCCGGCGCTTTTATGACCGGCCGCAGCGGTGGGGACCGGCCGCAGCGGTAGGGACAAGCCGCGAGTCGAGTGGGAGAGGCGCGCGCGCCGCTCCGACTCGCCTGGCGCACGACCACGCGGACACCGCGTGATCGCCAGATGTTCATTTTATCCTAAAAAATGGATCGAAAATTGATAAGTTATAATTATAATAAAAATAATACAATCCAAAGGACAATGAAATAAACGTTTTAAATTTTAACAAAATAATAATGAAAATTTAATCATAATTTTTAACACTATGGATTACCAAAAATTCATAAAGAAAATATTCCAATGCGTCCGGTGGTGTCGTACTTATATGCTCCGACGTATAAATTATGTAAATTTTTAAATAATTTAATTCCGACATTTATAGGCTTTAAACCAAAATATTCAATAAAAAATACATTAGAACTAATTAATAACTTAAGAAACTTATCAATTCCCCCACAACGCAAAACTAATTTCATTCGACGTCAAAAGCTTGTTTACATCAGTTCCGATAAATGAATTAAAAATTATATTAGAAAATGAAATGAATATGTCGAATGAATCTAATTCAAAAAAATCTGAACTTAAATCATTAATAGAAATTTGCATAGACCAATGTTACTTCGAATTTAATAATAAATTTTATACACAATCAGACGGACTACCTATGGGATCACCTTTGTCTCCTTTATTATCTGACATATATATGGATCACTTTGAAAATAATTTATTAACGAAAACAGAAAGCAAACACATTTATTTCTGGGCAAGATATGTAGACGATGTATTTTGTATATGGACAGGTACAAATAGACAACTGGAAACATTCACAAATTTCATTAATAAAATTAACAAAAACATTCAATTTACAGTTGAAAAAGAAATAAATAACAGCCTCAATTTTCTTGACATTACATTCACGAAAACAGTAAACAATAAATTGTCATACAAAATATATAGAAAGGAAACTTGCACAGATGTCATCATACCAGAATGTTCAAATACACATAGTCAGATTAAATACAGTACATTTCACGCCCTTTTACACAGACTTATCAATATCCCTCTAAATAAAATAGACTTTGAAAATGAACTAGACACAATAAAAACAATAGCAGTTAACAATGGCTACACTGAAGATTTAATTAATAAAATGTTAAAAAAGAAACAACACAAACAATTACGAAATTACTTTTATAGTGGGACAAATTCAGACACAATAACATGGAATAGATTAGAATATATTAAGCCACTGTCTTTACAAATCAAAAATAATTTAAAAGGAAAGAATAATAACATAATTTTGACAAACACAAATAATTTAGGAAAATTAATAGTTAACAATAAAATCAAAACTGAAAATTGTAAATTGAAGAAAAGTGGTATTTATGAATTAAAATGTGATAATTGTGATGCAGTGTATATAGGACAAACCGGCAGGTCTTTTGATATCAGGTTAAAAGAGCATATAAAAGACATAGAGAATAAAAAACAAACCACCGGTTTTTCTAAGCACTGTATCACATCTAATCACCATTTTTGTTCAAACGATTTAAAAATTCTGCATACAGGTAATAAGGGATTAACGCTTAACTACCGGGAGGGTTTAGAAATTTCAAAAGCCATAAAAGCAAGTAAAAATGTGGCCAACGACAACGAAGACCTTTGGAATTCCCCGATATTAAATGCCCTTATTACCCAATAAAACCTAAAACTCGAAACTGTATAAATTCCCAAACAAATCCATTTGTACATCATTCTTGATAATGGCATTAAGCCGAAACTAGTAGAAAATAAAATACATATAAGTGAAACAAAACCAAGTGAATTTAATTTACAAACCATTATCAATTATAAGATTTAATTGAATATAATACTGGATGATTTAAATTAAATTTAAATGAAAACACTTGGTTTGTTTCACTTATTTATATTTTCTCCGACTAGTTTCGACCATTGGTCATCTTATTCCTCCTTGAAGATGACCAATGGTCGAAACTACTCGGAGAAAATATAAATAAGTGAAACAAACCAAGTGTTTTCATTTAAATTTAATTTAAATCATCCAGTATTAGATTTAAAAATGTTTCACCACGGGTTAAGTGAGAAATTAATTAAAGATTTAATTGAAGTTGGTGAAACTGCACACGAGACACTGATTGAATTTGTCGATTGGTATAGACATTTTCCTTGTCGTAAATACTAATGTCATGTGAATTGATTAATTTTTTGATATGTATGTAACTATTACTAGATTTTAATCAATTAATAACTATTAACTCAAATAGTCATTGTATAATTCAATATCTGTCGGGGTATTAGCTCGAGAAGTAGTTGTCTCAATGAATATTTGGAGAAATGGTGCTGCGCCCGGTCCTGATGGAATACCGCCTGCCTTGATAAAAGCCTGCGCATCCGCTCTGTCTTTACCTCTTAAATTATTTAAATGTTTTTTAGAAGATAAATTCTTCCCTTCTCTTTGGAAGCGATGCTACACTGTCCCGGTCTTTAAATCAGGCATAAAGAAATTTGTTGACAGTTATAGAGCGATAGTTATTCAATCATGTTTTCCTAAATTATTAGATAAGTTGGTTGCGAAGTATACAGAGAGTTTTATGTAACACCGAACATTTTCATAACGAGAATATTTCTTTTAAGTATACATATGCATACGTTGTACTTTTTCCGACGCTCGGTTGATTACGAGAATTCAATTTAAGGCTTTAATCAAGTGTTTTCCACTCCCAGGCTAAGCATGAAGTAAAATTTCGAGTTTAGAAAAGCCTGAAAATTTGGTTTGGTCGCGTAGCGCGAAGCGCGGAGCGGCCAAACCAAATTTTCAGGCTTTTCTAAACTCGAAATTTTACTTCATGCGCCACCGGTACAAAACACTGATTGAATGTAAAGTTTAGCGGTGTGTTTTAAGTTTCGTAATATGTCAGTGTTTTGTACCGGTGGCGCATGAAGTAAAATTTCGAGTTTAGAAAAGCCTGAAAATTTGGTTTGGTCGCGAAGCGCGGAGCGGCCAAACCAAATTTTCAGGCTTTTCTAAACTCGAAATTTTACTTCATGCGCCACCGGTACAAAACACTGATTGAATGTAAAGATTAGCGGTGTGTTTTAAGTTTCGTAATATGTCAGTGTTTTGTACCGGTGGCGCATGAAGTAAAATTTCGAGTTTAGAAAAGCCTGAAAATTTGGTTTGGCCGCTCCGCGCTTCGCGCTACGCGACCAAACCAAATTTTCAGGCTTTCCTAAACTCGAAATTTTACTTCATGCTTAGCCTGGGAGTGGAAAACACTTGTTTAAAGCCTTAAATTGAATTCTCGTAATCAACCGAGCGTCGGAAAATGTACAACGTATGCATATGTATATTTAAAAGAAATATTCTCGGTGTGAAAATGTTTGGTGTTACATAAACCTCTCTGTATGTTAAAACATTTTAAACCACTTTTATCTGAGCAACAACATGGGTTCTTTCCATCAAGATCTACTGCTTCCAACTTCTTTGTATACTCCAATTTCATCACCGACGCGATGGAGGAAGGGGTAGTGGTAGACCCAATCTATACCGACTTTAGTAAGGCGTTTAACAGGGTTAGCCACTGTAGGCTTTTATACAATTTCCGAATGTTGTTACCGGCGCTTTACTCTAAGCGTCGTTAACTCAACATTTTTCAAATTCATTGTAACAACGGTCCCATTCTCAATTCCAAAATGTTGCTTCACTTTAATTCAAATAGGTAAAGTTCGCGCCCCACACACATTTCTCCGCAGCTACCTAAAACCAGGAAGAATCCTGTAAAACATCCTACTATCCGTGTCACAGCATTTTGGGCACGGAATAATTTAGCCGCACGAACCCTCTTCTACCTGCGTTGGGACACGACCGCTTGGGTTTGCAAAGCGCACGTTTAACTCGGGAAAAACCGAAGTTTGCGATGACGTCACAATAGAAGCCAAAGGGATATGCTTTATTCGCGGCTTATAGCAAAACCGCGAATCACACCAGAACACCACAACCACCATTCAATAGCTGAGAGAAAGACCATCAATTTAAGTACAAACACTAATAAGAGCTTCATAGTAGAAGCCTATAAAACTTCGAGCTGTCACAATGTGGAAAATGCTTGCACGACGAGTTTCCACGGGAAAACAACTATACATAACAATTGCATCACCTCCCTTTATGTCTGGGAAAGGTTAAAATATTTAATTCTTAAATATTTTAGCTATTATTTCATATATTGATAATGAAGGTTTAAATTATTCAAGAAATATTATTTCATATTTACTTATAGCCAAGGCATAATGATTTATGACCCCCCTTTGTTTGTGGTTTATTTTAACATTCAATGGCAATTGTTTATGTATAGTTGTTGCTGACTATATCAAAAAATGCGCATTGTCATGCTGCATCTTTTGGTATAAATTTAATTTCCAAATTTCATAACAATTAACCGCTATTCAATATTAATTCAATAAGATACCATTTTTCGCCTGCAATCATTTCAAATTGGATATGTATATGTAGAAAATAATTTTCCCCGTATTTTGGTATACATATCATGGGGAAATATTATTCATAAGTATTTTTTTTTCATTTGTTTAATTTTTTTCTTTCGGGCCACCCCGAAATGGCTCCAGGGAAGCCAGGAGAGAAATGGTGCTCTTACCCACCAAAAACGTAGAGGGGGAAGGTTTTTCGGCGTTTGGCATAAACGCCCAGTGCCCTAAACAAAAGCAAGCAGTTCACACCAAGTGTCGAATCAACCAGTTCTCACCAAGTGCCGTCTTAAGTCCGCGTTATTGTTATCGTTGTAAGTTATTTTATTTTATTTTTAAATTGTTATTTCACTTAATTTTGTTTTCACTTGTATATTTTTTTAATTGCTCATTTTTGTTATATGTTATTTTCTTGTATATTTATTCACAATTTCTTTTCAATTTTAATTTTTCTTTAAATAAATTCTTTACTTGTTATTTTTCTTTAACAAGAATTTTTAATTCAAGTTACCTGACAGAATTATTCAGAGTCAATTAAACACAAGAATTTATTTTCATAAGTGAAATAAACAATAATAGATGATTGAGTTACGTGAAGATTATAATAATAAAAAGAAGTATCAATAACCTTTCTTCACACACTTTATTTTAATACCAGATGTACATTTCTGTCACCAAGTGACCATTATCAATGATCAATCCATTGATAATGGTCACTTGGTGACAGAAATGTACATCTGGTATTAAAATAAAGTGTGTGAAGAAAGGTTATTGATACTTCTTTTTATTGAAATAAACAATTTAATCTGTTCCTGTGTAAGCTGTTCCGTCTTCACGAAAAACCAGGTAAGATAAACTTCTATATTATTTTTTTTTATTATGTGTAACCTCTACCCTGAGTTAATCGAGTAATCACGGGAAACCGATTAAGACGTTTGGCCAACAAGTTTACGTTTTGATCGGGAATTGCGACTCACAAGTCAACGTTCTTAAAATCCCCCGTTGATAATGTATGGTGTTACTGGGTTCATGATTGAATGGCTCCGGTCATTCATAAGTTGTAGACAACATGTGGTGAAAATAAATGATGAAGTTTCTGGTTTTGTAATAAATGCAACTTCAGGTGTGCCCCAGGGTTCTCACCTTGGGTCATTGCTATTTCTCATCTTTATCAATGATATTAGTAAAGACATTCAATCAAATTTTTTGCTCTATGCAGATGATATGAAGCTGTATCGTAAAATCAACATCAGTGATGATTGTCGCATCTTGCAGAATGATCTGGATCAACTTATTATATAGTGCTCCAGTAATGATTTGCATTTGAACATAGCTAAATACAAATACATACGTTTTTCAAGAAAACAAGGGATCTATTTACCGGCTATCTATTTTCTAGGTTGTAATCCTCTAGAGAGGGATTATATAATTAATAATTTAGGCGTTCTACTTGACAGTAAACTTCAATTTCATGAACACATAAATTTAATTATTGCAAAAGCTTTACAAACTTTACTTTTATACGGCGTATCACTATACATTTAAAATCTATCCCTAATTTCATGACAATATACTCCACCTTAGTCAGACCAATTCTAGACTATAGCTGCATAATTTAGTCACCGCACTACCAATGTCACATAAATAGATTAAAATATACTCAATGACATTAGAAGCGTAACACCCAGAAGGAGTTATTATTTTAACTTGATTTTTTGCCAGTATGGTAGTCTTACATCAAGAATAAAATGATTACATTTTGAAGAAATTTTATTAAAAAACAATCTAAAAAAAAATAATAATGTGTTTGGCGACCCCTTTGCTGTATACACTCCTGTAGATGTCTGGGCATCGACAAAATGAGATGGTCGATGTCTTCTTGAGGCATCTCGTTCCAAGCAACTTGAATTTCATCGATCAACAGTGCTAGAGTCTGTGGAGGATGGTGTAAAGAGAATATTCTTCTTCCCATGATATCCCACACATGTTCAATGGGATTTAAATCCGGCGAACGGGGCGGCCACGCCAAAACATTAACACCAGCTTCATTAAGGAAGTTCATAGTTCGACGAGCAATATGGGGACGTGCGTTATCTTGTTGAAAAAGTACGTCTGGGCGGCCATCTAAATAAGGCAACAAAGTCGGTCGTATGACGTCTTCAACATAACGCGCAGCTGTCATACTGCCTCGAATGAATACAAGAGGTGATCGACTACCATAAGCAATAGCCCCCCAAACCATTACTCCAGCAGTCCTGTGTACATGCCTCTCAATAGCAAACCTAAGATCAGGTCGTTCTCTACGGTAGCGTCGTACCCTTCTACGGCCATCATGCGTGCTTAGACAAAATCGTGATTCATCGCTGAATACGACATCGTGCCAATGCTGCCGTTCTCTGCACCAGTCCAACCTTTGGCGACAGTGTCTCGCTGTTAAATGAAGCACTAATCTTGGACGGTACGAAAGAAGCCCAAAGGATTGAATGCGGCGATATAAGGTTCGCATACCAACGGGCCTACCTTCTTCTCCAATCCATTGATCACCGATTTGACGCGTAGTAGCGAAACGGTCTCGCAGGGCTATTTGTCTTAAGCGCCGATCTTGACGTTCTGTGGTACGCCTTGGTTGACCAATTGGTCTTCTTCTTGCTCCTCTACCTTCTTCTGTCCATACCTGATACACACGTATTACAGTTGCTGCAGTGGAATCAATACGGCGGGCAATTTCGCGATAGGACATACCGACATCTCGATAAGCAACAACTCGACCCCGGTCAAAATCGCTCAAATGGTGATATTATGGACGTCTTCGGACTCGAGGCATTTTATTTAAGCTTAACACACTCAACGGAAACACGAAAACTACAGCTCATATAAATAGTTTTATCAAAAAAGAAAAAGTGAAATATTTTTTTTTCACAATAAATATAAAAGGCACAAGGTTGAAATTGTTATCAATGTATGCTTTAAATATAGTCACTCTGGTGCTAAAATATGAATTCAAAAAATCATTCCTTTTTGGTGTTACGCTTCTAATGTCATTGAGTATATGTACAACGTAAAATGATAAAACTCATTTGCTACCGGTCAAACCTTTTGTACGATAGTAATAATTATGCGGTCTAGGACGTTTCATCGCCGCCGATTCATCGCCACCGATTCATCGCCCCTGTTCCATCGCCGCGCCAGTTTATCGCCCGCCGTTTCGTCACCAGGCCTATTCATCGCCAATATTTTTATAAAATAAATTTTAAAAGAAAGATCATATCTAATGATAAAATTTCAAATATTATCCAATTCTGGAAATTGTCCACTAATTTAATATTAGGTTTTATAACCAAGTAATCGTTACTCAAACTTAATAAAAATCGAATGAGAATGCTGTCATCTTTTGATATATGTCATTGAGTGCATTCAGATTAAGGTTTACTATTTGCAAGTATGGAAACACAAATTTTGACCAAAAGAGGGGAAAATAGGTTAATCCACGGAGAACATATGTATATGTTTGACAAAAACAGTAATCTGTCCTATCCTAAACATATCCTAACCTATCTTAACCTGTCCTAACATGTTCTAACCTATCCTACCCTGTCCTAACCTATCCAAACCTATCCTAACCTATCCTAACCTATCCTAGCCTATCCTAACCTATCCTAACCTATCCTAACCTATCCTAACCTATCCTAACCTATCCTAACCTATCCTAACCTATCCTAACCTATCCTAACCTATCCTAACCTATAATAAAAATTTAAGATCAAGTAACACTCAAACTTTTAAAATACTACATCAGAATGTAAGATGCTTAAGGAAATCAATAAACAACATTGAAGCTCTAATGGAAGAAATTAGTGAATGTCACGTATTGGGTATAACCGAACACTGGCAAACTTGTGAACAATTAGAAATGTGTAAAATTAGGAACTTTGTTCTTATCTCCTCTTTTTGTAGGGCTGAGAATCAACATGGCGGTGTAGCGTTGTACTCTTACAAAGACCTTGGTGCCAAATCAATTTATTTGGAAGATATTTGCTCTCCAAATTTAGTTGAATGTGCGGGTGCGGACATTAAGTTCGGCGATAAGACAATATCTGTTGTAGTAGTTTATAGGCCTCCTTTAAATGACTCTAGTTCGTTAGAATCGTTCTTTGAACGCTTAGAATGTTTATTGCATAAACTAAGCAGTCTTAATAATATATACTTCGTTATAGGTGATTTTAATATTAATTTATTAAGTGATAAACTTGCATCTAATCAATTCAAAAACATCTTGAAATCATTTTGTGCATATTTAACTGTTAAAGAACCGACTCGTATTACAGATGGTTCTCGCACTTGCATTGATAATATAATAACCAACGCAGATAGAGGTATAAATACTCTAGTGTTAGATGCTGCTATATCAGACCATACTGGGCAATTACTCAAATATGAAACAAACCACCGATCTCAATCATTAGTAAAAAAAATACGAATTTACTCAAACGAAGGTGTTAGTAACTTCACACTGGACATACAGAACGCAATGTTTAATGATGTATTTGTTGCCAAAGGTGTAAATGAAAAATATAAAATCTTTATAAACATTTACTTAAGGTATTTCTACAAACACTTTCCTTTGCGTAAAGTAAGAAACACAGAACAAACAAAAATATATAATTCCGATGCTATAAAATCAAGCAAAGATAGGATGTTGTTATTTCAAACTTTGTCAAAGTATAAGCCAGAATATGTCGAGGTATTTAAATGTGCACAGAGGGAATATAAGCAACTACTGTCAGATGAAAAGAAAAAGTTCTATGAAAATAAAATAAAAATGTCAAATAATCGCTCAAAAACAATGTGGAAAATAGTTAGTGATGTAGTAGGTTCAAAGAAGAAGAAGAAACAATATCTACCTAATAATGTTGATCTCCATTTACTATCGACTAAATTTAACAAACATTTTAATGACATTTCAGAAAACTTAAGCCATTTTTTTGTTAATAATGAACCCTATGTATGTGAAATACCTATCAACAATAATTCAATATTTCTGGAGCCTACTACAGAGCTTGAACTAATTAATATTGTGAATAACATCCAAAATAAAAATAGTACTGGTTACGATAAAATTCCAATATGTGTCATCAGAAAAAGTATATTCTGTATTGTAAAGCCTCTTTTGTGTATTATTAATGCAATGTTCGAGACTGGCATTTTTCCGGAACAGCTTAAGGGGAATATAGCAGTGGTCTGAAATTTAATGTCAGGTTTATTTAAAAACTAAAGATCCTAGAAAGTTGAAATTTTGACAGCGTATATTAAGCTCAATTATCTAGTAAAATATCGAAGTACTTTTTTTTTTAACAATTTGCTTTCAGAGGTATGAAAAAAATAATGTTATATTTTTCAAAATTAAAAAAAATATTCCCATATCTTACTAGTTTATACTATAAGGAATATAATGTGAACATTTCATAAGGATGCGATTGCTCATGCCCGAGTCAGGTTAAAATAAAAATCTTAAAAAATAAGACCGTAAAATACCGCCGCCTTGCGGATCTTCTCTTAGTTGAACGCGTTGTACACTCATCTGCACAATTATTGGAGGGGCGAGCAGCATGCGGCCAGCGTTTATCCCTGGGCTGGTGAACGCTGCGCAGCTTCGCGTTTGTTTTTATTTTCTTTTCTCAATCATAAAATGTTAGTTAACAAAAACGGCTCGCGTCGTTAGCATTTATTCTCGTAAAATTAATATTTCGCAATTATAATCGATATTTTATTGTACTAGTGTTTTATTTTTTTGCTTTCTGACTACTAATGGAATAAGTATTTTTTTATACTGCATGATTACTAATATAGAAAACACGAAATGTTTCACTAATTTAAATAAAGATGTGTAATATACCTTTAATATTGGCTTTCCTTATTATTTGACAGTGTCGGTATTATTAAATTATTTTTAAAGTTTTTTAAGCTGATTAATAAGCAGAAGCAATCGAAATACAATCAGTCTTGTTCAAATCATTATTTCGTCTTAAATCTTTCGTTATTAAAGCAGTTGTTAAATGCCATTCAACTTCTGGCAATAAAACTATTAAAGTAAATTGTAAAGTTTCTAGCAATCGGACCTATTTGAACCAACTGCGACTTCATCAACGAATCAATGATATCAAAACTATAAGAATAGTGAGAATAACGTCACCAATATGACGTTGTCGTAGCTTAATGTTACAAATCAACTATTTTTTACTGAGCACAGGTAATATATGTTTGGCGAATGTTTAAAAAAATGTAGGGTTTAACTGCGTGCATATTCATTGTTAATTATTTTATAAAAAATAGAACTATAAAAATAATAAGGTAGTTATTATAATGCATTTCAAATAACAAGCTTCTTGCTCAACATTACACCGAACCCAATATATTTTATTTCAAATTTGGCTGATTTATGATGAATCATATTTTGATAGTAAGTAAATAAGAAATAAATGAATTGTAATTGAATGTTATTGCAATCCTCTATTTATACACATCATCATTTTGTAAACCCTGTACTAATTATAAAAAAACAGGGCAGCTGTCCGTTTAATTTTTTTCAATCTATTATTTATTTGTTGCATTCATAAAAACTAGAATATTGGATAAAATAAAAATTGAAATTCTCCCCAAAATCTGGGGTATTTACCCAATTTGGCAGAGGCCAAATTAATACACATTATTTTCATGGCAATAGCAGTTATCAAAGATAATATTACTATATAAAAAATATCATTGAAAATCCCATGTTAGTTACGTATCTCTCTCAATGCATTCCTTATGATAGATAATTATGCTTATTCTATTAAATGTTATCTTTGCATTATTTGCATTTACTCTTATATATAATCTAATGCATGCTATTGTAGTCAGTTCCTGATAGAGTTCCAGCCTGTAATTAGTATTAGCGCGTGTTGTTGTTGTAATTCAGTACTTATGTGTAATAAAAAATATATAATTAAATAAAAACGTTTTTTAAAAAACCAACCGAAAAACGTAAATGGCGCAGTCGTAACGGATAAGTTCCAGTGAAAAAAAATTAGTGAAAAGTGCTTAAAAATTAAAACCAAAAATCTGTGGACTTTCGCGTGTAGTGAACCCAGAAAGCGTTTACGAGAATCACTAATTCACTGAGGTATTTACCGAAGAACTTATAGAACCAGAGGCATAGTTTCCCGTGTTCAAAGGACCAGAAGGCATAGTTCCAGAGTCCAAAATTCAAAAATCAAGGATCGAGAGGCACAGTACTCCAAGGCATAGTTCCCATAGTCCTATCCAGCAACTTTACACAACTGTAACAACACCTGCGAAGGCAACTCGAAATCAGAACTCACCACAACTCAACTCAGCAACACCATTTTAGGATAAATATTCAAGAATGAAGACAGTGTTTTTAATGTAAGTCGAATTTAAATTTTTGTATTTTTCTCAAAAATCAGTTTTATTTTATGTCAACTAATTCTGACAACTCACAAAATTCTATCCCTTCTCTTCCATTAACTCCTAACTCGTATGAAAGTAATATAGATAACAATAATTTACAACATAATTTATTAGATTTATTAAATAATTTACATTTAGACGAAATGGCACAATTTAGCCCAGAATTTTTAAAATGCGTTCCAGAATTTAATGGAAATGCAAATGAATTGAATCATTTTATAGAAGTGTCACAAACAATTATAGATACATTTTATAATAATCAAAATGTTTTTCTGAATAACTTTATATTAAATAGCTTAATTAATAAACTTACAGGGAGAGCGAAACTTGTTGTTAATGTCAACCGTATTAATGATTTTGATAGTTTAAAAAATGTTCTTATTCGTAATTTTTCTGATCCAAGAGACGAGGCTTGTTTAAATAGAGATTTAATTAGTTTAAAACAAAATATTAATGAAACGCCTACTCAATTTTATGAAAGATGCTTAGAAATGTTAAACATAATATGCTCATACGTAAATATTCATGAACAGTTAGTAAATAACCGAGATTTAAAAAATGATTTATATAAAAGCTTAACTTTAAAAACTTTTCTAGCAGGCTTAAAAGATCCTTTAGGTACCACTATTCGTTCTATGAGACCAGCAGACTTAGCTGAAGCACTCCAATTTGTTAATCAAGAAGAAAATATTTATTATTTGCAATCTCAAAACAAACACAATTTTAAACCAGTTAATAATAATCAAAGTAGAAATAATTTTTCCAGAAATAATAATAGTTTTAGATATAACAATGATAATCTTAATAATTTAAATCAAAGATTTATTCCTCCATGGAATCCAATAAGACATAATAATAATAATAATTACCAAAATTTTAATAATTTTAATAGACAAAATTCACAATTTCCAAGTCAACCAATTCAATTACAACCAAGAAATGTAAATAATCGATTTCTTACCAATAACCAAGTCTTTAAACCACAAAATGCATGGAAACCAAGATACCAAAATCAAAATTTTAGACAAACTCCAATGAGTGTACAAACAAGAAATACCCAAAAAACAAATTTTCAAAATAATAATCAACAAACTCCTATGAGTGTTCAAACTAGAAATACTAATTTTCACCGACCTAATTATCAAAGTTATCAACCAAAATTAAATCATATTGCGGAAGAATTATATAATACAGAAACAACAAATTATCAAGATTTTGATCAACCTAGTGCATCTAGAAGCAATATTAATAATAATGATGATAATCAAAATTTTCACTTGGCCAAACAAGAAAAATTACAGAGGTAGAAAATTTAACATTAGGAGATGAAGGTTTACCATATATAGAAATTAAATTTAATAATGAAAATATTTTGAAATTTTTAATTGATTCAGGCTCTAATAAATCTTTTATGAATCCTGAAATTGCTAAAAAATATTTCTACAATGAAATTGTTGAAGAACCTTTTGTAGTTTCAACAACATTCCATACAACACAACATAAAAATATAATAATCATTCCTACTCCGGATGAATTTAATCTTCGGAATAGTTTTTCTAAATTTTATTTATTTAAATTTCATAATAAATATGATGGGTTGATTGGAATGGATTTATTGAAAACATTAAAAGTAAAAATCGATTTTGAAAATTCTATACTGTATACTCCTAGAACAAAAATTAATTTAAAATATCAAAAACCAATTTGTGTATTACATCTAGAACCGCATACAAAACATATAATTAATGTACCTGTAGATATTAATAATGGAGAAATAATTATTCCTCATAATAATTTTAATAATTTAGAAATACCCGAAACTCTAACAATTGCCAAAAATAATTTTGCAAATATTGAAATATTAAATAAGAACCCAAAACCAATAGATTTAAATTTCTTTGTTCCAATAAAAGCTATTAAGTTTGATAATAATAATTATGAAATATACAGTCCCAATAAAAATAAAAATAATAATAATAAAAATGATAAAGATAATATTGATTTTACTCCTGTAACAAATGAAATAAATATTGAATTCTCGAGTAATAATCGAATAAATAATAATGAAAATGATACTCCTGTAGCAACCAAAGGTAAATATGAACTCTTGAGTAATCATTCAAAACATAATTTTAAAATGTTTAATAAATTAGCAAAGACTAATAAAATAAAAAATTCAAATGTAAAGGATTTAAATGGAAATCTTTTTAATTCTAAATATTCATTAGCACATTGTGTTAGCGCAGATTTGAAAATGGGACAAGGTATAGCAAAACTATTTAATAAGAAATTTAAGAATAAAGATATTTTATTTTTACAAAAACCTATAAAAAACAAAGTATGTTTCTTAAAAGATAATAATAGATATATTTTATATTTAGTTACTAAAAATAAATGTTTCGAGAAACCCTCATATGAAGATATGTTCAATACATTAATTAATTTAAAGAAGTTATGTATTAATAAAAATATTAATAAACTAGCGATGCCCAAAATAGGCTCAGGATTAGATACGTTAAATTTTTCTATCGTAAGAAAAATGTTAATATACATATTTAATGACGTTAATATTGAAATTTTTATCTATAGTATTGATGAAATAAATAACTTCAATTTAGATGTTCAACCCTATGAACATAAATTAAATAAAGAAAATAATAATGCGGAATTAAATATGAATGAATTAAGAGATTATATTGAACAATTTAATAAAAAACTTGAAAGAAATCCCTTAGGAGATATAGAAATTGATAATCAATCGGTACAAGCTAATATTGATGAAAATGAACATCATCAACTAGATGAAATAATAGAAATTAATTCACAATCTGAAAACGAAGATCAACATATAACACAAGGAACCATTCATTCTAATCAAGATGAACATCCGATAGTCGATGTCCCTATTATTGATTCCCCTCTAAATCATGGAAAAAATCAAATTATTTTCCAATACGTTTACCACTCCCCAGCAAAAATAAAGGTTATAAAATTATTCGATAAACAAAAATTTATTGTACAATTATCCTCAATAAGTTTCAATAAAGATATAATTAATTTTATAAAAGAATATATTGTTCCCGATGTCGTATATTATATATATTTTGAAGAAAGTACTAATTATGAACCATTTTGCGAGATAGTAAGAAAAACTTTTAAATATCCCTCGTATAAATTTAAGCGTTGTTTAACAAAATTAATTGATATCGAAAATGAAGAGGAACTTGAAAATGTAATTATGAATCATCATGAAGGAAAATCAAACCATAGAGGTATTGATGAAACAGAGAATAAAATAAAAAATAAATACTATTATCCAAATTTACGTAAAGCTATTCAAAAATATATTAAAACATGTGAAATTTGTAAAGTCTCTAAATATGATAGAAATCCAGTCAAGTTACAATTAAGTATAACCCCTACTGCAAGTAAACCTTTTGAAATTATACATATTGATACTTTTCAAATTCAAAAACAAAAGTTTTTAACAATTGTAGATTCATTCTCTAAACATGGGCAAGCTTATCCTTTAAATTCACTGAATTCAGTAGAAATTGTAAATTCCTTATTAAACTACTTTTCACACCATCAAATCCCCAAACAAATTATTTCAGACAATGGTCAAGAATTTAAAAATTCAATAATTAATGATTTATTAAAACTTCATAAAATAGAAATACATTTTTGTACACCGTATCACCCTCAGTCGAACGGAATAATAGAACGATTCCATTCAACAATTATTGAACATATTCGTATTTTAAATAATAGTGAATTTTCTATTGAACCATTAATAAATAAAATGTTATACGCAATTTTAGGTTATAACAATTCAATTCACTCCGCTACTAAATTAACACCATCTGAAGTAATTTCTGGACACATTGAAAACAATAATCCTTTTGATTTAAATATAGAACAACAACTTGTTAGTGACTATGTTCAAAAACATAGAGATCAATCAAAATTAATATATAGTAAACTAAATAAAAAACATAAAGATAAAATAATCTCAAATAGAAATAGGAATTTAGAACCTGACGTTGATGTAGAAGAAGAAGATAGAGTATATGTAAAACAATATAATAGAAATAAATCAAAAAATGTATATGAACCACATACTGTACAATCTGTTCAAGATAAAACATGCTCTACTAACGTACGCCTTAAAATACATAAAGATCAAATTAAACGTCCATCAAAATAATATAAGATTTTTGTTACAGATTAATTATCCCAATAATATTCGCCGATATTGAAATAACAAACTTAAAGGACAACCCAGGTATTCTACCTTTCAAAATTGGAAAAGCTAAAATTAATTATTTTTCCCGCACATTTATTCATTACTTTGATGTATCATATATAAGCGATGAGATTGAACTAATTAGTAAACATTATTTTAAAATTAATAATACTATAAAATACTTACATTCTAGATATCATGACGAATTAGGAAATTATGAAAAAATTGTATTATTCCAAATTAATCATGCGAAACAAAAATTGTTATATTTTATGCCTCACTTAAAACGAAGCAAACGCGGTTTAATAGATGGTCTTGGTAGTATATTGAAATCAATCACTGGAAATTTAGATGCTAATGATGCTATAAAATATGATACTTATATAAAGACATTATCAAAATCAAATCATTGATACTGTAAATCAACAAATATCACTTTCAAATGAAATTATTCAAACTTTTAATAATTCAATATCTTCGATTCAACAAAATGAAAATACTTTAAAAGATCAAATTAATAAAATTACTAAAGACGTAAATGAAAGACTTTTTGATAATGATCAATTCATAATTCTTAAAAATCTGTTGGATGAAATAAACGCAACTTTAAATATGATTATTCAACTATTACAGGATTTAGAAAATGCTGTAACTTTTGCAAAAATTGGTATCGCTCATAATTCAATTATTAAACCTACAGAACTACTTTATTTAATATCAACAACTTTATCATATATATCAGAAGAAAACCTTATGTTTCCGATAAATTTAGAATCAATGTATAAATTTTATGAAATTCTAGATGTTAAAACATACATTTCAAATTCACGTGTTACTTTTGTACTTTCCATTCCTATTGTTCGCTCAGAGATTTATAATTATTACCAATTGTATCCTATTCCTATTTTAAACTCAAATAATCAATATCAAACCTTAATCCCGATTGAAAAATATTTAGTTACATATAAAAATTATTACATGTACACAGCTGAGAAATGCAGAAATCTAAATGGTACTTACTTTTGCGCAAATAATGATCTTGTTAATAGTCAAAAACAAACTGATTGTATTTTTCAAATTTTACAACTTACAAATAATTATAGCTCATGTAATTATCAATCAATTAATATACCTAACTTTATTATTGAACAAGTAGATAATTCCCATTATATAGGAATCTTTCAAAATTTTACTAAAATAAATACTAATTGTAAAACTGAAAATATTTTGAATCTAAAAGGCAACTTTTTATTTAACTTACCACACAATTGTAGTTTTTCTACCAAAGAAATGAACTTTATTAATAGTTATAGTGTTGAATCTTATAGTTCGCCTATATTACTTCCTAATATTGTAATTGACAATAAAAATAAGTTAAGTGAAATTGCGACAATTGAAATAAGTGATATTAAACCAGATAAACTTAAAAAGTTACAAGATCATGTTAAGCAGATTAAATATTTATCGCCGAAAAGAGTGAACAACTTTCATAATATTAGTGTTTGGACTGTTATATTATATATTATTGTAATTGTATGTGTATGTTTTATTCTTTATAAATATGTTATTATCCCCTATATTGTAAACAAACATAGTTTAAATGCGAATCATGAACCTATACAAAATTTAGAAAATCCTTTATATTTATCAAAAATATAAAGCACCCTCTAAGTGGGAAGGAGTTACGTATCTCTCTCAATGCATTCCTTATGATAGATAATTATGCTTATTCTATTAAATGTTATCTTTGCATTATTCGCATTTACTCTTATATATAATCTAATGCATGCTATTGTAGTCAGTTCCTGATAGAGTTTCAGCCTGTAATTAGTATTCGCGCGTATTGTTGTTGTAATTCAGTACTTATGTGTAATAAAAAATATATAATTAAATAAAAACGTTTTTTAAAAAACCAACCGCTTGGTCGAAAAACGTAAATTGTTCCGTTTTTTCATATACAGAGAGTTTTATATAACACCGAACATATTCATCCAGTACAATTTTGACACCTTTATTTTTTAAGTTATGTGTAAATTGGGTTGCCTCTATGACCATTTAAAACTGTAGCCAATCAATCGCAATTAATGCCTCAACTTGTACACACAGGGAGTTTTTCTTTCAAGTAAACATGTGAGAATTACACAGTATATGTCGTAAATTTTTAGATACTCGTTAAAAAAAATAATCTGAAACTTGAAATGAGTGTGTTCCACTCCCAGACTAAGCATGAAGTAAAATTTCGAGTTTAGAAAAACCTGAAAATTTGGTTTGGTCGCGTAGCGCGAAGCGCGGAGCGGCCAAACCAAATGTTCAGGCTTTTCTAAACTCGAAATTTTACTTCATGCGCCACCGGTACAAAACACTGACAAATCACGAAGTTTAAAACACACCGATAAACTTTCTATTGCATCAGTGTTTAGTACCGGTGGCGCATGAAGTAAAATGTCGAGTTTAGAAAAGCCTGAAAATTTGGTTTGGCCGCTCCGCGCTTCGCGCTACGCGACCAAACCAAATTTTCAGGCTTTTCTAAACTCGACATTTTACTTCATGCTTAGACTGGGAGTGGAAAACACTCGCTTAAAGCTTCAAATTAAATTCTTTTAATAAACCTAGCATCGGCAAATGTTCAACGTATGCTTCTGTATACCTAAAAAACAAATTCTCGTTATGAAAATGTTCGGTGTTACATAAAACTCTCTGTATATCCGGCATATAAATATTCACAAGGAGCTTATGAACATGAATTATTTTATTATTATATTTTTAAGAAATAATCTCTAATTTAATAAAATAAAACACATAGTTTGTTCAACTGTCGAAACTGGAGTCTGAAAAGTAAAAATAATTAGTTATAATGACAAGAATAAGAATCATCGGTTTTGTAAATACCGAAAAATAACACAGGATCGCTTTCTAACGAATTGAAAACAATACATAGCTTGTATGTATTATCAGCGTGTTTAAATAATACGAATCGACACTTTCCTTCGATCCGTCTTTTTTATACGCTTTATTTTCGTCTATTCCACGCGACGCGAGACCCTATCCGTTCATGCCAAGGAGCAATGCACAAATGCACACTGAACTGCCGCTTTTCTCTCTGACTGTATTCGCCCCACTTGTCCTGTAAATTTGGCATCGGATGAGCTACTCTAAACTATGTGGGTCTTTCCAACACGATCGGCGTGTTACACTGCGATAATCCCTTTAAACATTCGATTTTGGTGCCTATTTTTAAAGGTGGGAATTCAGAGGAACTATCCAATTATAGGCCAATTAGCATTTTAAGCAATATATCTAAGTTATTTGAAGATATAATAATAATAATAATAATAATAATAACTTTATTGTCCAACAGGATAAACCCAATTACAGAACAAAAATTTGAATAAATAAGAAAAGGAAAGATACATGTAAGTTCGTGAACAGTTAATACATATTATAGGATAGTATGATTTATTGAATAAAAATATCGTTGAATAATTTTTCGGAGCACTGGCACAACACAGTCACTGGTGAACGCTGCAACACATTAGAGCGCGCCGTTGGTAAGCGGAATGTTGATGAAAACCGTGTAGACTTCACAGGGACATTAAACGGAACCCTTGCGAGAATTTCTGGACAGTCGATTTTCCCATCTACGAGTTTCTTCATAAACGTGGCACATCTCAAAGTTCTTCTGTCGGCGAGGGATTCGAATTGGTGACGCTGAAGAAGTTCATCGTTCGAAATTCCAATCGGAGGATAAGAGTGGTCAAGTTTAAAAGAGAGAAATTTTAAAAACCGACGGTGAAGACGATCCAACACAAGAGAGTGACTAGCATAAATAGGAAACCAGATGAAACTGTTATATTCCAACTTACTCAATACGAAGGCGGAATATAGAGATTTAATAGCATCAACATTGGAAAAGTCGCGGCTAATACGTAGAATAAATCCCATGGCCTTAGACGCATTTGTTCGGACTGAGTCAATATGAGGTTTAAAAGAGAGCTGGCTATCAAATGTAACTCCTAGATCCTTGAAAGTGCTACATCTGGACAGAGACATTCCATCAATTTGATAATTTGATTCAATTGAAGTATGGGTGCGAGAATAGCTTACCACACAACATTTGCTGACATTAAGTATTAAATTGACTCTTTTACACCAATCAGCAATAATGTTTAAATTTGTTTGTAGAATGTCTACGTCCTGTACGGATTTTATGTTAAGATATATTTTGAGATCGTCAGCATATGCCAAAACAGGACACGTAAACATGCCTAATAGATCATTAATAAAAATGTTAAATAGGAGGGGTCCAAGGCAAGAGCCCTGTGGAACACCAGTGGTAGGAGAAAATTCGTAGGATTTAAAACCATTGTAAAGTACATAACAGGAACGATTAAGTAGGTAAGACCGAAGAAGTTTGGTGACCGCAGGGACCGCACCCAACAGGCTAAGACGATGAATTAGAAGCTCATGGTCAATTGAGTCAAAGGCGCGTGAAAAGTCAGTGTAGATAACGTCAACTTGACCACGCGCATCCAGGGCATCAGCCAAGTATTGGGAGACTGTCGCCAGATTTGTTGTTGTAGATCTAGCCGGCATAAATCCGTGTTGATATTGTGATATAAAGGAGCCCACACCTTTAAATATGATATAATATATAGACGCATTAAACATTTTTTTATAAGATATAAATTAATATCTGACAATCAACATGGATTTCTCACCGGTAAGAGTATAGAGACCGCTTTATTTGATTATGTTAACTTAATACTAAACGCCTTAGAGGAACGACAGATTGCGTGTGGTGTTTTCCTCGATGTTTCCAAGGCTTTCGACTCAATTGACTTCAATATTCTACTGTCCAAGCTCTATAATTATGGCATTCGAGGTGTTGCCAATAACCTGATAGAATCATACCTTAAAGGGAGGTGTCATGCAACAAAGTTGAACGACAATACTAAGGGAGTCAGTGTTATGTCGGAAGTCTTGGGGATGTCGGCGGGAATCCCGCAGGGTAGTGTCCTTAGCCCTTTTTTGTTTATTGTCTACATTAATAATTTATTTCTAAATAAACCAGATCATTTGAACATACTAAATTATGCCGATGATACAAACCTCTTATTAAAAGGCAGTGATATAAATTATATTGAAGAAGCCGGAAATCTTGGTATGAATTATGTACTCAGTTGGTTCCAGGATAATAAACTCTTAATAAATGTAAATAAAACAAAATGTCTATTTTTCAAGACAATCCAGTCAACTACAATGCCAAATTGCTTAAAATTAAATGATATTAATTATCGTACTACAAGTACTGCTACATTTTTAGGAATTACTCTCGATGAAACCTTAACATACGAGACACAAATTAATATTATATCTTCAAAAATTAGTAAATCGATTTATGGTTCGAGAATGCTGCTAAGATACAGTCATTTCTCCATTTCAAAAATATTCTACTACTCCAATATATATTCGCATCTTAGATACGGGATTATATTCTGGGGTAAAGTAGTACAGATGCTACTAGAGTATTCATTTTACAAAAAAAGCCGTTCGAATACTGTATGGACTCAAGTACCGCGAGAGCTGCAGAGGTATTTTTCGTAGTAATTGCCTCCTTACGCTATATGGCTTATACATATTCGAATGTGTCAAATTTCTTTGGCGTAATAAGCATAAGTTCAGTGGAAATGTTATGGAAAATAGTCGTAATACTAGACATGGTCAAGTTTATCGCTTACAGAAACATAGGCTAACAGTGTATGAAAGGGGTCCGTTTTACTCTAGCATTAAGATTTTAACTTGTTACCAAAAGAAATAAAAGAAACAATTCGATATAATATCATGAAAAGTAAACTACATGCGTGGCTATGTTCTATTGAACCCTATTCCTTGGCAGAGTTTTATGCATCGCTGTAAACATAATAGTTATTTTAAGTATCATGTGTGTGTTTATATACATGTGTAACTGAAACTGACAATTTTCTCGCTACAATGTAACATTTGTGTAAGTTTGTATTGAGAAATAAATACTATTCTATTCTATTCTTACCTATCCTCACCAATCCTAACCTATCCTAAACTATTCTGACCTATCATAACCTATCCTAATCCATCTGTTGCGACTTTACCTGGTTCGCTGCAACCCCGACCCTCCACATTTGCATTTTATTATTTTGAGCAAGGTCCGTTCTGAGTAACGGCCCTTATTGTATATTTTACTGCGTGTATATAGTTTTGAAAGGACGGCTTAGTTTTATGGTGTTTACGCAAAAGTGCGTGAGCGGACAATGCGTCATAAAATGGCTTAAGAAGGATTCCGACTTAGCGGGAAGCCTAAACAGCTGCGATGCAGCCCCGGACACGCCGAGATACGATTGCAGAAGTTTGGCAACAGTGTTGGGGTGGTGGTAATCACGGTTTATCGATAACGAATCAGAAAAGATCACATTACCATCACCCAACCTTAGACACCACCCTCAACCCCGGGGAGGAATTGCTCGAGGAGAAGAAACGGAGAGATGAACTGAAGACTTCATCAAGTAAACTTCGACTACGCGACGCGAATTAATAACATATGTAAATTGTATATATTTATGGTGTTTGCAATATTCGAACATTTCTGAGTATTTAAAGTATTTATTATTATTTCAATTCTACATTACAAATTGGTCCTTCGAAACTTAAGTCAAATAAGTAGTAAGACTATCCTAACGTACCCTAACATATCCTTACCCATCCTAACCTTTTATTTTATTTTATTTTGGGTTTTACGTCATCTATTTCCGCTGCTATGGCCAATCATGACGGAGATTAGGTCTACAGCTATCCGGGAATTTTGCCGAACCCGGTGGGAGTTCCAACCCACCGGTAGGGATCTTTAACGTGCACGCAACATCCAGGCAGTACACGGGTCCTACATGCATTTAACGTCATATCCGAGAAGACGGAGTGTTTGGTATTTTTATCCTAACCTATATAAATGCAGACAACTTGTTAGGCCGGTATTTGAACCCCGGTCCGTGGCGTGGCAGTACAACACTCTAACCACTACACCACCAAGCTGCCCAACCTATCCTTACCTATCCTGACCCATCCAAACCTATCCTGAAATATCCTATCGCAATTGGCCTGGCGATGAACTGGCCTGGCGATAAACTGGCTTGGCGATGAAACAGCCGGCGATGAACTGGCCCGGCGATTAACTGGCCAGGCGATGAACTGGCCCGGCGATGAAACGTCCCATTCCCATAATTATGACCTACTTCGTACATATCTCGGTTTGTTGTCTCTTGAAAAACGATCCATTTATCTTATGCTATGCTTTGCATATCGTGTACTAAACTTTGCCCATCTATATTGTCGTCTATTGGTATTAACGTTTCAGTTCGCTCAACCAGACAACAAAAACTTCTTGCTGACTTACACCACATTACTCTGTATGGCTATAAAAGCCCACAGAGTAATTTAATAAGACATGTTAATTCTCATGGCGAGTCAATAGAATTTTTTGGTGTCTCGTTGAAATGTTTTAAAAGACTGTTTAAGTTCCATTAACTCCTCTTAAGGTCCTTTATTATAATTATTTATTTAATCCTCCTTTATTAGATGTAATTTCTGTTTCTGATTGTGTTGATTTGTGTATATTTTTGTTTTGTGATTATTTGTGTATATATAGTTGTATTTTAATGGTGTCCCGTAATACAGAATTATAATTATTAATTATTAGAATACAAGACTATTTTTTTGCAGAAAGTCGATATTAATCTTAGTTCGTTTTTATATTTTGTAATAAATATTGGTTGTTTTAATTGACGTTGGTGCAACCCTGCATCAGTCTTTTATAAATATGCGTGTGTTTCTAGAACTTTCGTGAACGGGGGGGGGGGGAGGGGGATCCCGTATACGCCTGACATAACGCGTGTTGCACCGACACAAGATTTTTACGTCGGCGCGCTGCAATTTTGCCAACGTGCGTCGTTTCTAATGAAATGCAGATAATTACAAAAAATAATAATAACGGAGACCTTCTTATACCTTTTTTTATACAGAAATAATAACAATTTTGCAAAGTGAATTATCTGTGAGGTTGCAAAGTACTTTGTAAAAATTTGTCTGATAGTTCTCGCAAATAATTTAAAGCTGCGAGCAGAGTCGTTTGTTTCGACCCTCTTTTCCAGGAGGAGAATATAAATTAACTACGAGTGCAACGTAAATCCGTTCCGGAGTGCCGGAGTTTAATAACTACCAAACACCTGAGTGATTAAACAGAGTGTGGGCGAAGTTAAATTGCCACCGCAACATCAACTTTATTTAATTAATACTCTCCA
Organism: Philonthus cognatus; assembly: GCA_932526585.2. Taxonomy (NCBI): domain Eukaryota; kingdom Metazoa; phylum Arthropoda; class Insecta; order Coleoptera; family Staphylinidae; genus Philonthus; species Philonthus cognatus. The sequence continues at coordinate 179,532,572 of OW052241.1, forward strand.
CACCCAATCACAATTATAAAAATAATACTAGCAATCATCATTATTTTAAATGGAGTTTAATTAAATGCAAAATAATTCTTAAAACCAAAATAAAATTTCTTGAATTTATTTCTCATTTAGCACTTTGTGAAACATATTAGAATATGTAAAGTTATTTAAATTAAAAACACTTGGTATTTGATTGATAAGGCTGATAAATGTTGAAAGTTCATCTTCACTTTTATATAAATAAAATAAAATAATTTAAAACTTTCAAATATATATTGTAAACTCGCTACAATTGTTTCGCCACACTGTGGCTTCTTCAGGCGAAGAAATGATAAATTACATTTGTCAGTACAGGTATATATACAATGTTTATGGGGGGGTGGGTTTTTCAGTGAAATTTAAATTTAGGAGTGGTGAGTTTGTTAAGTCTAATTGGTCGTTCAAAAGTTGTCCTGTGTATTTTCTTTTATTAATTTCCATGCTCTCCAAGATGTTAAGTTTCCGGCCTTTTTCTTCTCTGTGAAGCACTTTGAAGTTTTCGTCGAAGTGGTGGTTTTCTTCGATGAGGTGGTTGGAGTATGTGGAGTTGGTTTTCCTTTGTTCATAAGAGGTTTTGTGCTCTTTGATTCTTTCTTTGAACGACCTTCCGGTTTGTCCTACATATGTCTTAGGACAGTCTTTGCAATTTAGCAAATAGACTCCACTTTGTTGAGTTATACAGGTTTTATCTTTGTTATTTTTAATTATTTTCCCTATTGTATTATTTGTTTTAAATGCTACCTTAATATTTATTTTTTCCAACATTTTCGCGACTTTATTGCTTATTTCTCCTGTGTATGTTAGTGATGAATAGTTTTTTATAGATTTGTCTTTGATAATAGGGTAAATAGAATTAATTGTTTTATGTCTTTGTTTTGTTTGTACTATTTTTTCAATTATAGATTTTTTGAAACCGTTTTTGTATGCAATTTGAAAAATAATGTTTAATTCTTTGTCGTAATTATATTGTGCCATTGGGATTGATAGTAACCTATGTACCATACTATGGTAAGCAGCTAATTTGTGTGAGATTGGATGGTTGGATTTATAATTAATCGTTGTGTCTGTACTTGGTATTGTTTCACATTCCTTTGAAAATGGTCTAAAAATCCAAAACTAGTCGGAATAACATTCTCAACACTATTTTTGAAAATACTGATTATTTTTATTTTTATTTTGGTATGTAAAGTTATTTAAATTAAACAGACTTGGTATTGTTTCACAAATTAAAGAAACAATACCAAGTCTGTTTAATTTAAATAACTTTACATACCAAAATAAAAATAAAAATAATCAGTATTTTCAAAAATAGTGTTGAGAATTTTGACGTGTTTTATGTTTCATCAAGTGCAATTAATTCTCGATTCCTTCTGTACTCACTGAAGTAATTATTATTATTAATTATGGTAATCATCTTATTTCTCTCAAACTAAATTCCTTATATCAATGCTTTAAAGGCAAAATAAAACTAATTAAGTGCAATTCATTCCTTATACCGGGCGTTGACTTAGCGGACGCAACATAGGAAATCGCATGTTAATTTTAAAGTGTTCAAATATTGGCTTCGCTATTTATTTTAGAGACAAAATGTATGTAATGTATAGTGATAAATGAGCATTCGAATCGAGTGAACGTGTTTCCTATCGCTGGTCTTAAAATTCATATTTTACTACTTTAATTAAGCAAAACATGCCATCAGGAGTAACCACCAGACAAATTTCCGAAAAGGACGAAACAATTATTCAGCGCGTCGTCGAAAGAGTATTTAACAGCCCGATTTTATTAATAAATTATTTGATAAAATTCAAGAGCACATGGACGCCAAAGTCAAGGTACTGAATACGGAGGTGAACTCGCTTCAAACAAAAATCAGCATCATGGAATCAGCCCATGAACGACTGGACCAACAACTCAGAGGTAACAATCTTCGTATATTCGGCCTTTCTACCGATATAAATGAAACACTTTTAAAGTGCATAGTGAAAACCTGTAATAACAAATTGAATGTTCCTATAACCGAGTCAGACGTAGACCGATGTGTAACCATCAAAGGAAAAAGTCCAGCAATACTTGTAGTATTTCACAATAAACAATTACGAAATAAAGTATTCGCTGCGAAGCGTCAGCTTAAGGGAACTAAAATAGTCATACGAGACGATCTTACACCTCACCGCTTATCCATTGTTAAAGAAGCCTCCAAAATGTATTCAAACAAAAACATGTTCACCAATTATGCAATGTATTTCTTAAACTTCCTGAAGGCATTACTAATATCAATTCAATTAGTGATATACCCCATGGACGTCATAATTAAAACCGACAGACGATGGAAACCACCTCTATAAGAAGACGACCTTGCATCGACTGAGGATTAATGCGAATCGAATGTAAACAAAATAAAATACAAAAAAAACATTTTCTTTTTCTATTAATCAATACAGTGGACAAATATTGTTATTGCTCATATCAATGTCAGATCACTGATTGGTAAATTAAACGAAATTAAACAATTGATCATGGACAGAAAGATCGACATTTTAACAATAACTGAAACTTGGCTTAATAATAGTATAACTAATAATATATTGAATATTCAGGGTTATAATTTTATAAGAAATGACCGAGGAACTAGAGGTGGCGGCGTTGGCATTTATATAAGAAACACTTTTTGTACTAATTCAATCGAAATTAATAATAATATTGAACTTATTTGGATATTTGTTAAAACGCATACTAAGAAATTTATGGTAGGAGTGGTTTATAGGCCCCCTCAGCTCAATTATAAATACTTTCTAGACGGATTAGAAAACTCACTTACTAACTGTTATATACATACTAATAACATTATTTGTTTGGGTGATTTTAATATAGATCTCTTGCAACCAGATTCAACACGTTCGCTCCTTCTTACTGAGTTAATGGCATCACACAACCTAAAGCAACTAATTGATCAACCTACTAGAACTACAGGTACTTCTGCATCGCTTATAGATTTGATTATTATTGAACGAGAATTATCTATTGATAACTTTGGAGTCCTTGATTGCAACTTTTCAGACCACGATGTCATATATTGTACTATTAATCATATTAATTCACATGTTGAAAGTAACTCACATTACTCCAGAAACTTTAAAAGTATAAATATGGAATATTTTCAAAACGAGCTATTAAAAATCCCATTTGACAATATATACTATACAGCTGATATTAATGATAAAATATTTCTTTATAATAACCATATTCTAAACTTGTTCGACTTAGTAGCTCCTTTAAAACTCCACTTTGCTAAAAAGCGGACACCGCCCTGGTTCACTGATAATATAAAATTCCTGATTAATTCTCGTGATAAAGCAAAAGCTAAATTTAGAAGAACAAAAAATGTCGCTCACTGGGAATATTATAAAAGTTTACGAAATTTTACTAACATCGCAATCCGAAACGAAAAACGGGCGTTCTTTGAATATATTGCTCGCACTAGTAATATGGAAAGAACTCAAACACTTGAATATTAAAAAGTCATCAATTAACATTCCAAATCACCTAAAAGACTTGGACATGATAAACAAGAATTTTATAACACAAAATAATCTTTTCCTAAGTCCTAATACAGTATTATCTGAGGATTATTTAAACACAATTTCTCCAAAACGTCAACATATTGAATTCAGATTTCAACTTATCGATGAACTTATAATTTGTGATTTGTTAAATCAAATGCACTCCACAAGCACAGGTTATGATGGCATCAATATTATTATGCTTCGCGTGTGTCAATTCAAAATGTACATTTCAGGCACGATGTGCATTTTAGAGAATAGTCAAAAAGGTTTGAAAACACTGAATTAGGGCTTCTAAAATCCCAGAGATTTCGTTTGATTAACTTCTTTATTATATTTATGTTATTCGACAAACATAAAACAAAATCACTAAATTACACTTTAAAAAGTGGTAACAACTGTAACAGTAAATTTAAATGACAATGGGCCGTATGATTTTTCTTTCGCTAAAGATAAAGATAGTCGTTAAGTTTGTTTGTCCCTATTATACCGTGTGAGGCACGGGAACCAAGTGGTATTACTCTTTCGTTATAGAAAGGAGGAGTAGTCTGTTACCAGAAAATTTGGCATCATCGGTTCCTATTTTTTCAAACAAAATAGGGTTACCATTACTGTAATAAGTAAGCATTAAGTTGACATGGTGAACACATTTTTCATTCTTCATATTACCAGTATTTACCAATATTATTCAATTCAAATTCAAATTCCTTTATTCAGGAAATTAGTTAATATACATTTGTTACATATATCACTATATCGAATACGTCCTAAAGTAAATCGATCGCTTAATACACAATATGGATTAGAGAAAGAAAACATATATAATACAAGTGTATTGCAAATAAACTTGTAAAATTACAAATAACATTTAAAATAAATAATAAATAATAAATATAACCAAAAACAAACAACCAATCAAAAACCAAAATAATCATGCAGCGAAAAATTGTTGGAAACTAAAATTCTTCCATTTTGTATAATTCTTTATTAATCAAGAATTCTCGTAATTGCCTTTTAAACGTATTTAAACAGGTTGTATTTTTTATGTAAGTAGGTAATGTATTGTACAGTTTTATTGCATTGTATGTAGGTGTTTTTTCGTATAGAGTTAGCCGATGTAATGGATACTCATATTCATTGAACCGTCTGGTGTTATAACTGTGTTGAACTTTATACGTATCAAATTTTAATTTATATTTAAAATGAAAAACTAGTATTTCATATATATATATATACTATAGAATGTGAGTATATTTTCTCGTTTAAAGTATTCTCTACATAAATCTGTAGGCTTTAAGTTATTAATAATTCTAAGTATTCTCTTTTGTACTATGAATATCTTTTGAGCAAAGGAAGATGTTCCGTAGAATATAATGCCGTACCTCACGAGAGATTCAAAATTTGATCTATAGATCATTATTAATGTATTATGATCAAATATATTTTTTAGGATTCGAATAGTGTAACATACTATATTCAGAGATTTAATTAGTTGAATGCAGTGGGTTTGCCAATTTAGTTGTGCATCAATTTTAACTCCTAGAAATTTTGTACTTTCTTTTATTTGAAGCACTATTCCGTCTAAAATAACCTCATTAGAGATGTTGTTTAATTTTCTCGCAGAAAACTGAAGCACATGGGTTTTCTTATGATTTATAATTAATTTGTTTTGTGACATCCAATTTTGTACTTCGGTATACACTGCATTTGCATTGTGTATTACATCACTGTCAGCTCTGTTTATAATAATATTTGTGTCATCTGCATATGAAGCTATTGAACACGAAAAGGCCTCATGGTTTGCTCGAAATCGTTGACATATATAACGAATAAAATTGGCCCCAAAATACTTCCCTGAGGAACACCGATATTTGTACACGTGATGTTAGACTCTGATGTGTCTAGAATAACCTTTTGTGGGATGCATTTCAAGTAAGATTCAAGAATATTTAATGCAGTACCTCTTACACCATACATTTCTAATTTTTGATATAAAATATTGTGATTCATAGTGTCGAATGCCTTCGACAAGTCTATGAAAATTCCTAGGGGATTTTCACCTTTTTCCAAAGCATTCGCAATATTACTTACATAATCAAATATTGCGGTGTTTGTATTTTTTTGTTTTAAGAAGCCATGCTGTGTGGTATTAAAAAGACTGTGTTTTGAGAAAAAACTAGTGAGTCTTGATGCAACAGCTTTTTCAACAATTTTAGAAAATATGCTTAATAGTGTTACCGGTCTATAGTTATTTATATCAAGCCGATCTCCCTTTTTAAATATTGGTTTAATTACACCAATTTTGAGGCACTCTGGAAATATCCCTTGCTCAAACGATCTATTTATCAGATAGGTCAAAGGTTGTTTAAGTATTTGAGCATTCATTTTTATCATTTGGGTTTTGATTTCATCGTACCCTACCGATTTTTTATTTTTCAAATTACCTATTATATTTATTATTTCCGATTCACATACAGGTTTCAAAAATAAGCTGTAATTATTTCTTGTTATATTATTAAATAGTGGTTCGTCAGAGTTTGGTATTTCATGTATTATTTTTTGCATGGACGTACTGAGATGGTTATTAAAATCGGTTGCACTATAAGGAAAATTAATATTTTTGTTAGATTTACCTAGATATTGATTAACACAGTTCCAAGTTTCTCTTATTTTATTATCACTTTCAATAATTTTTTTCGCTATGATGTTGCTTTTTGTTTGCTTAAGTAATTGGTTATATTCCTTGTTTAGATCATTATATAGTTTTTTAGCATTTGCATCAAATTGTTTTATAACAGAGAGAGCGTTTAAAACTTGCTTACATTTAATAATTTCAGAATTGTTGTACACTTGTAAATTATTAGCGCTTTTATTTATTGTTACATTTACTATTGGACAGGATTGATCTAAACAGTTTCTTAAATTAAGCATAAAGTTATTCCACTCAAGGTTCACGTCATCACCTGAATACATATTTTCCCAATTTAAACATTTTAATTTGTTACAGAATTCACTCATATTACGCGATGTAAATAGTCTACACTTTTTATTAATGTTGTCTGTTTGGACTTGGACATTCAGTATACGTTTTTGCGCTTTATGATCTGATACATGGTTCTCGAATACTTCCGTGGTATAATCGTGTGTAGTATTTGTAATAATATTATCTATTAATGACTCCTTGGAATTAGATATTCTTGTTGAGTCCTTTATAGTAGGAGAAGCATTAAAAGAATCTAGTAAATTTATAAACTCAAAAGATGCTGCTGTTTTAGAGTTAAGATCGATATTAAAATCTCCTGCTATAAAATACTCAACATTTTCCGCTGTTAATTGATTCAATAAACATTCCATTTTATGAAAAAATAAGTCTAAATTATCTGAATTAGGTGCCCGGTAAATTACAACATATATTGAATTAATTGATTTATCAATACAACATTGAATAGCCGCACACTCAAAAGCACTGGTTTCTGAAAGTTCATTAATGTCCGGTCGGGATTTGAATTGAATATTTTTCCGTAGATAAATTGCGACACCCCCATAAGCAGTTTCTCGTTTATGTAGATTGGTTCTGCAGTAATACGAGGCCAGGTTGAAATATTCAATATTATTGATTAAGAGATGGGATTCATTTTGCCAATGCTCGCTAATTAGCAAGATCTTACATTCGGGATGATTTTCAAGAATAGAGTTAATTTTTAAAGTGTTATTATGTAATGATCGTACGTTTAAATGTATCATTGATATTTTTATTTTATCAGAACAGCATTTTACTTTTCCCTTTGTATTGGAGTTAATTTGTTTTTTATTCGTTCTACTAAAAAAGAATATTTTTGAATTTTAATATCTGCGGGCCAGGAATCAGGATTAGTGAACTTATCTTCGTGTTTACTTTCGAAACCTACTTTAAAAGCCTTTTCATTTTTGTTTTTTATTTCGAGCTCTGATATCTCAATGCATCCAGAGTTGCATATATTGCTTTTAATATAACTCTCAACATTTTCTTTTGTTATTTCAGGGTTGACTCTTCCAATAAAATACCACGATTTTTTTGGAGCCGCACTTAAATTACCTTTGATGTTGGTTCGTGTACCCATTATAATATTATCATGTTTGTTTTTATGTTTTCTTTGTACCTTTTTCCAGTCTTCTTTTTTATTAGACTGTTCCATATTTCTTTCCGTAGGCATATCATTTACTACTGTTGATTCATTTATTTTCTTATTTTCTGTATTTCGGGTTTTTGTTAACGCCTCCTTATATTCTTTTCTTTTTGAGTTTTTTTGTTTTTGGCTATTGTCCGCTTGAAAACGATCTGGAATGCATTCTCGCTCCATCTGTGTTTTATTGTTTAATTCTAAATTAATATTTTCGTTAAATGCAGTTTTCTGTTTCTGATTTACATTTTGTAATGGTTGTTTTTCGTTTTCTAACCTCGCTAGTAAGTATGTATTATTATTAATTAGCGCTTTATTGTTATCAGATAAACTTTTATTCCTCTTTTCTAAGAGAGAATTTGTTTCTCTAAGATGTTTCACGATTTCTTTAAGGAATAGGAATTCTTTAACGCCTTCTTCAATATTTTGGGTGCACGAATGGTTTTTATAGGCATCCTGTTTACCTTTCTGGAAACATCCAGGATGATATGCTGCATCGCAAACACAACACTCCACTCTGTCTCTCACTATACTTTTTTTGCAATGTTTGTAACTGCATAACTTATTTTCACTCACTTTATCATTAACACACTCTTCGTCGTCCGACATCTCGGTTGTGTGTATAAATACATGCATATTAGAATCCTCATTTCCTGATCTGTGGAAAGTTGCCATTGTAACGCCTATCCCTAAAAACAATAACCCAACAGAATTTTCACACCTACGACCAATCAGTATTTTATCCACAATATCTAAATTGCTTGAAAAAATATTAAACGATCAACTTTTAAAATTTATTAGCAGTAATAGTATTATTCCATCATGTCAATCTGGCTTCAGGCGGGGTTACAGTTGTGAGACAGCACTTCTAAATATTACCAACGACCTACTTACAGCTACCGACAAGGGGAACCTCACAGCTCTAATATTGCTAGATTATTCCAAAGCCTTCGATACTGTAAACCATTCAACTCTATTGACCATTCTAAAACACTGTGGACTAAATAATTGTGCAATTACTCTAATAAAAAACTACCTTACTAACAGAAAACAGTGTGTTAAAATCGACTCAAAAATGTCAAATTTACTCAATTTGCATACAGGTGTTCCTCAAGGCTCGATCCTAGGACCTATGTTATTTTCCTTATACACTTCCCTAATTTTAAATGTTTTGGATAACTGTAAGGGACATATGTATGCAGATGATACACAGATTTATTACTCGTTTTCGCCTTCTCTTTATGAAACTGCTGAACGTTATATTAATGCTGATATTGAAAACATCTGCAGTATCTCTAAACTTTTAAATCTAAATTGAAACTCTATTAAATCTCAATTATTATTATTTGGACCCAAAAAAGCGTGTGCGTATATAGCAAATAAGTTATGTATTAAACTAAACGAAACTGTAATTCCGTACAGCAGCAGTGGGAAAAATTTAGGCGTAATACTAGATAATTCATTCAGATACAAGGCCCACGTTAATAAATCTATCACCGGTGTGTACCTTAGTTTAAAAAAGTTATATCCGCATAGAAATTACTTGTCAATTAAAACCAAAATTATGTTATGTGAGTCTCTTGTGCTGTCTAATTTTACATTCTGTTCTACCCTTTGGAATGCCGCTTTAGATTGTGTGACCAGCAAACGAATACAAAAAATACAAAATGCTTGTTTGAGGTATATCTATGGAATACGAAAGTTTGATAGAATATCTCGCAAGATTAGGGAATCGGGATGGCTATCTATGAAGGAGCGACGTACAATTCTGTCTGCTAGTCTATACCACAAAATTATTATTTCAAAACAACCTCCATACCTCTACAGCAAAATTTCCTTTAGAGAAGATGTTCATAACATAAACATCAGATCTAAAGGACGATTATCACCTCCCAGCTACCGCACTGCAATGTTCCAACGTTCATTTACATATAATATTTATAGATTATATAATACCATACCCAAACCATATAAAATGCTATCTATTAATAAATTTAAAACCAAGTTAAAAGCTGCAGTGATTAAAAGTGCCGATTTTCTGTCAATGTGTTGATTGTTATTGTTTCGACTCAATCTTGTATTTTGTATTATTTAGATATGTGTATATAGTACATGTTGCCTGTTATTACTTACACTATAGAAAAATTATACTTTTTATGTTTACGCATTGAATTACCTTACGTTTTTAGAGATTAATAATTGTTTTGTTTTTTGTTTGCTCTTATTTATATTGATAGGTATGGATGGAAGAACAGGTGGGCGGAAGCACAACTGAATCCCGCCTATTGGTTCACTAATATTTACTTTCCAAACTGTATGCTAAATGTTATTTTGTTAGTGAATAAAGATTATTATTAAAGATAATTATTATTATTATTATTATTATGATTTCACTTTTTTGTAGAGGGAAAAATTCTAAATTTACTAATGTTCACACTTAAAACTTTACGTTTCTCTAAGTTAAAATAATTAAGAAAAAGTAATGTGATTTTATAAAAATAATGACATACCATGGAATTGATGCAACAATTGCGGATATTTCCTGTTTTTCTTTAAAGATGAATTTAAAGCTTTAAACAAGTGTTTTCCACTCCCAGACTAAGCATGAAGTAAAATTTAGAGTTTAGAAAAGCCCCGTGAACATTTGTCGAGGGTCGCGCAGCGGCCCGAGACAAAGTTTCTGGGCTTTTCTAAACTCGAAATTTTACTTCATGCGCCACGCGTATAAAACACTGATTTCAAGTGAGGTTCAAATATACATAAATTTCACAATGTTTTAGTGTTTTATACGCGTGGCGCATGAAGTAAAATTTCGAGTTTAGAAAAGCCCCGAAAATTTGTCTCAGGTCGCTGCGCGACCTTCGACAAATTTTCACGGGGCTTTTCTAAACTCGAAATTTTACTTCATGCTTAGTCTGGTAGTGCAAAACACTCGTTTTAAGCTTCAAATTGAACTCTTTTAAAAAATAACGGATGTCGGAAAATGTACAGCTTATGCATATGTTTACCTAAAAGAAACATTTCCTGTATGTGCTGTGTTGTGAAACATATGTCGCAATATTTCGACAAATTAGTGAAATTTAAATAAAATTGTGCGATACATCGAATATTTGATGTTTAATTAATTTCTCACTTAACCTGTAGTGAAACATTTTTGAAATAATTCTGGATATTTAAAACACTTGGTTTGTTTCATTAGTTTCACTAGTTGCACTAGTTTCACTGGTGAAACAAACCAAGTGTTTTAAATATCCGGAATTATCGAATATTTACTAAAAGTGTTTTTTGCGAGAGGGAACATTTTTTTGCTCGAAGAAGAACTTTTACTGTAAGCAACGTGATATCGGCGATTTTAAGTGCTTTGTTCAAAACTGGTCTCGTGGCCGTTAATTATGCATTTGTGTAAGTAATTGGACCGGAGCATGCAAAATCATGTTTAATTCAAATCGCCTTCAACAAAACATAATCCCATCCTTCGCCTTTGCCTCCCCTTCGCCTCTCTGCAGCCCACCCCTGAAGGTCTACTATTTTATTCAAAACTTTGGAATTAACGTCCAACTCGAAGTACTTTCGTGTTAGTAAATCTTTGCTTAGGCACGAAATCGTGAAATTTTGATTTGATAAACCCAACAAAATGTAACTACGCCCTCCCACTCCTGGTCACATTTAATAAGTTTTGACCTAACTGACAAATGTGTGAGAAGTGGAGGAAATAATTGTTTTCTTGGACATAAAACAGCTCACAATATTTCTAATATTGCTAAAAGCGTCTATGAGTTTTTTTTGGACAAAACATGTTTTGTCCAAAAAATTCACAGAGCACTCTTAGCAATATTAGAACTATTGTGAGCTTTTCGTATCACAAAGAAAACGAATATTTCTTTTACTATTATTATAATATTAGATATAATGTGAGCTTTTTCCTCAAAATTTTACTTCATACATAAATTTTACAATATTTTTGTGTTTTATACGCGTGGCGCATGAAGTAAAATCTCGAGTTTAAAAAAGACCAGAAAATTTAAAGCTTTAAACAAGTGTTTTTCACTCCCAGATTCAGCATGAAGTAAAATTTCGAGTTTAGAAAAGCCCCGTGAAAATATCTTCGGATATTCGCAGTTTATTAAATGAGTTCCATTTGAAGCTTTAAATGGGGGTTTTCCACTCCCAGGCTAAGCATGAAGTAAAATTTCGAGTTTAGAAAAGCCCCGTGAAAATTTGTCGAGGGTCGCGCAGCGACCCGAGACAAATTTTCTGGGCTTTTCTAAACTCGAAATTTTACTTCATGCGCCACGCGTATAAAACACTAAAATGTTGTGAAATTTATGTTTATTTAAACTTCACTTGAAATCGCGTTTTATACGCGTGGCGCATGAAGTAAAATTTCGAGTTTAGAAAAGCCCAGAAAATTTGTCTCGGGTCGCTGCGCGACCCTCGCCAAATTTTCACGGGGCTTTTCTAAACTCGAAATTTTACTTCATGCTTAGCCTGGGAGTGGATAACCCCCATTTAAAGCTTCAAATGGAACTCATTTAATAAACTACGAATATCCGAAGATATTTTCACGGGGCTTTTCTAAACTCGAAATTTTACTTCATGCGCCACGCGTATAAAACACTGAAATGTTGTGAAATTTATGTTTATTTAAACTTCACTTGAAATCGCGTTTTATACGCGTGGCGCATGAAGTAAAATTTCGAGTTTAGAAAAGCCCAGAAAATTTGTCTCGGGTCGCTGCGCGACCCTCGACAAATTTTCACGGGGCTTTTCTAAACTCGAAATTTTACTTCATGCTTAGCCTGGGAGTGGAAAACCCCCATTTAAAGCTTCAAATGGAACTCATTTAATAAACTACGAATATCCGAAGATTAAAGTATATACGCTGCAATTGAGATATGTATACTTAATAGAAAAACTCCCTGTACATACCCTAGTTAACAAAAAAACGATGGCTGTTAAAAGTTAGAAAAGTTTAATTTTGTTACAGTGTTTTGTTAAGTCATTTTAAGAAGTGGAAATGTTTGTAAGATATTTTTTAACAAGGCAAAATATATTTTAAACGGTTTCTGACATCAAAGAAATGATTTAAAAAAAAAATATAAATTTTGATCAAAAAATTGCAATTTTCATAAGGTACGAAACAATCCAATTTTTTATAGAGAATTTTTTATTTAAAAAAAAATCTAAAAAAATTAAGAGCCAATCTTAACAACATTCGAACTAATGTAAACTAATTATTTTCTTAATAAAAACATATTTTATCCATTTTTTTATCACTTTTAAATGTCACAGAATATTGACAAACACACTAAAATTCTATTTTGAGCGCTCGTACTTAGCGTAATCTTTAAGCCTCAAACAAATTTGATACCTAAAATTAACGCCCATTAAATCCTTAATCGCTTACTGGTTGAATTAATAAAATCAGTTAGGTATTTTATGAATTAAAGCAGTTTAAATGGAATAAGGGAAAAATCAGAAAATTTGCTTTTTCGAATAAAAACTTGATTAAAACTTGAATTTCAAAAACAAATATGAATTGTTTTAATAGTATATATTTATTATTAACTGCGCCTCAAATTAATGTTACTTACGTATTATAATCTTTACAATTATGATCATGGTTAATGTTGAAAGTTGGAATTTATTTTTTCTAAGCACAGTAAAGTGGTTCTAACAAGCGGAAATTTTAGTGAAATAATTTTTTTAACAAAAAATACTTGGTTCAAGCTATTTCTAATGTAAGGAAGAATATCTATATTTTTTTTTAAATTAAAATAATATTAAATTTTCATAAAAAATTTGCAATTTTCGTAAGGGGTAGGTATGAAAAAAATGCAGATTTTCACATAAAAAAAATATTTTTTAAAGAATCCTAAAAAAAATCATAGACGCTTTTATTAATATCAGAAACGATGCGAGCTATTTATTTTCTACAGAAAATAATATTTCATTCATTTTTTTCCACTTTAAAAATTACAGAATATTAACAAACTCACTAAAACTTAAGGTTGAGCGCTCGTACTAAGCACAATTTTTAAGCCTTGGCAAAATTTGATACCTAAAATGAACGCCTATTAAATCCGTAATCGCTTACTTTTTAAATGAATTAAATCAGTTAGGTATTTTATGAATTAAAGCAGTTTAACTAACTCACTAATAAATAATAATACAAAGAGCGACACGTACTGCGATATTGACCCCGACAAATTCAACGTATATTTTGCAAATGTAGCGAATAATCTAATTAAAGATATTCCAATGTCTACCCAAACACCCCTTACGCTCATGTCGAAGTATCAAGTTACGTGCTCAGAGTACTTCCAATTCAAGGAAACTACATTTATAGTAATCAGAGATGTAATAAAAAGTCTAAAAAACTCCCAATCGAAAGATATTTATTTTCTTACAGCAGATCTAATAAAAAAAGTTTATGATACCATCACAGTACCTCTCACTAAGTTTATAAATTGTTGCATTAAAGATTGCATATTTCCAAATTCGTTAAAAATGGCTCGTATCACTCCTATACATAAAAAGGAGGATAAAGGAGACACAAACAACTATAGACCCATAGCCATACTACCTGTAATAGCGAAGATATTTGAAAAAGCTATGCTGGCCCAAGTATTAGACCACCTTGAAAAACATAACATACTGTCTGATTCTCGATATGGTTTTCGTAAGGGAAAATCCACTGCCAGCGCGATTGTCGACTTCATTAATAATGTCCTGCAAGGCTTCGAGTCGAATATGCATACCACTGCAACTTTCCTGGACCTCAGCAAGGCCTTCGACTGCCCGGATCATGGTGTTCTCTTACGAAAACTATATTTCTATAACTTCCACCCTAGCAGCTGTCGACTAATAGGATCCTACCTACACCATAGACGACAAATTGTCACCATAGATAGTAAACAATCGAGGGAAAAGTACCTCATGGTGTACCCCAAGGATCTATTCTCGGGCCTGTACTTTTTCTCATTTACATTAACGATCTCTCGTCTACAGCAACAGCTTCCACCTTGTTTCAGTTTGCGGATGATACCACCTTTACAAACAGTTCACTTGACCTTTTACACGCGACTGAGCAGCACAATAAATCGAAAAATGACGTCATTCATTGGTTTGAGACGAACAGATTAATCCTTAATCCAAACAAAACAGTCAACCTACTATTTTCTTTACGTACAGACGCACCTGAACAAACGCCAGCTAAGTTTCTCGGTGTCTGTCTCGACAATAGGTTGACATGGAATAACCAGGCAGAGTCAGTAGCTCACAAAGTATCTCGTTCCATATTTTTACTGCGGCACTTAAAGGTAAGCCTCCCTCCGAGTGCTATACGTACTGCGTACCTCGCAGTATGCCAATCACACCTGGTATACGGGATTCTTGCATGGGGACACACACCTATATTGAATCGTATGTTTGGTCTACAAAGAAGGGCAGTACGTATAATTTCTAAAATATCAGGACGACTGCAAAGCCAAATATACTGAGCTAGGCATTCTAACTCTCCCCTCGCTGTACATACTGGAATGCTTAGTCCATGTTCGGAAAAACATCACAGAATACGACCTGCACTCGCTGAGATATCGCCACGACACAAGAACTGCGTCAAAAATTTGTCTAAATCACATGCGTCTCAATAAGTCACGGAATGGCACCAATTACTACGGGCCAAAAATATACAACTTGCTACCAGATATAATTAAGTCAGAAAATGAGGCAAAATTCAAAATTACGATAAAGAAATACTTCGCTGCCAAAGCATTCTACACATTAAATGAATGTCTTATAAATGACTACAGTAACGTATCCAGCACAGTCGAATTTTAACACATTTACTCTTTATTTATTGTATGTAAGTCTTAAGTTAATTTTAATTGTAACTACTCATAATTAAAATTTAATAATTTAATAGCACTAATAATGTAAAGTAAAGTAAAGTAAATGGAATAAGTGTAAAATCGGGAAATTGGCTTTTTCGAACAAAGACTTGATTAAAACTTTAATTTCAAGAACGAATAAGGATTGTTTTAATAGAATTTACATTTTTTCAAATTAAAAAAAAATAAAATTTTCATCAATAATTTGCAACTTTTGTAAGGGGTAGGTATGGAAAAAAATGCAGATTTTCACATAAAAAAAAATATTTTTTAAAAAATCCTAAAAAAATCATAGACGCTTTTATTAATATCAGAAACGATGCGAGCTATTTATTTTCTACAGAAAATAATATTTCATGCATTATTTTCCACTTTTAAAAATTACTGAATATTAACAAACTCTCTAAAACTTAACTTTGAGCGCTCGTACTAAGTGCAATTTTTGACCGTCAACAAAATTTGACATCTAAAATTAACAAGATAAATTCAAATTCAAAACTATTTGAATTCGAGAAAATAAGCTTACGCTTCTTATAGTTTGCACACTTTAAATATAATATATAAAATTACGAAAAAACTATTCGTGAAAATGCAAACAGTGTCTTAATTAATAAGACAATTTAAGACGATAAATATCCATTAAAACAACTACTTCCCGTGCAAATACACCTCCGGATATTGAATTATACAATGAAATATTTAAAATCTTATTTAATTTGATTTGTTACAACGCTGTATTAAAGTATATGTAACGTTTACGTCAAATTCTCTTCAAATCAACTAACAATACAATTTAAAATGAAAGGAGAGATAGCGATAAATTAGAAGTGAAAGGACTTGGATTAAAACTAATGTCTTAGGCCATCTATAGACGCATTTCGAGATGTATCTCTCTTCAGTATAGCTTTGCTTATGACGTTTAAAAAAAAATCATTTTTGTGTACCTGATCATTTCACACACAACACTTTTTCCAAGTAAGTTTGTATTAATTATATTCCTAATTTTTTTTTAAACGTCATATGCAAAGCTATACTGAAGAGAAATAAATCTCGAAACGCGTCTATAGATGGCCTAAGACATTAGTTTTAATCCAAGTCCTTTCACTTCTAATGTGTTGCTATATCTCCTTTCATATTAAATTTGTATTGTTAGTTGGTTTGAAGAGAATTTGACCTAAACGTTACATATACTTTAATAGAGCGTTGTAACAAATCAAATTAAATAAGATTTGAAATATTTCATTGTATAATTCAATATCCGGAGGTGTATTTGCACGGGAAGTAGTTGTTTCAATGTATATTTATCGTCTTAAATTGTCTTATTAATTAAGACATTGTTTGCATTTTCACGAATAGTTTTTTCGTAATTTTATATATTATGTCTAAAATTAACACCTATTAAATCCGCAATCGCTTACTTTTTAAATGAATTAAATCAATTAAGTCTTTCGATGTAAAAACTTTATTTACCTCAATACCAACGTCGGAATTAAAATCAGTTATAATCAATTTAATTAATAAGTCAGATAACAACAATGACGAAAAGTCCGAAATGATGAAATTGGTCAACATCTGCCTACAACAAAATTACTTTGAGTTCAATGACACCATATATACGCAAACTGATGGCCTACCTATGGGGTCACCATTATCCCCCCTTTTAGCCGAAATTTTCATGGCCGATTTTGAACAATCAATGTTCAGCAATCCTGATTTTAAAAATAAAAATAACATTTTATTCTGGAGTAGGTATGTGGATGATATTTTTTGCATTTGGACAGGCACAAACCGACAATTAAATTCTTTTGAACAATATTTAAATTCAATAAATCGAAAAATTCAATTTACATCAGAAACAGAAATCAACAATAGTTTAAACTTTTTAGATTTAACAATAGATAAAACTGACACTAACCATTTAAAATTTAAAATATATAGAAAAGATACATTTACTGACACAATAATCCCCAATTCTTCAAATCACACAAACCAAATTAAGTTTAGTACATTTAACTCATACATAAATCGGCTAATAAACATCCCATTGAGTAATCAAGATTTCGCCATCGAATTAGCAACCATAAAAACAATAGCTCGCAACAATGGATATAATGCTGAAATTGTTGATAACATCTTAAAAAAGAAAAAGAAAAAACAATTGATGAAACACTTCTATATCGAAGAAATTAATGAAATAAAATGGGCCAAACTTAATTATGTTAAGGATTTGTCAAATAAAATTATAAACAATATAAAGGGTAATGAATTTCGCATCATATGCACTAACCAGACAAATTTAGGAAAACTACTAATAAACAATAAACCCCCATAGACAAATTAAAAAAGTGTGGAGTGTACGAACTAAAGTGCAGTGAATGTGATGCATTATACATAGGACAAACAGGAAGAACTTTTCAGACAAGACTAACAGAACATAAAAAATCAATTATAAATAACAAACAGTGTACAGGGATTTCAAAACATTGTATAATTAACAACCACTTTATAGATGTTAATAATTTCAAAATTCTATATTCAGGTAATAAGGGCCGTAATTTAAACCTCAGGGAAGGCCTAGAAATAAATAGGGCAATAAAAGACGGAAAACACCTCGTCAACGACAATGAGGATATTTGGAATTCCCCAATCTTAAAATCCCTTATTACCTGACTATATATAAGCTTGTCGGTATCTTTTGTAAGTCACTCCTGATAATGCTGTAAAACGCGAAACTAGTCGAGTAAATAGTAAAGTAAAAAATTGTGAGACAAACCAAGTGTAATTTAATTTAAACCTTCATTATCAATATTTAAACATGTTTCACCAAGTGATAAGTGAGAAAATTATTCAAGAAATAAATCAGTTAGATATTTTATTAAATTAAAGCAGTTTAATTGGAATAAGTGAAAAATCGGGAAAACTTGCTTTTTCGAACAAAAACTTGATTAAAACTTGAATTTCAAGAACTAATAAGAATTGTTTCAATAGAATATATTTATTATTAAATGAGCTTTAAATTGATGTTAATTACGTATTGCAATCTTTAAAATTGAAGCCATGGTTGATGCTGAATGTTGGCATTTATTTTTCCTAATCATAGTGAAATAATTTTAACAGGCGGAAATTTTAGTGAAATAATTTTTTTAAACAAAAAATACTTGGTTCAAGCTATTTCTAATATTAGGGAGAATAACTATAATTTTTTTAAAATTTAAAAAAAAATAAAATTTTCATTAAAAAGTTGAAACTTCGTAAGGGGTAATGTAAAAATGCAGATTCTCTCAAAAATTTTTTTTTTAAAATCCTAAAAAAATCACAGACGCTTTTATTAATATCAGAAACGATTCGAGCTATTAATTTTCTACAGAAAAAATTTCTCATCAATTTTTTTCCGCAAATCTTATGGAAAAATGCAGATTTTCACATTAAAAAAAATATTTTAAAAAAATCAGAGACGCTTTTATTAATTTCAGAAACGATGCGAGCTATTAATTTCCTACAGAAAAATATATTTCATCAATTTTTTTCCACTTTTAAAAATTACGGAACATTAACAAACTCACTTATATTTAACTTTGAGCCCTCGCACTTAACACAATTTTTACGCCTCAACCTCAAACAAATTTGATACCTAAAATTAACGCCCATTCAACCCGTAATCGCTTACTTTTTCAATGAATTAAATCAGTTGGGTATTATGTGAATTAAAGCAGTTTAAATGGAAACAATGAAATAAACGAGACATTTGCTTTTTCGAACAAAAACTTGATTAAACTTGAAATTGAATTTGAGTTCAGTATTCCGCACTAGATACCCACAGACGCGTTTCGGACTTCAAGGTCCTCTTCAGTGTGGTCCCGATCCAGTGCTGTATATGCACTTTGTGCACCGTGTCATTGACGATGCCACTATGGGGCAGTAGATGGCGTTAGCTATCGATTTCATTTAATATTGATTAAACTTGAGTTTCTACAACGAAGAAGAATTGTTTCAATAGAATATGTTCGGTACAAACAAGCGGTTTTTCAATCGGTTGGCAACATATTCTCCTTTCCATATTTTCACCCTTTTTTGCCGAGCACAACTCCCCACCCCATCCTTGTTCGATCCGCTGATCGAGTGAGGGACTCGTAAAAACACAGTCACACGCGACGGTCGATCTCGCGCCACCCTGGCGATTCTGTGAAGTAGTGCCGATCGTGCCAATCACCCCGAACCGGAAGCTGTAAGGACTCGGAGCTTGACACCCAAAAGGTCAGATCCCTTTTCTACTCCCTTACAGGTTCTCCGACTTTGTTGTCGGCCGCCGCAAAAAAACCGCTACGCGTTTCACGGCAGCTCACGCTGCGAGTTACCAGACTCCGTAGGGCACAAACACCCCCCTTCAAACAGAATATATTTATCATTAAATAAGCGTTAAATTGATATTAGTTACGTGTTACAATATTTTAAATTGTGATTATGTTTGATGTTGAAAGTTGGAGTTTATTTTTTCTAAGTATAATAAAGTTATTTTAGTTTCAGCGGAAATCATAGTGAAATAATTTTTTTCCACCAAAAATTCTTAATTCAAACTATTTCTAATGCTAAGGAGGATAACTCAAATCAAATTCAATTCTTTATTCAAGTGAGGAAAAATATTTAATAATAATGTACAGTGTCCAAACCGATAGTGTCAATTACTACATAACTAAAAATAATAAGATTGATAATGAATGGAATTATAATAATGTTACTTGTGTTACATTTTTTTAAAAATAAAATTTTTCATCAAAAATTTGCAACTTTCATAAGGGGTAGGCATGGAAAAA
The DNA here is from genome assembly GCA_932526585.2 of Philonthus cognatus. Lineage (NCBI taxonomy): Eukaryota > Metazoa > Arthropoda > Insecta > Coleoptera > Staphylinidae > Philonthus > Philonthus cognatus. The sequence continues at coordinate 179,553,022 of OW052241.1, forward strand.
ATCCAGATTTTCACACAAAAACAAATATTTTAAACATTAAAAGTGCGATTCTTTTCGCAATCTACAACAAGTTAGTCTTACAAAGACTATATCAAACACTCATTGAAACAACTACTTCCCGGGCTAATACCCCGACGGACATTGAATTATACAACAAGTGTTTGCTGTTACATACAGTAACCCACTGCAAATGTAACAATTTGGGTCAAATTATTCAGGCCATCTATAGACGCGTTTCAAGATTTATCTCTCCTCAGTATAGCTTTGCCATTCCCTCTAAACAATTTGACACCTTAGACTGGCGGTCACGTTACCGTAGATTGCGAAAAGAATCGCACTTTTAATGTTTGAAGTATTCTGCAACCAAGAATTGGCAATTTCATTTATACTAATGTTTGAACGGTAACGTGACCGCCAGTCTAAGGTGTCAAATTGTTTAGAGGGAATGGCAAAGCTATACTGATGAGAGATAAATCTCGAAACGCGTCTATAGATGGCCTGAATAATTTGACCCAAATTGTTACATTTGCAGTAGGTTACTGTATGTAACAGCAAACACTTGTTGTATATTATTTTTTTTTTTTTTTTTAATTTATTTGTAAAAGACATATGTTTTACATGTATTACAATTGTCAAAGGAGAAGAAAAACACTGATATAAAATACTTGATAATATAAACATGAAATACCATAAATTAAAATTACAATTAAAATTATTCACATATTTGAGGAGCTTACTTATAGTATGTCTTTAAAAGTCTCATGCAAAAAATCGCTTACTGAGTAATACGCCTTTTTAATTAGTAGTCGTTTTAACACATTCTTAAAAATATTTTGTTGCTTTATTTTTTTGAGGGAAACTGGTAGTTTATTATACAGCGTGAGACATCGATAATATGGTCCCTGTTCATAAAGATATGTATTGTGGAGTGGAACACTTATGCTATCTATATTTAATGTCCGTCAGGGTATTAGCCCGGGAAGTAGTTGTTTCAATGAGTGTTTGATATAGTCTTTGTAAGACTAACTTGTTGTAGATTGCGAAAAGAATCGCACTTTTAATGTTTGAAGTATTCTGCAACAAAGAATTGGCAATTTCATTTATACTAACAAATATTTTCTTAGAAATCCTAAAAAATCACAGACGCTCTTATTAATATAAGAAACAATGCAAGCTATTTAATTCGTTCAGAAAAAAATATTTCGACCAACTAGTTAGTAAAGTAATTTTTTTTCAAGCGAAAATTTTAGTGAAATTATTGTATGAAATAGAACCATATACGAGGGTTGCCTTTTATATTTCGGGATTGGGCAACCCTAGTGTTGCAATCTGGCAATTGAAAGCTCTATCGTAAAGTTTGACATTTTTGAGGTTATACGTACTCAGAACGTTTTGACATATAAGCGTTATTTGTGTCGTTTACACCAGGGCTGTGGAGTCGTTGGATACAGTATCCGACTCCGACTCCGACTCCTCAATTTAAGATAAAACGACTCCAGCTTCAACGTCCGACTCCAACTCCGGTGATTATTAGCAAATCTTAAGGATTAAAGGGTACTATTAAAAACGACATGTATGTACAAGAAGTTTAAATATCGCTCCGCATTCAACGTTCCTTGATAAAAAAAATGGTCCTATTATGGAATCACCTAACACACCAAGCCACACATTAACTGCAAATCTTTGTTGGAATCTGCATTCTCGAATTTAAAGTGGATTCTCAGTATCCCAGTAATGGTCGTTTTTTCGGTTGGAGATTCCGTTGTTGTTGAATTTGATTCATCACTCCAAAGAATTAAATTTAATAAATGTTGATTGTTGCTAAGCCAATTACAGAATACTATCCTCCTGTCAGAATCACCATCTCTTAAACCTTGTACTAACTTAATTTTATATGGTCTCATTTTATACTTGGCATACTTATTCCTAAGTCAGCCACCGCTTCGCGTATTGAATTACGTGGATGTGCTCTAAAATAGGCCAATATCAATACTTCATTATTATCTTCTCTTTCTTGTCTTCTCCTTCCTCATTTATTATTAAAACACCCATTTCTCCGTAAATTTTGTTCAAGTCTTGCAGAAGTGCGATAATGTGGTTGTCTTCTTTCTGGATACATGTATCCATAAGTGATACTAGCTTCTCTAGAATTATCGTTGCACCTAACGAAGACTTTTAGCATATCCATTTTTTCATCATTAGAATAGTAATTATCACCCATCTCTAAAGATTTGGATCATCAACACGCAAGACGGGAAGTTACTACACCACTTTGACATTAAAGCGTTAACAAATTGTTTTATGTCAATTGTTATCCATGGCAACTGATAAATTTCATTTATTTGCAATTGTCGCGTTACTTGTATAATGAAGGGGTACTTATGTGGTATAATTATAAAGCTAAGGTTATTACCTATTTCAAATAAACAAAATATACAGGGTGTTCTATTAAAAAAAATGAAGCTAATAGCTTTCACGTGTTTATTTCATTTTCAATTGTTTTTCTGACAATGCTACTGAATAGATCATGAAAAATACTAAAACTATTGTCTTTAACTTTTTTTTCTATCTGTACTATTAACGGACATATGTGCTGTGTCACAATAAATCAAACAGACTATATTTCAAAATTATCGAAAATTTAAACATTTCATCATTAGATTGTTGAAAATTAATAGAAATCTTAAAATTTCATGAAAAACCTCAATATTTTCAAAGTTAAAGAATATTTAGTAAATTCATGAAAATTGCCAAGAATTTTGAAAATTCGAAATTTTAAAAACTTATGTATGGAAATTTCGGAATTCAAGAAACCCGTCAAAATTTCGAAAATTGAACGAAATCTACGAACAGCGTTAAAAATCAACCAAAACATTGGAAATTCGGAAATTCGGGAAACCGGTCAGAATTTTGAAAATTAAACGAATTAAACAAAAAGCGTCAAAAATCAACTGAAACATTAGAAATACATGTAAAATTGTGAAAACTTTGATAATTTTAAATTAACTTAAATTGTGAAAAATTCATGAAAACCGTCGAAATTTTTAAATGTAACGAACATTTAGAAATTTTACGATAACTATTAAGATTTAAAAACGAATGACGAAAAGTCATGATAAATGTTCATGAATATTAACTAAATAATTTAAGGAAAATTCATGAAACATTCCATCGAAAATTAAAAAAACTCAGGAAAATCATTAGATTATTGAAAATTATCAGAAATATTCAAATTACATGAAAAACTTCAACATTTCTTAAGTTAAAGAATATTTATTAAATTCATAAAAATTGCCAAGAATTTAAAAAATTGAAAATTTTAAAACTTATGTAAAGTATCGAAACTTTCAGAATTTCGGAAAATTTCGGAAAGTTTTAGAAATTCAGGAAACCCGTCAGAGTCTGAAAATTGAACAAAATCTAATAAATTTACGAAAAGCGTTAAGTTAAAAATCAATTAAAATATTGGAAATACATGACAAATTGCGAAAACTTAATAATTAACTAAAATCTTGAAAATTCAACATTTTCAAAAAACTAAACGAGTGTCTTCCACTCCCAGACTAAGCATGAAGTAAAATTTCGAGTTGAGAAAAGCCCGAAGAATTTGGATTTGGACGCGCAGCGTTCAAATCCAAATTCGGGCTTTTCTCAACTCGAAATTTTACTTCATGCGCCACGCGTATAAAAAAATGATTTATTTAAAAGTTAAATAAAATGCTAACAATTCTTACTTAATAATTTCATCACTTCTCGTAGTTTTTGTAAAATCTCACCATTTTTGACAATTTTCGACTTTTTTTCGACATTTTATCACTTTTCGACAATTTTCAAAGGATTAACATTTCAGAACTTAAATAAACGTTTTACATATTAAAGTAATAAACCTGTATCATTTTCAACTAAAAATAACTAATAACCGTATATTTTGTTTAAAAAAATGTATTCTTTGTTTTCGTTATTGATGCATAATTTTAATGTGCATACAAGTAAGTATTTTGTAGATTTGAAAAATAACGTACAAATACATATAGTTATAATAAACAATACAAAAATACAATTAAATCAAGTAAATAACTGGTATATGTATACATTGATATTGATGTTTGAAATAATAACAGCAAATATAAACAATAGATTATTATATCTCCTAAATAGGGTGGATTTATTGTAAACTCTACGTATGTTGTTGTATTTATAATCAAATGAGAATAATTTTATATATAAAATAAAAATCCAATTAAATTGTTGTTGTATTTATAATCAAATGAGAATAATTTTATATATAAAATAAAAATCCAATTAAATTGAAATAATACCTAAAACAATGAAGAGCTTTGCTTAAATAAAGATATGAATATCATAACAAGGTATGCATTTTTTATATTATGGTATCCACATATCGACGTTTATTGTATGTACAGTTGGGATAATCTCAAATTGATAGTGCCAATAATATAAAATTTTCCCCGTTGGCTGGATAAATCATGATTTAATCTGAGGAAAATAAGCCATTTTATCCCTAAGACCCGCGCAATTTAAGGTGACCCCGAATGTATATGCACTAATAATCGTATTAATTCAATAAGTCCACTAGCACTATATTATTTTTAAACGTTACAAATTAGACATAATTTATTATTATATGTAAAACCAATAATTTTACACAAAATATATTAAAAAATACTTATTTTTAATCATAAATTTAGAGTTTAAATGCCTATCGAGACTTAATAAGAAGCTATAGGTACAGCATTTTTAAATTACGATTAACGAATAGCGTTACCTGAAGTGTTACGCTCAATTATCGTCCATCTTGTACTTTTTATTTCGATTTGTCCGGAGTCGGAGTCGTAACTAATTTTCGACTCCGCGACTCCGACTCCGACTCCGACCAAAATGCCTAAACTCCGACTCCACGACTCCGACTCCGACTCCGACTCCACAGCCCTGGTTTACACTAACTTAAAAGATTTATCTCGGCCAAAGAATGGAATTAAATCGTGAACATTTTCGTGCGATTATTTTTTACAACTTTCGACGTGGATTAACTCAACAACAGTGCATGGATGAACTTAATTCAATTTTTGGCGATGAAGCTCCATCAAGGACCAGTGTTTATCGATGGTATGGTGAATTCAACCGAGGTCGTAGTTCACTCCAAGACGAATTGCGTGGAGGTCGTCCAAAATCAGTTGTTGTTCCGGAAACCATTGATGCTGTACGCAAACAAATATTGCAAGATCGTCATGTGACCTACCGTGAGATTGAGACAACCTTAGGCATTAGTGGGACCAGCATACATTCAATATTGCATGAACATTTGACTGTCAAAAAAATTTGTTCGCGTTGGATCCCACACAATTTGTCAATCGCTCAAAAAAAGGCTCGTGTCGATTGGTACAAATAAATGCTCAAAAATACGATTGCGGTGCTTCGAAGCACGTCTATGACATCGTGACAGGTGATGAATCATGGATTTACGCGTATGAGCCCGAAAGTAAACAGCAGTCGACCGTATGGGTGTTTCAAGATGAGCCAAATCCAACAAAAGTTGTTCGCGCACGAAGCACTTCCAAGCAAATGGTCGCCTGTTTTTTCGGAAAAACTGGACATGTCGCAACCGTACCACTAGAACAACGCAGAACAGTCAATTCTGAGTGGTACACAAGCATTTGTTTGCCAGTTGTCATCCAAGAAATCAGGAAAACCAACCGCCGAAAACGGATCACTCTTCACCACGACAATGCGAGCTCTCACACATTGGCTCAAACAACTGGATTTTTGAGCACGCAAAACATCGATTTGATGAATCATCCGTCGTATAGTCCTGACTTGGCACCGAATGACTTCTTTTTATTCCCATTCGTAAAAAATAAAATGAGAGGTCAACGTTTTTCGACACCTGAAGAAGCGGTTGATGCGTTCAGAATGCATGTTTTGGAGATACCTCAATCAGAGTGGCAATAGTGCTTCGACAATTGGTTCAAACGCATGCAAAAGTGTATAGATCTTAATGGGGAATATTTTGAAAAATAATAAAGCGATTTTCAATGATTAATATTTATTTTTGTTCTCTAATCCCGAAATATAAAAGGCAACCCTCGTATATATGAACATCTTTATTCAGACAATTACTATAAAATTATATAACACATATATATTTATCTATCTATTTACACTATGGGGTTAGTCTGTCTAGGCTATCGACCAGAGGTCTTTCTGCCCTGTCTAAAATTTATTTTATTTAAAACAATGTGATAGAATGTTAGGCTTGTGATCTGTTTTGATGAACGGTACAAATGAATTGATGTATAGCGAGAGTAGGATGTTTGTATTTGGGATGGATATTTAGGTTTCTATTGTTTAGGAGTTCTAGGTTATAGGTATTGGCAGCGATTTTTTCGCTGAGGGTTAATATGCGTTGGGAGATTGGTGTTACTTGAGTAGTTTCGTAGAGGATGATGTTTGATGGATTATGGAGAGGATTCGTTGGGTGAGTTTTGTGAGGATTCGTAGGGCGATCTTTCGGCGACTTGGATATGGTGTGAAATTGAAGGACGGATGTAAAGGAATAAAATTGCACCATAATCTAACAAGGGTCGGCAAATCGATTTGTATATTTTAACTGCTGTTTTTGTGAAAATTCTTTCTTGTTTATACGTTAAAGATCGGAAATGCCTAGCCCTTGTTTTCATTTTGGTTTTAATGGATTTGGTATGTGGGAAAGTTTTGAATCAAATTCGATGCCTAGGTATTTACAGGAAAAGGATGGAAGAATAGTGGTGTTGTTGATTATTATTGTAGGAGATCGTATAGTGATTTTATGGTAAGGAATGAATAATTTGGTTTTAATTGTATTCGCCATTTATTGCACCATTTTTGTATGGAATTAAGAGAGTTTTGAAGGAGATTTTGGGATTGTTGAAGCGTTGGAGATGAAATAGAGCTATTTAAGCGTAATAAGTGAAAAATAAAGAAATTTGTTTATTTGTATAAAAAAATGGATGCAATATTAAATTTAAAAAACAAGTTAGGTTAGGTTAGGTTATCTTAGGTTAGGTTAGGTTATCTTAGGTTAGGTTAGGTTATCTTAGGTTAGGTTAGGTTATCTTAGGTTAGGTTAGGTTAGGTTAGGTTGAAGGCACCGAAGTGCGTCCTGTGCGCCGAGAAAGGGGAAGCGTCCGAGCACTTTCGCGGGAGCAAGGGCTGCCAGGCGTTTAAACGTGCCCAAGAGGCAATGGAAGGTGCTTCAGGTAAACCTGAACAGGTGTAAGGCGGCGCACGACCTGCTGCAGCAACACATGGTAGAGAAGGGGGCCGAAGTTGTGTTAATATCCGAGCCTAACAACGCAAGAATGGGTGATGCCGGATATAGGGACGAAGTTGGGGGGGATGTGGCGATCATCCTTGGCGAAGTGGCAGGAAAGAGGGCAACGGGATGGGGCACAGGGGGGAAGGGAATCGTGTGGGTAAGAGTAGGTGAAATAGTCTTTTTTAGTTGCTACTGCTCACCGAACGTCACCTTCGATGAGTACAGGGCGTGGTTAACGCGGTTGGAGGAGGAAGTCCACAGACACCGGGGGGCCCAGAGAGTGATCACCGGGGACTTTAATGCAAAGTCCAGCTGTTGGGGACCGGTGGCCACAGATAGAAGAGGGCGGGAAGTGGTTGAGATGTTGGCAACGGCGGAGCTGACCGTGGCAAACGTGGGCTCTAAACCCACGTTCACTAGGGGGGCGTCGAAATCATGGATCGACATTACAGCCGTCGATGAACCCCACCTAGCTACGAACTGGCAGGTCCTCGATACGGTCACACTAAGCGACCACGGCCTCATCACGTTCGAGACGAGGCACGATAGTTCTCCTGACAACGTCGCAACGGAAGCCCGGTGGAACGTCAGCCGGTTGGACATGGACAAGCTCGGAAGAGCTCTAGCTGGCACCACAATAACAGGGGCGACAGCGGACGAGCAGGCGGTCTCCCTGGTTGACAAGGTGAGGAAAGCGTGCGAAATAGCGATGCTGAGGAGGACGCTCAGGGGCAAAAAGGGCGTGTATTGGTGGAACGTAGAAGTGGCGGCTGCTAGATTAGCGGCCCTTAAGGCACGCCGAGCGCTAATCAGGGCCCGGGGCAGGGGGGACGCGACGGAGGAGATGACAGTGGTCTTTAAAGGCCTGAAAAAGGCACTGAAGGACGCCATAATAAAAAGCAAGGACACTATGTGGAAGGAGCTCTGCGAGGAGGTAGAAGCCGACCCCTGGGGGAAACCCTATAAAATAGTTAGCGGGAAGCTAAGGAAGAGAACGCCTGACCCGGAAGCGATGGTACCCGGAGGCACCAAAGCCGTTGTGGATGCGCTCTTCCCACTAAGGAATGGCAGAACAAGCATAGTAACTCCTCCAGGGGTCGACGAGACTGACGAGGCTGAGCCATTTATTACCGAGGAAGTACTCGAGGCCGCCAAAAACTTCCATGCAAGAAGGCTCCTGGGCCTGACGGGCTTCCGAACGAGGCCATCAGGGGAGCGGTCGAGGCGAACCCTGATCTCTTCACCAGGGTCTATAATAAATTCCTACAGGACCTAGTTTTCCCTAGGACATGGAAAAGAGCCCGGCTCGCACTAATTCCGAAGGGGAACAAAGCACCGAATAGCCCAGGCGGGTATAGACCAATTTGCCTCCTGGACGGGATGGGAAAAATCCTTGAAAAACTGTTAACAGCCAGGGTCGTCGACGAGATCGAGGCAGAGGGAGGATTTCACCCTCACCAGTATGGCTTCACCAAAGGTAGATCCACCGTCGATGCTATTGTAGCGATCAAGGAGATCGCACAGGGGGCAAACGAAGGCCCGCTAAGGAAAAGGAAGCACGTCGTAATGATCTGCCTCGACATCCAGAACGCTTTCAACACACTGCCATGGGAAGTGGTGAACAAGGTGGCCACCGATCGACTAAGCCGGGTTATGGCCGGGATGATTAGGTCGTACCTAGGATTTAGGGAAATCACCTACGAAGCGAGAGGTAGAAGCGAGCCTAGAGAGGTAGACCAGGGGGTCCCACAAGGATCGGTGCTGGGTTCTACGCTCTGGAACCTTGTTTACGCCGGAGTGCTGGGTCTGCAACTGCCGGACGGTGCCACCACATCGCGTTCGCGGACGACCTCGCAGTAATCGTCAGTCACAGAGAGATGAACATGGTTCGCTTCATTGCCCACGAGGCAACGAATAAGATTATTGGCTGGATGGAAGACAATGGGCTTAGGGTCGCAGCTCATAAAACCACGGCAGTCTGGCTGTCAACCAGAAGGGCGGGAAAAACCCAGCACGAAACGCTGAGGGTGGGAGACAGTGACGTCGAAATCACGAAAAGTGTTAAGTACCTGGGCGTATGGTTAGAGTCCAACCCGCGGCTAAGTAAACATTGCATGGAGGCCGCGGAGGCAGCCATCAGGACAGACACCGCAGTGGGGCGTATCATGCCCAACGTGGGAGGGCCCAGCGAAGGTAGACGGCGACTTCTGGCAAGCGTTGCTAGAGCGAAGCTGGATTACGCTGCACCGGTATGGGCGGAAACGGCTATGACATCCGCTAGAAACCGCAACAAGGCCAGAACAGCGCTTAGAGTGGGGGCGTTACGAACTATACGGACATATAGGACGGTGTCTACCGAGGCCGCAGAGCTGTTGTCATCAACAATACCTGTATGTAAGGGAGCGCGCAGAAGCGTTCTGGGAGGGAAGGGCGACAGGCGACCGAGCCAAGTCCAAAGAAACGGCACGCACCAACAGCATGCACAAATGGCAGGATAGGTGGGCAACCGGGGAAGGTTGGCTTAGGAAGCTAATTCCGGATATTAAGCCATGGGTGGAGAGGAGGCACGGGCTGGTGACCCATCACCTCACGCAGCTGCTTACCGGGCATGGGAGCTTCGCTTCTTATTTACATAGGATTGGGAAGGCCGAGAACAGCACGTGCAAATACTGCCGACTAGAAAACGATACCGCCGGGCACACACTCTACACATGCCCCAAATGGTAACCGGAACGAGAAGTCCTTAAGGGTAAGATCAGCATAGTCGACGAGCATATCGTAGCCCGCATGCTCGAAAGCGAGGAAGCTTGGGAAGCGGTCGTGGGGTTATGGGAAGTAAGTATGGGAAGTAAGTACAAGGACGTGGGGTTATGGGAAGTAAGTATGGGAAGTAAGTACAAGGACGAACGGGAGTAAACGGCAATTCCGCTCCCACTCGAAGAATGCCAAGAGCGCGATTCCGAGTGGAGACCAACGAGCGAAGAGAGGAAGGGTTTTTAGTGGGTAACTGCATTTGTCACTGCGGAGTCCCACACTGGCGGCACACCACACTAAGCCGCCGTAAGTGCGTAATGCATTTTCCAACCTCTTAAAAAAAAAGGTTAGGTTGATGGATGCAATATTAAATTTAAAAAAACAAGTTAGAAATATCTTAATCGATTGTATTTTGAATAATCTAAATTAAGTATTTCCATCATCAAAATTGTATTCGTAGTAGATGCTAAAAGTTGGAATTTAAATTTTTTTATTCGGCTGCATTTTTTTAAAGCATCGCTTGTTTTTGTCCAGTAGGTGCAATTTTTATTTCCGAGGGCGCGTTTTGTTGTTATGTATGTGATGATCGATCGTTGCGAGGGCGTGCCTCGGCACCCGACCCAGACACGGACCAACCACCTGTTTCCCTGTCCCTCTTTCACCCCGTCTATCTGTATTATAAATCCGAATCCTATTTCGACTCGAATTTGATATCTTGAATTTTCGCTCTAACAATCATTATCGTATTTTCCATCTCAAATAAAGAAAGCAGGAACAAAGCACAATACCTCTAGAGCTTAATCCAAACACAATATAAAAATTTGAAGGTATATTGTTTTTAATTTTATAATATGATTTACTTTATACAAAATTTCCAAACGTTTGCTGGTAAAACACTAAATTATAAAGGAGTTTAACAGCACATACCTTAATAATTTTAAATTAGAATAACACGAGAAATAGATATATAGTAGATAATTAGGGTTTGAAACTAGTAGCCCTAAGTTTTCAAAATTATTGCGTATGTATTTAGCAGAGCTGGGTAGGAATCGAATCCTTTTAGAGGATTGAAAAGAGGCATTTGAATACTTTAGTTCAACTGGATTCGTGATTCGGATTTATTACGTTTTTTTAAGAGGATTCGTATTCGAATCCAAATGTGGGTGATTCGAATCCTTATAAAAGGATTCGAATATTTATAAAAGGATTCGAATCCTTACAAAAGGTTTTCAATCGTCAAAAATAACTCGAATTAAATGTGAGGATTAACTTGAAAAATGTCATTCGTGTGTTTTTAAATTTCTCGTTAAATCAGTGTTTTATACGCGTGGCGCATGAAGTAAAATTTCGAGTTTAGAAAAGCCCAGAAATCACGGGGCTTTTCTAAACTCGAAATTTTACTTCATGCTTAGTCTGGGAGTGGAAAACACTCGTTTAAAGCTTTAAATTAAACTCTATAAAAAATAACAATGAATAACTAATGATTTTAAGAAAATAAGCAGAATTTAGAATACGTATACTTTAAAGAAAAACTCTATAGCACTTTTTTAAAGAGTTTAATTTAAAGCTTTAAATGAGTGTTTTCTTAATATAGTTTGATTTAAAACTTTAAACGAGTATTTTCACTCCCAGACTAAGCATGAAGTACAATTTCGAGTTTAGAAAAGTCCCGTGAAAAATTGTCGAGGGTCGCGCAGCACAGTGGGCGGAAAGCCCGAAAACGTGGCTAAAAGTCGAATTATGAACCTTTGATTTGAAGCCTATGGTTGGTGGGGATCGTTTAGGGACTAACCCCTCTACACAAAACCGTTAGGCCGAGCCCCCTGCGACTTGTGGTTGTTGAAATATTTCAGTCCCAAGTTGACCTGCGACGACGGAGTTTCGACGACGCGCGCGTGAGCCGATCTTAGTGAAAAGTTTATATTTATATAACTTGAAAGTTTTCATCAAAAAAGAAAGTCGAAAACATGGATTCGGTTCCTGGAGGTATGTAGAATATTACGAATATTTTGCTTTTTGAAAAAAAAAACGTTGCTCTGTTTGTTTATTGCATTTAATTATACATCGAAAAAGTGACTACTCGTTTGAAATAAAGTTGATGATATATATACCAAAAGTACCGAATCCCGCGGAATCCCGCGTTCATTCTGCGATGGACTTGAAGTATAAACTATTAGGAACAGATTGTGAAATAATCAGCGTCCAGTTTTGTCTAGCCTTGATGTGAGGTATTTTTTTCACACAGCGTGCTGGGTTCTACGTAGGTTTCTGACTCAAGCAGCTGCGTCCGCAGCGCGCTGACTGCTTGCCTCAGGTACCTGTAGCAAGCAGCTGCCTGCTGGGCGCTTCGCCCTTCTTGGAGCGGGCTCCTAGTGAGTGCAAGTGAGACAGCTCGTCTTATCTTTGCAATATAAAGGATATATTTATATACTTAAGGAAACCTGGTTGGATGGGATTGTATCAAACATACAATCCCAACCAAAAGTTTAATCCAATGATAATTTATGTACTTCCTAATACGTCAAAAATTTGAAAAAAATCAACTATGTTAAAGAAGTCGAGAACATTGAATTTATATAATAATAATGCTAAAAAGTTATTAACAAATTGGTAAAAAAGCATTGTTTTCAATAAATTTCTAATGACTTACTTTTTTTCTTTTTAAATAAATTCACGGATTTTTCCAAAACCGAATAAATTTTTTCAAAATTTTCTGTTTTTGAATTTTTTTTTTTTGGATTTTAAAAAATAACAAATAGTTCTGAATTTTGGATATGTTTTCGTAATAAGGTTCCACTCCACACGTAAGAAGTTTCCAGATGATTGAGCCATAGTTACAGCATTATTTTTTTTTCAAAATCAGCATTTTCAAAAATAGTAGAAAATTTTGAAAAAATTCATACGGTTTTAGAAAAATCAATAAATTCATTTAAAGAGAAAAAAAAGTAAGTCAAGAAATTTATTGAAAAACAATGGTTTTTTACCAGTTTGTTAATAACTGTTTAGCATTATTATTATGTAAAATCAATGTTCTCGATATCTTTAACGTAGTTGATTTTTTTTCAAATTTTTGACGTATTAGGAAGTACATAAATTATCATCGGATTAATCTTTTGGTTGGGAATGTATGTGTGATACATCCTTAATTCGAACTGCTGCTGCTGCTGTAATCAAATCTTAACTGAAAACTATCGAATATATGATGTAGTCTGCAAACAGAGCTCTATAATAGATGTTTTAACACAGTAAATATACATTAAATTATATGTACCCGTATGTTTTCAGGATCTCAGGATAAGTTTATGTTGTGGCCACGGACAAAGGGTATTTTCCACACTGCGAAACTGCATGACCTCGGACTTCAACGACCAAATGCTAAATTTTGAGCACGAATTATCGAAAGAAGCTAATTGTCCTGTGAAGATACGTTCCAATGCCAGACAGCAGTTATCAAAAGTGTTTTTTAAAATGCGTACGAAGTGGAAGGAGACCAAAGGCAACGAAAAATGTTTTCTCCACAAAAATGAGGATTGGCTAAATGTGGATGCTCTGTTATCCGCCTCCATCCAGCATTACTGTTACAGAAACTAGTTCAGACGTAAAATTACAAGATTTACTGGATCACACCTGCAAACGCCTCTTCCTCTCTTGTAGAGATTTCTTAAAATCACTCGTTACCCAGAGTCTCACAACAGAGTTGATATGTAAGTGGGGATGCGACGGAAGTTCGGGTCAAAGCGTATACAAACAAACATTCAACGATGATTCGGATTCGGACGCAAGTATATTTTTTACTTCGTTCGTTCCTCTTCGACTTGCCTTTCCTGATAGTGAATCTGACAAACTCAACAGCACAGTCATATGGGAAAATCCAAGGCCTTCGTCGATTCGATTCTGTCGACCAATTAGAATGCAATTCCTTCATGAAACTACTGAATTGACTGTAAGAGAACAAAAATATATCGAAGATCAAGTAGCTTCGCTGGAACCATACACAATGACTGTAGATGGCTCAGCAATAACTATCAATTACAAAATGCTGTTTACGATGATAGATGGCAAGGTATGCAACGCTGTTACATCGACATCTTCAGCAATGAGGTGCTACCTGTGCGGTTCCACATCGAAAGACTTCAATAATATCGACAAAATTCTGGAAAGGCCATTGAACGAGTCCAATTTGAGTTATGGTATGTCAACACTGCACGCGTGGATCCGTATGTTCGAGTGTTTACTACATATTTCCTACAAATTGCACCTCAAAAAGTGGCAGGCACGTAATGAGAATGATAAGGAATCAATTAATCGACGCAAGTTAGAAATTCAAAAAGAGTTCAATCGAGCTTGGGGCTCATCGTAGATCGACCAAAACCGGGTTATGGTAGCAGTAATGACGGTAACACGGCCAGGCGTTTCCATGAAAATTCAGCGGAAGTTTCGCTTATAACTGGTTTGAATGAACGGTTGATGGAGAGATTCCACGCAATTCTACAGGCGATATCCAATGGAAAAAATATCGATGTCGAAAAGTACAAAGAATACGCACTGGAAACAGCAAGAATGTATGTGGCCGAATACCCGTGGTATAATATGCCGACAGCAGTGCATAAGCTGTTGATCCACGGTTCTCAAATAATAGCTTCTGCATCTTTACCAATCGGGCAGCTATCTGAGGAGGCTCAGGAAGCGCGAAATAAAGACATCAAGAAATATAGAGAGGGATTCTCTCGAAAGAGCTCGCGGGAAAATACGATGCAGGACGTGCTGAACTGGCTCTTGGTGTCTCCGAGAACTTCCAACGAAAAGGATAAAAAAACTTTCACCTGATGTTCAGCGACTAATATCTTGTACTCAAGCAGAGACGCATTCAAGCGAGGACGAGGAATGTTACTCTGATTAAATTGTTTAAACATTTTGTCAAATAAAAGTTATTAATATAATCGTTCTTCAACAAAATGTCTCAAATTTGTGTACAGTGAACCCAAAAACTGAAATTTAGTATTTTTCGACTACATGCAATGGTATTTCGATAATCGAGCCGCCATATTTCGGCCGCCATTTTGTTTTCAAAAATTTGGATTTCGGATTTGTAATCAGCGACCTTCAAAACCCGCATATACCGATTTTCGTCAAGATCTGACACAACTTTCACATCCATGTCCGTCATTTTAGATCGGCCATTTTGTTGACAATAATTTAGATTTCGGATTCGTATTCAGTGACCTTGAAAACCCGGATATACAAATTTTTGTCAAGATCTGACACCTTTTTCACATTCATGTCCGCCATAATGGATCCGCCATTTTTTTCACAATAATTTGGATGTCAGATTCGTAAACAGCGATCTTCAAAACCCGTATATACCGATTTTCGTCAAGATCTGACACATTTTTCACGTCCATGTCCGCCATTTTGGATCGGCCATTTTGTTTACAATAATTTGGCTTTCGGATTCGTAATCAGCGACCTTCAAAACCCCTTTATGCCAATTTTTATCCCCATCAAAGGTCATTTGTAGTTTTGGCCACGTTTTCGGGCTTTCCGCCCACTGTGCGCAGCGACCCGAGACAAATTTTCTGGGCTTTTCTAAACTCGAAATTTTACTTCATGCGCCACGCGTATAAAACACTGATTTAACGAGAAATTTAAAAACACGCGAATGACATTTTTTAAGGTAATCCTCACTTGCGCGACCCGAGACAAATTTTCGGGCTTTTCTAAACACGAAATTTCACTTCATGCGCCACGCGCATAAAATACTAAAATACCGTAAAATGTATGTATATTTGAAATCACTTGAAATCAATGTTTTATACGGGTGGCGCATGAAGTAAAATTTCGAGTTTAGAAAAGCCCAGAAAATTTGTCTCGGGTCGCTACGCGACCCTCGAGAAATTTTCACGGGGCTTTTCTAAACTCGAAATTTTACTTCATGCTTAGTCTGGGAGTGGAAAACACTCGTTTAAAGCTTTAAATTAAACTCTATAAAAAATACAAAGAATATCTAAAGATTTGAATAAAATAAGCAGAATTTGGACTACGTATACTTTAAAGAAAAACTCTATAACACTTTTTTATAGAGTTTAATTTAAAGCTTTAAACGAGTGTCTTTTTTTAATATAGTTTAATTTGAAACTTTAAATGAGTGTTTTCCACTCCCAGACTAAGCATGAAGTAAAATTTCGAGTTTAGAAAAGCCCCGTGAAAATTTGTCGAGGGTCGCGCAGCGACCCGAGACAAATTTTCGGGCTTTTCTAAACTCGAAATTTTACTTCATGCGCCACGCGTACAAAACACTGATTTAAAGTGAAGTTCAAAAACCCTCAAATACATCTTTAATCAGAGTAACAGGGAATCAGATATTTAGTTTGTTATCAACGATGTTTAGTGTTAGTAATAAATAATTAGGATTTGAATATTATTGTTAAAAGAACTGGTAACGATATTTATATACTAATGGTTGCGAAAAAATTATAAAATCAAATTTATTCTTAAAGGATTTGTATTCGTGATTCGAAAAAACAGGATTCGAATCTTTGATTCGATTCATGTTTATCTCTTACGAATCCTTTATTCGAGTATTTGTGATTCGAATCATATTAGGTGATTCGGATTCGTGATTTGAATCCTTTTTACGAGGATTCGTCCAAGCTCTGGGCCCTGTTTCTCGAAAATAATAGTTAATAGTTTAATAGTTAATAGTTCAATAACTATTAGTACTCATAAAACATGTTTCTCGAAAAAAAATGTAATACTCTTAAAATGGACCACTATTATTAATAGTCTACTGATGTCACTTATATGTCAATCATTATAAATAATAATGAAAAAGAACGAAGGCGCAAAAATTTCAATTTTAAGAGAAATTTTTAAAGAAAAGGCAATTCTGTTTGCGGCCTTTTCTGATAGAGTTACAAAAGAATTAAAACAAACCACATGGAAGAATGTGGCCAACATATCGAAGAGTTTAAACATGATAGAAAGTGATAAACCTTACACGTACATTCGAGACACTTTTTGGCCAAACATTAGAAATTCGACTATGGTGAGTAGTAAGCACTTAATTTTTACAAATAATAACAATTTACAATTTATTTTATTCAGAAAAAAATTGATAACGCCAAACATACCGGCACTGGAGGAGGAATCCAAGCTAAGTTATCAGATATCGATAACTTAGTCTTGGATATTATAGGAAAAGAATCACCGGGCGTAGTTGGATTGGGAAAGGAAGATTCCTTAACGGAAGAAAACAATCCCTCGTTATTGATATTAGAATATAACTCAAGTGTTGATGATGTGCAAAGCATTAATAATGCTAATGAAGCAGAAACGTTTAAATCATTAGAAATGCCATCAACATCCAAAGGTTGTAATAAATGCAGTTCATATACTAATTTTATTAAACTACTACTGTTTTAGGACAATCTTTTCATACAAATTCAAAAAGAAAAAATGTTGAGGAAGAGAAATGTTTAAACAAAAGAAAATTAGAACTTAAAATTGAACAATTGGAATTACAAAATTATAAACTTAAATTAGAAATTTTCGAGAAAGACAGAAATTTAGATCTAAGTCATTCAAAATATGTTAATGAAATTTTACCAAAATAATTATATTTTCAAAATTTGTTAATGAAATTCTTCGAACCCATTTTTTTTTATTTTCATGTTATTTATTAAATATAAGAATAATTAGTAAATAAAAACTCAATTTTACTATCTTCTAAAGTGTCTAATAATATCTTGAAGTCTAATTTCTGCTTGGATTTGGATGGGATCGGGATCAATTATTTCTCCATGCTCCTCGTCCTGGTTATTTTCTTGCAAATTATTTATTTCATTAAATAAATTATCCTTTAGAAAATTGTGTAATGTTACACAACAGTTGAAGACATCACAAGCAAAGCTTGGATTCACTCTTAAATGATTTAAGCATGGAAACTTTTCTTTTAAAATACCTATAGAGTTTTCAATTATCCTTCGTGTACTCTTGTGGCTTCTTAAAAATCGAGCTTCTACTTCATTGTTATTCCTAATTACTGGTGGAATTAGCCATTGTTTTAGGGGATACGCACTATCGCCAAGTATAATCCCATTAGGGATTGGTGTCCAACCATTTTCCATGCGAGCGTATAAACCACTTGTTCGTAATACACGAGCATCATGCACACTACCGGGCCAATTTGCAAATGAATAAAAAAACTCAAAATTTGGTCCACAAACTACCATGGTATTTATTGAATGTTTACCATGTCGATCTACATATGCAGCTTCATTATCTGAAGGAGCGTCAATATTAATTAATGTCCCATCAACACATCCGCAAACCATAGGCATACCAGCAATTGCATGGAAACGTTGAACAATCTCTTGTACATTTTCTGGCCATTTAACATATTGTCGAAAGATCGTCGCTACAACAGAATTAACGACACTGTGTACAGCACGACACACACTTGCCTTTGATACGCCATGCATATCTGCAATTGCATGGTATTGTGCCCCTGTACCCAACCAATGCAATCCTATCTCAACAATAATTTTAGGTGAAAGTGCTCTACTTCTTTCAGTTACTCTGATAAGATATGGACGTAATATCTCCACCAAATTATAAAACTTATCTACCTGCATTCTAAATCTTTCGTTAAATTGATATGAATTTTCCATAAATTCATAATTAATTCTTGTTCTATATACTCTTGCATTTCGTATATGTATAACAGCTTCTTCATCAGAACTTTCACTTGAAGACATTTTTATCAAATTAAAAACTTACAAGTCAATTACTACTTATGGAAATAAACAATTATTATGAGAACAATTATAATAGTTTTCAATTTTAAGAAACAGAACTGAATATTTGACAGATATTAGTCAATAAAATATGTCATTAATTTTCACTATTAAACTATTAACTATTAAAATAGACTAATATATTTGAGAAACGAGTACTCATACATTTCACTCATATTAATATGACATTTATTATTATTAATAGTTAATAGTGTTTTGAGAAACAGGGCCCTGGTATTTTACTCTTAAGAAATATTTGTTTGTACAAAATCATATAAAACCCATCTTGTTTTATATGATTTTGTACAAACAAATATTTCTTAAGAGTATATCTCGAATTAAAGAGAATTCCTCGATAATTAAAGCGCTTATTACCTGAAACGCCGACATCTAGTAAGTAACACCAATTTGTTTCGTTTGTACATCATTCTTGAAAATGGCATTAAGCCGAAACTAGTTGAAATAAAATATTTTTACTAAAACAAACCAAGTGAATTCAATTAAACACCTATATTTGTATAATTCCGTAATGGCGGCGGTTAACAACCTCTTAGCCGTCACTCACTGTAATACGTGTAATATCAAAGTTACGAGCCAAGATGAAATCACTGTGTGCTACTCATGTGACTCATCGTTCCACCTATCTTGTGCAATCAAGAGAAATCATCCATCTTTGGCACATAAAAACTACAAATGGATATGCGACAACTGTGTGGAGAACAAAACTAACAGTAAGTCGAATACACACAACACATACATAACTCTTAATGAACACTACACTATTGTTAACGAACTAAAGGATAACATATCAGAAATGTTTATAATGATGAAACAAATGCATCAGGATATCCTAACCCTAAAAGAAATAAATAAGCAACCGAATAATGGAATCTGGAATGGAACACGGGAACCTGTAAACTCAAAACCTAATTCAAATCACAAACAAAAGATGGCACAAGAATCCACAAACAACGACAAATTCCATGCGAGCGAGATGTCTTGTAAAAAAGATTCTACAAAAAATGTAAACAATAAAGAAACCAAAACAGAACGTATCAATAAAACCGGAGCCATTAAAAAAACTCAACCGGAGTTACGTATCTCTCTCAATGCATTCCTTATGATAGATAATTATGCTTATTCTATTAAATGTTATCTTTGCATTATTCGCATTTACTCTTATATATAATCTAATGCATGCTATTGTAGTCAGTTCCTGATAGAGTTCCAGCCTGTAATTAGTATTCGCGCGTATTGTTGTTGTAATTCAGTACTTATGTGTAATAAAAAATATATAATTAAATAAAAACGTTTTTTAAAAAACCAACCGCTTGGTCGAAAAACGTAAATCCGGCTATTAATTTAGCCCAATCTGCGAAAAAAGTAGACGAGGATGGTTTTCAAACAATCTCTTACAACAGAAACAAACGTAGAAGTGAATCCATTAGAGGAGCGGCAATTAACATCCCCATTGAAGGAGTTCCGAAAATGCACCACATACATGCTTGCAGATTAGACCCGTTGATCACACCGGACAAACTACAAGAATATCTAAGGGAGATATGCCCCAATGCGAGATGCCAAAAATTACAATCAAAATATCCCGAAGAATACTCATCATTTAAAATCTCGGATACGGCAGAAAACACCCAGCTACTAAAAAATCCTAACATCTGGCCGCCCGGAGCACGTATCAATCCTTTTTTACCGTGAGTAATGGAAAGGAAAAAAACAACATAAATAAAAATAAACTTATTAACATTCTTCACCAAAACGTTCAATCACTGGGAAACTCTTTGAACCAATTATATTATTGCGCTCAAGAGTATAAACTTAATTTCATTTGCGTATCTGAACACTGGCAAACAGAGGAACAAATTACGTTTTTAAAAATACCGGGTTACAAACTTACCTCTTCGTACTGTAGACCCCGAAATAAACACGGCGGAGTGGCTATATATGTGGAAGAATCAAGGAAATCATTATTGCGTACAGACATCGAAAATCTGTCAGAAGAATATGTGTTTGAATGCGCGGCTAATGAATTTTATATCGGAACAAACTTTTCAGTAACTATTATTGTTATTTACCGTACCCCCCAATCAGATATAGATGCGTTTATAAATAAACTAATCCCTAAGATTAGACATACATTTAATTATTAATTATTCTATTACGATTGCATCATTCGTTCAATAATGCAATAATAACACAACACAATTCCGGACAATTACCTGATGCCCCACTTACGCCTGTCTGGCCGATCCACGGCAACAACTTCTGCAACTCAGCAACGGACTTGTGGACTTTGTGACCATCGGCGTCCCAAATCACCGGGCCAACGCTACCAGTCAGCACCAACACCAAATATAAATACCCGCGAGGAGGCCAACTGACTCTCAAACCATTAACTACCATGTCATGTATTTAAGTTATTATGTTACAATATATACCTATTTTAAATCCACTACTCTATCCTGAACTATTACATGGTCCTTCGAACAAAACAGCTAACTGGGTCAAGCCCGCACCAAGCCTAAGCGCCAGTTAGTTCCTATCAATCCGAAAGCTGGGTCTAGCACGCACCAAGCCAAAGCGCCAGCTTTCATTCCAAAAAATAAATCCAAATTAACTAGGTTAGCCCGCACCAAGCCTAAGCGCCAGTTAACTTTCCTATAAACCGAAAGCTGGGTCTAGCACGCACCAAGCCAAAGCGCCAGCTTTCAATCCAAAAATCAAAATTGACTGGGTCGAGCACGCACCAAGCCTAAGCGCCAGTTAATTTTTCTACGTCCAGAAAGCGACAGATTTCAATTTCAATCAACCAAAAGCGAATCTACGTCTAGAAAGCGACAGATTTCAATTAATCAACCAAAAGCGAATTTACGTCCAGAAAGCGACAGATTTCAATGTCAATCAATCAAAAGCGAATCTACGTCCAGAAAGCGACAGATTTCAGTTATCAACCAAAAGCGAATTTACGTCCAGAAAGCGACAGATTTCAATTATTCAACCAAAACCGAATCTACGTCTAGAAACCGACAGATTTCAATTAATCAACCAAAAGCGAATCTACGTCCAGAAAGTGACAGATTTCAATTTCAATCAACCAGAAGCGAATCTACGTCCAGAAAGCGACAGATTTCAATTAATCAACCAAAAGCGAATCTACGTCCAGAAAGCGACAGATTTTAATCAATCAAGCAAAAGCGAATCTACGTCCAGAAAGCGACAGATTTCATTTTCAATCAACCAAAAGCGAATCTACGTCCAGAAAGCGACAGATTTCAATCAATCAACCAAAAGCGAATCTACGTCCAGAAAGCGACAGATTTCAATTTCAATCAACCAAAAGCGAATCTACGTCCAGAAAGCAGAGATTTCTGGCAAGCATGGCACAACGAATACTTATCTCAACTTCAAGTGAGATACAGATGGCACAAAACGCAGCCTAATATGGCCCCAGATACAATAGTTATAATCAAAGAAGATAATGCCAATCCGCAGCATAGGCCATTAGGTAAAATAATTAAAACTCATCCAGGAAAAGATAGAATAGTCAGACTGGTCACAGTTATAAAAAGTGGAGGAAATACTACAAAAAAGGCGATACATCATCTTATTCCACTTCTGAAAGACGAAACTAACGAAGAAGAAGAAACAAATATGAAACCAGTGCTGTAACAACCATAGGCACATTTGGCATATTAGGACTAGGAATCGCAATCATTCGGCACATCCAGAAGAACTTCAAATGGTTCCAAGCCCAGCTTCCAGAGCATCTCCAGAATACTGTACAGTCCAGAAGAACTTCAAATGGTTCCAAGCCCAGCTTCCTGAGCATCTCCACAATACTGTACAGTCCAGAAGAACTTCAAATGGTTCCAAGTCCAGCTTCCAGAGCATCTCCAGAATACTGTACAGTCCAGAGGACACCAAAAAATGTCAACACACACCCACTTCCAAGGAACTTGTCACCGACAGAGTCCATCCAACTACGACCGCTGATATCCCACACTCCCGGCGGGCAGAATGTCTAATCCCTAAGATTAGACATACATTTAATTATTAATTATTCTATTACGATTGCATCATTCGTTCAATAATGCAATCATAACACAACACGATTCCGGACAATTACCTGATGCCCCACTTACGCCTGTCTGGCCGATCCACGGCAACAACTTCTGCAACTCAGCAACGGACTTGTGAACTTTGTGACCATCGGCGTCCCAAATCACCGGGCCAACGCTACCAGTCAGCACCAACACCAAATATAAATACCCGCGAGGAGGCCAACTGACCAGAGTTATTTCGACTCTCAAACCATTAACTACCATGTCATGTATTTAAGTTATTATGTTACAATATATACCTATTTTAAATCCACTACTCTACCCTGAACTATTACAGGCACTCTTCATTATTTCTAGATATTATTGATTCCTATGGTCTTTCTCTTCTTATAAATAAACCTACTCGTATTAGTGCTTATTCTATACTTGCCTAGATAATATAGTTACAAATTGTGTTGATTCAAACTGTAATATAATACAAACGGCGATCTCTGACCACATGGGTCAAATTGTAAATGTACCAATTGTACCAAATATTAATAGTATCAAAACCAAACTTATATCCAAACCAACGTATCATAAAGATGCTATTGAAGACTTTCAAAACACACTAATGCACACGACCTGGGATTCAGTTTACAGTATTAGTGGTACAGATAACAAATACAACACCTTCTTATCTATTTTTAAAGACGCTTTTGACAAGTTCTTTCCCATTCGAACTTTTACGCAAACAAATAGCAAACATAATATCTACAGTGATCCCCATTTACAATATCTTAAAGAAAAAATACTAGTTTACGAAACAATTGCCTTTTACAACCACTCGTTTAAGACGATATTAAAAACTTACAAACAACAATTCACATCACGGTTGAATATAAGCAGGCGTAATTATTATACAAACCGAATCATTAATGCCGAAAACCGAAGTAAAGCCAGTTGGGGAGTAGTAAAAGATTTAACGCCTAACAATCTGAACCCCGCTGTACCTACCGGAAACTTAAGTGAGATAGCTAACAACTTTAATACATTATTTATAAATAGTGCACAACACATAGCGTCAGTAAATCAACAGGGAGATGAGATAAACATGTCGAACAATCAACAATATTTCTGGACCCAACGAACGAACAAGAAATAATAAACATTGTCATGAGTTGTGCAAATAAAAAAAGTAGCGGATTTGACGACATCCCGTTCTTTCTCATAAAACGAATTATTAAATATATAGCGGAACCCCTGTCCCATATTATCAATAATTCATTTATTACAGGTACTTTTCCCAACAATTTAAAAACGGGAGTAGTAAGACCTATTCACAAAACCTCTCCAATTATAGACCAATAAGCGTTTTGCCATCTTTTTCAAAAATATTAGAACAAGTAATGTCAAAACGCTTATTAACTTTTTTCAATAAATATCATTTACTCAACGACAATCAACACGGCTTCATCAAGAAAAGAAGCATCAACACAGCATTATTTAACTTCACTAAGTTAATTTACAACGCATTAGATAACGATGAACTTGCTTGTGGAATATTTCTAGACTTGTCAAAAGCGTTTGACAGCATTCCACACGATAGATTATTAGACAAGTTGTATTTATATGATATACGTGGTATAGCCAACCAATGGATACAGTCATATTTAAGTTTCAGACAACAAATCGTTAAAATAACACAATCAAACAACATTTATACATCTCTTCCACAAATAATTATCTGCGGCCTTCCGCAAGGAAGCGTAATGGGTCCCTTGCTATTCAATTTATATATAAATGATATTTTTGAATACGAAACTTCACAAAATTATTCCTTGGTAAACTATGCTGACGATACCAACATTACAGTCAAAGGTGCAGACTTAATTGAACTGAAACGAAATGCAACATATATATTACAGCATGTAGAGAAATGGTTCATGCAAAACAACTTGCTTCTCAATAAAAATAAAACCAAATTCATGTTATTTCAAATACACAAAGCACAAAATTTACCTAACACAGTTTGCATCAACTCCAGTAACTACAATATAGTGAGCTCGATAAAGGTTCTAGGCGTTACACTAGATACATCACTGAAGTGGGGGCAGCACATACAAAATCATTCCAATTTTGAATCACAATTACGATATTACGATACGGAATCATACATTCGGGTGGTAGTACAGACACAAATAGAGTTTTGATATTGCAAAAACGTGCGCTTAGAATTATTTGTAAGCTAGGACCCAAAGACTCTTGTAGACATTGGTTTAAAGCATTAAATTTACTAACTGTTGTCGCTATGCACATCAACGAGTGCTTAACCTTCATGCGCCTTCAATACTTATTTTTAAAGAACTGTGCATTTTCACTCAGTAGGCCTCTGTGGATCCTTTTCAACAAGTCTCTTACTGAGGGAATATTTCCCTCAATTTGGAAGGGTGCATTCATCACTCCCATTCATAAATCAGGGAATGTGAAACTATTTGAAAATTACAGACCGATATCTATTTTGTCAGCGATCCCTAAACTGTTTGAAAGACTAGTAACCAGTTACCTGACTGAAATACTCCAACCATTGATATCTTTAAAACAGCATGGATTCCGTTAGGGAAAAACTACCGTAACTAATCTTCTGATCTACGAATCTTACATAGTCAGCGCCATCGTCGATCGTTTACAAGTCGACTCCGTCTATACCGATTTCTCGAAGGCGTTTGACAGTGTTGATCATTGTATTTTAATCAAAAAATTGCGTAATCTTGGCATTGGAGGTCTCGTTCTCCAGTGGATCAAATCGTATATCACTGGTAGATCTCAGATGGTTCGGATTGGCCAATGTGTATCGCGTAATATTTCTGTCACCTCCGGTGTTCCCCAAGGGTCTCATTTGGGACCACTACTTTTTAATGTGTTTGTGGATGATGTTATTGAATGTTTCGTAAATGCCCAATGTCTCCTATACGCCGACGACATGAAAATTTTCATGCGAGTTCGTACTTACGATGATGCCGTTCGGTTGCAGAATGACTTGCTATCATTTCAAACGTGGTGTCGGTCTAATAAGCTTCAACTTAACTTGAACAAATGCAAAGTAATAACTTTTTCTCGACGTCAGTCTTCCGTTGTGTATGGATACCAATTGATGGACGTACCTTTGGAACGCGTAACATCAATCAGGGATCTGGGTGTGGTCTTCGATTCCGTGCTCTCTTTCAACGAACACGTATCCAACATTATCGCCAAAGCTTATAAGCTTCTGGGATTCGTGAAACGGAACTCCAGAGAGTTCTCCGATTCGAAGACGGTACTCATACTATACTACTCTTTAGTGCGTTCCCATCTGGAATATGGTTCTTGTGTTTGGTCTCCATATACGGCGGTGGACAAAGACAGACTCGAATGCATCCAAAGGAAGTTTGTTCGCTTTTTAGGCTATAAATTTAACATTATCGGGAGCACCAAAGCACTCTGCAACCGTTTTGGCAACCAAAGTTTAGAGCAACGTCGATTTAACTATGATGTAACTCTTGTTTACAAAATTGTAAATGGTCTAATCGATTGTCCGGACATTCTAAATTGGATAGGAATGCATGTTCCGTCTAGACCTTTACGGAAAATACCGACTTTTAACGTACCATTTAGAAGGACGGATTACGCTCTGCACTCCGCGTCAACACGCATATTAAGGAACGCCAATGAAGTCAATATTGACTTCTTTTCGGACTCGTACAACACCCTACGGCGCTCGTTAACATCATTGTAAATGTCTGTTGTTTTATTGTTATGTTTAAACTTGATATGTGAAACTGTCATCTACCAAGTTTTTTTTACACTATTTGTTTTATAGTGCGTGTTATTGTCTTTTTTTTTATTTGTTTTTTGTTCTATTTTTTTTTGTATTTATGTAATTATGTATTGGCCTTCCGTTTTAATAAAGATTAAAGATTAAATACTCTAACTTCACAAGTAATAAAATAACTCACAATTATGACACACGTAACAAAGTGAATCTGATATATCCACGGGTAAAATTAACGCATACCCAAAAGAGCGTTCACTATTTATGCCTACGACTTCATAACCACCTACCTTGTGAAATAAAAAAAGAAAAAAATCTCAAACACTACAAAAACAAAATTTATTCTTATCTATGCAAAGTTGAACCATACTCATTAGAGGAATACTTTAACTTTAAGTCATAGTGATGTTTCCTTTGACACTATTTTATATATTATACGATGTAATTATTTTTTGTATTTATATAAAATAAAGCAGTATTGTATTGTATTGTATTGTATTTAGTAGAAATGTTTTACTAAGTGCATAATGAGAAACAAGTTAATAATATATTAAAGAGACATTTTGGAAAACATTTTAATAATAGAAAATTGTACATTTGAATATTGTAATATTTTTATTTTCAGCATTATTTCAAACATAATAAACGTGAATATGTGTATTGATTGGTTTTCAATCGACAATACGCACTTGCATTTTTGTTTTTGTTGTCATCGTTTAGTTTTATATTCGGTTGATTGGATAAAATGGACAAAAAAACAACTATTCCTCAATTAAACACGCATGTATGTACACACAATTGGAATACATAATTTGATTAAATAAAGCATTATTTAATCCATTCCATTATTGTGTTCCTTTCCTCTCCCAACCCTTTTAGCGTTTTCAATTTCAAACACCGGGCGGGCAGTTTTAATTGAGTTAATTAACATGGAAATATCACATTTTTTTCAACACTCGAAAACCAAAAATTTACAAAAGTGCGATTGTAATACAAAACGATAAAATTCCTTTTCTTTACATTTTTTTATTTTTTTTAATTTGGTTGGCGTTCACTTTGTGGCACATCTTTATAACAATTTAACTAAAACACTTAACTTTGTTTTACTAGTTTTATTTATACTTTTCAGTGACTACATTTTCTATTACAAGCTAGTCATTATCAAACTAAGACCACAAGGTCGAAACTATAGTCACTGAAAAGTACAAATAAAAGTGGTAAAACAAAGTTAAGTGTTTTAATAAAAAAACATTTAATTATCGTAATTTTATATTTAAAGTACTGTAAACTATAAGCTAATTAATCTTGAGGAATGTATATTTTTAATTTTAACTTGCTTTATATTTTTTTTTACTTTCCCCCGTATGTAATACAAAGGGTCTGTCTGTCTGTTTGTCTGTCTGTGTGCGTTGTACCGCAAAAACCGCTAAAGATATCGAGATGAAACTTGAAACTTAAGCTTTTTGTTACAATCGGAAGAACTGAAAAGCTTTTGGTGAAAATCGGAAAACCGGAAGTGGTACTTTACTCTTAGCGTTTTTCAGTTTTTTCAGATTTTTTCAATAAATGTTCATCAAACAAAAAATTCTTTTAAATAAAAGTTGTAGATAATAACAAAATGAAGATGTATTATTCACTTACTTTTTGTCATAGCACTCTTAGTTTTTGAGATATTTAATAAATAGTGTTTTTTATCTAGTCATTGATTTGTGTCAGTGTGTGTGTTGATACAATTGGAAAATGTTTCAAATATAAGTTGTAGGTAATAAAATATTAAAGATTTTTTGTATCTTCACTTTTTGTCATAGCACTCTTAGTTTTTGAGATATTCAATAAATAGTGTTTTTTATCTAGTCATTGGTTTGTCAGTATGTGTTGATCCAATTGAAAAATGTTTCAAATAAAAGTTGTAGTTATCAAAAAGTTGAAGACATTTTGAAAATAATAATGCTACAAATATTTTAAAAGTGATTTAATACGCAATTTACGGGGGAAAGTACTATGATGGACACATCACCATTTTTTACTCAGTGTTTACGTTTGTTTGGAGTGTTTTTATACTTAACGTTTACGTTTGTTGCTCAAGTTTTACGTTTTCTGGTAAGCTTAAATTTATTGAACGTCGTCTCACCTGTGTACAATATGTTTGGACTTGAGGTAATCCAAAGCCAGGGCCAACTCGCAAACCGTCAGCTTGACGGCGTCCTCGGAAAACTGCACTTCCTGGCTGATGTGATAACGTAAATCTCCCCCCAGCAGAAGGTCTGTCACCATGAAAAGATCTTCCTCGTCTACAAAATAACAATAATAAAAATTTTATGAGGATTATTAAAAATTATAGCAAATAAAACATAACAAACTTAAGTTTGTTATATTCAACTCTTTACGTAACTTAAACCAAATATATAAATGAAACATAACAAAAAATCTCTTAAGAATTTGAAAGATCTCCTTTTTATGTACAAAAAGAAAACATTATATATTTTTAAGGAATTTGAATGATTTTGTAAATCTATAAAAATTGGTAATGTGGACACAATTTTTATAAATTATGAACTGTGGAGGCTTCTACTTCGTTATCCATGTTAATTCAATGAAATAAAACACTGAACTTTATTTGTATAACACACTATTTTTATTTTCGTGACTGCAGTTTCGGCAATTCAACTTGCCATTATCAAACAGAGTAACTTAAATTACGGTATGGTACAGGTATATATACACAAAATGGTTATTTACAAAATAGCATTAAAAATGGGGGTATACACTAGATCGACCTGGTCGTTAATTAGGGGGATTCCCGGATTAGCGCGGGCTTTCTGTATCTCCAGGGATTCTAGGAGGTTCATTTTTCGGCCCTTTTCGGCATAATGGATGATCTTAAGTACATCCTCGCCAAAAGAATGGTTTTCATCGATTAGATGTTTGGCGAAATTTGATTTTTCTATTTGATTAAGCCGAAAAGAGCGCTGATGTTCTTTGAGCCGAGTGCTAAAATTACGACCAGATTGACCAATGTATACTCGTTCACAATCGGGACAAACAAGTTTATATATACCGGATTTACTAAGATTACAATGTTTTGTTTTGTTATTAAAAATGTAGTTTTCTGTTTTACAATATGTTTTAAAAGCAACGTTAACATTATGTTTTTTGAATTTGTGTTCAGTATTCCGGCACCAGGTACCCACAGACGCGTTTCGGACTTCAAGGTCCTCTTCAGTGTGGTCCCGACCCAGTGCTGAGGAATACTGAACATTTCTGACTATTTCAAGCCAATATGTGAAAACTATTAATGAAAACTATTAATGATATGCCACTATGAAGCATTAGATGGCGTTAGCTATCGAATTCATTAATAGTTTTCACGTATTATGTTTTTTAAGGATGTTTTTAATTTGTAGGCTAATATTACCGAAATATGTAATTGATCGGAAAGGTGTTTTCAATGTTGATGGATAACCAGCATATAATAATTTTTAGATTTTCTTTATATTATGTTTTCTCAACATGTTGTCAATTAAATTAGAGTTGTAGCCATTGTTAGTTGCAATCTGTTTTATGGTATTAATTTCTTTGTTTAACGAAACAGCTGATAAAGGGATGCTTAAGGCTCTGTGGATCATTGTGTTGAATGCGGCTGTTTTGTGTTTAAGGGCATGTCTAGAGTTATTAGGAATGAGGGAATCTGTATTTTTATAGATTTACAAAATCAAAATCCTGTCCAGAGATTGTAAATTCACTGACTATTTTAATTACCGCTAAGTCGGCAAATTTGTGAATATAAACTGGTTGGTTTCCAAGTAAATTATCGGTAAATGACAATGCCAAGACATTTTTTTAAAGTTAAAGTGCCAAAGTGTTATTTTTCCTCAGATTCTCAAGATGGTGAACAAAATGGAGTTAAAGGAAGCAATGTATTCATTTCATTTTTCGATTAAGTTGGATGGAGGGGATTTTGAAGACAGGCGTTCTGTCGACTTCAAAAAAGTAAGAGAAAATAATTTATGATCATTTATTTATTGTTAGTGTTCCCATTATATATTTTTTAAATGATGTTTGAATAAAAAATAAAACCCATAATTCTAGTTTGTAAATAAATAAATTATCATCATTTTTCTTGTTGTTTGTAACGGTATAAAATTGATTTAAGGTTTTGTAAATGTATTTTATAGGGTTTTGTTATATGCAATTTTATTAGCATACGTTAATTTAATTCTATTTTTGAATTAATCGTGCATTGGATGAGCGCGCGTCTTTTTCTTGCACACCTGACCGCGCATCTGTGATTTCGGGGTTCGCGCAGATCGTCCTCAACGGACTGATTAGATTTTCAATTCTAATGGTGAACGTGAATCATATATTTTTTTACAAATTTAAATAGAACGAGTTTTGCTATTTAAATATCGATTTTTATATCGGATTTAAAGTAAAAAATTAGATTCATAACTTCTGCGTTATTTGTGGTGTGATACAAATACGCATATCACTTCGGTAGATTACTTGTGGCACCTTAGATGTTAATCGATTCCAACACCATCGAGGGATCCGACATTTTGTTAAATCTTGGTGGAAATCATTTATCAACACCCAATCCAAGTATTCTTATAGAACCAAATATATATATATATATATATATATATATATATATATATATATTAGGGTGGGTCGAAAATTTTAGAATTGAGACGGGTAGTGAAAAAATGATAGTTTTTATGATTCTATGTAAGGGAGTTACCGTGGTTTCGATGATGGGTTTACCCCCAGCTCGCACAAATGCCTCAAAAATGGCCATTTTGGTAGTTTTTTCATATTTCACCCAATAGATCATACTGTACATGTTATATGTGCGACTTTTAGTGCACAAATTACTCATGGGTCTTCAACCTTTAGATAAAGTCCATTGGGACCATATTTTGATGGTAAACCGGTGGAGTTATTGCCCTCTGAAAATATCGATTTTTGGGGGTAAAACTGCGAGATGCTTGTTACAATGATAAATAGGTAACAATTAGCTTTTAAACCTCTGCAAATGTATCATTTTCCTTAATTCCATATCCTATGAATCTGATATCAAGTTATTGTGCTCAATGAGTGTAGAGAATTAGTTTAGTACACTATATTCAACATTTTGTTAACCAAACCTGACATAGGCACATAAGAAAATAAAAAGTCAAAAATAGGCTTAAACAAAAGTTTTCTTCGATCGGAATTCAGTGTAATGAGCTAACGGTGAAGTTAAGATGTTAAATTAGGACAGAGAGTGGTTTTTAAATCTACATTTAGACAATTTATCACAGCAATAATCATCTCGACATTTTCGACGATTTAAGCTAAAAAGTCGAAAGTAAACGGCAAAAACAAAGTTTTCCTTTGGTCGAAAATGAACTACATCTAAATTTAAACAATGAGTGGATTAGAAGCTAATCATCACCTATTAATCACTTTAATAAGAGTCTCGTGTTTTTTCGCCAATTTGAGGTAAAAAATCGAAAATGAATGTCAAAAACAAAGTTTTTCTTCGATCGAAAACCAACTTCAGGCGCTTGCGGTGCAGTTTAGAGTCTAAATTAGTAAATGCGGTGGTTTAAAAGCTAATTGTTACCTATTTATCATTGTAACAAGCATCTCGCAGTTTTACCCCCAAAAATCGATATTTTCAGAGGGCAATAACTCCACCGGTTTACCATCAAAATATGGTCCCAATGGACTTTATCTAAAGGTTGAAGATCCATGAGTAATTTGTGACCAAAAAGTCGTACATATAACATGTACAGTATGATCTATTGGGTGAAATATGAAAAAACTACCAAAATGGCCATTTTTGAGGAATTTGTGCGAGCTGGGGGTAAACCCATTATCGAAACCACGGTCGCTCCCTTACATAGAATCATAAAAACTATCATTTTTTCACTACCCGTCTTAAATCTAAAATTTTCGACCCACCCTAATATATATATATATATATATATATATATATATATATATATATATATATATATATATATATATATATATATATATATAACTTGCTTGAGTTTTTTGGGCTGCTTTCTCGCGTTGATTGGTTTATTTGCGCTCTACGTTTCGGCAGCATCACTTCTGCCATCCTCAGGAGCTTTTTTGTATACTGAGTGATGGATGTCACGTTCACTGTCAGTACATTTGTTTTGTAAACTAGGGACTTGTAGTCTAGATCTGCTGCGTGTTATTGGTCCACTCGATGTAGAAGGTGCTAAAATTTCTTGATTTGTGTCCGATGTATCTGCATTGTTGAAATTACTTGAATTTGTCTGAATATTCCGAAAATTGTTGGATATTGGAGGCAAGTCATTTTTTTGTTGTTTTATAATATTCATCAAAGGTTTCCATGTGGTTTGTAATCTTGTGCCATCATCTCGTTTATTGAGGCACAAAGGATGTTTTTCTATTTCTATGGCTTCACGTACGATTCTTTCTTCAAATTTTGGGATAGAACTAATTACCGAAGTATTTTCAAAATCTATGTTATGGTCTGTATCAAATTTATGTTGGAATAATGAGGAATTTTGGTCGTGATTTTTTATGGCTAATTTATGTTCTTCTCGTCTGACGCTAATTCTTCTGTTGGTTTGGCCGATATATGATTTATGGCAGTCTTTACAGGGAATTTTGTATATTCCTTGTTTTTCAAGGAAAATTTTGTCTTTAGGGCTACGTAAAAGTTGTTTTATCGTAAGATATGGTTTGAACGATGTGTGTATGTTAAATTTTCTGAAAATATTCGAAATTTTGTCTGTAACTCCTTTTATGTAAGGAAGAGTTATTGTGTTCGTGTAATCTGTCTTTATAGTGTTTATAGGTTTTGGTGTATTGGCCCTCTCAATTAGTTTGTTTATTGTGTTTTTTTGGAATTTGTTTGATTTCAAAATGAATTTTAGTGTATTTATTTCCGAAAGTATGTTGTTTTGATCTGTGAGTTTGAAAGAACGTGTAATTAATGTTTTGGCTACTGAGCTAATTTGAGCAGGATGATGATGTGAGTCGGCGTTTAGGTATCGATTTGTGTGAGTTTTTTTCTATAAACAGAATGTCCCAGGTTGCCATTTGTTGTTTTGTAAAGTAAAATATCTAAAAACGGAAGTTTGTCATTTTGTTCTATTTCCATGGTAAATTGAATGTTAGAGTGAATACTATTCAAATGGTCCAAAAACATGTCTGCATTGTTTCTACCATGAGGCCAAATCACTAATGTGTCATCAACATATCTTAGCCATAGTTTTGGTTTTAAATTGTAACTGCTCAAAGCTTTCTCTTCAAAAAACTCCATGTAAAGATTAGCTACAATTGGTGATAGTGGTGAACCCATCGGAGCACCTTCTATTTGTTTGTACTTTTGGTTGTTATAGCTAAAGTATGTAGAGGTAAGACACAGGTTTGCCAATTCCATAATATCCTTCGGAGGACTGTGTTTCTCTTCTATTATTTTTAGAGCTTCTTTTATGGGTACTTTTGTGAATAGGGATTTAACATCGAAACTGATAAGGAGGTCGTCACTGTCCAATTTAATATCGTGAATAATTTCCAGGAGATGAGAAGAGTTTTTTACAAATGAGTGCATTTGTTCTGAAAAAGGTTGCCATTGTTTTGCTATAAATTTGGATAATTTATGTGTGGGCGATCCGATTGCACTTACAATTGGTCGTAAGGGAACACCTTCTTTGTGAATTTTTGGAAGACCGTACAATTTAGGGCACATCGATGACTTTTCTCTTGGTATAATTACTTTTTTCACGTCGTCAGGTAAGTTAGCAGCTTTAAGTTTGTTTTTAGTAATTTTTTCCAAGTATGTGGTTGGATCGGATGCTGATTTTTTGTATGTTGGGTCATCTAAAAGCTCACACATCTTGTTGTTGTAGTCATTCCAGTTCATTATAACTGTGGAATTTCCCTTGTCTGCGGGTAGAACGATTAGAGATGTGTCCTCTTTTAGTAATTTGATTGCCCTGCGTTCATCTTTCGAGATGTTAGATTTAGGAAGTTTTGCACTACGAATTGCAATTGCTACTTCTTGCCTGACTATTTCCGAGTTCGTTTCATCTAAGTGTTTAATTGCGGCTTCAGTTTTACATATAAGATCTTCTATAGGTATATGAGTAGGAGTTACAGCGAAATTGAATCCCTTTTCAAGTGCCTGAGTGGTAACTTTATCTAAAGGTTTATTTGACAGATTATGTACAAATGTCGGTTTCGCTAATGTGTTTTTGTGTATCTTCTTTGGTAATAATTTATCAAATTTTGAAATCTGTTTATTAGTTTTTTCATCAGTATCTGATATAACTTGGAAGTAGCTAAGCTGTTCAATTTTATTCCAAATTGTTGGGTGTACGGAATTACTCATTTCTAAGTGAAGATACAAAAGTGTTTTTCCTACTGAATCTAGGTCTCTTCTTACCCTATGTATTGCTTCTTTAAGTAGATATTCCCTTGTTTTCTTTAGAATTCGGTTAATTTGTTCTGATTTGTAATTGTATCTAATATTTATAGATTTTGGTATTACGTTTTTATCTCTACATCTGCAGAGGAAGGTTAGATCACACAGTAGTCGTCCACGTCTTGTCCTTAGTTTTTCGTATCTTTTTAGTTGGTGTAGAACTTCTTCCCCATGAAGGTTTGTAATATTTATTTTTAGGTTTTCGCGAGCAAAATATAACTTGCTTGAGTTTTTTGGGCTGCTTTCTCGCGTTGATTGGTTTATTTGCGCTCTACGTTTCGGCAGCATCACTTCTGCCATCCTCAGGAGCTTTTTTGTATACTGAGTGATGGATGTCACGTTCACTGTCAGTACATTTGTCCTGTAAACAAACCACATGGAAACCTTTGATGAATATTATAAAACAACAAAAAAATGACTTGCCTCCAATATCCAACAATTTTCGGAATATTCAGACAAATTCAAGTAATTTCAACAATACAGATACATCGGACACAAATCAAGAAATTTTAGCACCTTCTACATCGAGTGGACCAATAACACGCAGCAGATCTAGACTACAGGTCCCTAGTTTACAGGACTGTTGTAATAAATGTAAAATTATTGATCAAGTAATATTTGCGAAACTATAGACAACGCGAATAACAACAAGATTGTACAGACTGCAAATAAATAAGTTGAATTCCACTAGTTTGTTTTCTACAAAACCAACAGGTTAGAATTCCACTAGTTTGTTTTCTACAAAACCAACAAGGACAAATGTACTGACAGTGAACGTGACATCCATCACTCAGTATACAAAAAAGCTCCTGAGGATGGCAGAAGTGATGCTGCCGAAACGTAGAGCGCAAATAAATCAATCAACGCGAGAAAGCAGCCCAAAAAACTCAAGCAAGTTATATTTTGCTCGCGAAAACCTAAATATATATATATATATATATATATATATATATATATATATATATATATATATATATATACCGCCCACTATCGCATGTATGTTTCGTAATGCTCATCTTCATCAATTTTATTATAATTGATTGATTTACTTTGTTCGATTATTTATTGCTGTGAATAGGAAAAAAGGAAAAAAACGGGGGAAAACTACAACTTAAGTAATTTCAAAATTATTGAAACCGGTATTTTTAGCTTCTCTATTTTAGTTCCGAATTTTCAATAATTTATTGATTTCGGAGTGTCTGTTTCCTTTCTATCCATATTGGATTGCTTAATTGGAAAATTGAGATTAGAAGGAAGAGATCGATGAGAGGTCGATTTTCTGGATTTTGTGGATTCCAATTGGAGGAAGACGTGTTTATTGTGGGTTGATGTTCTTCTTGGATTCGTGTGCTGAAAGTCGTTTTAGAGAGTGGAGGAGTTCTTAGAGTAGTCAGGGAGTGCATTAAACACAGATAAGCCCAAATACAAATTGTTTTTTTTTGCGCGTGTGTTGAACGTATAATTGAAATGCGTAGTTGTTTTTTTTTATTTATTTTTTTTTTCTATTTAATATTAAATTTGATAAATTTTATGCAGTGGCGTAACAAGTAATTGTACGACTGCGTGCTTATAGTGGTAATTTAAAAAAAAACAGTAACTGAATTAATTCTCTAGGCGATTAAACCAAACTCAAAACTAACATCCCTTAGCTTTGAGAATTAGACAAAGTATTCTAGTGAACTCTATAGTTCCAATTTTAATCTTTTTTTTTTTTGATGTTGAAATTAATTAACTTTCGTTTTTTTTTAAATTTACTAGCAATTTTAATTTGCTTGTTATTATGTTAATATGATTTGGGGAAAATAAATTATATTATTATTTTTTGGGAAAAATAAGTATTTTCTTGAGTGGTCTTTCCATTGTTGGTTAATTATTAATTTTCGTGATTTTCTTTGTTCTGTTGATAATCGTCGTAATAAAATCACGTGGCGCCCAAAAATAAAATAAAATAAAATCCGGCAGGTCGGCCGGCGATTATTAAATGACATCGGGCAGAACTGGTAAGTGCGTCAACGTTACATGTTACAGAAGGTAAGTCCTGCAAGAGATTGAGCACCAAGATGTCTCGGTGAGTGATTATTTCTGTTTATTTAATAAATACACTATATTTCTTGAATAACTTTCTCATTTATCACTTGGTGAAACATTTTGAAATAATATTAAAGGAAAGGTGCTTGTTGACCCTTTAATATTAAATACACTATATCTAATTTCTATATTCTGAAACGTAATGAATACAGGATGATAATAAGGTTAAATTGTTTACCATTTTTAATTTAACCATGTATACACTTGTTTTTGTTTTGAGGGATGGCTTCGGGGAAAGGGGTTTGAGAGTTTATTGAGAATGGGCTTAATTTAACGTTTGCGGGTAACGGAGCTTTCGCATCCAGAAAGCTTGTGTGTCGTGTTTACTTCGGTGACGGCATTTATCCTTCGGTTCTCCCCCGAGAGAGAGAGAGAGAGAGAGAGAGAGAGAGAGAGAGAGCGAGACGACAGAGTTTTGATAAGTTTTCGGTCGATGGGAGAAGCGAATTTCGAATTATTCAGGCATTAAGATTACGCCCTTCCCCCCAACGCGTTTGATCAGAGTTTAAACCAGTATAGATCACGAAATGGTTCAGTCAATTTAACTAAATAATAGAAATAACACAGATTTCACTGATTACAAATTAAAAGTAGTTTAATAAACCTTAGTAAATTCTCAGTTATAAAAACAAAGTTAAGCAGAGTTTCATTTGTAAAAATATCAACAATATTTCAACATAATAAACGAACAAAATAAATTCAAATTCAAAACTATTTGAATTCGGGAAAATAAGCTTACGCTTCTTATAGTTTGCACACTTTAAACATAATATATAAAATTACGAAAAAACTATTCGTGAAAATGCAAACAATGTCTTAATTAATAAGACAACTTAAGACGATAAATATCCATTGAAACAACTACTTCCCGTGCAAATACACCTCCGGATATTGAATTATACAATGAAATCAAATTAAATAAGATTTTAAATATTTCATTGTATAATTCAATATCCGGAGGTGTATTTGCACGGGAAGTACTTGATTCAATGGATATTTATCGTCTTAAGTTGTCTTATTAATTAAGACTGTTTGCATTTTCACGAATAGTTTTTTCGTAATTTTGTATATAATAAACGAAAGCTATTGAACGAACTTGTTTCCATTAAGGTTGGAAATGCACATGCTATTTGGCCATAAGAACGAACAACGATTAATTTTCCACAATAATTAAAATAGATCTTTGAAACTTATACATATTGCACCTTCAGTGTGCATTGCGAATAAATTGACACTATTTTTTTAAAATGTTTCTTAGATTATATATAAATCAACTATTGGAACACTCTTAAATGATTACATAAATCCGTGCAATACTTCCATAGAAAACATTATTTCTTCTTAATATTGCTTTAACGACCCTATGGCTAATGCAGTGTGCGACTTACTAAAATCTTATAATCTTTACTCCAAAGTAGGCTTTAATACTAGGGCTAAAAATACAATTGACAACGTATTTACAAATATATCAGATGTAATGGTTCAGCCAATAGACGCTTGCCTCTCAGACCACATTGGTATACATTTAAAACTAAACGTCAACTTGACTAAAAGAAATTGTTCTAAACATAAAATTAGGCCTATTACAAAGTATGGTCAGTTCAGACTATATTCATCACTCAGCCTTGTAACATGGGATTTTATTAATAACACACAAAATAATATAGATAATAAGTTTGAACATTTTATTGACATAATAAAAAACTTAAAAACCACGGAGGGAAGTAACGGTCGTACTTGTTGGGAAAACACAAAACTTTGTAACGGGGTAATCGACCACTAATGATAGGCTAGTTGCTTAATCCAATTAATTTATTAATTTCCG
Source organism: Philonthus cognatus (assembly GCA_932526585.2). NCBI lineage: Eukaryota > Metazoa > Arthropoda > Insecta > Coleoptera > Staphylinidae > Philonthus > Philonthus cognatus. The sequence continues at coordinate 179,592,138 of OW052241.1, forward strand.
AGCTTTCGGAGCTTTTTGGCTCCTTCTTCAGGGATTTCACTACAATAAAATGATACAAAAAATAAAAACCGTAATTTTTTACAGAACGGTGAGTTAATTATTGAAAGATTATTGAAATGAAAATGGCGTGAATTGATTAATATGGAGTGACTTTATATAACATTGTTTTAAGTGAAAATGAGATGATGAAGTGTGATTGAAAGTGACATGAAAGCTTATAGATTAATTAATTACATTTTTAATTCTATTGACCAGGGGCCAAAACTCGGAATCTCAGGCTTCATCAGACTCAAGTGCAGGTCGGACTTTTTATTGCGTTGCTACGCATCTCCATTCACCAAACTGTGGAGAAACGCTCCTTTTTGCGTTTTCTTCGGGGCCAGCCCGCGAACATCATCACCGTCGCTTGTAACAATTAAAACCACCACATACACGCCACACTCATCAACAAAACACGAAACTCCACAGAACAGATTAAAAACACAACCTGGTATTTGCAACAGGTGCGTGGTTAGAAGAATCAATTCACGCCATTTTCATTTCAATAATCTTTCAATAATTAACTCACCGTTCTGTAAAAAATTACGGTTTTTATTTTTTGTATCATTTTATTGTAGTGAAATCCCTGAAGAAGGAGCCAAAAAGCTCCGAAAGCTCGGAAATTAATAAATTAATTGGATTAAGCAACTAGCCTATCATTAGTGGTCGATTACCCCGTTACAAAATAATAAAAAACTTAATTAACAAATTCTTTCCCGAAAGAGAAGTGGGAATACCCCAGAAGGGATCTAAAATTTTGTGGTATAATAACGGCCTAAAAAATATGCGGGAAACCTTATCTTTTATCAGGGATGCCAGTACTAGAGCTCCTGACTTACTGCCTTACTATAAAAGATATAAATCATATTATGAATCAGAACTTAAGCGTGCTAAGATAAATGCTCATGATAAATATATTAGTGAATCCTGCAATAAACCGAAAGCCATTTGGTCATTGTTCAATACAGGCAATAATAAAGTTAAAACAAATTCAACAAATATTGATTGTAATGAGTTCAATACGTTTCTCACAGAAATAATTAATGACTTGACCAACAAAATACCAGCCACAGACACCTCGCCAATTTTCTGAATGAATACAGTCGAGATGTCCAAAGGTAATGGTTACTTCCAATTTAAATCTGTAAGTCCCATTGTTGTGAGAAGTGTTATTAGACAGTCAAAAAGTCGAGATATATACGGTATGAATTCACACTTGTTGTTGGGTATGCTGGATGTCATTCTTCTTCCATTAACAAAATTACTAAATCTCTGTATTGATTCTTCTGTTTTCCCTAAATGTTTACGTGCATCAGTGATCCCAGTTTTCAAGAAAGGTGATAAATCAATATGCAACAACTACAGACCCATCTCCATTTTGCCAGTACTATCCAAAGTGTTCGAAAAGATTTTATTTCAACAGATAATTAGTTTTATTGATGAAAATTCAATTCTCCATATCAATCAGTATGGCTTTCGCAAGGGTAGATCCGTGGGAGGTGCAATCACGGCTCTAGTAGTGCAAATATATAATGACTTTGAAAATCGTTCTTCCTCTATCGCAACCTTTTTAGACCTAAGCAAGACATTTAATTGCATTTCCCACGAGATCCTCTTGCGTAAGCTTTACTATTACAATTTCCACCCAAATAGTTGCCGTCTAATTAATTCTTATTTAATTTATCGACACCAACAAGTAATCATTAATAATAAAAGATCGACTGAATTGAAAGTAAACCATGGTGTACCACAGGGCTCCATACTAGGTCCATTAATATTCTTATTATATATTAATGATTTAGCATTCCAACTTAAAAAATCAGAAATAATATTATTTGCGGACGACACCACTATTATAAGTTCAGCTTCCAACGATTACGATGTTAATCGAATTAACAACGAGTCAATTGATCACGTGTCTAAATGGTTTGCTGCCAATGCTTTAAGCATGAACTCAGATAAGACCCCAAAGATATCATTTTCACTAAAGAACAATATTCCCACTAGTAGCGTTAAATTTCTTGGGCTGCACATCGATAATAAACTAAATTTTTCCGAACACGAAAACGCAACAGCTGCAAAACTATGCAAGGTATTATTTTTGCTAAGGCGAATTCCTGTATATGCATTAGTCCAGGTATATTATGCACTTTTCCACAGTCATCTTAAATATGGATTGATAACATGGGGGCACGCGGGAATTACAGTACGCCTTTTTCGTCTACAAATCAAAGCGATTAGAATCATTGGTAGATTGTCCTTCCAGGAAGATTGTACAGAAACTTTTAAAGCATTAAATATTCTTACCTTGCCATTATTGTTTATCTTAGAATGCTTAATGCACGTACGAACACATCTGCATTCTTATGGAACTCGTAGAGAGATCAGTGGGCGAAATACTAGATCCGGCATATTATTAGATATACCAAAGCTGAGATTAACTAAGTCGCGCACTAGGATTTCCTATTTTCGACCTAAGCTCTATAATGCCTTACCAGAAGTATTAAAGTCTCTGCCACCTATTCAATTTAAAAACAGAATAAAACATTTTCTTGTACGAACCTGCGTTTATAGAATTGACGAATTTTTAAATAGTGACATGTCAACCATCTGACTTATTTGTCTGTTAACAAGTTTGTGAGATGTGTATTATATTTATGTATGACTTAATTAATTAAGTCAACTTTGATTTTACTTGGAACTTTATATTTAATGTATGTATATTTCATGTATTTGTCAATTTATAGCTTAAGCTATTTATTATATTATGTATTTTGACTCGTGTAAAACCCTTATGTTATAGCACAAATATAATACTTATTACTATTTAATTTATTGAAGTAATTATTATAAACATGTTGTATTAAATAGATGATTTTAAAATAAATGATGAATAAAATTAATCGTTGCTTAGAAATCTCCATAAGAGCAATGTAAATATTGGTTATGTTTTTAATAAATAGGGGGCAGCATCGTGCTTTTTTAGTAATATCCTTAAATGATATTAAAATTTCCAAAAACATGTGAAATGAAATCGGGTTTGATATGTAGAATTCGTGCATGGCATTTGTCGCGACACGGGTTCCTGTTGCGCGGCCTTGAATTGCGAATGTAATTTTTCTGCCGAGGACTGTTCATTGTTCGTTGTTGATACACAACAAAGAAAGACATTATTAAAATATTTCCCAATACATTCTTTAAATATAAGTGCATTTCTGGATTCGTGTTTTGAATAGGAATGTGGAATGCCGGTAAGTGATGAGTCGGAAAAATTCCTTTTTAATTAATTTACCAAATTGAATGTGCGACACTCGGCGATTTGATTACCGAGGCATTTAGTCAGCTTAGCGTCTAGAGTTCGATTTGGGTTATTGTAATTTCTCATTTTTTGTACGGCTTAGCCTACTCAGCTTGAAGTGTCGCCTACCCAGCTTAGAGGGCAGATCTCCCCTCGGGTTCGCATCTATTCCTTTTGTCTGCTTCAATGCAATTTACCAAATTAAGATGTGCAGCACGCGACAGTCATGTACGATGTTTGATTTTTGATAGTAATCATTTAAATCACATATGTAGTTGCAAATAACATGAATATATATTTTATGTTGCCAGAATTTAACTGTTTGTCTACATTTTTTCTTGAATTAATTTCTCATCTGGCACTTGGTGAAACATATTACACTATGTAAAGTTAATTAAAGGAAAGGCACTTGGTATTGTTTCACAATTAAATCTTTATTCCGACTAGTTTCGGTTTGTTAGACCATTTTCAAAGGAATGTTCACATTCATTTGAAAATGGTCTAACAAACCGAAATTAGTCGGAATAAAGATTTAATTGTGAAACAATACCAAGTGCCTTTCCTTTAATTAACTTTACATAATGTTTGTCTACAATTTAAATACAGGGAATTTTTCTTTTAGGTAAGCATGTGCATAAGCTGTAAATTTTCCGACATGCGTTATTTTTTAAAAGAGTTCAGTTTAAAGCTTTAAACGAGTGTTTTCCACTCCCAGACTAAGCATGAAGTAAAATTTCGAGTTTAGAAAAGCCCTGTGAAAATTTGTCGAGGGTCGCGCAGCGACCCGAGACAAATTTTCTGGGCTTTTCTAAACTCGAAATTTTACTTTATGCGCCACGCGTATAAAAAACTGATTTCAAGTGAGATTCAAATATACATAAATTTCACAGGATTTTAGTGTTTTATACGCGTGGCGCATGAAGTAAAATTTCGAGTTTAGAAAAGCCCAGAAAATTTGTCTCGGGTCGCTGCGCGACCCTCGACAAATTTTCACGGGGCTTTTCTAAACTCGAAATTTTACTTCATGCTTAGTCTGGGAGTGGAAAACACTCGTTAAAGCTTTACATTGAACTCTTTTAAAAAAACAACATGCCGGAAAATGTACAGCTTAGGCGTATGTTTACCTGAAAAAAATTATATTGTTATTTTCTTTAAATCTTTAGATATTCCTTGTTTTTTTTGGTTTAAGAATTCAATTTGAAGCTTTGAACGAGTGTTTTCCACTCCCAGACTAAGCATGAAGTAAAATTTCGATTTTAGAAAAGCCCTGTGAAATTTTGTCGAGGGTCGCGCAGCGACCCGAGACATATTTTCTGGGCTTTTCTAAACTCGAAATTTTACTTCATGCGCCACGCGTATAAAAAACTGATTTCAAGTGAGATTCAAATATACATAAATTTTACAGTATTTTAGTGTTTTATACGCGTGGCGCATGAAGTAAAATTTCGAGTTTAGAAAAGCCCAGAAAATTTGTCTCGGGTCGCTGCGCGACCCTCGACAAATTTTCACGGGGCTTTTCTAAACTCGAAATTTTACTTCATGCTTAGTCTGGGAGTGGAAAACACTCGTTAAAGCTTTACATTGAACTCTTTTAAAAAAACAACATATGTTGGAAAATTAATAAATTAATAAAATGTACAGCTTAGGCGTATGTTTACCTGAAAGAAATTATATTGTTATTTTCTTTAAATCTTTAGATATTCGTTGTTTTTTTTTTTGGTTTAAGAATTCAATTGGAAGCTTTGAACGAGTGTTTTCCACTCCCAGACTAAGCATGAAGTAAAATTTCGAGTTTAGAAAAGCCCCGTGAAAATTTGTCTCGGGTCGCGCAGCGACCCGAGACAAATTTTCTGGGCTTTTCTAAACTCGAAATTTTACTTCATGCGCCACGCGTATAAAAAACTGATTTCAAGTGAGATTCAAATATACATAAATTTTACAGTATTTTAGTGTTTTATACGCGTGGCGCATGAAGTAAAATTTCGAGTTTAGAAAAGCCCAGAAAATTTGTCTCGGGTTTCGGAAAACACTCGTTTAAAATTTCAAATTGAACTCTTTAAAAAACAACGAATATCTAAATATTTTAAGAAAATAATCTGAATTTAAAATACGTATACTTTAAAGAAAAACTCCCTGTACATACTCATATGGAATATCAAACTAAAACGGCATCTGTTTTGTTATACAGTTGTATGTATGTCGATACAAATTAAAATCGTGAATATTTATCCAGTTTACTTGTGTCTTCTGTAATTGAATAACCATTCATTCATTCGCACAATCAAACAAACAATGCACTCCGCACTCATAATTTTTATTATCCGTCGTGATAAAATTCGGCAGGCACTATAAACCAATACGTATAACAATTTTGCTATTTCAGCGCCATCTCGTATCCCAGAAACACACAACTAGCAAAAATTGGCCCTCTTAAATTAAAGTGGGTTTGCAAAAATGTACTTCTCGAAGAGCAGCATGGCCTCCAACCGGGCAAATCAACAGCTACAAATATTTTATCGTTTACCACTTATATAATATTGTTAATTGTGTCGTAGCAAAGTGTGTGAGCAAAGTGTAGTAGAGTGTACAGAGTTATAGTTATTTAGTTAAATAAAGACATAGAACAAACAATAGTACAGTGGATATTAAAGGTGGTGATGGTCTAGAAGACGATTTGGAATAAAAATAAGCGAGCTATAGACATTTTTAGAAAATTAAGTGTCCTAACCTAAAATACATGTGAGCGTAAATTGTAAATAAACAGCAAAATCCAGCCAACAAGAACAAATTAATAGCTGTGTTATCCTAAGTCTGAGTGGCGTAAGCGTAAACGCGTTGGATTCTACTGAGTACGAACGCAGCAGACCAAGGTTCGAGCCCCGAGCAGGCTTCGTTTTATTAAATAAAACAATAATAAATAAACATAAATGAACAACGACAGAAAAAGGAATAGATACAACAAAAAAGAAGACGGAGACGAAGACAAAGAGGGAAGCGAGGAAGATACAGGAATTTTCTCAAAAAGTAAAAAAATCTTAAGGTCACCAAAACAAAGAAAGCTGCAGGAAGCAAAGCAAGTAGCCGCAAACAAAAATAAATACACGATAGCAACAGCCACTAAGCAACAAGAAGTGGAAAAAATGGATGAACTAAAAGATATGATGAGAACGATAATGCAAGAAATGAAAAAGAACACAGAAGAGCTGAAAGAGGAGATAAAGGAAGTAAGAAGGGAAATGCAGAGAAAGGAAGAAGAGTGGAAGAAGGAGAGATTCCAAGTACAAAATAGACTTGAAAAAGTAGAGATTAGACTGGAAAGAATAGAGAAGGAGAGAAGGAAGAATAATATAATAATAAAAGGGCTAACAGTAAAGGAACATAATGAAAAAAAAGAAGTAGAAGACTTTATAAGCGATGTGCTCGAAGTAGTACCTAAAATAACGAAGGCCTATTTGATAAATAAAAGCAAAACAACAGATATGGTGCTTGTAGAGGTCGAAACATGGGAAAAGAAAGAGCAGATTATGACAGCGAAGGGAAATAAATTGAATAACACCAAAATATATATTGATCATGACTTGACTGACAGAGAAAGGGATATACAAAGGGAGATTCGAATTATTGCGAGAGAAGAGAAAACAAAGGAAACAGAATACGAGTTGGCTATCAAAAACTCAAAATAAACGATAAGACATATAAGTGGAATCAACGCAAAGAAGGGCTAGAGGAATGCGAGCCCCATATGAGTACAAAAAACGAATAAAGAAGATAACGAATCATACGAAGACAACTAAGGCTAAGAAACAGGATGAATGCAATGAACAAGAAAGAAACACAAACAATGTAGGCAAGTCTAAAATTGGAATAAGGGACAGTAGGGAAATACGCGGCAAGGATGAGGAACTAAGTAACAAAGAAAATGTGTGTCTCATAAAGACAGACACGAAAACAGGCAGGAAGAAGGGAAAAATAAGGGAGGAGAGCATAAGGGTGGGGTTTTGGAATGTGGCCGGGATAAAGTCGAAGTGTAAGGGCGGGAGGTGGCAAAAAGACTTTGAGAAGTGGGTGTTAGGAAAGGATGTGGTAGGATTATTGGAAACATGGATGATGGAGGAGGAGTGGGAAAATGTGAAAGAATCACTTCCAGGGGGACTTAGGTGGTCGGTACAAGGGTCAACGAAGGAGGCAAAGAGAGGGAGAGCAAAGGGTGGTATGATAGTGGGAACGAAGTCGTCCCTAAAAACAGGGGAGGTGGAATTTGTAGAAGAGGTAGATGGTGTAGCGTGGGTTAAATGCCAAAAGGGGGAGTGTCAATTGGAAGTAGGGGTGGTTTATATTAATAAGAACTGGGCCGAAGTGCAGAAAGTCGTAGATGAGAAAGGCAACGAAGGAGGAAGTTGTGTGGTGGGGGGAGATTTTAATGCGAGAATAGGGGAGATGTGGGGAGGAGTGTGTGGTGAAGGTAAACTAATAGTAAGGACGTCCCAGGATAAACTGATCAACGGAGAGGGAAGGAGAATGGGGAAGTGGTTAATAGAAGAGGGATGGGAGGTGTTAAACGGATGCACAGAAGGTGATTGGGACGGAAAGAAAACGTATGTGGGACAACAAGGATCTTCAGTAATTGATTATGTCGTAATAAAGGGGTTAAATAGGGGAGAAGCTAGAAGAATGGAGGTGGAGGAAGTCTTGGGGTCGGACCATTTGCCAATAATGCTAGAGATAAGAATGGGGAAAGGTAAGGGAAATGAACAAGAGCAGGAGGCGTGGAAGATAGAAGACAGTGTGAGGGCGATTAAGAACATGGGAAAGCGCTTGGAGAAGATAAACTGGAATGAAGTAAAAACAATGGAAGAGATGGAAGAGATAATCGTGGGTTGTGGAAGAATAGTGAAAAGGGGGGGCGGAAAAAGTTGCCCATGGTGGGATAAGGAGTGTCATGACGTAAAGAGGCAAGTGAGGAAGGCAGTGAGGGAGTGGAGCTTGGGTAGGGGCGAAGAGCAGGGGGTGGTGGCAGCGAGGGTTAGGTACGCCAAAGTATGCGAAAGAAAGAAGAGGCAGGCTTTGGAGAGAACGACCGAGGAAATTAGATTGTGTAGAACTGAAAGGGAGATATGGGGTATTCTAAGAAGAGGTGAAATTAAGGGGCCCATAGGAGTTTCTTTGCAAGAATGGTCAGAGAAATGTAATAGAATGGCTGGAGAGCCGGGAGGGGTAGGGGAACCAGGGGTAGCGGGAGAGGTTGAAGAGTTTTCAGAGGAGGAGATAGAAAACGCATTTGCAGAGGTGAAGGCTGGAAAAGCTGCGGGGCTGGACGGGCTGAGAGCAGAAATGTGGAAGGAGATAGGAAAGGAGGGAAAGCGGAGGTTTGGAGGATTGCTGAACCAAATGTGGAGGGGAGAAGCGGAAATTCCAGAGACGTGGCGTGTGGGAGTTATGTGCCCGGTGCATAAAGGAGGTGATAAATCTAATGTAGAAAATTATAGAGGAATTTTAATTATGTGCACCGGGTACAAAATTGCAATGACAGTAGTGAAAAATAGATTGGAGAAGGAGGTGGAAATTAAGGGAATACTGCCGGAGACTCAAGGGGGTTTTAGAAAAGGAAGGGGAACAAGGGACCAGATATTTACGCTGGCAAGGATGGTGGAGAGAGTGCTGGAAGAGAGAGGGAGTATGTACGCTGTTTTCCTGGATTTGAAAGCAGCGTACGATACTGTTCCGAGAGAAAGGTTAGTGGAGTGTCTGAGAAGGAGAGGAGTGAGCGGAGTAACGGTTGAATGGATTAGAAAAGTGTACGAGGAAACGTGGGTGAGTGCGAAAGTTGGAGAGAATGTGGCTGAAAGGTTTAGGATGTGGACGGGGGTGAGGCAGGGCTGTCCGCTGAGCCCGTTATTATTTAACATATATGTAAGCGAATTGAAAGAGGTTTTAAGAAACGGGCAAGCGGGCGGGGTAGTGATCGGAAAAAGGAAGGTATGGATGCTAGCGTATGCGGATGATATGGTACTTGTGGCGAGGAACTGGGGAGAGATGAATGAGGTGATGCAGAGGGTGGAAAGGTATATGGACAAGCGAGGGCTGCAAGTTAATGCAAGGAAAACAAAGTGGATGAAATTTAGGAACAGAGGAAGAGAAGGAAGAGTAGATGAATTGAAGTGGAAGGGGGAGCTGATTGAAAGGGTGAAAGAATTTAAATATTTGGGCTTCATATTTAAAGCTACAGGTGGGTACGGGGAGCACGCCAAATGGGTACAAGGGAAAGCGAGGAAAGCATGGGGTATTGTAAAGAAGAAGTGGGGAAAATGGTTTGCTGGCAACTTCCAATTGGCGTGCAAACTGCGGGATGCGTGTGTGAAGCCCATTTTGTTGTATGGAGTGGAAGCATGGGGTATAAATGAGTATGAATGCATTGAAAGAGAGCAGATGTGGTTCCTGAAGCAGATTCTGGGGTTGGAAAGGTCAACCCCTGGATACATTCTGCTTCAGGAAACAAATAGAATGAGTATACATGGTGAGGCAATGGAGAAAGTGGTGAAGTATGAGATGAAGTTGTGTGAATTGGAAAGTGAGAGACTGGTGAAAGAGGTATGGAGAACGTGCAAGGGATTAGGGAGGAGTGAGTGGAGTATGAAGCGCAGAGAGATGTATGAAAGGGCAGGAGAGTCTGCGGATAGGGTAAATGAATGGTTAGAGAAGGGGGTGAATGTGGCAGCTTGGATGAAAGAGAAGTGGAAAGAGGTAGAGATGCAGGAGAGGCAAGGGTACATCGGGAGGAGCGGATACAATCCAATGTACGAAAGTTGGCAAGTGCATGGGAGAGTGCCAGGGTACCTATCCAATAGTGACCTGTCGAATGAGGCGAAGATAACCCTGGCAAGAGCTAGATGTGGTTCGGAGGAGAGAGGAAGGAAGGTCTGGATGGGGGAAAGGTATGGTAAATGTGTGTTGTGCGCAAGTGGACGAGATACATGGAGTCATTTGGGAGAGGAGTGTGAAGGGGTGAATGTGGAATGGCTGGGGGGAAAAAGGAGTGTAACGGAATGGATGAGAGAGGACGGAGCTGGCGTAAAGATGGTAACAGTACTGGGTTGGCGGAGAGCGGAAAAAAGAAAGGAAATGATTTAATTTTTTTGTTCTATTATTATTTTGTTATTATTATTTTTTTTTTGTAATTTTATTTTTTATATGCCAATAAAGGTCTTTTTTTTTTTTTTTTTAATAAATGCCTTTGAATGTAATCAATCTGTGGATCCTATTTTCACAGATTTTGCCAAAGCATTCGATCGTATAAATTATGATGTTTTAATTGCCAAACTATCTGCCTATGGATTTCATGCGAATATCGTGAAGTGGTTCATTAGTTTGTTAAATAATCGAATACAATGTGTAAAAGTAAAGAATTTCTTCTCTAAAGTAATTGCTGTCTCATCTGGTGTACCTCAAGAAACACACTGTGGTCCCTTGTTATTCTTGTCATTTATTAATGACATCATACAAGTCATAACTTGTTTCTAATTGATCACTTGATGAAACATGATTAAATATTTAAAAAAAATTAAATTTAAAATAAAATCACTTGGTATGTTTCACTAATTATACGTCTTTATTCCGACTAGTTTCGGCATTCTTGTACATTCCTTGAAAATGGCTGATAGCCGAAACTAGTCGGAATAAAGACGTATAATTAGTGAAACATACCAAGTGATTTTATTTTAAATTTAATTTTTTTTAAATATCATAAGATATTTTTCAATTTTACTCTTCGCCGACGATCTCAAGATATATAGACGAACTTAAAATAAAAACACTTTTAAACCTTTCTTTACAAATTTGTGAAGAAATGTTAAAAAGTGTTTGTATTTAAAGTTATTATCATCTTCACGTAACTTACTCATATTCATTTATACAGGGTAAGTCGGGAGGAGCGCACCAAACTCTAGGAGTGTATTATACACGTGAAAATAATGTAAAAAACTCATTTGTTCTTATCCGATTTTCATTTGTTTTCAAGTTATGGCGTAATTAAAAATGTTCATCTAGCTTTCCACTTCTATCTGAATTTTAACATTATCAAAGTATGCCATGTTCGAGGCTTATAAACATTTGATAATTCTGACGTTTTGATGAACTGTCAGTGTACGGTGAACAATAACTGAACGTTTAAGTTCGAATTAATGTGATTGTTAGTGTTGCAAAATGCCACATACTTATTCAAATTTAGAATATGCAAATATGGTGTTTGTATATGGTTTCTGTAATGGAAATGCTACAGCTGCTGTTGAAGAATATCGTGAACGTTTTCCACACCAAAGACATCCTGATAAAAACATATTTATTAGAATTTTCAACAAATTGTGCGAGACTGGTAAGCTTCCCAGTGCTAACATAACATATGAGCGCGCTGCTCGACAAGGTTTTGTAGAAGTAGAAAATATTCTGCATCTAGTAGAAGAAGATGCAACTACTAGCTCACGGAGAATTGCCACTCAATTGGCAATTCCACAAAAAAGAGTGATGAACACGCTACACGAGCAAGGCTTATATCCTTATCACGTTCAGAGAGTACAGCACCTAGAACCAGGGGATTACGCTAACCGTACGGAATTTTGTCGGTGGATAAATAATAATCATCGTAATGTATCGAGTATACTCTTTACGGATGAAGCTACATTTACCCGTGATGGCATTAACAACACTCGTAACTCTCATGTATGGTCTGATGAAAATCCCCACGCAACAGTCGAAAGCAATTTTCAACATCGGTTTTCTGTAAACGTGTGGTGTGGTATGGTTGACAGTTATTTAATCGGCCCTTTCATTTTGGAGAATCGTCTCACAGGAGGCAACTACCTCAATTTTTTACAAAATGAATTACAAGGCCTGCTAGAAGATGTTCCTATAAATATTAGAATGCAGATGTACTATCAGCACGATGGAGCTCCTGCACATGTCGCTCGTCAAGTCAAGCAACATTTGGACGAACGTTTTCCAGGGCGTTGGATTGGTCGTGGAGGTCCTATTAATTGGCCTGCAAGATCTCCAGACCTCACACCACTAGATTTTTGTTTATGGGGCTGGATGAAAAATGAAGTCTACAAAATAAAACTGGACACACGGGAACCACTAATTAGACGAATTGAGAATACTGCAGCCCATATAAAAGAAGAAAGAAATGAATCAATTGGGAGAGCAACAAACGCTCTTCGTAGACGAAGCAGAAAATGTTTAGAAGTCAATGGCGGTATTTTTGAACATTTGTTGAAAGAACGCTATGATTAAGAACATTTTTTGTATAATAACTTGTTTATTTGTTAATATGCTATAACTTGAAAACAAATAAAAATCGGATAAGAACAAATGAGTTTTTTTACATTATTTTCACGTGTATAATACACTCCTAGAGTTTGGTGCGCTCCTCCCCACTCACCCTCTATAGAAGAATATCAAATATTAAGGATTGCTGCAAAGTGACCTCTCTTCTGTTCATAAATGGTGTTGCGATAACTATTTATTTTTCAATATTCAGAAGTGTAAAGCAATTTATTTTTCCAGAAAATCTAATAACATTTGATTTTCTTGGGAAAAAAATTGCTTTTTTCAATTACAGTATCAATAATATACATCTTGAGGAATTGTGTGAAATTAAAGATCTGGGAGTGTTACTGGATACAAAATTAACGTTTTATAGCCACATTAACTCAATTTTCAACAATGCATCAAAAATATTGGGTTACATAAAAAGGATGGCCAAAGATTTATCAGCTTAATCATTCAAACTTGTCTATTTTGCTTATGTACGCTCTAATATGGAATACATTTCATGTGTCTGATTTTTATTACTTTTTCTTGCATTTTATCTAACATAGTGGCGACGTGACAACCGACACATCGGCTCCGTCACACAGATTGTTTATCTACGATAAAAATTGCGAAAAATAGTGGTGTCAAAAGGGATCATAAAGACAATTGTTAATTAATAAATGAGTGGCCTCAGTGTCAAATAAACCCAAAGTGTGATTAGTAAACAGCGAAAAATCGAGGTTAAAATCTACACGCGGTGCCTGGAGGAGGGGATACAGCGAGAGAGACAGAAATTACAACCAGCGGCAGCGGTCGTGGCCTTCGAGGGGACGACCCGGGCTGCAAACCGCAAGTGGGAAAACAGCTGATCAACAAAACACTGGCCGCGCGTAAACCAAACGCTCCTAAACGAACGTAGCGACAAACTTACGCCTCATTTCTATTCAAAAAAGACCGAAACTAAACAAAATGGACAGCGATGATTACTCCACCGATGAAACATATAAAAGAAAGAGACAAAGTGAGAACACTGAAATTTGTATGAAATCGAAGAAAACGCCAAGAACGCCGATCAGAAGCAATACTACGAATACAAGTGGCGAAGAAAAATTGGATCTAGTATTGGCAATGCTGTCACAACAAGGAGATAGTATGCAAGAAATTAAAACAGAAATGAGACAAATAAGAACAGAAATAGAAGAGTATAGAGAGGAAGTTAGAACACTGAGAACAGAAAATAAGAAACTAAAACAAGACAGTGAGAAATTAAAACAAGAAAATAATGAAATCAAAAAAGAGATGGACAAAATGCAAAAGACAGTAGACCGCCTAGAAAAGAAATCAAAGATAAATAATATTGTCATGTATGGATTGAACATTAACACAGCAAATAAAAACGAACTGAAAGAAGGAATACAAAATTTCCTAAGCCAACATTTAGAAATAAGAGCGCCCATAAAAGGAGCACACAAACTAGGAGATGAAATATGCCTAATTGAATTGGAAAACAGCAGAGATAAAGAACTGATTATGGCAAAAAAAGGAAAACTAAAACACTTCAAAGAGAGAAAAGTAATTATTGGAGATGATCTCACAGAAAACGAAAGGGAAATTCAAAAACAAATTAACAAGAGAGCCCAAGAGGAAATAAAAAAACGGAAAACGGGTTAAAAAGGGGTACAATAAAATATACATCGATGGAAAAGAGTGGAGATGGAATAAAGACAAAGAAAGACTAGAAGAAATGGAATCAAAAAACGAATAATACACAAAACTGAACAACAAAATCATGCAATTAACCTGGACCTGAATAGAGAAACTAACGAAAACAACAAAAATAGAAGGACAATGGAAAACAAACTAATCATAAAAATTGGCACTTGGAATGTGAGAAGTATACGGGGAAAAGAAATTGAACTATGCAACGAATTCGAAAAGGCAAATCTAGATATACTAGCCATAAGTGAAACCAAAAAGAAAGGGAAGGGAAGTACTAAACTACATAACAGACATATCCTAATATTTAGTGGGGTCGAAGAAACAAAAAGAGCAGCTGGTGGGGTAGGTTGTATTATACATACAAAATACGAAAATGACATATACAAATGGGAAGCTATATCGGAGAGAATATTACTAGTCGAACTAAGAAACAAAAAACAAGTAAAAACTATAATTGCGGTATATGGCCCCGATGAAGACGAGAATACCGAGAAAAAAGAAGTATTTTGGACAGAGTTAACGTCAACTGTAGATAATGCAAAGGGAATTATATACTTAATGGGAGATTTAAATGCTAGGGTTGGCACAAGGGACAGTTTATACTCGGAAGTTATTGGGAACTATGGCGAAGATGTAAGAAATAATAATGGAAGAAGATTATTAGATTTCTGTCTTTTACATAACCTGGTAATTACTAACACATTTTACAAACATAGAGAAATACACAGGTATACCAGAGAACAACAAAGCAGAGGTGAGAAATCAATAATCGATTTTGTAATCGTGGAAAAAGATAGAATGAATACCGTAATAGACACACGTGTAAACAGAGGCTACGAAATATACAGTGACCATTTCCTGCTAATAACAAAAATAAGGGAGTTTGAAACATCGAATAAAGAAAATAGATCAGGATTGAAAAAAAGGCAAGACAACATAAGCATAAAAAGTTATAAACTAAGAGACGATGAAATTGCAAAAAAATACGAACAAGTAATAACAAACAAAATGGAACATTTAAAATCAGATAATATAAACACGACGGTAGAAACATTGTGGGAAAGTTTTAAGGGTACAGTACTAACAGCAGCAGAAGAAGTGTGTGGGGTAACGAGAGTAAGCAATAAAGTTAAACAAACAGCATGGTGGACAGAAGAGATAAAAAAACAAGTAAAAATAAAAAAGAAGAAATGGCAAATGTATCTAACCAACAAGTCAAATGTAACCTACAACGCATACAAGAAACAAAGGCAAGTAGTCAAAAAGTTAGTACTGGACAAGAAACAACAGACATGGAAAGAATTTGGCGAAAAACTAGAAATGGACAGCAAAGGCAATCAAAAACTTTTCTACAAGACGTTAAAAAATCTCAGGAACAATAATAAAGAGGACAGCGATACAATAGCAATAAGAGATGAAAATGGAACCACAGTGACGGAAGGGAAACTAATAATGAAGAGATGGAAAGAATACTTCGAAAAACTGCTAGTAGCACGCACCGAGAAAGAAGAAGTAGCGGAAGTAGATATAGACACCGAGAAACTAATCTCAGCGGCAGATGAACAAGACCAAATCACAGTAGAAGAATTAAGAGCTGCAATAAAGAAAATTAAATATGGAAAGGCTCCCGGGATTGACAAAATAACCACTGAAATGTTAAAAAATATGGGAGAGCTTGGATTACAGCATTTTCTGAAACTATGTAATATGGCTTGGAAAACAGAAACAATCCCGGAGGACTGGACTGTGGGATTAATACTGCCAATATTCAAAAAAGGTGATAAAAAGAACTGTAATAATTACAGAGGCATAACAATATTAAGTACGGCACTAAAGATTTTCGAACAGATCATAGAGATGAAATTAAGAACAGTAATAGAACCAACACTATCCGATTCACAAAGTGGATTCAGAAAAGGCCGAAGTGTACAAGACCATATATTCACGGTAAAGGAAATTATTGACAGGACATTAGCGCATGGAAAGGAGATATACATGGCCTTTATTGACATGGAAAAGGCATTTGACAAGGTACCAAGGTCAAAGATATGGGAAAGTCTACGGAAAAGGAATGTAAACGACAAACTAATTGCAGTAGTAAAATCGATCTATAAGAACACGAACAACATAGTAATGATCAAAAACATGAAATCGGAGAAGTTCACTACCGAAGTAGGAGTACGACAAGGGGGTGCACTTAGCCCACTACTTTTTATTACATTCATGGATGACATCATAAGGAAGAGTAATCAGGAAACCAAATCAATAAATATAGGCTACAAAAACCTACAAACAATAGAGCTTAGCGAGTGCGCATTCGCAGACGATATAGTATTAATCGCAAAAAATGAAAGAATACTACAACACAACCTACGGACCTGGAATGAAGTAATAAAAGCGAGTGGAATGAAACTAAACAAGACAAAAACCAAAGTTATGGCTATTACAAAGGAAAACACCAATTTAAATATTGAAATCGATCAACATCAGCTTGAGCAAGTAAATGTAATGCAATACCTAGGGGTTATGATAGAGGAAAGAGGAAGAAATGATACCGAGATAAACAGAAGGATAGAGAACACAAACAAAGTATTTTATGCAATGAATAAAGGATTTATCAACAAAAGGGAAATTTCAAAACAAACCAAAATCAATGTATTTAAAGCAATATACAGACCTACACTAACATACGGATGTGAAAGCTGGGTACTAACACAACAACAAAAAAGTAAACTGCAGGCAGTAGAAATGAAATATCTTAGAAGAGTAAAAGGAGTATCGAAAATGGACAGAAACAGAAACGAAGAAATAAGAAGTGAGCTAGAAATAGAGTCCCTACAGGAGTTCATAGAAAGAAGACAACTCTGCTGGTTTGGGCACCTGCAGAGGATGAACAACACGGTACAAGTAAAGCGAGTTTGGGAAGCCAAAACACAAGGAAAAAGGAAGAGTGGACGACCAAAGGATACATGGACCAAGACAATAGAGAAGAACTTAATGAAAAGAGGAACAACGATGCCCGAAGCAAAGAAGATAGCCCGAAATAAAAAAGAGTGGAATACATTTATATACAAATAGATTCCACTGCCACACACCCGAATGGGTAGAGCGGCATTTGATTATATATATATATATATATATATACCAGCACAAGAAGTAACGGTCGTACTACGTTAGAGGCAGAGTTCGGAAAATTTCCTAACAGGGCATTCGACCGCGCGCTGGCTGGCGAGACGTTCCTGGAAACGGATGGCGTGCGCCTCTCTCCGTCGGTGACAGAGACGGAGAGAGCCGAGTGACACCTGTGGACAGGCACCAGCCATTGTTGCTGTTAATGTGAAGACACGTGCGTCGTTTCGCACTAAGATGCGGCCGCGTGAGTTAAAAGTTAATCAAATATAAACAAGTTTGGTGATAACACCCCAGGTTACCCAAGAAACAGTGGAACACAGTGACAATTTCCAATTTTAAAATGTGAATGTGCCGTTTGTTTTCGTTTAAAATTTCACCTCTGCCGTAACCACGCGGTTACGATTTTTATACACAATAACCTCACTTTTATTTAATTTCAACAACCACCATGAGTATCGTTAGGATGATAAAACAAATACAGCGTCAGTTTAACAATAGTTTGTTCAAATAATCACAAATGTAAGCTCAAATTTATTTGCTAATTAATATATTTTTTTCAAGAATTCGTCATCAACTAACAGTTTAATTCAGATCAGTAATTTTTTGTTTTTTGCTCATTGTTTTTTAGTGTTAACCCTGAGGAAGGGACAAAATGAGTCCCGAAAGCTTGGTATTACAATAAAGTAGATTACACACATCTCTCCTGCCGTATTATTGGTCGAATGCCCTGTTAGGAAATTTTCCGAACTCTGCCTATATATATATATATATATATATATATATATTTATCTAACACCAATATTTATAATTAATCTATGTTGTTTTAATAGCAGTATAATTTGTTAATTGTTATTTATAATATTTATTTTCTGATTTAAAAAAGGTTTATTGCCGTTAATAAAGGAATTTGAATTTGAATATTGAATGCTACATGCATTCAATGTGTATAAATATAATAATATAATATTTTCTTGATAGTGATTAAAGTGATTAAATAAAAATTCTGTATCTTGAAGAAGTTTCACATCTTTCACGTGGTGAAACATATTTAACTATGATTTTAAAAGGAAAACACTTATATTAGTGAAATTTAACCAACTGTTTTTCTTTTTAAATCATAAAATAATCTAAGTTATTAAATAAAAGAATTGAGTCTCCTTTCTTCACAGGATTTATTTAAAAATCGCAAATGTACATTTCGGTCACGATGTGACCATTATCAATGCTTAACTATTTACCAAAACAAACGGAAAATTTATACCATGGATACAGATTCGGATTATAATTAAAATGTTTCGGGTGACTGGGATTAGAGCGCTGGGATCGATTCTAGAAAAGGATTTACTAATGGGCTTAAATAAAAGTTTAATAGCCTGTTTTCCACTTTTTTCATTTCTATTGCCTCCAAGGTATTAAGCCGGTAATTACTGGAGAATTTTAATAATTTCATTTTATCTATTGAAAATTTGTGACCTGATTCGATATATTATATAAAATAATCTGTCTATTATAACTTCGTTAATTTTATTTATTGTTCTCTGTCATGCGTGTGTTTTTCTTTCTGTGTAAATGTACCTTGAAATGAGAACCATATATTGACCAAAAAGGGATGCTCCAGCCTAGTGAGGATCTCGACCTCTCTGAGCACGTTCTTCAGCGCGTCCCTTTCGATACACTGGTGCTTGTTCATGTACTTCATGGCAAACATCTGCTTCGTGTCCTTTTTCTGAACAATGCACACCTGAAACAAACAAAAAATGATGAACTGTGAAAATCCCTCTCTCATCTACACTTGCTCTTTGAAAAAGCAAAGGAGATCTCTTACACAAAAAAACTTGACAATACGAGAATACGTGACAAAACTTATTAAAAAAAATATGAGTAGATTCAACGACCCCTGAAAAAGTTTCGTCTCTTGAATTCTCCTGTGTTGTTATGTTTTTATTAAGAGATCTACATTTTCATATGTCTTTTAATTTATTTATTTGTAAGTAGACATAAAAATATGTCTTGAACAAGTTTGTCATCTTTTACGTGGTGAAACATATTTAACTATAATTTAATAAAGAAAACAGTTGGTTAAATTTCACTAATATTAGTGAAATTTAATCGTGTTTTCTTTATTAAATCATAAAAATATGTATTACAATAGTCAACATACAGGGTGTCTACACTAAACCGTTCGTTAAAAGTTTATGGGGTTGCCGTTGCGCTAAAAATTTAAAAAAATCCTTGTCATATGGTTGAATCAGTTCTCCTCATGTGAAATATTTTCAACTTTATATCACTTATAGCACCAAGTTTCTTATTTTAAATGGAACACCCTATATATTTGTAATTTTTTGGGTTCCTCGTTTAAATTGCAACATATTTTATTCGAACATATGTACACTTATCTTCAAGAAGAAAAGAAATTCTAAAATTCTGACCTCTAAAAGGCATCTTGAAATCTGTCTGTAACTTTTCTTAAGAATAATATAAAAATATGATTTATATCTCTACTTGTACCTAGAGGATGCCTCTATGAGTGAATTAATTGGAAACTGTCAATGTTCACAATAAGTGTTTTTAAAATGTCAATATCTGAGTGCCCTCTTCAATATCTAGTAATTCAATTTTTTTAAATGGAATGACCCAATTTTTCTCACATGGTACGATTGGGGGGAACATTTCCTACAAAAAAGTATTATAAAACTATACTGCTAAAGCAAGTAGTTTTCGAATTATTTCGAAAATTCGATTTTCGTCGCGTTTATGCAGGAAATAATGCGCGCATAAGGCGCAATTGATTTTTAGTAGGCCAGTAGTATGCTTTTGTTTTGTCGCCATTGTATTGCGAAATGTCAAATAATAAAAAGAATTAGTACAAAGTTTTACACAAATCAACAAAATGAAAAATTATACAAATGAACAAATTATCAATAACTGTATTGTTTCGAGTTTACGTGAAGTGATTAATCACAAATAGAAAGACTGTTATTCCTTACTTCACTTTTTATTTTTATGTTAGATGTACATTTCGAGACACAAGGTGCTCATTATCAATAACAAACTGTTTGTTATTGATAATGAGCACCTTGTGTCTCGAAATGTACATCTAACATAAAAATAAAAAGTGAAGTAAGGAATAACAGTCTTTCTATTTGTGAACAAATTATCAACTTATTCTTTATACATGGCAACTGCCAATTGAACAAAATTGGATTCCAATCTTCTAAATCTTGTTTATTCATCGGCGGCAAATGTGGATAAGTTTAATTAAATATTCTACATGTTCGAGTACCAATTCTATCGCAGTTGCCATGTATAAAGAATAAATTGATAATTTGTTGATGTGTGTATTTAATTATTTTGTTGGGTTCTGCATAACTTTGTACTAATTGTTTTTATTATTTGACATTTCGCATTACACAAGCGACAAAATAAAAGCATTACTACTTGCCTACTAAAATTCAGTTGCGACTTATGCGCGCATTATTCCCTGCATAAATGCGACGAAAAACGAATCTTCGAAATAATTCGAAAACCACTTGCTTTAGGAGTATAGTTGTTAATACATTTTTGTAGGAAATCTTCCCCCCAATCGTACCACGTGATAAAAAATGGGTCATTTCATTTAAAAAAATTGAATTACGAGATATTGAAGAGGGCACTTCGATATTGACATTTTAAGAACACTTATTGTGAACATTGACAGTTTCCAATTAATTCACTCATAGAGGCATCCTCTAGGTACAAGTAGAGATATAAATCATATTTTTATATTATTCTTAAGAAAAGTTACAGACAGATTTCAAGATGCCAAAACACTCATAGAGGCATCCTCTATAATCTGTTTAATAACTAGGAGGAGCGTTTTAAATTTCACGCGCCAAAACCTACAACTCTGATTGGCCGAGAGCGCGCCCATTTTACACTATGCTAATTACGTCATTATTAGACGCAAAAGCTGACATAACCTTAATTCGAAGCGTTACCGAGTTGCAACTTTGTCTGTTTCGTAATAACCTTTTGTGCGGTGTTTCTTTAGCATAGTTAAAAGTTAGTTTTGTTTATATTGTTGTGATGGATTATAGACCCAGTACAAGCTCGGTGATAATATCACCTTCACCTCCAAAAACCGTAAGAAGTTGTATTTGGGTCATTTATATCTGTCTGAAAAACAGTGCATAATACATATGTATAAGCAGATGATAAAAGATGATCCACATATAAAAACGACTGGTGTTGTATAAGACATTGTTGGTGCAGTAGGTGAGATATCAAATAGCATAAGAATATGCATCAAATAATAAAATGTTCAATTTTTAGGAGTTGTAAATTCCACTGTCTATCGTACCATTAGCGAATATAAGAAATCCGGAGAGATTTGTAGCCCTAAGCAGCTTGGAGGACATAATTACAAGTTTTGATGACGTAGTGAAGAGATCCATGCATCGTTTCTTCTATAAAAATGAACTGCCAACTTTGGATAGTTTTAAAAGAAGTAAACGATCATGCAGGCATGCCGAATGAGTCGTTCTACCTTTAGGCCAAGCTATAGAGATTTAAAGCAGCGTTCTTGTGACATAAATACTAGTAGCAAACCGAGTGTGCGATGATATAAAAGATAATAAGCAGATGAATAGGTATGTGTTTTTCACTCGAGTTTCCGGTCCATTTGTTAGTTATTAACAATTTATTGCAAAAACGCGATTTTTGTCTTTTTTTGCTTGTAACTTTGAAACTAATGGAGCAATCGGAATACCCCAAATGAAATGATTTGTAGAGAATTAAAATATCTACAAAATGAGAGGTCGAGCGTCTCAATCGGATAATTACTTCCTAAAAAATTTGGGAAAAACCGGAAATGTAGGCGTTTTTTTGAAAATTCATAGCTCCGTCCTTTTTTGAGCTGGAAATTGTAATGTTCTATATATTTTAATTCTCTACATATTATTTCATTGGGGCATTCCTATTGCTCCATTAGTTTCAAAGTTACAAGCAAAAAAAGACAAAAATCGCGTTTTTTGCAATAAATTGTTAATAACCAACAAATGGATTGGAAACTCGAGTGAAAAACACATACCTATTAATCTGCTTATTATCTTTTATATCATCGCACAATCGGTTTGCTACTAGTCTTTATGTCGAGCAAAAATGCTCGCGACCAGATCGCAACCTCTAAAAATCGGTAGATACATTTCTGCGGGGGATGGGCCCGAATTTCACGCCTTATTATCATCTGGCGTTCCGGAACCGAATGCAAAATAGGAAAGGGTCTTGAAAGGGAAATACTACCTGATGCCATTGACACACTTTTACTTATATAAATTGTAATTACTACAATTAACTTAACATAAGTTAATAAATTCCTCATAGTAAGTTAAATGGCCCAATTAGAAGATTTTTTAATGAGTTTTAACATGTTTCGTACTGTAAACTTTCCCACACGATATGACTCGTGTTTAGATAATATATTTACTAATATCAATAATCAGCACTTCGGTACAGAGCCAATCACAGCTCATTTTTCTGATCACGATGCTATATATTTCAACTATAGTTGCTGTAAAATTAAACCTAAATCAAGCACTAAACTTATTAGACCTATTACCAAGTACGGCAAAGATATATTCTACCAACTCTTGTCAAATGAGAATTGGATTGGACTCTATCGAGGTGAAACAAATGAAATATGGTCAGATTTTGTAAATGTTATTATCAATTGCTTTAACACAGCTTTTCCAATAAGATCGAAAGAATTTAAAGGTGATAAATCCAGGATTTCTTGGTTCTCGACAGAATTGTATAACATGCGTGAAAATCTGAATCTAATTCATGAAGCATCGACTCGATTACGCGATCCCGAATTGATTGCAATGAAAAAAATAATGCGGCTGAATTACAAGAACGCTATTATTAAAGCAAAAACCAAAGCAAATGATAATTACATAAATACTTCTGCTAATAAGTCCAAAGCCATGTGGCAGGTTATTAAAATTAGTAAAGAGGTACCCAAGACATCTGGCAGTATTACGGCTGGCGAATTTAATACTTTTTTTGCACACATAGCCAATAAAATTATAGACAATATGGACTCTTGCTCACCTGATCCCATTATACTGGCATGTGAACATATCTCAACGGACAATGTCCCGTTGTTTTCTTTTAAAAGAGTTTCTGGCGTGGTGGTAAGAGATGCAATAAATTCTTTAAAAAATAATAAAAGTAGGGACGTTTTTGGTTTGACCTGTGAGGTAATTAAAAGTGCTGTGGATATTATCATCGAGCCTCTCACTAAACTAATCAACAGCTCAATTGCTTCTGGTATTTTCCCGAATATTCTCAAAGTGGCTAAAGTAATACCCATACACAAAAAGGGAGACAAAGATGACTGCGGGAATTATAGACCTATCTCTATTCTGCCGGCATTCTCCAAAATAACGGAACGAATATTGTTTAACCAAATAATGGATTTTTTCGAGAAACACAAGTTGTTTTCGATGCATCAGTTTGGTTTTAGAGAAGGCAAGTCTACCAGCTCAGCTGTTGCTAATTTAATCGAAAATATTGTGGAATCGTTCGAAAAGCGTGAATTTACTCTAGCAACTTTCTTTGACTTATCCAAAGCATTTGACTGCGTCTCGCATAGTCAACTGTTGCGGAAACTTTATGTATATAACTTCGAGCCAAGCAGTTGTAAACTCATCATGTCTTATTTGACTGGTCGATTACAATATGTCCATCATAATCATGAAGCTTCCAGTCGGCTTCCTATTTCATGTGGGATTCCGCAAGGGTCTATTCTGGGACCACTACTATTTTTAATCTTTATTAATGATTTTGACGCATATATGGAACCAGTTAAATCGATTATGTATGCAGATGACACATCAGTATTAACATCTACAAAGACGCTGGAAGACTGCGTGCTGATGCATGAGGCAGCCAAACGTAGAGCAGCAATATGGTTTCTCGCAAACAAACTTGCCCTTAATGATGACAAAACCATATCAATGCTATTTACTCTTAACAATCACGGCCTTGAGGATTTAACAAAATCTACAACATTTCTGGGGGTACATATCGATTGTGCCCTATTGTGGAAAGTTCACGCTGATGAAATCGCTAAAAGATTGAATTCTAGTACCTATTTAATTAGAAACCTGCGCGAAAGAGCATCTCAGTATGTTGTACGAACAGCGTACTTCTCCTTGTACGAATCACACCTGAGATATGGCATTTTAGTTTGGGGCCACTCCAATGCCCGGCACCGAATATTTTCATTACAACGTCGTGTAATTAGGATCATTGCAGCGCTGGGGTATCGGGAGGACTGTAGGCATATATTTAGAGAAATGGGTATATTAACTGTTCCCTGCATTTATATATTCGAATGCCTTATTTACATCAGGAAAAATATCCACAAATATACTAGTCATACTCTAAATCATGATCATGACACTAGAACTAAGAAAAACCTTTGCCAGCCACAATTAAGGCTAACTAGAAGTCAGATGAGCGTAAATTGCTTCGGAATCAAATTCTATAACATTCTACCTCTCGAACTACGTGCCCTGCCACTGAAACCTTTTAAAAGAAAAATAAAAGCAATACTATTGGACGGTGCCTTTTATGACTGGGATGAGTTTTTATTATTAAGATTGTAACCATCTATTGTTTGACATTTGTTTTAAAATTGCTATATGTTTTGTACTGACGTATGTATGATCTGTGATCCTAAACATCAATAAATTATTCTATTCTATTCTATTCTAATATAACACATAATTCGTTTCATATTTAAAACCTAATATAAAGAAAATGAAAAAGGAAGTGAGCAACGAAAACAACAAAAATGCAGATTACGGGTAATGAAAAGATATTGATTTAATAAAAAAATATTTTAATTCTTCTAAAAGCCCAGAGAATTTGGCGAGGTCGCGCAACGCAGCGGACCGGCCGAGCCAAATTCGGGCTTTTCTAAACTCGAAATTTTACTTCATGCTTCGCCTGGGAGAGGAAAATGCTCGTTTGTAAATTTTCTGTAATGTGAAAAAGAAAAATAATTCCTCGAACTACATGAAAGAGACTAATAAATAACATACGGGATTTCAAAAATAATAATATTTACGGGAATGACAGCTGTGAAAAAAAAAACACTATACTTGCATACGGCAAGTAACGGTAAGTATACGGCTTGTTTCATTGATTACATTGTTAAGTATTGAATGTTTATTCTAATCTTACCCTCATTGAGGCTTGTGTTTTATAGACCTTTTTGATAAGACCAATATAAGCAATATTTTGTATTTTCAAAATGTTTAGCTTTATTTATTATTCCATCCGTTTCTTCAATGTTAACAATTTTATGGTATTATCTACAACCGGGTAATTTATTGCCTTTTAAATTTTGTATAAGAATATTTGGGGTAAATATATCTACATATTTTAGTAATTACAACTCATATAAGTAAAAGTGTGTCAATGGAATCAGGTAGTATTTCCCTTTCAAGACCCTTTCCTATTTTGCATTCGGTTCCGGAACGCTAGATGTTATAACAAGGCGTGAAATTCGGGCCCATCCCCCGCAGAAATGTATTCATTACATAGCGGTCGGGGGTCCTACCGATTTTTAGAGGTTACGATCAGGTCCTAAAATGCTCTACAGCTTGGCCTACTTGTATAGTTTTATGAAACAAATTGTTTGAAGGGGGGTGTTTGTGCCCTACGGAGTCTGGTAACTCGCAGCGTGAGCTGCCGTAAAACGCGTAGCGGTTTTTTTGCGGCGGCCGACAACAAAGTCGGAGAACATGTAAGGGAATAGAAAAGGGATCTGACCTTTTGGGTGTCAAGCTCCGAGTCTTTAGAGCTTCCGGGTCGGGAAGATCGACCGTCGCGTGTGACTGTGTTTTTACGAGTCCCTCACTCGATCAGCGGATCGAACAAGGATGGGGTGGGGAGTTGTGCTCGGCAAAAAAAGGGTGAAAATATGGAAAGGAGAATATGTTGCCAACCGATTGAAAAACCGCTTGTTTGTACCGAACACAAATCAATTTTAAGTAAGGTAGAGACCAGAGCTGGACAGGATTCGAATCCTTTTAAAGGATTCAAAAGAGGCATTCGAATACTTTAGTTCAACTGGATTCGTGATCCGGATTTGTTAGATCTTTTTAAGAGGATTCGTATTCGAGTCTAAATGTGGGTGATTCGAATCCTTATAAAAGGATTCGAATCCTTGTAAAAGGATTCGAATACTTACAAAAGGATTTGAATCGTCAAAAATAATTCGAATTAATTGTCAGGAATAACAGGAAAAATGTTTATTTCTGTTTTTAAATTTACGTTAAATCACTGTTTTATGCGCGTGGCGCATGACGTAAAATTTCGAGTTTAGAAAAGCCCAGAAAATTTGTCTCGGGTCGCTGCGCGACCCTCGACAAATTTTCACGGGGCTTTTCTAAACTCGAAATTTTACTTCATGCTTAGTCTGGGAATGGAAACGCTCGTTCGAAACTTCTAAGTGAACGCTTTGATAAGAACATTAAATGATTGAATTTTTTTTTAAAGATAATAATCTAGTTTTTAAACTTTTGTTTAATATTGTTTGAAGTAAAACTGACATGGTAGCCACAATCTGAAATGTTAAATTTTTCCGGCATTTCCCTGACTAAAGATTTTTTCCCTGGCCTTTTAATATAACTTTCTTCTGTGAGAAGCCCCCATTCTGTTTAATAGTTTTCATTGTTTTTTCCAATATTTGAGTTAATTTTATAAATTTGTACGTGTTTTGCAATTTGCCTGTTGATTTTGACAAATTTAATAATATCATATGGCTTTTTTGTTAGTGTTTTGGTCAATTTGAATATAATTCCATGACTTTTCTCTGACTTTTCCGGTTTTAATGAAATTCAGTGAATTTTTTACCTACGTAAATTTCAGGCATTAGTCGATTTTATAATAGAGTTCAATTTGAAGTTTTGAACGAGTGTTTCCACTCCCAGGCTAAGCATGAAGTAAAATTTCGAGTTTAGAAAAGCCCGGTGAAAATTTGTCGAGGGTCGCGCAGCGACCCGAGACAAATTTTCGGGCTTTTCTAAACTCGAAATTTTACTTCATGCGTCACGCGTACAAAACACTGATTTGAAGTGGAGTTCAGAAACACACAAATACATCTTTACCCAGAGTAACAGCGAGTCAGATATTTAGTCTGGTATCAACGATGTTCAGTGGTAATAATTAATAATTAGGCTTTGAATATTTTTGGTAAAACAACTGGTAACGATATTTATATATTAATGGTTGCAAAAAATAATAAAATCAAATTTATTCTTAAAGGATTTGTTTTCGTAATTCGAAAAAACAGGATTCCAATCTTCGATTCGAATCATATTTATCTCTTACGAATCACATTAGGTGATTCGGTTTCGTGATTTGAATCCTTTTTACGAGGATTCGTCCCAGCTCTGATAAAGACACATGATATAAATTCCATATTATATTATGAACATAATATAAATATGTTTTATTTCAAAGATATATGGCGAGATGCCGTATAAGCATTTTATTTGAACTGGCGATATCGTACGATGGAAAAGAAAATACTTAACCACAATTAAGAAGAACAAAATGGATATTTCATTTTATTTAAAGAGTAATTATGAAATTATTTAAAATTGCCGCCAAATTTATCTGGTGATATCTCTGGTAACCTTTTATAGTGAATATACATTTCGTGTGAGTGTGAGTGCAGAAGTGAGCTCCCATTAAAAGTTGAATTTTAACAGAGTTAATGATTGTTTACAAATTTAAGATAAGTACCATTGCGTGTATTCGATCATAAGATTATAATTGTGTTTCTTTTATTAACAAATATGTGATAATAAGTCTAATAACTGTATTTTAATCGTATATTTGGCAGATGAGCGTTACTCTTCGCGTGATTTTTTTATTTTCTTTTTTGCAT
Organism: Philonthus cognatus; assembly: GCA_932526585.2. Taxonomy (NCBI): domain Eukaryota; kingdom Metazoa; phylum Arthropoda; class Insecta; order Coleoptera; family Staphylinidae; genus Philonthus; species Philonthus cognatus. The sequence goes on from OW052241.1 coordinate 179,620,577, forward strand.
GAACTCAATGTCAGCGCGTATCGTTTATTCAGATAAATTAATTGCATTGCCCCACAGAAATATATGTTTTATTATATTTTTAATCCCGTTCTCACCTTTGTTTTCTTATGTTTATCCCTACCGTGGTCTTCTATCCCTTGTTTGTCTAACATAAGTCGTTGCAAAAGACCGCGCAACGTGAACATTTGTGTAGTCGTTTTATCTTAACCTTTATGTTAGTTACTAATAATAATAATAATAAAAAAACATAGTCCATCACAATGGTGCAAAACACATGTATTTCGTGTTCAAAAAATATTAGTCCTAGGCTTCCCATGATTAAGTGTGCTACATGCAAACATTGGTTCCACGTTTCATGTACTGATCTTGATACATTTAGATTAAACTATTATATGGAAGAATATAATAAAAAGCAAAAAGCTGACTTGTGGGTTTGCAGTATATGTCTACCACCGGAAGCGATTGATACAGATACTAATGTGAATTCTAATGAAAATACTTTTGAAAAAACAATTTCAACAATTCTTGAAAAACATTTTACTGAGTTTAAAATGGAACTGTTTAACAGTTTTAATAATGAAATTAAGAAACTTTCAAGTAAAATAGAAAGCGTTGAAAAAGAAAATCAAGATCTCAGACACGAGCTCTCTCGCTTAAAACTAAACTCTGAACCTTATAACAACACGGAAGCTTGTGACAAAATACTTCGTGAGATGCAGGATCGAGAATACCGAAAACAGAATTTGATTATTTACGGGTTAACCGAAACGTGTTCATCTAAAAGTAGCCAGATTGAACACGATAGTCATATTGTAAATAAAATTTTAAATACTCTGGAAATAAACCAAGAATTTATTAAACCAATTCGGCTTGGCAAATACGATTCCAGTCGTCTAACAAATAATCGTCCTCTGAGATTAAAGCTATCTAGTGAAAGCTCCATATTTACTGCTTTTAAAAATATTTCGAAATTAAAAAACTCTCAAGAATTTAAGCATCTGAATATTTCAAGGGATCAAACTCAGCTCCAAAGAGAAACATATAGAAACACAAAAATGGAGCTTCAAAGACGCATATCGGCCGGTGAGAACGATTTAACGATTGCTTACGTACGTGGATTGCCGACTATTATCTCTGCTGCCCGTAAAACGTCTTCGGGAAACTGAATAGGCCCGGAAAAACCCATCGGATACATATCTACTACCAGAACACTCGAGGACTACGTACGAAAACTCATCAATTTTATAACAATGTATATAACTCAGCGTTTGATATTATATTTCTAACCGAAACGTGGCTATCACACTCAATTTTAGACTCTGAACTGTTTAATAATACTTACAAAATTATGCGTCGTGATCGTGATTTCGTATCAACTCAAAGAAGTGTTGGTGGCGGAGTGCTATTAGCCTTCAAGAACTCTATTATTACTGAACGTGTTGATTTACCGCATATTTACTCACAATGTCCGCTAATAGATTTTATTTTGTGTAAATGTAGTATCAATAATGTTAAATTTAATGTCATGGTAATTTACAATCCTCCCGACGTCACCGCAACAACACTTGATTTATTCTTCGAGTTAATTGAACGTGTAGTATGTAATGAATCGTTATTAATAATAGGCGACTTTAATATACCCTCTCATAGCCATATAGATGACTATACTCGCACCAACTCTAAAAGCACAATATTATCGCATTTTGTTAATATTCTGAGATTGAAACAACTAAACAGTGTTAAAAATGCTAATAATGTGCTATTAGACTTGGTTTTTAGTAACTTTACAGATTCTATAAATATTGAAAGAGACACATTGCCGTTAATACCAGAAGATTCCCATCACCCAGCTCTATCTATATCTCTATCATGTGTAAAACACAATACAACCAACAATCCATTTCCAGTGAACAATAACTTCAAATATAATTTTAAAAGAGCAAATTTTATTCAATTATACCAAGATCTAAATCTCGCAAACTGGTCCTTCTTGAAATCATATACCAATGTAAATGATGCATGTGATGCTTTTTACAATGAATTATATACTATTCTAAACAAGTCTGTCCCTTGCTCTACTCATGTAAGTAATACATTTTATCCACCATGGTTTACTAACAGTATAAAACGTAATTTAAAATTAAAAATATACTATCACAAAAAATGGAAACGGTCCGGGAGCAATTATTTTTATAGCCAATTTAAGAGAATTCGGGAACAACTGAAGCAACAAATTGCAACATCCTATGATACGTATATAAATATGATTGAAAAGGATCTTAAAACTTCTCCAAATAACATCTGGAAATTCGTCAACAACAAAAAAGGCAAAACCCGTATTCCTGGGCGTCTGCGAGATGGAAATAATTTGTATTATGAAACCCCGACTGACATTGTCAATGCATTTGCGGATAACTTTTCCAGTATGTATTCAACGATTAACTTAGATTCGCATAATGTCATCTCCAATTGTCAGACGTTGCTAACCCCCGTAATAGAGGAACAAGATATCATTAGAAGCATTAATCGTACCAAAAACTCGAACACCTGTGGTGATGACAAAATTCCAAATTTTCTTGTAAAGGACTGTAAATTCACTTTCTCATATCCTTTGTCCATATTGTAAACCCTTTCTCTGCAAACTAACACATTCCCTGATTTATGGAAACGAGCTGTAATTACTCCCGTGTTTAAGCGTGGTGATACGGACGTTATTACAAATTACAGGCCAATCGCATTACTGTCTAATTTTGCTAAAATTTTTGAGCAAATTATTTATAGTGTAGTATCATTTCATGTCAAACCTTATATTTCTCCATTTCAACATGGTTTTATGTCTGGTCGCTCGACAATGACAAACCTAGCAGTAATTACACAACACATTAGCGAGGCTCTGGACAAACGCGAGCAAATTGATGTAGTATATACAGACTTTGCTCGTGCTTTCGACACCATAAATCATAATATCTTACTGAGTAAGCTGGACAATTTTGGACTTTCTAATAACTTTATCATTTTCTTTTCTTCATATCTTATAAATCGTACAAACTACGTCTATTTTAATGGCTTCAATTCTTATGAATTTTATTCCCCTTCAGGTGTTCCGCAAGGGTCTAATCTAGGTCCATTATTATTTAATTTGTATATTAATGACCTAATTGAATCCATAAATTGCCCAGTTTTAGCTTACGCAGATGATATTAAAATATATAATGTCATCAACAATCAAAACGACTGTGTTACTTTGCAGAGAAATTTGGACATAATAAGTGGTTGGTGTAACAATAACGGCCTGTCTCTTAACGTTAGTAAGTGTGTCACTATTTCATATACGAAAAAATCCAATCCCATTAATCATCAATATTGGGTAGATGGTGCCTCCATAAAACGAGACCAAATTTTCAAAGATCTTGGTATTACGTTTGATCACAGGTTGTCATTCACTAATAATATTTACAACGTCACCTCATCAGCTTTCAAGATGCTTGGCTTTGTAATTAGGACTTGCAAGTATTTTAATGATACTGATTTGATCAGGGTATTATACTGTGCCTTAGTTAGAAGCCGCTTAGAGTACGGTTCCATAATTTTTTATCCATATTACACAAATCAATCCATCTTGCTAGAACGTGTACAAAAACGTTTTCTAAAATATTTAAATTTTAAGTTAACTGGTATATATCCTGATTATCTCACTGACTACAGCACTTTATTATCTATACACAGTATGATATCTTTGTCTGATCGTCGTAAGTTAGCTAGTAGTACAATCATGTTCAAATTAGTTCATAATATAATAGATGTTCCTCAATTACTCTCTATGATACCTTTTAATACGCCACGTATAGTTTCGCGGCAAAGTAGTTCGTTTCTATTACCAAGAGTTAATACCAATATACTACTAAAAGCGCCAATATATCACATGTGTATTAATGCTAATTCGCGTTTTACTGATATATTTTGTAATATTGTAAATCTTTAATTATACCAACTTTTGTATATTTTACACCATTTTATATATAATTTTGTTAACTGTATGTATTGTATGATTTTGTCCGATTTGTGGTTTTTCCGTGGACAATAAAGTATATTATTATTATTATTATTATTATTATTATTATTATTATTATTATAGTGTAAATTGGGCTTTGGCACATACTCCTTCTAGTTTTTAAACAGACTATAGGTACAAGTAGAGATATAAATCATATTTTTATCTTACACTTAAGAGAAGTTACAAATAGATTTCAAGATGCCTTATAGAGGTCAAAATTTTAGAAATATATTTTTTTTGTTTGAAAACTATAAGAGATAAGTGTACATATGTTCGAATAAAATACGTTGCAATTTAAACGAGGAATCCAAAAAATTACTAATATACGAGGTGTGGAAATTAAGTGATGAGATTGGCAGCATAGCGTTCGATACGGCAACACTGGAAGCACGTGGCTTGGAGGGGTGACAGATGGACATGCGATAGGCGTTCAGTACAAGTTTGAACTTGATCGAGTCATTACGCTGTGCGTAGTCATTGTTCTCGTGAAACCGTATTTTGAAGTGCGTTCTAAAAATGAGTGATATTAATTTTGAGCAACGGTGTGCTATCAGGTTTTGCTTGAGACTTGGGTACAGTGCAACAGAAACTTTTGCAAAACTTCAGCAGGCCTACGGAGACAGTGTTTTGTCAAGAGCCCAGGTTTAAGGCATTTTCAGAAGGAGAGAGTCGATGGAAGATGAATCACGCAGCGGAAGGCCTGCAATAGCAAGAACCGATGAAAATGTCGACAGAATCCGGAAACTTGTGCGTTCAGATCGTCGGTTACCGATCAGATTGATGGGGGAACAGTTGAATTTGAGTCACACCACCGTTCATCACGTTTTGAACAATGAATTGGGGATGACAAAGATCTGCGCGAAAATGGTTCCAAAAAACCTTTCGCAGGAACAAAAGGACATTAGAAGGGAAAGGTGCCTTGACTTTTTGGAATCGATTGAAAATGATCCACATTTTTCGGAACATATCATCACTGGTGACGAGAGTTGGGTGTCTGAATACGACCCGGAAACAAAACGCCAGAGCATGCAATGGTGCACGCCAGGCTCTCAAAGGCCCAAAAAAGGAAGAATTAGCAAATCAAAAATTAAATGCATGCTGATTTGTTTCTTTGATAGCCAGGGAATCGTCCACAAAGAGTTTGTGCCTCAAGGCCAAACAGTAAATCAACACTTTTACGGCGAGGTTCTTGAAAGACTCCGAAAAAGGATCATTCGTGTGAGATCACATATCAAGAACAATTGGATCCTGCATCATGCCGTGTCACACAGCAATATCAATAAACCAGTTTTTGACCAATAAAAATATTCCTGTGGCTCCTCAGCCTCCTTACTCACCTGACTTGAGTCCTGCTGACTTTTTCCTCTTCCCTAAATTGAAAATTCATCTGAAGGGACGTCATTTTGGGACACTCGAAAACATTAAAACGGCTGTAACCGACCAGCTGAAGGATATCCCAGTATCCGAGTTCCAGCACTGCTATGAGGAGTGGAAGAAACGTCTCCAACGCTGTGTGACTTCCCAAGGGAATTACTTTGAAGGAGACAACATTCAATTGTAATTTTATTCGAATAAAACTAACTTAAAAAATCAGTCTCATCACTTAATTTCCACACCTCGTATAGGGTGTTCTATTTAAAATTACAAACTTGGTGCTACTTTCGGTGGAACCGAAAGTGATATAAAGTTGAAAATATTTCACATGAGGAGAACTGATTCAACCGTATGACGAGGATTTTTTTCAAATTTTTAGTGCAACGGCCACCCCATAAACTTTTAACGAACGGTTTAGCGTAGACACCCTGTGGTTATATATATAATTTTCTTAAGAGTCTTTTCTTAAAGGTCTTAAACTACTATTTACATAAAGGGATGTCAGATCAATAAAAAGTATTTCGATTTTAGATTTATATATGCTCTTGATTAGGAAGTAACAAGTGAACATGCAGTGAATAAAAAATAATAGAATTGAAAACTGATAAATCTTTTGATTACTGAGAAAATGAACTAATTTCCCAGTTAGAAAAAACTTTTAGGAGCACAACACATAATATTTAATCATATTTTTATTATTTTCGTACTGAATAATCGTGAATATAAAATATTTAGTTAAGACAGGAGATCATTCAGCCCGCAAACTGGATTATGATTCAATTTCGCTTCGGCGGCGGCGGCGGCGTTTTCGCCCCTCTTTTTCCCCCGAACCTTCATCTCTCATCCACCCTTGTAACTTTCTCAATTTCAAATAAGGGCCGATTGTAAACCGACAAGTTGGCAGTTGGGGAGGCGGCGGCGGCAGCGTAAAAAGGGTTAGACAATTTACCCACGGTTAATATTATCACCAGAACTTGATCAGACTTTGTCCAAACAGGAGAATAAAAAATAAAAACAAACCAAGAGAAGTTTTGTATAAACAAAAAGGGATGAGTAGATTTTAATTAGTATAGCCATACTTTTGTCTAGTATGGTTAACCATCCTTTTTGTAGAAAGTATAGTTAAAATACTTTTGTCAAAAGCATATAATAATAATAACAATATATCTTTATTTTCGGAATTTGTACATTCTGAAATTAGCGTTAATGGTATTAATAATAATTGCTAATCCTAGTTCTTAAACTTAATAATATATATATATATATATATATATACATTATATATATATATATATATATATATATATATATATATATATATATATACAGGGTGTCCGTATTTCGAGGAAATGCATGGGGATCTCGGTTATTAGAATAGTTAGAGAGTTGGTTAAATTAGGGCAAATATGTGAAATTTGGAGCCCAACAATAATCCGAAAACAGATTTGAAATATCTTTTTTTTGTTTTCGAGATATTGCCAAAAAACTATTTTTTTCAAATTTCGTTTTTATTTTTTTATTCAAAAACTATTGGATCTAGGAATTTGCAACTTTTACATTATACAGGCACTTTTTAATCAGGAATTTAGTAGTGTACTTACATTTAAAATAACTTTAATATCTTCTCCAGAACCATAGCCAACTTTTGTTTTTCTTATCGGCGCCATATTGGATATTCATATTTTTGAAAAGAACTTTTTTTTCTGAATTCAACGGTATATCACACTTATAATTTATTTTGCGTTTCATTTGTAACAAAGCAACCTTTTGTTTTTTTTAAGAGTGCCTTGAAAACAATTGCACATTTTAAAATTCCTGAGGCCTACAACTATATTTTTTTAGGGAAGGAACCAGAATAATCACTCTGCTGCTTGATGAAGTTTTTCATAATATTAAATAATAATAAACAAATTAATTAAATATCTTTTGAACTAAAATTATCACAAACTTAGAGTAAGTGTTCGAATATATCACCATTGACCTCCAAACATAATTCTAGTCTTTTCCTTAAATTTTGGACTGCCCGAAAAATGTCTCTTCTTCTTAATTGCTGAATGGTAACTATTATAATTCTTCTTAAATCGTCTTTGTCCTCTGGAATAGTTTTATAAACTTTTTCTTTTATAGCTCCCCAAAGAAAATAATCTACAGGTGACAAATCAGGTGAGCGAGCTGGCCAACGTATATCACCATTATTTGCTATAACTTTATTTGGAAACATTTCGGACAGACAATTACCGACAATTTGGCTGTTGTGAGGTGGTGCACCATCTTGTTGAAACCATACATTTCTTAACATATTTAAGGGGATGTTATTGTCTACGTAATCACTTAAAAATGTTCTTAAATAATCGTGATATCTCTGTGAATTTAATGTATCTTCGTAAATGTATGGACCTACAATATTGTCTCCCAAAATACCGACCCATACATTTAGTCCGAATCGCACTTGTCGTCGTCTTTCTTCATGTTGTCTAGGATTATTTATACTCCACACATGTTCATTATGCCTATTGAATATCCCTGTGTTGGTAAAACGGCATTCGTCAGACCATATCACATTTGACAAGAAATTCGGATTTTCGTTTAATTTTCCCAATAAAATACGACAAAAGTCCATCCTTCATCTAGCATCTCCAGGATGGAGAGCTTGAGTAACTTTCATTTTGAATGGGCGATATTTATTTTTTTTGAAAATTCTCCATACGTATTGAAACGTCACACCAAACTGGTTTTCAAGTTCTCTCGTTGAGGAAGAAGGGTTATCTTGAATCTAGGGGAATAAATATTATCTTATTGTAATTAAAATGAAATCATTTTACCGCTTGCAAAATTTGGTTTTCATTTTCATGGGGTTGGTGATATCCATATCTTTGTCGTAGCTTTACGAAGGAACCATATTTCAATAAATTTGTATGTAGTTTTATGAAATGACTTTCACTTGGCTGTTGCCTTTCTGGATAGCGCTGTAGATAGACTTCGGATGAAATACGTACATTTTTGTTTGAAGTATAATAAACTTCGATCATATCTCGTTTTTCTTGGTTCGAAAACACCATTTTTAACTTTATTTTATGTATTATGTATAATGATCGTATCTTATTGACACATCAATAACTGAATAACGTGTCAATATTATTGTTTCCAAGGCACTCTTTACAAAAAACAAAAGGTTGCTATGTTTCAAATGAAACGCAGAATAAATTATAAGTGTGATATACCGTTTAATTCAGAAAACAAAGTTCTTTCTAAAAATATGAAAATCCAATATGGCGCCCATAAGAAAAACAAAAGTTGGCTATGGTTCCGGGGAAGATATTAAAGTTATTTTAAATGTAAGTACACTACTAAATTCCTGATTAAAAAGTGCCTGTATAATGTAAAAGTTGCAAATTCCTAGATCCAATAGTTTTTGAATAAAAAAATAAAAACGAAATTTGAAAAAAATAGTTTTTTTGGCAATATCTCGAAAACAAAAAAAGATATTTCAAATCTGTTTTCGGATTATTGTTGGGCTCCAAATTTCACGTATTTGCCCTAATTTAACCAACTCTCTAACTCTTCAAATAACCGAGATCCCCATGCATTTCCTCGAAATACGGACACCCTGTATATATATATATATATATATATATATATATATATATATATATATATATATATATATATATACTTAGTATCTGAAATGTACACATAGTACTTAAAAAAAACAATGAAATAAGGAATTTTAAAGCTTTTTATTACTATGTCAAAATCACGGTTAACCATATATGTATACATATATAACTTTTGTGCCTTTCGGTGAATTTCGGTGACTTTATTTAATGGGTCTTGCCAAACCAAGATAGTGAGGATTTTTTGAAATGTAGAGTAAAAAAAGTTTTGCTATTCATTGCATTTCTATAAATGCAATGAATAGCAGGACTATCCCGTTATCCTTAAAACTTTATTAACGCAATAAATCAGGTCTCAATATTTCCTCAATCAAAATAAATTTCCCGATTATTTTTAAAATCACAGCACACATCCTCCTCTTTCCTTTCGCCAACCTTTTAGATAATCCAATAAACTCTCCTTCTGCAAGCGGGAATAGGAATAGATTTCCTCTCCTAGGGTTTCGGTTTTTACGATGAAGACACTTCCCGCGTATAATGAAGCCAGAGAACTGGGTCAACAGGTGTACGTAGCAATGAAAAAGGAGGGAGAATAGCGCTCATACTAGCGGGAAAGGGATGAGGAAAATTAGTGAGGGTAGTTAGGGATACGTGGGTGGAAAATGAAAGAGAGAACAGCAGAAATTTACACGCTAGTGCGAAAAAGATGAGAAGAGAAAGGATACAAAGTTCGGTATAATACTCGTATGGACGATTTGGAAAATAAAAAAATGGTGATGTGTCCATCATAGTACTTTCCCCCGTAAATTGCGTATTAAATCACTTTTAAAATATTTGTAGCATTATTATTTTCAAAATGTCTTCAACTTTTTGATAACTACAACTTTTATTTGAAACATTTTTCAATTGTATTAACACATACACTGAGACAAACCAATAACTAGATAAAAGAACATTATTTATTAATTATCTCAAAAACTAAGAGTGCTATGACAAAAACTGAAGATACAAAAAATCTTTAGTTTTTCATTTCCTACAACTTTTATTTGAAACATTTTTCAATTGTATCGACACATACACTGTCACACACCAATAACTAGATAAAACACACAACTTTTGAAATATCTCAAAAACTAAGAGTGCTATGACAAAAAGTAAATGAACAATACATCTTCATTTTGTTATTATCTACAACTTTTATTTGAAAGAATTTTTTGTTTGATGAACATTTATTGAAAAAATCTGAAAAAACTGAAAAACGCTACGAGTAAAGTACCACTTCCGGTTTTCCGATTTTCACCAAAAGCTTTTCAGTTCTTCCGATTGTATCAAAAAGCTTAAGTTTCAAGTTTCATCTCGATATCTTTAGCGGTTTTCGCGGTACAGCACACAGACTCACACACAGACACACAGACACACAGACAGACATTTTTCAAAAATGGTCTTATTCGACTCAGGGGACCTCAAAACGGATATTTCCGCTAAAAATTTTGATTCGAAAATGTTCACGAAAACAATACTTTCCCTTTGTATTACATACGGGGGAAAGTAAAAAGCAGGATAAAATATGGACTTCACACACGAGTGCGAAAAGGACGAAGAAACAGTTTTGTGTAATAAGAATATTTACGTGAGAAAACAAGTGAATATAGAGGTTTTTATTAACAACATTTTGAATAAAATAATATAAAGGATTTAGAGGGTGAAACAAGAGAGTTGGAAAAGAGGGTGGTAATAATTTAATTAAGAAGATAGATGATAGTTTTTATATCCTTATAATTATTTACTTGAGTGCTGAAAGGGGCACGTGGGAAGATGGTTCTCTCTTTGCGCACGAGTAGGAAACAAGTGAATATAGAGGTTTTTATCAACAACGTTTTGAATAAAATAATATAAAGGATTAAGAGGGTGAAACAAGAAAGTTGATAAAGAAAGTGGTAATAATTTAATTAAGAAGATAGATGATAGTTTTTATATCGTTATAATTATTTACTTGAGTGCGAAAATGGGCACGTGGGAAGATAGTTCTCTCTTTGCGCACGAGTAGGAAAAGTAGGGTGAAAGCAGACTTCATCAAGGCTTGTGTGTGTGTGTGTATGTGGAAGCGTTAAACAAGCTAGTCTTAATTGCAATTACACCCCAAGGTTTTCCTAATTAAATATCTCCTTGCTTTTCTCTTTTACATAATTATTAAGTAGATCTGCATATAATTTATTGTTTCTTTTAATACGACCAATCAAATTTGACATTTCAAGAATTTATTGGTGTGATGCAGGTTGTGTATTTTAGGTTGGGACAAGATTAATCATATGCTATGTTGTAGGTAAACTTTTAATTTGTAGGTTATGTAAAGGGAAATATGAGAGTAATATAACGATCCAATTCTTTAATTAAGTCACTGTTATTCTATCTATACACGATTCCATTTGTTTCTGGATCTCGCCTAGCTATGGAAAAGTGACAGTTTAAGTATTGTAAATGGGGCTGGTTGTGTTTTAAATCAGGGTTTTTAAATGTCACTGTCAGATGTTCGATTTTAAGGTTATAATTTCTGACTATTGTGATCTTACACTGTTGCCTGTTTTACAAATTTTCAGATATAAAAGGATAATAATATGCACTTTTAAGATTAACAAAATTTACTACTTGGTTTTTGTACATACAAACACAGCAATAATATTGTATATAACAAATATAATGAATTCGGCTCTGCAAACTTATTTCGTCATCCATTTGTATTTCTCGCTTGGGTCTTCCCGTTAACACATTTTGATCAACTCCATCCATCCACCTTCATTTTGGTCATTCTCTCTTCTGTTGGCCCTCAGTATTTTTTTGTAGAATTGCAAATTTATTCCCACCCTCTTGTGATACTGATAATTTTCATGTCAAACAATTTTTAAGCCCTCATTCCACTTTTATTATTTAGTCAAGAGAACCTGCATCTGAATCTTCTGATGTTTGTTCTGAGCCAGATTCCCCAAGCGAAATAATAAAAGGAGGAATGGTTTCAAAAGAAAGGTTCCCCATGTGTTTTGTCCAGTCATTTTTCACTTTGACATTGACACAGCATTGCAACACTAGATTAATTTGATTTAATAATAAAATGCTCGAAGAAGCGACCGCGTGGCGAAATAATTGTTGCAAGATTAACAATAAACCTCTTGAAAATTAAAAAGAGGATTACTTATGATATAATAAATTATTGCAACACTGTTAAAATAAGGAATCAGGAGTGGCAACTAATAAAAAATGTAAATGTTGATACTGCAACATAACAACACGAAAGCATGGCTAGGCGAGATCCAGAAACAAATGGAATGGTGTATAACTGTTCACATTTTAACATAATTTAATTACTCAATTTCCATCCACTCATTTGAATTTCATTTATGCAAGTTAATTTTCTATCTTGTCCTCGTTTTAACTTAGGAATTCCATTCTTTATTTTTTTAAATCGTTTACATTTAAACTTCACTTCTCCGAAGAAATTAATTACATGTCTTATTTTGTAATTATTCACTTTGCAAATTTCACAAATAAATTAACATTTAAACTTGTTTAAGTACTTAATTTCCGTTCAAATTTTTTTAAATTTAAAATAATTAAAATAAAGAATTGTCCTGTCATTTCAAGTTAATTTCCCTCGTTGCTCTTTTAAATCCTGCTATTAAGTCGAAAGAAATTACTTAAAAAGAGGGTATTTACTTTAATTTCTCTTCATGTTGTCGTTCGACGACGACGCGTATTGATTTTATTTTGAAAGAGCCATTTGCGTGTGCAAACTATTTATCCATCGCAAAAGGAGCTTTTCGAGTTGATTTGCGAACAAATCAGTTAACCGACGTCGACGTCAATGTCGACTCATTCGACAAAATGTTTATTCATCCAAGAACGGCATGGCACGAACATGTCAACCCATTCGCCTCCTATTTACTCAAGTCTAATTTAACACCGTTCATTCACATGTGAGTGAGTACAGTTTAACCGCTGAATAATCAAAGCATAAAGTGTGCGTATTCAAACACCGAAACGTAAGTTTATTTGAGAGACGTTTGTGAATAAAGTGATACACTTCAAAGTTGTATGTGGGCCAAACCGGGATACCGTTCAGGGAAAGAATCGAAGAACACAAAACTGATTTAAAATTCGAAAGAAACAAATCAACCTACGCTATACATTTGCAAGAAACAAAACACACGTTTGGAACGAAAAAAATACTACATGTGGAAGGAAAAGCTAGAAAGCTCAACATACTCGAGAACATGTACAGTACAGTACGAACCCTCGACTAAAACGACGTGCCTTCGAAACCTCGTAAAACTCATAAAATTCAAATTAAGAAATGGCCCCTGATCTGCGGTCGAAAAGTGACGACGTGCTTGTTTTTTTTAAAAGTGCGGAGTTTGAAGCTATTCTAAAAAAATCGGTAGAATACCACACTAAACAATTAAGTAGTGAAATTGGTAAATTAAAAAGTGAAATCAGTGAATTAAAATCATGTATTAAAAATTTAAATTCGGAGCAGAAAAACGAAGTGAGAAAAACAAGTGAAGTGATTGAAGTTGCTGAAATATGTGAAGTATCAAAAAAGGGCACTGAAACTAAGAACAATTTAAAAACTACGAAACACTTGGAAAAAAATGAAGAAAATTCAGAAGATTTTCCAGCTTCGGAAACAAAAGAAAACACCGTTGAAGAATGGGAAGTCAAAAGGAATAGAAGAAAGCGAAACAACCGAATTCACGGAACAAGTGAAAATGTAAGTGAGATTAAAAGTGGTATTTCATACTCACATTTCCATGTTTGTAAACTCGATCCTGCACTTAGTGAAGAAAACTTGACTAATTACTTAAAACACAAACATTTTGAAAATATTAAATGCACAAAAATGGATTCAAAGCGCCCAGAAGAATACTCATCGTTCAAAATATCGGTGCCCTCAGAAAAAGCGAATGAATTACTAAACCCTGAACTGTGGCCGAAGAATACATTTATCGATAATTTTTTATTCCATATCAAGAAAAGACAAACTCAACACCATCTGTTAAGTCAAACAAAATCTCAGATTCAAGAATAACAATCATCAACCAAAATGTACAGTCGATCGGAAATTGTTCAGATATTTTAAGCGAGGAATTAAATAAACTCAACTGCGATGTAATATGCATAACCGAACACTGGAAAACTAAAGAGCAGCTGGAATCAATACGAATTGAAAATTTCAGACTTTCTTCTGCCTACTGTAGGAAATACAACCAACACGGAGGTGTCGCAATTTATACCAAACATGGACTGGAATATCAAGAAATGCACAACGTTGCTAATATTTGTAAGCCATTTATTTGCGAATGCGCTGCTATAAATATTGTAAATAGTGTAAATAATTTTGTAGTTGTAGTGTTATATAGACCACCCAATTCTTATATGGAAGACTTTTTCTTAATACTTGAGCAGCTCTTAACATTAATAAGCAATGGAAATAAACTAACATTTATCGCAGGAGATTTCAATATTAATTTTAATGTTGATAGTCCCCAAAAACATAATACGATTCAATTATTCAGCAGTTATGGTTTCCATAAAATGTTTAATGAGCCAACAAGAATTACACACAACTCACAAACATGCATAGACAATATATTTGTGAATAATACAGATACTTGTGAAATAGATATGATAAACATGCATATATCAGATCATCTGGGTCAAAAACTTACAATCACCTTAATCAAAGAAAATAAATCAAATAAAACTCGAAAAAGGGTTTTTAATGAAACTAATCTAAACAAGTTTAGAGAAGCAATGAAATTAGTAAATTGGAGTGATATTTATAACATAATCGAGTCAAATGTAAACGAACAATGGAACATATTTAGCAATATTCTAAATGTCGAATTTGAGAAATGTTTTCCGGAAAAATTGTTCTCTACAAGTAAAAAACATATAAAAATTACACCCACAGAGGAAATAACAAAGTGCAAAGATGAACTTGATATATTGTATGTCATATCAAGACATGATACCAGATACTTAAACTCGTATAACCTAACAAAAAGACGTTATAATAACCTTTTACTAAACCAACGTTCTCAACTTTTTAAATCAAAAATTGAACTCGCAAACAATCCAGCCAAATGCGTTTGGCAAGTAATCAATGAAGTCAAAGGTAAATACTCAAAAGTAAATCAGACAATAGAAATTCCAGGTATTGCAGAAGAAGTAGCAACAGAATTCAATAATTACTTTCATAGCATAGTTTCTAAATTAACAAGTAATCAAAAACAGATTACATACACTGATAACATCTCACAAAACAGCCATAGTATTTTTATAAAACCGTTAACCGAACCAGAATGTTTTAATATCATTAATAAACTGAAAAACACTCTATCGTGTGGAAACGACAACATACCATCGATTGTAATTAAACATTGTGTTATGGAACTAATAACCCCACTAACACATATAATTGATAACTCTTTAGTGCATGGAAAATTTCCAGACAAACTTAAAGAGGCAGTAATAAAACCAATATTTAAAAAGGGAATAAAATCGGAGGTAGAAAATTACAGGCCCATTAGCCTATTACCGGTGTTTTAAAAAACCTTTGAAAATACAATGATTAATCGTATAAACGATTTCTTCGGGAAATTCAAAATAATAAATAATATCCAGCATGGGTATCGTAAGGGTAAATCTACATCCACAGCAATAAATAATTTCTTAGAGACCGTAATAAACAATTTGGAAAAAAAGGAATTAACGCTTGGAATTTTTATTGATCTGTCAAAGGCCTATGACTGCATTGACCACAACATCTTGCTAACAAAATTGGAAAAAAACGGTATCCGGGGGAATGCCCTGAAGTGGTTTGAAACATATCTAAGTAACCGAACACAGCGGGTGGTTGTAAATACTAACAATGGCAAAGGAAAATCCGACACCTCACTAATTACAACCGGATTACCCCAGGGGAGCTTGACCGCACCGACACTTTTCTTGCTATTTATTAATGATATAATAAGCTCAATTAACAATAACAAACACAGTATTGTAAACTATGCGGATGATACAAATGTATTAATATCCGCCAAAGACACCGAACATTTGATTATAGAAGCCGGTTTAGTATTTGATTCAATTAAATCTTGGTTTTGAAAAATAAATTAATAATCAATGATGATAAAACAAATATAATGTTATTCAATAATAGATCATCAAGCACGGAAAATGAAATTGATTCAATTGACATAGGTGGGAAATCCGTAAATATTAGTCAAAACGTTAAATTTCTGGGGGTATACATTGATAATAAAATTAATTAGAATGAACATATAAACGCAACTGCAAAAAAATTAAACTCAGTCATATACACGTTAAGAGAACTATCGAAATATCTTAAGGGGAATATAACAGTGGTCTGAAATTTAATGTTAGGTTTATTTAAAAACTAAAGGTCCTAGAAAGTTGAAATTTTGACAGCGTATATTAAGCCCAATTATCTAGTAAAATATTGAAGTACTTTTTTTTTAAACAATTTGCTTTCAGAGGTATGAAAAAAATAATGTTAAATTTTTCAAAATTAAAAAAAATATTCCCATATCTTACTAGTTTATACTATAAGGAATATAATGTGAACATTTCATAAGGATGCGATAGCTTATGCCCGAGTCAGGTTAAAATAAAAATCTTGAAAAATAAGACCGTAAAATACCGCCGCCTTGCGGATCTTCTCTTAGTTGAACGCGTTGTACACTCATCTGCACAATTATTGGAGGGGCGAGCAGCATGCGGCCAGCGTTTATCTCTGGGCCGGTGAACGCTGTGCGGCTTCGCGTTTGTTTTTCTTTTATTTTTTCATTCATAGTTAACAAAAACGGCGCGCGTCGTTAGCATTTATTCTCGTAAAATAATTATTTCGCAATTATAATCGATATTTTATTGTACTAGTGTTTTATTTTCATGCTTTCTGACTACTAATGGAATAAGTATTTTTTTATACTGCATGTTCACTAATATAGAAAACACGAAATGTTTCACTAATTTAAATAAAGATGTGTAATATACCTTTAATATTGGCTTTCCTTATTATTTGACAGTGTCGGTATTATTAAATTATTTTTAAAGTTTTTTAAGCTGATTAATAAGCCAGAAGCAATCGAATAACAATCAGTCTTGTTCAAATCATTATTTCGTCTTAAATCTTTCGTTATTAAAGCAGTTGTTAAATGCCATTAAACTTCTCGCAATAAAACTATTAAAGTAAATTGTAAAGTTTCTAGCAATCGGACCTATTTGAACCAACTGCGACTTCATCAACGAATCAATGATATCAAAACTATAAGAATAGTAAGAATAACACCAATATGACGTTGTCGTAGATTAATGTTACAAATCAACTATTATTTACTGAGCACAGGTAATATTTGTTTGACGAATGTTTAAAAAAATGTAGGGTTTAACTGCGTGCATATTCATTGTTAATTATTTTAGAAAAAATAGAACTATAATAATAATAAGGTAGTTATTATAATGCATTTCAAATAATAAGCTTCTTGCTCAACATTGCACCGAGCCCAATATATTTTTTTCAAATTTGGCTGATTTATGATGAGTCATATTTTGATAGTAAGTAAATAAGGAATAAATGAATTGAAATTGAATGTTATTGCAATCCTCTATTTATACGGCTCAGTCAACTTAGCCCCCCGAAGTTCGACTTTTTAAAAAATAACTGTTGCGCTAGACGGGTCTTAGCTAGCGCTAGCTAACGCCACAAAAATTAGAGCTAGCGCCGTTTAGACAAGAAAGTTACGGGGGTTTGAACTTTCGGGGGGCTAGGTTGATGCTGGATGTTTCAAGTTTTCTTACAGTATTCGGATTCCTCAGAGCTAGCGCTACCAATTTAAAAGCTAGCGCCACCCCCACAATCCCAAAAGATTATACAACATTTTAAACCCTAGCCCCCCGAAATGAGATTTTTTTAATCAAATTGGGTGCAAAAGTTCAATTCAAGGCTTTAAACGAGTGTTCTCCACTCCCAGACTAAGCATGAAGTAAAATTTCGAGTTTAGAAAAGCCCCGTGAAAATTTGTCGAGGGTCGCGCAGCGACCCGAGACAAATTTTCTGGGCTTTTCTAAACTCGAAATTTTACTTCATGCGCCACGCGTATAAAACGCTGATTTCAAGTAAGGTTCAAATATACACAAAATTTTAGTGTTCTATACGCGTGGCGCATGAAGTAAAATTTCGAGTTTAGAAAAGCCCAGAAAATTTGTCTCGGGTCGCTGCGCGACCCTCGACAAATTTTCACGGGGCTTTTCTAAACTCGAAATTTTACTTCATGCTTAGTCTGGGAGTGGAAAACACTCGCTTAAAGCTTCAAATTGAATTCCTGTAAAAACAACATATATCTAAAGATTTAAACAAAATAAAGTGAATCTGGAATACGTCTACTTTAAAGAAAAACTCCCTGTATATCGTAGAATCAGGATATTAAGATAGATTGTGTTAGAATGAAAATGAAGTCAATTGAATAGCAACGAAAGGAGCTTAATCACAATTTTGTAGCATCGAAAAGATACCCATGTTTTGATTAGGTACATACATAACCCGATGTATACTAGGTAAATTTTCAGGCATTCATTGTTTTTGAAAAGCGTTCAGTTTGAAACTCCCAACGAGTGTTTTCCACCGAGTAATAATGATTTAAGTTATCATAAAAAAAACAACCGTGAGGTACGCCAGTGTCTTGCTAGCACTAGCTATCTCTTGAATAACTTTCTCATTTATCACTTGGTGAAACATTTTGAAATAATAATAAAGGATAAATTAAAAACACTTGTTTGTTTCACTATTTGTTTCTATTTACTTGACTAGTTTCGCTTTTTACGGCATTATCAAGAGTGAATCAAGAGTGAATCAAGAGTGAACTTTGATAATGCCGTAAAAAGCGAAACTAGTCGAGTAAATAGAAACAAATAGTGAAACAAAGCAAGTGATTTTAATTTATCCTTTAATATCACTAGCTATGTCGTTGTTAGTGTTTATAGACTTCAGTATAGCAATTACAATGCCAAAAAAAAATTGAAATCGTACGGTTAGTTTCCGAGTTATAACGATTTCAATTATCAAAAACAATCGTCAGTTACGCCACTGTCTTACTAGTGCAAGCAATCTCGTTGCCAGTGTTTATAAATATTAGTATAGTAATTACAATGCCAAAAGAGTTTCTTAAATCGTAAGGTAAGTTCTTGCGTAATAACGATTTAAATTAGCTAGGAGTGAAAACACAATTGTCAGTTACGCTACTGTCTACTAGGCATCATGTTTCTAATAGCCAGTGTCTATGAACATAAATAAAGTAATTACAACGCCGAACTATTTGTTGAAAGCGGTATATTATATGCCAAACATCATTTTGTATTAAAATTCAGGAAGTAAATGGTAATACGCATACAGGATCTGAAAGCTCTTGCATCAAAATTTGGACGTGAACTTTTTTTTACCTGATATTTTTGAGAGAATATTTTTGTCATATTCTGTTGGCGCTAGCTCTAAGTTATATTTTCCACCCAATTTGGTTAAAAACATCTCATTTTAGGGGGGCAGGGTTAAAAATGTTTTATCATTTTTTGGGGCTGTGGGAGTGGCGTTGGCTTTTAAATTGGTAGGGCTAGCTCTGAGGAATCCGAATAGTGTAAAAAAACTTCAAAAATCCAAACTCGGGGGGCTAGCATCAACCTAGCCCCCCGAAAGTTCAAATCCCCGTAGTTTTCTTGTCTAAATGGCGCTAGCTCTAATTTTTGTGGCGCTAGCTAAGGCCGGTCTAGCGCAATCGCCTTTTTAAAAAAAGTCGAACTTCGAGGGGCTAAGTTGACTGAGCCTATTTATACACATCATCATTTTGTAAACCCTGTACTAAACATAAAAAAAAACAGGGCAGCTTTCCGTTTAATTTTTTTCAATCTATTATTTATTTGTTGCATTCATAAAAACTAGAATATTTGACCGAATATAAATTGAAATTCTCCCCAAAATTGGGGGTATTTACCCAATTGGGCAGAGGCCAAATTAATACACATTATTTTCATGGCAATAGCAGTTAGGGAAGATAATATTCCCATTTAAAAAATATGATTGAAAATCCTATGTTTTTTTTCATATATGTGCTGCATATAAATATTCACAATGAGCTTATGAACATGAATTATTTTATTATTATATTTTTAAGAAATAATCTATAATTTAATAAAATAAAACACATAGTTTGTTCGGCTGTCGAAACTGGAGTCTTAAAAGTAAAAATAATGTGTGTTGTAATGACAAGAATAAGAATCATCAGTTTTGTAAATACCGAAAAATAACACAGGATCCGATAACGCTTTCTAACGAATTGAAAACAATACATAGCTTGTATGTATTATCGGCGTGTTTAAATAATACGAATCGACACTTTCGTTCGATCCGTCTTTTTTATACGCTTTGTTTTTTTCGTCTATTCCACGCGACGCGAGACCCCATCCGTTCATGCCAAGGAGCAATGCACAAATGCACAGCGAACTGCCGCTTTTCTCTCTGACTGTATTCTCCCCACTTGTGCTGTAAATTTGGCATCGGATGAGCTACTCTAAACTATGTGGGTCTTTCCAACACGATCGGCGTGTTACACTGCGATAATCCCCTTAATAAAGATGTCGTAAAAACTGGATACACGGCTAATTTTGATAGCATCATGCGCTATGGGATAATCTTCTGGGGTAATAAACCGGATGCTCAAAAAATATTTATTCTCCAAAAGAAGGCTATTAGAATAATGTTAAATTTAAATTACAAACAATCGTGTCGAGGTGTATTTAGACAGAATAATATGCTAACAATGTATGGAACATATATAATGGAAAGCATATTATTTTATCACAAGCACCTAACAGGAAATGATAATAAATCCTTAAAATATAACACACGAACCAAAGATTATATTTACCCCCAGCATAAGCTGAAAACCACAGAATCTGCAGTACAATATTCTTCCATTAAACTATTTAATTCACTTCCCAATAGTATTAAAATTTATAAAAACAATTTTAAACTCCTAAAAAAAGAATTGCACGTGCTTCTGATCGAATGCGAGCCGTATTCTATTTTAGAATTCATTAACCAATGTAAATATAGGTAGGTATAAGCAAATATTTAATTATCATTATGTAAATGTATGTCAAATCAAATAATATTATATTTAAGGTAGCTTGTAAGTTTTTTGACGCAATTTTCACTTTGTATATGTATATGTATATGACACTTTGAAAATAAAGATATATTATTATTATTATTATATATTATTATTATGGAAATCAATAGAAGAAAATTCACTGGAAATTAACTTAACGACCAAATAGATTTAACAAATTCGCCCCTACTTAACTTATTTAACTTGAATCCTGCCACCCCCCGCCCTTAACGTAATAGATATATAATAAGCTTTGTACATACTTTTAACCATTATTCTTCGCCTGAAGAGGCCACAGTGTGGCGAAACAATTGTCGCGAGTACAATAAAGTGTTTAAAAGTAATAAGTGTTTAATTTAATTTTTTTCGATGCAACAGAAAGCAGAACACCAACTTATACAGCAATTGACCAACAAATTGAAATTAAACTTAAACTTAATATTAGTCATGTAAATGTTCAGGGAATCTTTAATAAAATTGACGTGATTGATTTATTCAACTTAAATAACAATATTTCTTGAATAATTTTCTCACTTATCACTTGGTGAAACATGTTTAAATATTGATAATGAAGGTTTAAATTAAATTACACTTGGTTTGTTTCACAATTTTTTACTTTACTATTTACTCGACTAGTTTCGCGTTTTACAGCATTATCAGGAGTGATAATGCTGTAAAACGCGAAACTAGTCGAGTAAATAGTAAAGTAAAAAATTGTGAAACAAACCAAGTGTAATTTAATTTAAACCTTCATTATCAATATTTAAATAACAACTTGCATATGCTCTGTATTTCAGAAACGTGGGTGGGCATTGTCCTCAGCAGAGTTGGTGAATTTGGCATTTTCAAATTTTCAATTAATTTCCAATTATTGCAGAACTAAGAGTAGGCACGGTGGCGTAGCAATATTTCTGGAGAACAATAGTCGGGTAACGAATAATTTAAAAATTGTAAATGTAAACTCATTTTCAGTCGAAAACAATACCGAGATGTGTGCAACTATGGTGACACTTCAGGATAAACTTGTCAGTATTTTAACTATATATAGGCCTCCGAATGGGAACTTCGATGTGTTCTTCACCAACATGTCATTATGTTTGACATATCTTAAGAATAAATGTAACTTTATAGTAGTTTGTGGTGACCTTAACATAGACTTTTGAAAAAACTCTATTCATAAGCATCTGTTGGCTGATTTGTTCAATTCATTCAAGATTGCTGTTGTGGTAAATAAGCCAACACGAGTTTTCACAAACGTAAATAACCAAACGTCTATTTCGGCTCTCGATTACATGGTAACCGACCTACCCCATGATATTTATACAGTCAGGATTGTAAACCCCTTAATTGCTGATCATTTTGCCCATATATTAGAAATAACCGTATCATCGCCCACAAACCTTAATCCACCAAAAAAACAATCAATCAAAAAAAGACTTATAAACAGCTCAAATTTAGAATATTTAAAATCATTGATTGAGAACGTAGATTGGAGCAGCATCTACGAATTGGATGCAGATTCTGCTTTCAGTTACTTTTTCAAAACATTCCAATATTTGTTTGTATCAGCACGTCCCGTTAAGACAAGCAATAAATACAGCAGTAGTAATATAAACTCAAAGAAGTGGATATCTCAGGAAGTCATAAACAATAGTAAGGAAGTAAAAAATATCTTTTGGTTGTGCCGACAGTTTAAAAACGAAACTTTATGGAACGAGTACAGAAAAAGGAAAAAACAATTAAATAAAACAATAAGAGAAGCAAAACGCAATTACTTTGCAAGTAAAATCAATAATGCTTCTAATAAAATAAAACAAACTTGGTCCATTATTAACAACTAGCTAAATAGAAAAGTGGGGGGCCACGGCGATATCTCATTAAAAGTTGACGATAAACACATATACAATCAGTGCGATATCACGAATCAGTTTGCGAGCTACTTTTCATCAGTAGCTAATACACAACTGCGAAAACATTTTTCTAAGAATATGTCAAACGCCTGCACAGTTGGTGACTTTAACAACACCAGTTTCTTCCTCAACCCAATTTCAGAGAATGAAATGTTGAAGTGTATAAATAATTTAAAAAATGTTAACTCCACCGGAGTAGACGGGATATCAGTGAAACTTTTAAAATTCGTGACAAGTGGTATTGTGAAACATTTAACACATATCGTGAACCTAGCCGTATCTAATGGCTATTTTCCAGATTTTCTAAAAATCGCGTCTATTGTTCCTATTCACAAAAAAAGGTGAAAAAACTGAATGTAGTAATTATCGTCCGGTCGCATTACTCAGCATTTTTTCAAAACTTGTCGAAACCATAGTATCTAATCAAATGATCAACTACTTAACAAAATTCAATCTACTACACGAATGTCAACACGGCTTCAGACCTGGTAGATCAACAGCAACTACCACTAACCATTTAGTCAACATATATATGAACACCTGGATAATGGCCTAGAAGTCATGGGTCTATTTTTTGATCTGTCCCGTGCCTTCGACACGATAAAGATTGACTTAATTATAAATAAGTTAATGTCGTTTGGTTTTCGTGGTTGTTTCTCAAAATGGCTCGACTCCTACCTACGCAACCGAAAAATTCGGGTTAAGTTAGGCGAGACCATCTCTGATGGTTTCGTAATTTTATATATTATGTTTAAAGTGTGCAAACTATAAGAAGCGTAAGCTTATTTTCTCGAATTCAAATAGTTTTGAATTTGAATTTATCTCTGATGAGTTTACAGTGGATATAGGGGTACCACAGGGGTCAGTGCTGGGACCACTAATATTTTTGCGTTATGTCAATGATCTACCTTTATATGTAACATCAGGGAACTTGATTATGTATGCTGATGACACATCAATAGTGGTCTCAGCGCAGACGCCTGAGGAACTTCATAGACTGGCAACGAACATTACCAGAGACTTTGAATCATGGCGTTCCAAAAATATGCTCATACTGAACAACACCAAAACGGAATATGTATATTTCTCGAATAGGCGTACGCCATCACTAGGCCTTGTAGGTTTTGGGTTGTCGGCAACAGTAAAATTTCTGGGCACCATAGTTGATACACACTTAAGGAATGACCATATTAGTTTTGTCTGCAAGAAACTTTCGAGTGCTTTTTTTTGCAATTAGGCAACTAAAGCCATCTCTGAACAAGGTCACTCTTTTCACTATTTATTATTCACTGGCGTACTCGTTTCTGAATTACAATATATTAGTATGGGGTAACGCAACTAATATTCGAAGGGTATTTGTTCTCCAGAAAAATATACTACGCCTAATTTGCGATCTAAAACCCAGAGACTCTTGCCGACATTATTTTATAAGATTCAGTTTGCTGATTTTACCATGCATATATATCCTTAATGGATATATATGCATATATGTATCCTTTACATGCATAAGCAGTATACTGGCACCACTGCAACATATTTACAATGAATCGTTTTAATCTGGTGTTTTTCCAAACGATCTAAAACTGTCAATTGTAACGCCTATTTTTAAGAAGGGCGATACTGAGACCCTACACAACTATAGACCCATTAGCGTTTTATCAGTTTTTTCAAAAATCTTAGAGTCATTAATGTCTAAACGACTGACTCAATTTTTCAAAAATAACAACCTTCTCACAGACACGCAGCATGGTTTCACGGCGGGTAGGAGTATTGAAACAGCACTTTTTGATTTCGTAAACCCTATTTATAACAGTTTAGATAAACAGAATGCTGCCTTGGGTGTGCTTTTAGACCTGTCCAAGGCATTTGATACAATTAATTATGAAATTTTGCTATTAAAGCTCAATCGGTACGGAGTTCGTGGAACGTCATACGAGTGGTTTAAATCATATCTATTATCAAGAAGACAATCTGTTAAATTAAAAACCAATAATGATGAAATTGTGTCAAATGTCTTGGATATAAATATGGGGGTACCCCAGGGCAGTATTCTGGGGCCGCTTTTATTCAATATATTCATAAATGACATCAACGAGGACGTTGACGAGGGTTGCCATATTGTAAGTTATGCCGACGACACAAATCTCATTTTATTAGGTCCATCGTATACGGATATAAATTCCATCGGTAATGAGTGTATGTGTAACTTGCAAAAATGGTTTAATAACAACAAATTAATACTAAACAATGAAAAAACGAGTTGTATACTTTTTAAAATTAATAATAATATGGAAACACCAAACTATATTACTCTAAATCAAACAAACTACGATTTCACTAATGCCTCGAAATTTCTAGGAATTGACTTAGATGAAACTCTAAGCCAGTGGTTCTCAACCGCCGTTCCGCGGAACACTGGTGTTCCGCGAAGCTGTCCCAGGTGTTCCGCGAAAATTTTGAATATAATATAATAAGAAACAGTAAATTTTTTTATTACTATAAAATAAATACTACATAGTTTTGTTAATTAGTGTAAATATGAACATGTTAATTCCCTAGAGGTGAACCGAACCGTCTTGAAACGGTACATTCGGTATATGTCGGCAATCGGCCGAACGCATCGTGCTGTGCCCTTGAATCAATCTCAGCTAAATTAAAAAAAAACAGATTTGTAACGAGAGCGTGCCATGCGTGTAATTCCCAGCGCGCTTCGGTTGAGGGGAATACACTAACTCCGCCCGTAATAGAGCGAGTGGTGGGGAACGAAAACCAGGGGAATCGGTGGATTTCGAACCGAGCGGGCTAGCATATTGCCTCTTAACAGTGTAAGTATCGAACGACGCAGTTACGTCGTTTGGAGTTACTCCGGGGAATACCACTAAATTTCTAGTGTACTCGATAACGCAGGGCGCGCTACGTAGTGTTGATTTCGTGCTGTTTCTCTTTCTTCGTACGTAAATAACAAAAGCGCAAATTTCGATCTGCGGTTCAGCCATAATTTTATATAAATATCTAGTTTTCGTGAGTGTGTTTTTTATTGTATATATATATTTTATATTGTTGGAAATTGGTAAGATGAAATGCAAGTTGTGTAGTTTTAACAGTATTCTTATCTTTTTTAGTTGCTTATTTTAGCAGTTAATCAAGACTTTTAAATCTGAAATATGGACAAATTTTTGAAAAGAAAGACTGAAAGTGAAGTTAATGTTGGGGCGAGTACAAGCAGGTCTTCTTCAATTGAAGGAGATATGCAAGGCAACAAAAATGCCGAAAATAAACGTAAAAAGATATCCGAATCAGTTCGGCATTATTCGGAAGAATATCTGAAGTTTGGTTTTACATGGAGCGGTAGTCAAGATGTTCCTATTCCGAGATGTATTGTATGTGGTGAAAAATTGGCTAACAGTGCAATGGTCCCAGCTAAGTTACAGCGACACCTTTCAACAAAACATTCTTGTCTAACTTCGAAAGGTAAAGATTATTTCGAAAGATTGCTGAAAAATCAAGAAGTGCAAGCAACATGCTTTCGAAAGAGCGTTACAATTTCGGATAAAGCGCAAATCGCTTCTTATAAAGTGGCAGAACTAATTGCATTGAAGCAAAAGCCACATGATATCGCAGAATCGCTAATTTTGCCCGCATGTTTAGAAATTGTTAAGATTATGTTTGGCAATGAAGCGCAGCGAGACGTCCTAAAAATTCCCGTTTCGGACGATACGATAAAAAGAAGAATTATAGATATGTCAGGTTTTATAGAGAACGCAGTGACGGCGAAATTAAGTACAAAAAATTTTGCGCTGCAAATTGACGAATCCACTGACATAAGTGGCAAAGCCCAATTAATCGGATTTATTCGCTTTGTTGACGACACTGAAATAATAAATCAATTTTTATTCTGCAAGGAACTTATTGGTCACGCAACTGGAGAAGACATATTTAATTCAGTATCATCTTATTTGGAAGAATGGAAATTATCCTGGGAAAATTGCGCAGGAATCTGTACTGATGGAGCTCCAGCCATGCGTGGCAGTATTAAGGGATTTTGTAGTCGAGTTAAAGCAATAAATTCAAATATAGTCTCCACACACTGCTTTCTGCACAGGGAATCTTTGATTTCGAAGAGTCTACCAGCAAACTTAAAGTCTGTTTTGGAACAAGTCGTACATATGGTGAATTATATTAAATCGAGACCATTAAAAACCCGTATGTTCAAACAACTTTGTAACACCATGGAATCCAAATATGAATGTTTGCTTTTGCACTCTGAAGTGAGGTGGCTCTCAAGAGGAAAAGTGCTAACCCGAGTTCATGAGTTGAAACAGGAATTGCTAGTTTTTTTTAGACAAGAGGGTAATGATGTATACGTAAAATATTTGGAAAATGATGCATGGTGTACTAAGCTAGCATATTTAGCCGATATCTTCAGCTACTTAAATTCAGTCAATTCTTTCCATCTCTTCAAGGAAAAAATGAAAATATTCTGACATCCACAGACAAATTGCTAGCTTTCCAGAAAAAGCTTTTGCTTTGGAAAAATCGTATTGCTCAAAATCGCAAATTTGATATGTTTCCGTTATTAGCAACGGAAAATATTGTTAACATTAACGAAATGATTTCAAATGTGGCAGAGCATTTGTCAATATTGCAAGACAAAATAACTCATTACTTTCCATCTCTTAATATTGAAGACTTTGATTGGGCGCGAAATCCATTTGGTGAATTTGATATAATGAACCAAGATTTTTCTATTCAGGAAGCAGATGAGTTTATTAATATATCAACGGATCGAACGTTACAACTAAAATTCAAAGAAGAAGGAGTGGAAAGGTTTTGGATTTCCATCGAGAATGAACATCCATTTATTGCAAAACGAGCGTTGAATATCTTGTTGCTCTTTTCGACGTCCTATCTGTGCGAACTTGGATTTTCAACTCTAACAAATATTAAAAGCAAAAAAAGAGAAAGACTTACCAATTTAGAAGAAGAAATGAGAGTAGCGCTCTCTTACATAAGACCCAACCTTGAGGAAATTTGTAAAGGTCGTCAAGCGCAAATTTCTCATTAAAATAAGTTACCATGTAATATATATTCTTATTTCAATTAAATATTAATCTTCCAATTATTTTGTGTGATTTACATTAGATTTACAAATTTTATGATAACGGTGTTCCGCCAAAATCGAGACCACTTAAAAGTGTTCCGTGATCCCAAAAAGGTTGAGAGCCACTGCTCTAAGCTATAATAACCATATTGAAGCGCTCTCTGGGAAATTAAATAAAGCCTGTTATGGAATTAGGGTACTCTCCAAATATACAAATGCAATTATCGCTCGAACGTTTTAAGTAGGTATGGGGTCACTTGAGACAGACAGCCTTGAAGGCTTCCTGTCCCAAAATGCCCGCCATGAGGGGAGGGGAGAGGGGTCGTGTGTGCACCCACGCCACGCCCACCGGATGTGGTGTCGCTTATCAGCAACATCCTGTGTAGTGTGCACTTTTGACCGGAAGTCCTATAAGAGTCAATGTGTTAGAGTGAGACTCGGAAGTGAATGAAAGAGTGAGATGCAAAATACAGTTTTACCAACCTAAATTTTCTCAGGAAATAAAAAGCGATGTGATTGGTCAATGATAAGAAATGGGTGTGTATAAAAATAAAGATGGCTGCCAACAGTTCACTGATTGAACTAGATGTTTTGAATAGGTTTTACAGTACGCCCCTGATTAACTGGATGTTTTGAAAGGTTAAGAATATCCATCTGATTCTCTCTCTATTAATATAAACGTAATACATTCTTAACCTCAAATTAAATCTTTCTCTCTCTCAAAATGATAAACGAAAAAATCATTTTTATAAACTCACACAATAGGAAAAGAATTGCATGTAAAAGGACGAAGATGTAGAAGCGACAATGACCAGAAGCTGAAGATTGGTGTTAGTGATGGAATGTGTCCATCCGGAGTAATTTAAGAAAGGCTTGCGTTAATAAGATAATGTGTGTGTGTGGAATATTAAGCGTTAAATTAATATCTAAGAATGAAATGTGACAAAGACCAGAAACTAGAGATTACAAGAAAATATAAGATATTGGAATACAATTACCAGAAGCTGAAGAATGGTGCCTCTGATGGAATGTTTTCATCCAGAGTAATTTCAAAATAGATGCACTTCATAAAGACATCATAGTAAGAGACGTCACTTTTTACACACTGATAAGAAACACAACCGAACACTACGAGAGACAGGCACTGACTGATTAATTTTTGTATAAGACACTATCATATAAGAGTATAGAGTCTACGGAGCATGCGCAGTTGAGATTCAGAAAATGGTCAAACTTGTTTAGACATGTCAGATTTATCACATGATAAATCTAGTAAATTATAGGAGGGAAATTCAAATTCATTTATAGTTCTGTTTATGGTTTTGAAGTAGGGAAGAAAACATAATGTTTCTTAAAGAAGACGTATTGTTATTTTTATTATTGATTGTTATACATTTGGAAATTCGTTTTATAAATTAGTATTTATAGGTTTATCTACCGCCACTTCTGGTTGGAATTATTCACAAGGCAGTAATAGATAAGATGATCAAAAAGATTGCAAATATGTGATATGTACATACAAAATATTTAAGGAAACTGATGACTCACCCCGAAATTATATGGATGGACTCCCCTCGTGTATGAAATAAGTTCTCCTTTCAATTGTTGCATCAGAGACCATATCTATTTCAACAGCTTCTTCGGGGTCGTTTGGGAAATCACAGTAAAAACTAATGTACTTTAAATTATTGTTATATAAAATGTGTACTTGTAGAACGTCACCACTACCCGGAACAGAATTAAATACAATCCTATACGTTTTCGTATCACACTCACAGCACACTTGAAGATGTCTCGCGTCAGGGGTTAAGTTTGGTAGTATACTAAGAATTTCTCGGGAGGAGATAATTTCTAATAAATATTCAACTGACATGTTTCAGTTTGTTTAGTAAAATGAAATAATCGGTCAAAACTCGTGCGGTTGGTTGTTCTTCCGGCGTGTGTTGATAAGAGACCTGAGAAATGAATGACATGTAAATTTATTGTTGTTAAAATTTAATGTATTTGTGAAAATATATAAACGTAATAATTCAAATATACGAGGAGAATGATAAGGTGTTTGTGATTGAGCTAATTAACTAAGGTAAGAGTAAAAATATTTTTAAATTAGGGGGGATTCAATATATGATACAAATTTTTAGGAGAATTATGGAGAAAGGTGAAATGATCATAGGAGATGAGAGATAACCAATGGAAATAAGATTTATACACAGTAAGTCATAAAATATTATTATTAAAATACGTTTTTAATAATAACAATTATTTTAATTAGTTTTAGACATTGTGGTGCCATCTATCGGAGACATCCGAACTTTATTATATAAATTGGTAAATTATGAAGAAATGGACTAGTGGAATAAGAAGAAATTGGGTTTATAAGTTTATAAACATGTGTAACTTTAAAATAATGTAGATTTAAGGAACATACTAACAGTTTTAAAAATAAAATGTAATTCATTAAACACCTCACGCTAAATGATTTATCATTTGTACATTGGGTTGCCTACAGTCTTGATAAAGTAAACGTTATCGGTTACAAAATGGATTGGGTTGCATATATTAATATAGACTTAATATTAATGTAATGTGATAAGTAAAAATCATATATATTAGAAGCACTTAAGAGAGTAACAATTGATAAGGAAAATGTTATTATTATAATTTTTTATTCTGTTTTACTATTTATACGAAGACTATTTGTTAGGGATAAGTAAATAAAACACAAATTATTTTAAAATATATATTAGAAGAGGTTATAAGAAAACATACAATAATTAAATATATTTACATCGTAATAAAATTATAATTTACATCGTTTGTAACCATAAGGAACAGAATTAAAGTCAGTAAATTTCCGTTTGGTAGAGTTCGGTTTATACATTTTTGTCTCTTCGCGTGTCACTAACTGATGTTCAGCAGTTCGTCGAATGTTTGTTGTTACTACTGGAATGGGATCACTTTTCTTTAGAACCATTTCAGAAATCTTTTTAAAGTTTATTACTTGTGACGTGGTATAATTAAGTGTTATCCCTTTAACCTTCAATGAAGCACTTATACCTTTTTGTCCAATCACCTCATATCCGTAATTTTTAGGTCCACCAGACACAAACTTTAAAATAAAACTTCCCTTGCCGTACAAAGGTTCCAATTCATCCGTCATCTCACCGATGAAATTTCCTGTAGGGACATCGTATTCTCCCTCGCGTCCTATGTAAATTACACTATCAGTATCGTAATAGAGTACTCTATCCTCCAATTTTTCTAAATAACTATAAAGTTTTAGCCTTGCTTGAGCGGTTGTGTATGCAGCTAGTGTAACATTAACTGTACTTAAGAGGTCGTAGGCCTCTTCAATAAATTCGTAATTTACAACCACTGTATCTTCATTAACGGGTAAGATACCGCAGACCTCTACCGAAGGATTTATCAATAAATCAAACAGTTCTTCTGGTCTATTAAAAATAACTGTTTGTGTTTGATTCTCGCGCTGACCAAGTTTGCCCCAGAAAGAGTTTAAAATTAGTTTTGCGAGAGATCGAAGACCTGGGTTTTCTAAAATGTTTGCAAATTCTAGGCGAACACCTTCTGCCTTGAAAAATTCTTCAATGTATTTGTCCTTCTCCTCCTGAGTATTTATATTTTTTGGCCAACCGGAAGCCTGCTGTTTGTATTTAATAAATGTGTTCATCATTTCGGTGAACAATCCATCTGTTTTTAATTTAGAGTCATACTGCATTGATTTGTATTTCCATATTTCCTGCATTTCAATCATTGTATACCCCTTCTCTAGTGCCTTGTAAACTTCTTCGATGACCCATGTTCCGTGTAGAGTCCTGTCTTCAATAGAATGATTGCATTCAACGTTTTGGTCCATTTCCTCTCCGCATTTTCGACACAAAACAAACATTAACTTATTATTCATTTTAAGTGGTAACACAGGATGATAGAGATCGTTCGGTGGTAGAATAGAGCATTTAATTATTCCACAACTAGTACTAAGATCGATTTTTGAACACTCGTCATTACCAACTATTACTTCAGGGTGATCAATTGGAAATCTTCCGTACTTGCACACCCAAGGGTAGAGAGAGCATACATCAACATATTTTATTTTTTCACCAGGTACCGCTTCATAATATTCTTTGCAATTCCCAGTTCTTCCTCCGTAAAAGGCATCTCGCGGATTGAGAGGTAAACAGGATAAAAGATGATGGTTTTCTGTATATTGCATAATTTCAGACGATACCCTCAATTGTTGTTGTCTAAATTCACATTCCCACATTTCGACAACTTCGTACCCGAGTTCCCTGAGTCTTTCGGATTTTGATATAGTAGATTCATATCTTGTATTTAGGGATTCATTGGGGTTATCCTTCAAAGGTGTGTCACGGTTATGTTTGTAGCATCGAATACAACCGTGGTAATAACATCCATGGAATTCAAACACTTGGCGAGTTTCTTCACAGTAACCGTCCACCTCTACGCCTTTTACAATTGCCTCTCTTTGTTTTGCGGCATGAACAATATTTATTTGCCTTTGTTTCTCTTCCCATACCAGCCATTGTGTACCTATTTTGGACTGATTGTTGCGCCATCTGTAGCCTCCTTTAGGAATAATTCCAATAGTATTTGGCTTGAGAAAATTACGACGATACACTTTATTACATGCAGAGGCAATTGTGCAGGATTCTGTAAGTGCGCAAACATTTCCAACATCAAGAAGAAGATTACGAAATTTAAGACATGCAGCAGTTAAAATCTCCACGTCGCTAACGCAATATTCAACTAGCTCTTTCTTAAAATCGAATTCTGTATCCTTATTGACTTCATACCACTCTAAAAACTTATCCCGAGCATCTGTCTTCATTAAATCCGGATTATAGTACTCGATAGAAGGAAGGCGGCCTACATAATCATCATTTTCTGTTTTATTAAATAAATGAGGAAAGTATCCTTTCTTGAAATTATCTCCAAGTCCAAAAGCTTTAGGAAGAGCACTGAGAGCCATAGGAAAAAAATTCAGACTGTCAATAAATTTCACATTATCCAGTATCATCCGAATAATTTTTGTGCCTCGCATTATTAATTCAGGTTTTAAATCAGATTTAGTTAAAATATAATTGAGGATAAATTGATGATCATATGCTTGACCATTATGAGCTACTACCACAACATTCTTGAATGATTTTCTCTGATTTAGTACATATTCCAGGAATCTCTCAACAGGATTAATTTTTAAAATATTTAATCGAGGCCCGCACTTATTGCAAATTTTGACAGAACTATCCAAACAGTTCTCACAACACGTCTTAAATACACACAAGTTTGGTTCGTGCAGTAAATCGTCGTTTTCCAACTGCGTTTCTTGTCGTGACTCAAAATCGTAGAACACGAATAAAAAGTCTTTTCATTTCGGGGTTCCTGTATCTGGAAGCATATAACACAAATGATTTCTCGGTAAATGTTTTTGACAAATCTTGCAGAATATTTCTCCACACGTATGCTGTCTATCACTTTTAATAGTCTTAAGACAGTCATTACACATACGTATTTGCGCGCATACGGCGCTTTTACCTAAAGAGTTGGGTTTCTTATGATTACTAAAACAGTCTTGGCTTCTAAATGTTCTATTACATTCCGAGCACTTTACTTTTTTCTGATTTTCGCATGCCGGTGATTGTTGACACGCCTGACAAGTACCGCCACACCTATGTTTATTTTTAGTGTTATAAGGTATATGACACTCCTCACAATAATAAATACAACAAAAAGCGGCAGTTAGTGATGTAATCACATTATAGTGTCCATCATGATACAGCAAATTCAGTTTTTTATCACTTTCACTAACGCCTTCAAACACCAAGTCTCTGCCTTTACTTCCGTATCTGTAAACCGTAATTTTATAATCACTCAAATATCGCTGAAATTGATTTATTTCCTCAACGCCTGCACCTTCCTCGGGAACTTGAACACCTGAAGCTTGGAGTAAAGCTTTAGCTCTAGATGTTTGCAATTTGCCTATATCTCTACGCACTTTTACATATTCAGGGTCTTTGTCAACACGAGCAATTGCAACAACGAGAGCACGAGGTAAACATAAATTGTCTTTATTTTCAATGGTAACTATTCCCCTGCGCATAGCACACTCTTCATTAAAGGTGTTATACCTTTTCCCACGACCTCTCCCCACGGGCATGCGCACAGACGTAACACTCAAACAGAACGTATCTGTATTAAGACCTGTTGAGTTGGACTGGAAAATTCCATTGATGATGGACCATACATCTTCGGTAGAAATTTGAGATGCATTCCTGAATTTCATATAGCCAGACCCTTGTTGAAACTCCTTTGAGCAGAAGGTTACTCCCACCTGGTCATTAGGCTGTAAGTGATCCGTTGATTTTTTGACAATCTGGGTGATGGCCTCCTTCACCCAACCAACAGGCTCAATATTCTCAGGAATCGGTTTAATTTTGAATTCCATCGTACGACCTTGTACTTTGAACCTCTTGTTCACCTTAATGAAATCTTTTGCAATTGTAAATTTCTCCATTTTCAACTGTAACAATTTTAAGAAAGGCTTTAAGACACGTCTAAACACGTTGGTGACTGGTCAACAACTAAAGTACGAGATTGACATTGCTCAATATAAATCCTATTTAAGCGTACAGAAAATTGAGCATGCGCAGTAGAGAGGACAGAAATATTTAAATTGTAACAAAGGAGAAGGTTCTTTCCTTGATAAACTTAATAATTGCTCAAGAACTAATTAATAAAAATATATACGGAGGATGTTTACTCAGTTCATATATATATATTTTACGATCAGGCAAAGAGATTCGGTTTTAACTTTAACAATGAATGCGGCTCTCTGTTTCTCGGGCCTACATTAGTAATTACCATTCACCTTTGGAGTGAATTAGACGATGGAACGTCTTACGCTTCAACAGCTATCGTTTCGAAGACAATGTTAGGTTTTAATTTTGGAAAACCTGTCGTATGTTCCTTATCCTGCAATAAAAATTGCACTTATATATATTTTTAATAGTCTTATCGGGTAACCATATCCTATTACTCGAAATTTCTATAAGATTTAAATTACTGTTTAATTCAATAATTAGTTAGCAAATTATTAAAATCGAATTTGTATATGTATATCTCACTCGTTTGCACGGTCTTATCATAAACTTTTAACCGCAAAGCATAATGATAGCACATGGAATTATAATTACATCAATAGATTTCGGTTAGTTAGATATTATTGTTGGGAACACGTATAAAAACAATACGCTTTCAAAACTTACTAGACATTTAAGGATATCATGTTATGAGGCTTTTCAAAAATGCTATTAATTTTTAATTATTATAATATCAGTGATATTAAGATAGCAAAAACATTTACACTTTACACTCATTTTATTTCATAGTGGAATAAAATATCGAATCTGAAGATAAAATCGCTGTATCTTGAACCATTTTCGTCTTATCATTTGATCATATCCGATGCAATATTTCCAAGGTATAAAAACCCCTCTTCGCACTTCAAATAATTAAATTTTTGTGTTGAGAGATAGGCTGAGATACGCTTTTATTTTTATTATACTAGTTTAATATATTGGGAAGAATTATAATCGATCAGGGTTAGTAAAAATAAAAGAGGCTCATTCAGAAAAGAGGCTCTTTAGGAAAAGGGGCTCATTAGGAAAAGAGGCTCATTAGGAAAAGAGGCTCATTAGGAAAAGAGGCTCATTAGGAAAAGAGGCTCATTAGGAAAAGAGGCTCATTAGGAAAAGAGGCTCATTAGGAAAAGAGGTTCATTCAGAAAAGAGGCTCATTCAGAAAAGAGGGTAATGAGAGGGTAATGAGGGTAATAAGAGGGTAATGGGAGGGTAAAGAGGGTAATAAGAGGGTAATGGGAGGGTAATGAGAGGGTAATGAGGGTAATGGGAGGGTAATGAGAGGGTAATGAGGGTAATGGGAGGGTAATGAGAGGGTAATGAGGGTAATAAGAGGGTAATGGGAGGGTAAAGAGGGTAATAAGAGGGTAATGGGAGGGTAATGAGAGGGTAATGAGAGGGTAAAGAGGGTAATGAGGGTAATGGGAGGGTAATGAGAGGGTAATGAGGGTAATAAGAGGGTAATGGGAGGGTAAAGAGGGTAATGAGAGGGTAAAGAGGGTAATGAGGGTAATAAGAGGGTAATGGGAGGGTAATGAGAGGGTAATGAGAGGGTAAAGAGGGTAATGGGAGGGTAATGGGAGGGTAATGGGAGGGTAATGGGAGGGTAATGGGAGGGTAATGAGAGGGTAAAGAGGGTAATAAGAGGGTAATAAGAGGGTAAAGAGGGTAATGAGTGGGTAATGGGAGGGTAATGGGAGGGTAATGAGAGGGTAATGAGAGGGTAAAGAGGGTAATGGGAGGGTAATGGGAGGGTAATGGGAGGGTAATGGGAGGGTAATGGGAGGGTAATGAGAGGGTAAAGAGGGTAATAAGAGGGTAATAAGAGGGTAAAGAGGGTAATGAGTGGGTAATGGGAGGGTAATGGGAGGGTAATGAGAGGGTTATATATATATATATAGACTGTAGTTGTGATGTATTAGTATCTTAACATCTGTTAAGATGTACACATGTGAAGTATGTGGATTATCTTTTGGTCATTTTTCGGGGCTTGTAAGACATGAAAAGTCGCATAATGGAACCAAAATCAAATGTCACTTTTGCAATAAAAATTTTACACGCCGTGATAACCGCAGGCGCCACGAATCCATAAAGCATTTTGAAAGGATTAAAGAACCTCAAGAGGCTGCTGAAAAACCTTCAGATATATATCAACTAACGAAGGGTTCTCAGAATGAAGATGAATCAACAAAAGAAATAGGAGATGAACTCGTCAACAATGATGAAGCACACGTTATGAATAAGGATTCTGCACCTTTACAATACGAAGTTGTAAAGAAAAGTCATGATAAAGATGAATTTTTAACAATAAAATGTATGCAAAATAATATAAGAAAGAAAATACAACAGTTGCATGAAAGCGAAAATAAGCAAGATTGTGATTATTCTAAAATTTACGATACAATTGATGATATTAACAGTTCTTACTTAAAAGAATTAACATCTCTTAAAAATTCAATTTTGGACGAAGTAAAAAATCTTATTACAAGAGAACATCAGAAAATATCAGTAATATCCCTACCCGAGGTTTCTTTACAACCACAAGAAATTGATCATTCGAGTAAAGTAATAAACGATTCGAGTTACACACCTAATAAATGTATTCCTGTTGACGCTAAACCATATGGGGGTGATCCCAATGAACTAATTGAGAGACTATGGGTATTACACGGCTTACAAAAAGCTGGAAATAATTGTTATGATTTTGAAATTAAATCAATCGAAAACGAACTACGCCTACTAAACATTATTGAGTAACAATATAACGCTAGTTAATTAAATCAATAAATGTGAGAGCTATGTCTTTGTTTCTCATTCGAACTTTAGTCTTTGAAGAGTAAACACCAATTATGGAATACCTGTGTAGCTTGTGTGAGAAAAAATTCAAAAGAAATGGAAATTTATCTCGGCATTATCAAATATGTACTAAGAGTAACCCAAGTTCATCAAAAAAGGAGCATGAAAGAAGAGATATTAAATATCTTGAACACCAAGCATTCAAGATACAATTTAGTCCTGTGTTGGATAATATGTTTCTTGTTCTTAAAGGATTCCATTCCTTAAATTCGGATGCCTTTAAATGTTTATTAGAAAAATATACTAGTGAATTTAATTCGCTACTCTGTAAAGCGATAAATGAAGAAGAAAACATTAGAGTAGAAACGAGAATAAACTTTACATCTTTGGACGATTTGAATTTGTATAAAACAGTTGAAACAAAAGGAAAAATTTCATCATCAAATGCAAAACAATGGTTCACGGAACATTTGTACATGGATGTAGCTGCAGAACTTTGTGAAATAATTGCCCGAGGAGATAAAATACAAAATTTTTGTTATATAAAAGTTTTTACGGAGAACGAGCCGAAGGAGTACCAACAGTCTCTAAACTATCAAGTTATCTTAAACAATCAAGTTTATAAAATGGACGAGGATGGTAAACTAACATTTGTAGAAGAGATCGAAGAAGAAATTCCTGGTTTCAGATAAATGTGTTGTAAATTAAAAAAATAAAGATTTTTAAAACCT
Source organism: Philonthus cognatus (assembly GCA_932526585.2). NCBI lineage: Eukaryota > Metazoa > Arthropoda > Insecta > Coleoptera > Staphylinidae > Philonthus > Philonthus cognatus. Next base: position 179,659,067 of record OW052241.1, read on the forward strand.
ATGAAATTGTTTGTTTTGTGCGAGCACTTACGATTTATGTGTGCGCTTGCGGTTATACATTTCCGTAAATACAAATACTGATAAAATCGAATAGCATTTTGAACACCTTCTCGTCTTTCTACATTTCTGTTTGAATAATAATTTTCAATTAGAGCACAGTTTGTCGCTTAAGTGTTTTCACTTTGTGTGAGTTTAAATCAATTAAAACTAAAACATATAATCCTTTCTAATTTAAGTATGTAAACTGTATATTGCTACGAGAATTATAATTATAACCATTAAAACAACATACTAAACATTTACCTATTGTACATACCTTTTATTATAAATGTGTAAGAGGGCAAACTGAATAATACTGTTTTCACGAAATAAACACAGTAAATTTTGAACTGTTTTTGGTTTTTGATTTTGTTCTTTATACTAATTTTTGTTTCTTAAAAGGTTTAATATATATATAATTCCTTTGTGAACTCTCAATGTAATTATCCTATTTTGAATATTTGTTAAAATGATTTAACAGGTGTTCTTGATGTACATTAGGTTTACATTCTGTGCATAGGCTTGGGGAGATTCGGTTTAGCTCAAAAAAAATCAACTCACGTATAGTTAGTTTCAATCCTATAGAACACGGCACATAGGGTAAAATTTACAAACAACAACACTTGATATTGTTTATTGTTTATAATACACTTAAATGATTTAAAATACTGGGCCCCTGATGGTACGGGGTATTTATTAGGGGCTCTATTTGTAATTATACGAAAACCCGATAACAGAGGGTAGTGTTTTAAAGTGTAATATTTGATCAGTTTTTCAAACTCCATCTTGTTTAACAGAGAACCCTATACTATTTTATTAATAAAAATATTAAAATGAAATGAAGTGCAAAATAATTGGCTCTGCGGTTTTCTTATTACAAACGGAAATTATAATCGCGCGAAAATATTGATGGTGAATTGTATTACTAATAATGCGTTGTATGGTGTTATCATTAAGTTTTTGTTTTTTCATTCGGTCAATGTGATATGAAATGAACCAACCGCAAAACGTAATAGTCCTATTAACAATTTAATTAAATCTTATTCATTGAATTATAATAAGTGTAAAGAACATTTTAATTATTTTATCTCTTTCTGTGTATTATATATTTTAAACATAATGAGTGAAACTGTTATATATTTTCTACAACAGAGAGCATTCAATATTCTAAAACAGAGGTCTCCAAACTATGGCCCTCGGGGCCAAATCCTTCCAGCGACTTGCATGAATACGGCCCTCGATTGTTTGTAATTTTTATTGTAAATGTTATATTTTGAAATATTGTAACAATTGTTCGTTAAATTTTATAAAATTAATTGGATCTTGGCCGCCTTTATTATGTAGAATCGTATTTGTGGTCCGCGAAGAAGATAGTTTGGAGACCCAGGGTCTAAAACGAAAATTAACAATCGGAACACCTTGTAATTATTCTAAAATTAATGAGACAATTGATGAATTTAGCATTTCTCGTTTTAAAGAATTTACATTATTAAACGAAATTTTAAAAAAAGAAGAATTTTTTTGTTTCAATTGATGTATTAAATTATAAACTATATGTATAATAATACATAATCAATAGATTAAAGTAATAATTTTGTATTCTTTACAAATACAATTAAATAACATTACAGTATATAGAATAGTGTCAGTTTAGAACATATTACGATTTAAAGTAAAGAATTCCCCAATGCTATTCGGGCCAATTTTAATTAGAATTTTAAATATTTTCTGTTTATATTTTTACAAAAATTCGATTCATCTTTTAAGAAATTAAATATATGCTTATAAAACCTTATACTAATGTATCACAAACTTTTTTACACGTGTGAGTGAGTTTATATATTTTATTATTATTAATCATTTAAAAATAAAGATCTAGGCTACATTATTTATGATGAAATTTTATTCACAATAACTTACAATTGAGATTCGTTTAAGAAATGATTTGTAAAATGAATTTCACGCCACATATTATAATATATGGTTTCAATTTATACTAATGTGGTTTTCTTATTAATATTAAGTTGGTTAACCTCATATTTATTGTCTTATTAATTATTGGTTTACCTCAAAACCTTAAAGCTTATTATATTATCACAAAATTATTAATTAAAAATATAATAATATTTTAATTTTAATACTTAATTTCACAAATGCATTTTTATCAGTTGTGTAAAATAATCGTCTGTGTTTTTATTTCTAAAGCATTTACAATGGTAGTGCAAAATTATCGTCTGCGGTTTTCATTTCCTTAGAATTGCATATAAATACTGTGGAGCTGAGTTTTCGGCTCATTAAGAAAAATGTGCGATATAATAATTTCAAAAATTATAGAATTTATTCCTGAGGTAAGTTAAATTTTATACACCCCCTTATGTAATTAATATCATTAGAATTGTTAAATATATTAAATTAATTTTCTTGTTTCTACTTCATTATTTTATTTGATAATTCATAATTAAATATTTCATTTTAGGTGCGATTATATTTTAATAAAAAATAATATTTTCTTTCTTTTCAGGGAGCACGGGTTAAATGCCCTTGCTCGCACGAGGAAGTTTTCTCACCAGAGGAGGGGGATACCCTCCTCTGCTGCAGCCCCTACGAGGGGCTGTATATTTGGGCGTGGTGGCGGTCCACGCCAAGGGAGATTTTTATCTCCCTAGAGGCGGATGCTGGGTGTTAATGGTAAGATATTTTAAATTATTTTAATTTTCTTTTACGTATTTAATACTTTTAAATGAATTACAAATAAAATGCAATTAAATTATTTTATTATTATTCAGCATTAGCATCGTAATTTTATAGTGAGAATTAAAGAAAGAGCTTTTTTTTTTTTTTTACAATACAGTTATTTTAATTTTTCTCTTACCTATTTAAAATTATGATAAATTAAAAATTTTAATAATCTTAAGTGTTATTCAATTTATTTATTTAATTGAAATTAAAAAAGTAATTATTCATTTTTAGTTTATAGTTATGATTTTTACTTTCCCATTACCATAGGTAATGGGAAAGTATTGTGCTCACGAAAATTTTCGAATTGCTAATTCAAAGGAAATATCCTTTTTGAAGTACCCTGAATCTATTAAGAACACTTCTGGAAAATATTGGGTGTCTGTTACCGCTCTACAGGCCAAAAGCCTAAACGTATGGCGATGAAACTTAATATATAAGGTTTTGACATCAATCTGATGATTCGAAAAGATTTTGGTTACAACCAAAAAAAGTCGCTATGTGCAAGTTTACTATTAGTGTTTTTAAATTGTGTTTTATTTGTAAATAACAATTGTAGTCATACTAAAAATACATCTTTTAGTGATTAAGATTTTGTTGTTGTAGGTGTCATAATTTCGAGATATTACAATATTTATTTTAAAAATTTGTCACTGTTTAATCACTTCACGTAAACTCCAACATCCCCGTAATTCAACGAGCTCTATTTAATTATTATTAAATGTATTTTGACTGATAAACTATATTTAGTAATTAATTTTCTTTCAGAAACCAGCATCACGGCTGTCCGCCGCCCCACGTCCAAAATAGCTTTTTTTTTATTTTAATTTTAATTTTCTTATAACCTATTCTAATATATATATTTTAAAATAATTTGTGTTTTATTTACTTATCCCTAACAAATAGTCTTCGTATAAATAGTAAAACAGAATAAAAAATTATAATAATAACATTTTCCTTATCAATTGTTACTCTCTTAAGTGCTTCTAATATATATGATTTTTACTTATCACATTACATTAATATTAAGTCTATATATTAATATATGCAACCCAATCCATTTTGTAACTGATAACGTTTACTTTATCAAGACTGTAGGCAACCCAATGTACAAATGATAAATCATTTAGCGTGAGGTGTTTAATGAATTACATTTTATTTTTAAAACTGTTAGTATGTTCCTTAAATCTACATTATTTTAAAGTTACACATGTTTATAAACTTATAAACCCAATTTCTTCTTATTCCACTAGTCCATTTCTTCATAATTTACCAATTTATATAATAAAGTTCGGATGTCTCCGATAGATGGCACCACAATGTCTAAAACTAATTAAAATAATTGTTATTATTAAAACGTATTTTAATAATAATATTTTATGACTTACTGTGTATAAATCTTATTTCCATTGGTTATCTCTCATCTCCTATGATCATTTCACCTTTCTCCATAATTCTCCTAAAAATTTGTATCATATATTGAATCCCCCCTAATTTAAAAATATTTTTACTCTTACCTTAGTTAATTAGCTCAATCACAAACACCTTATCATTCTCCTCGTATATTTGAATTATTACGTTTATATATTTTCACAAATACATTAAATTTTAACAACAATAAATTTACATGTCATTCATTTCTCAGGTCTCTTATCAACACACGCCGGAAGAACAACCAACCGCACGAGTTTTGATCGATTATTTCATTTTACTAAACAAACTGAAACATGTCAGTTGAATATTTATTAGAAATTATCTCCTCCCGAGAAATTCTTAGTATACTACCAAACTTAACCCCTGACGCGAGACCTCTTCAAGTGTGCTGTGAGTGTGATACGAAAACGTATAGGATTGTATTTAATTCTGTTCCGGGTAGTGGTGACGTTCTACAAGTACACATTTTATATAACAATAATTTAAAGTACATTAGTTTTTACTGTGATTTCCCAAACGACCCCGAAGAAGCTGTTGAAATAGATATGGTCTCTGATGCAACAATTGAAAGGAGAACTTATTTCATACACGAGGGGAGTCCATCCATATAATTTCGGGGTGAGTCATCAGTTTCCTTAAATATTTTGTATGTACATATCACATATTTGCAATCTTTTTGATCATCTTATCTATTACTGCCTTGTGAATAATTCCAACCAGAAGTGGCGGTAGATAAACCTATAAATACTAATTTATAAAACGAATTTCCAAATGTATAACAATCAATAATAAAAATAACAATACGTCTTCTTTAAGAAACATTATGTTTTCTTCCCTACTTCAAAACCATAAACAGAACTATAAATGAATTTGAATTTCCCTCCTATAATTTACTAGATTTATCATGTGATAAATCTGACATGTCTAAACAAGTTTAAACATGTCTAAACAAGTCCAAACAGGTCTGAACAAGTTTGACCATTTTCTGAATCTCAACTGCGCATGCTCCGTAGACTCTATACTCTTATATGATAGTGTCTTATACAAAAATTAATCAGTCAGTGCCTGTCTCTCGTAGTGTTCGGTTGTGTTTCTTATCAGTGTGTAAAAAGTGACGTCTCTTACTATGATGTCTTTATGAAGTGCATCTATTTTGAAATTACTCTGGATGAACACATTCCATCAGAGGCACCATTCTTCAGCTTCTGGTAATTGTATTCCAATATCTTATATTTTCTTGTAATCTCTAGTTTCTGGTCATTGTCACATTTCATTCTTAGATATTAATTTAACGCTTAATATTCCACACACACATTATCTTATTAACGCAAGCCTTTCTTAAATTACTCCGGATGGACACATTCCATCACTAACACCAATCTTCAGCTTCTGGTCATTGTCGCTTCTACATCTTCGTCCTTTTACCTACAATTCTTTTCCTATTGTGTGAGTTTATAAAAATGATTTTTTCGTTTATCATTTTGAGAGAGAGAAAGATTTAATTTGAGGTTAAGAATGTATTACGTTTATATTAATAGAGAGAGAATCAGATGGATATTCTTAACCTTTCAAAACATCCAGTTAATCAGGGGCGTACTGTAAAACCTATTCAAAACATCTAGTTCAATCAGTGAACTGTTGGCAGCCATCTTTATTTTTATACACACCCATTTCTTATCATTGACCAATCACATCACTTTTTATTTCCTGAGAAAATTTAGGTTGGTAAAACTGTATTTTGCATCTCACTCTTTCATTCACTTCCGAGTCTCACTCTAACACATTGACTCTTATAGGACTTCCGGTCAAAAGTGCACACTACACCGGATGTTGCTGATAAGCGACACCACATCCGGTGGGCGTGGCGTGGGTGCACACACGACCCCTCTCCCCTCCCCTCATGGCGGGCATTTTGGGACAGGAAGCCTTCAAGGCTGTCTGTCTCAAGTGACCCCATACCTACTGTTTTACTTTGCTTACTTCTACTCACACATGAAGTATGGCATAATGTTTTGGGGTAATCTCATCAACCTTGAAAAGATCCTTATAATTCAGAAACGAGCACTCAGAATTATGTTCGATCTTAGATATAAAGAGAGTTGCAGAGGCTCCTTTAGGGAAAATCAAATACTAACTTGTCCCGCAGTATACATTCTGGAAGCGATGAAATTTATGTGGAAGCATAAACATTTATTTATTGAATTTAAACTGGAAAGTACTCATAACACGAGACACGGGATTGACTTTAAATATCCGTATCATAGATTAACTTTCTTTGAAAAGAATCCACTATATGTTTGTATAAAAATATACAATAGTCTGCCCACAAACACACAAAAATCGGATACGTTTTCGAGCTGGAAACAATCTATTAAAGAGTTCTTACTTGATTTAGAACCATATAATATGCATGAATATTTCTCTAGAGAAACATAATATGTATTAATTTTGATTTGACCCTATTCCGTGTAGATGTATATGTGCAAAATTTGTATGTGATATTAACATTGGAATAAAGAACTGTTATTATTATTATTATTATTATTCTACTTGTTAAAGATAATTACCATTCTTTCTCTAAGAACTCAACAAACCACTCATATAATGCTAGGCATAAAATGTTGTTGAGAGTTGAAAAACATCAAACACGTTTGTTTGAGAAATCACCATACTATGTCGGCACACTAATGTATAACAAATTGCCTGATGATATTAAGTCAACCGCAAATCGTAACACTTTTCGTAAAAAATTGAAAAAATTTCTTGTCGATAAATGTTTTTATTCAATTTCCGAATTTTTGAATTAGTTATGTATGTCTTTTATTTTAAGATGGTATTGTAATTGTCATAATATTTAATTTAATTTATTTCACACATAATTTTAATTATTAATTGATGTCTCACCTCTATTTTATTGTAAATAGCCTAAGTGAATAAAGATTTGATACTTGATACTTGATATTTAAACTAAAATCAAAGTAAACATTTCAAAGTTGGATAATAGTGGTACAAAATAGTATTCTAATCATTGTATTAGGTACCTACTACTTTAATATAAATTTAAAATGTTATTTTTGCTATTAAGGAGGTTATACAGTTTCGGTTTTTTACGAAAATTTATGTTTTAATTATAATTATCTTCAAGATTTGAAGATTGTACTCTAAACGATCTCGTATTCCAATTTACGCTTCTTTTCACAAATCGTTTCTTGATTTTATCTTAATCGACTCAATTTCTCTCATTCTCCTTTCATCTCCGCTCATCCCTTAATTACCCAATCCAGATTATCCCGCTCCTCTCCCCCATTCCCCCCACATACACACACTGCTCTCTAGCTAGCTTCCTTCAAATTATCTAATCAAGGCCTTAGTTTCGTAACGAGTCATCGAGAACGTCAACGCCAGCAGATTTTCCTCCTCCACTCAAGTCCTTCAAACAGCCTCGTTTTCTGATATCGATTTAGACTGTTATATATATAAAAATTGATACACAATAACCAACCCTCTTAAAGAGTTTTATTTCCACTTTAAGGGGGGCGAAAGAAGGGGATAATGACCTCATGGAGTCTCCTATTTTTCTCTTTCCTCGTGCAAATGGCTTTTGAATAATAGAGACAGCTTCCAGGAAAAGTGTTTGAGGATAATAGAAAATGGTGCTCTGCTTTTCTGCGTATTTATTTATAATATGTTTTTTTCTTTTATATTATCCTCAACTGTTCTCTCGCTGATCCATTAGTAAATTGTGATAACTACCATCCCCCACTGATTGTAGAAATTGTAGAATCCAGTAATTCATCAAGTGCAGAAACTTACTATTTTAATTTCCATAAAGCAGATATTACAGGCATTTGTAACTTCTCGAGCGGTATTAACTGGAATGACCAATTAATGTGTCGTTGCATAAATTCTGACCTGACTTTGTTTTATAATATTATACAAGAAACTTTTAATCGGTATGTTCCAATTCGCAAGACATTTGCATCGCATTATCCTGAGTGGTTCTCTAAGTCACTTATAAAATTAATCAAAGAAAAACGTACTACGCACAAGAACTACAAAATGACCGGTTGCGATGCTGCCTATAACGTATTTTCTAACTTACGGACCGTTTGCAAAGAGACGATCGTTAAAGAGCATTTACAATACATCGAAGCAGTAGAGAGTAGCATACCCGATAACATAAATTCTTTCTGGAGATACTATAGGGCAAAAAAAGGTACGAAAAACGAGTTTCTAGCATGCATGTCCTACGGTACACGTACTGCTAATTCGGACATCGCCATAGCTAACTTATTTACCGATTTCTTTCAAGACTCATATCTAAACTTAAGACAAAGCAGTTTAGATTATAGCGACGTAGGTAATACGACTTTTAACGCTTTACAATTTAATGAAATCGAGGTCATGTCTTGTTTAACAGATTTTAAGTCAAATTCAGCTCCTGGTCCTGATGGTATACCACCATTTCTGATCAAATTGTGCGCACCTAATTTGTGTTTACCCCTTATGTTATTATTTAATCGATCTCTCAGAGATGGCGTGCAGTGTTGCCAACCTCGGCAAGGCTTCATCGGTAGATATCGCCGTAATTTTTCGGTAGATTACGCACAAAAATCGGTAGATTTAAATTTTGTATATTATTTAATTTATTTTGTCTTTATTTAGGGATTAAAAGTAAAACTATTAAATGTTACTTACAAATTTATTAAAATTACATTTTTATAAATAATACAACAAAAATAAAATGCATTTGCGAACAATTTTAAACAAAAATTTTTAAACATTTCTTATATAACTAATCTTTATACTTATATAAATAATGAACAAAAAGAATTATACAAAAAATATTAGTTTATAATAAATAATATGAATATTTACTAATAATTTCTATCCATAGGGAACCAATGGGGCAATTTATCAGTCTTGGGATTCATTAATATTTTCATACAAATTATGTTTATTCATAAGTGATGTTAACTTTTTTTCAATTTCAAAATTATGGCACTCTTGGTCACCTATATATTGCTTAGTATGTAATAATCCTACAATAGTGTCTGGTTCCAGTTTATTTCGTTGTTTCGTTTTTAGTAAATTTATAGATGAAAAAATTCTTTCTACGTTGGCTGATAAATGTGGAAGACATAATAAGTTGTACACATAAGTTGTTAATGAATTAAACATTACAGTTTCATCACCGAATTTAAATTTGTGAACGTCATTCCAAAATGTTTGTATATCATTGGATAATGAATGTATCTCATCAGTATTTCTGAACAATCGCCACTCACTGTCCAATGTTTGTAAATTTGTGTGATCTATTAAATTTGGAAATAATATGGCCACGTCTGAAATCGAATGGACAGAACCAGATTTAACTACCACAGGATCAAGAAACTTAAATAATTTTAGTGGGTTGTTTTTTAGTGGAAAACGTTGAACTATTTGATTACAACTCTCTACATAAAATTCCAAACATCTTAATTTAAAAGAACTTATTTTCTCATCAGTAATCTCTTCTTTAGCAATTGTTTGGATTACGTTATCACCAAAGTACATGTCATCAATATTTAAATAATTTTTAGAATTTTTAAAGTCAATATTTTCAATTGAAGTATTTTGCAAATAATCTCTCTTAATAAAACAGTCAAAAATAGTTTTTAAAATTTTGCAAATATTACTATAAATAAGATGAAACTTTGGACTTTCTGACTGCATTTCTCTATTCAAATTATTAAAAAAAGGCAATACTAATTCTAAAAACTGTAGGAATAATTTTGCAACTGGATCATTTAATTTTGTTAATATATTCTCTGCAGCTAACACATCTTTCCTACTGACTGCATTTGTAAAAAACAATTGCAGAGCATCATATTGTTCCAAAATTCTTGATACTAGTGATAGAACAGATAACCACCTTGTCTGGGATGGGTGTAAAATTTTGTGCACTTTGACATTACAAACATTTTGGAACTCTGTAAACTCTGAAATTCGTTTAGGACTCGAACCAAAATAATTTTATAAATATCTCTCGTGAGATCTTCTGCAAACCTTGGAACTTTTCTACAGGCATACGAGGCACACAAATGAAATGTGTGACAAATGCATTTCATTACATATAATGAGGGAATATCGTTTCTTAATAACGACATTAACGAATGATGTTCCCCCATCATTACATTTGCACCGTCAGAAGTGAAACCGATTAAATTCTTTTTATATGGTATTTCATGCTTTTCAAAAAATGTTACAATCTTACTGTACAGTGTAGTGGCATCAGCCCCAGAAAGTTAAATTAAACCCAAAAACATGTCAGAGACACTTTCATTTAAAACAGTTCTTACTGTTAAACACAAGTGCTTTGCTGTACTTCTGTCCGTAGATTCATCTACTATTAAGGAAAAATTATTGTGGCGAAGATGTTCACAAAGTGAATCCAGGGCTTCTTTTCCTAGAACATGTTTGACTATTGCAGTAGTTTTTGTTCTTCCGCAAGCTAAACCATTAGCAATATTAGAATCGTGGCAAACAGCAGCAATTACTTTGACTTGTTCTGCATCAAATGCTGCTAAACGTATTTCTCCTAGAAATAGTAACCACATTAACAATTAATTTAGTCTTTATACGCAACATGCCTGTGTCGCATGTCGGCTGTGGAAAAGAATACAATATTTTTTATAATCCTCAATATGCGTAAAATACGCGATCAATTGCGTTTGTAACCTGATGGCCAATAGTGGCACGTTTTTTTTAACTATTTATTTATTTTTAAATAATAATTCATCAATTAATATTTATCACTGCGTAATATTTATTTCATCATTATTTTGACATTTCGGTATAAATCTCCCTTAAACTGCAATTGATCGCGTCTTTTACGCACTCGCTTATTGATATTATTTAAGGTTGGCAAATACATTTTCAAATTACGAAAATCGATTTTTTACAGAGTGTTAACAATAATAGGTAAGTAATAACAAATCTTAATAATAATGAATGATAATGAGACTACGTTACAAACTGACAATTGTTTATAAAAATGAACCGACATTATAATATACCTTTTTTAATATCCTCGTCACATTTTGCTTTCGATGAACCTGTAGTGGTAAAAGCCGTCAATGTAGATTGCTTTAACATACTTTTCACTTTTGCCTGATGCGTTGTTGAAATATTATGTTTAAACAATGCATTTTTACCACTTGTTATATTAATATCTTTGTCACATGATTTACATGTTGCATACTGTACGCCATTTCTGCTATTTGTTAGCCATTCTTTATACTCAGGTATCTTTTCCCATTCGTTTTTATAAAATTGTAAATACTTCTTTTTCTCCAGCACTTGAACCTTCACCATTATTACTTGAATCACTCATGTTAAATTACAAAGTACACTTTCTAAGCGAAACTTAGCACAAGTTCAACATCGGACTGACCGGACTACGATTTTTCGAGGGAAATAATTCCCCGTCTGCGAAAAGACCATTTTAAGTAATTCCCCGCACTCTATATCAATACATAAGGGGATTCACTGGCCTCTTATGAACTATATTTCAAAAATAAATACAGAATACTACAAAATCGAAAAAAATAAAGAATTCGGTAGAATTTAGAAGCAAATCGGTAGATCGATATAATCACCTAAAAATCAGTAGATCTACCGAAGAACCGGTAGGGTTGGCAACACTGATGGCGTGTTCCCATATGAATGGAAAAAATGCTACACTGTACCTATATTTTGAAAAGATCGGTGGAGAATTATAGGGCAATAACCATACAATCGTGTTTTCCTAAGTTGCTGGACAAACTGGTTGCCGAACGGATGATGTCAGTATATCAACAGTGACTAACCTTTTTGTTTACACAAATTTCATAATGAACACAATGGAACAGGGAGCTGTAGTAGACTCTGTCTACACAGATTTTAGCAAAGCGTTCGATAGAGTTAGTCACTGTAGATTATTATATAAGCTTCGCAATTATGGTGTTAGTGGACATATGTACGATTGGATCAAATCATTTATATCATGTCGTGAGCAGGTAGTAAAAATCAATTCCATATTATCAAGTAGCGTGGTCAGTGCGACGTCTGGTGTGCCACAGGGCTCGCATCTAGGACCGTTGCTTTTTATTTTATTCATCAATGATATTGGAAATAACATTGAATCAAAGTTTTTGCTATATGCTGACGACATGAAAGTTTATCGTAAAATCAGCACCATAGACGACTGCAACATTTTACAAAATGATTTGGAGAAGATTTCAGCGTGGTGCTCTGATAACGATCTTTATTTAAACACTGACAAATGTAAACATATACGTTTCTCTAGGAAATATACATCAGTTATACCCTTTATTTACACTGTAATAGTTCAGGGTAGAGTAGTGGATTTAAATAGGATATATTGCATAATTGATAAGTACATGACAATGATATTGTAACGAGTTGAGAGTCAGAAGAACTCTGGTTTTGTCGTCTTCCGTGGTGGTATTTATATTAGATGTTGGTGCTGACTCGAGGTGATTTGGACGCTGATGGTCACAAGTTCACGGAGTAAAATGCTGACTTGTAGGAGTTGCGTAATCCGTCGGCTGGGCTGGCGGTCGCCGTGTCTGTCGTAAGAGGGGCACCAGGTGACCGTCTGGAATTGTGTTTGTTTGCGATTGCATTATTGAAGTGAGTAATGCTGTTTATGTGATCCGTATTAATCGCATCAATCGCTGACTTGCAGGAGTTGCGTAGTCCTTTGGCTGGGCTGGCGGTCGCCGTGTCTGTCGTAAGTGGGGCATCAGGTGACCGTCTGGAATTGTGTGTACGTTACGATTGCATTATTGAAATGAGTGATGCAATCGTATTTAATAATTAATAATTAATTTATGTCTATGGAGATTAGACATACACCTTGAATGGAAATACTTTGGAAAGGGTTAATTTAATTAACGATTTGGGAATATTATTTGACAATAAACTGCAGTTTATTGATCAGATACAAAAAAATAGTGCAAAATCCTTACAAGTCATTGGATTTATCCGGCGAATATCCAGCAACTTTAAAAACATTCGAACGTTTGTCACGCTCTACGTGACATTAGTGAGACCAGTTTTGGATTATTGCTGTATAATTTGGAGTCCGCATTTTATGTGCCATATTGAGCGTGTGGAAAAGGTTCAACGGAAAATGGTGAAACTCATCTGCTTCCACACACACGTGCAATATGACAGAAATAATTACAACCTTCTTCTGGATTATTTCGGCCTGAGGTCTCTAGAAAAACGTAGAGTTTACTTTTCGCTTTGCTTTTCTTATAAAATATTGAATAATCAAATTTGTTGTTCTTCAATTTTATCATCTTTATCTCTAAATATTCCTCAGCAATCGGTAAGACAGCATAAATTGTTTGCTACGAGGTTCCACGGTACATCTTATGGTTCAAATGGCCCGGAAGCAAGGATGATGACAAATATAAATACATTTTATAATTTTATAAACGTGTTTGGAGTTTCTCTAAAAATATTTAAACTAGATTGTTTAAAAGCGATCGATAATACGTGAACATACGTAACCATAATCTTAGGTGTATGTTTATATTTATATTTAGGTTATTGTGTTAATATAGTGCAAATTGTTCTTTTCTTTTTAAATAATACTTTGTAACTATTTTGTAACAATTTAAATGGTTTCCATAATAAAGAATTATTATTATATTGATGTGAAAATTGATTTTCTAAATTCAGTCTATATATATAAACATCATTATTTGTGAATTTGTACATAGTTGCATGATTTACATTTCCAAATATATTATAATACATTTATAGACTTAAAAATTCACAAAATGGCTATCGACCAGAGGTCTTTCAGCCTGTCTTTGTCCAGTTCATGTCGTTAATTTAAAAGTCATGATTGCTAACGTTGTTGTCTAAGTCAGGATGATTAGATGAGATGAATTGATGAATCGTTGATGTAGGAAATTTAAATTTGGGTTCTATGTTGGGATTACGGGGTATACAGAGGTGCCTAATGATGTCGGTAATGTAAGGATTAGTTGCAAATTTTAAGGATAGGAGGTCAAGGCGTACACTAATGGGAGGAATGTTGCAGGATTCGTACAGGAGGGAGTTTGGTGGATTATGTAAGGGGTTATTAGGGTGTCTTATTTTAGTTAGGATACGCAGAGCAGAACGTTCTGCCACTGCGAGATTGTTTAGGACGGCGGGACGAGGATTGTGGAATAGAATAGGAGTATATTCGAGTAAGGGACGGCATATTGAGGTATAGATTTGGACAGCGGTCTTTGTGGAGATGCCTTCATTTTTATATGTAAGGGCTCTGAAATGACGAGCCCGGTTTTTGACCTTCGTTTTAAGGAGACGGGTATGTGACGTGAAGGAGAATTTGGGATCGAATGTTATTCCTAGGTATTTACACTGGGGAGATGGTGGTATGGGCTGGTTATTTATTAAAATATGGAATGGGGAGGTAATGTGGCGGTGAAACGGTATGAGGAGTTGTGTTTTATTCGGGTTTATGGATATTCTCCATTTTGCAAACCAAGTTTGTAAGGAATCAATCAGTTGTTGTAGGGTACTTAAAGCTTTTTCTATGGTGGGAGCGTGCGAAATGAGTGCGGTGTCATCTGCATATAGGAGTGGATATGCGGAGGGATTAAGGAATCGTGGATCGGAGTTATACAGGTCGTGCACAAATATATTATATAGGATGGGAGAGAGAGGCGACCCCTGAGGGAGTCCTTGTTGAGGGATGAATGATTGAGAATGGGAGTTTCGTATTCGGACTGTTAAGGATCTGTTTGTCAGGAAGCTGTCGAGAATATGAATTAAATTGGGTGGGATGCCGATCGAATTGCACTTAAACAATAAACCTCGATGCCATACTGAGTCATATGCTTTATGGATATCTAGAAATGCTATGGCTGACTTTTGATTTTCGAGGTGCATTGTTTGGCAATTCGATGTGAGGATTGCTAGTGGGAGAGATGTTGAACGATGTTCAATGAAACCAAACTGATACATGGGAATGCGGTCGAGGATGAGGCCTGACAGTTTTTTTTGGATAAGGGATTCGAATAGTTTACCAAGGACTGGAAGGAGGGTTATTGGGCGATAGCTGGAGACTAATGTGGAATCGTTGCCCGATTTATGTATACAGGTTATCACGCCTGTCTTCCACTCAGTTGGTATTATATGGGTATGATAAATGTGATTGAATAGCCGGATTATGTATAGGTGAATATTATCCGGAAGGGATTTGAGTATACTTCTAGGGATGCCATCGTAACCGGGGGAAGTATTCTTGCCCCTATGTAGCATTTCATAATAATCTTCCTCCTTTATTTCATGCGGAACATAATGGGAGTGGTTTGGGGGATTTGTTTTGAAGGAGTTGTACCAATTATTGATTGTCATAAGGAAGTGTTTGTCATATGTAGCGTTGTCTGTCATTGTATATGTCATTTCAAAATATTGGGCAAACGTATTTGCGATTAACTGGTCATCTGTTATCAACGTCTGTGTTGTCGGGTCTTGTATATATTGTAGATAGTCAGTCTTGCGATATTTACTTAATTTTTTGATTTCGTCCCAGAATATTTTACCGTGCTGTTCGTTAATGTCATTGCATGTGTAAATCCACAGATCTTTTTTGTATTCTGCTATTAGTCTGTGTATGTCTTTGTTAAGTCGGTTAAATTCGCGTTTCAAATTATTGTCGTCCGTCAGTTTAATGTCTCTGTAAAGTTGTCGTTTGAATTTAATTAGTAGTAAAATATATTTGGGGAGGGGATATTTATAGTGTGTTTTCATTCAGATAGGGTTTTAAGGAATAAAGATAGGGTTTTAAGGAATAAAGATATAGAAGTCGGAGTGATTTTTGTATGGGATTTAATAAAATTAGTCATGTCCTCTGTAACTTTGTCTACGTCGCAGTCTTTGTGTCTGTAAATAGATTTTGGAAGGGAATAAATAGGGGGATTTGCTGATATCGAAAATTGGATAGATAAATGATCTGATCCTAGATCGGGAGTGAGTTGAATGTCTTGGATTAGGTGTCTTATGTGGCTTGTGCATAATAGGATGTCGGGAGTAGAGGATTGGTTGTGGGACATTATAAAGGTAGGATTTGTATGAATACGGACAAAATTGGAATTAGAGATAAAGGAAGAAATCTGCTTATTTCTGGCTTTGTTAACATTAAAATCCCCGATTACAATTGCGTGGTCGAAAAGGGAGGCTTTGGTGAATATGGTATCTTCGATGGGAGAGGAATGGTGGATGTAGACTAGGAAAATATGCAGTGTGAAAGAGGGCAGTTCAATGGTACAGTGTAGGCATTCGTTCATTGGGTGATTTATTTTAGGAGGATTAGCTTTACCTAGTTTTATTCCCTGTCTCACAGCGACCATTGAACCTCCTCTTTGGTTCTGTCTTGGAGCAGTAGAAGGAATTTGAATGTAGGAATAGTCCTTAAGAGGGAATGGGTTGTTACATTTGGTTTCGATAAACATATTTATATCTATAGGATTGTTTCTAAGGAAGTGTGACACAAGGAATTGATGTTAGTATACATAAAATTAATACTAGACATTGCTGGTAATTTGTGTGTAAGCTGTGTGAATACCTGAGGTGGGGAAGACCGGGGGAATTACATCGGGATATTTTATGTCGAACATCACAATAAACATCTTATTTCCTGAAAAGTTTAAATGTGTGTCAATATGAAATGAGTCGATGAAACGTGCTCTAAGTTTTTTTATGAGTTCTTCTCTGTAAGTTGTAGTGGGTGAATTTATTTTTGTCGTGTATACGTCAATGATGTAGTCATGTATGGTGAAATGAGAATGAATTCTGGAATTTTTTGTCAGGTCCTTGTCTATTTCTGCTGATTTTTTGTTTTGATTGATGATTTTTACATTTGGAATTCCGTTGATTGGTTTTAGGGGCCTGTTGGGGCATTTAGTTACCACGCTCCGTGATCAGTGTCTCCGCAAGATTTACACTTCGGTGGTAGGGTAGTGCTGCAGGTTGTTGTCGGATGTGCTCCTCCGCACTTGGCGCATTTAATTGTTTCGATACAGTTTGCGGTGATATGATCGAATTTATTGCAGCGGCTGCAGGGGATGGGGATTGGTGTTGGGGGTCTGCTTTCTTCGACGTTGTATACTTTGCACATGAAGTTGAAATTGTTATGTAGCAGTTTTGTATATGAATTTAAGTCTCCTGTTATAATTCTGATCATACGTGTTTTGTAATTATCACTTTTTGCGATAATTCTGCGGCAATATCGGTGATTAATTCCCTGCGACTGTAAATGATTGCTGATAGTTAGCTCGTCAATTTCTTGCTCCACTCCTTTGATAATGCAGCAGTACGTCGGCGCAGGCGTTGCGCGCTGAGAGGAGGGGGCTGCAGCGTTGTCGCGCGTACGGAACGGCTGGCACTCGCGAAACTCGTGGATTATCCTCTCTGTGTGGAGTTTTTTCAGATGACTTTCCGTTGCGCTATTATTGGTTTTTAATAGGAATCCGTATTGGGTTTTAATAATTATTGAGTTAGGGTCATAGCCATGATTATACCATATCTGCACCATTTGTATACGTGAGATATCATTAGTTGTCGTAAAACTGAATGTGTGCTTGTAGTTTTTTTGTGGGGTGTTGATATTGTTTTGTTGATGTGATTGAGGTGTATTTATTGCTGATTGTGTGTTATTAGTTACTATTGTATTTTGCATTTGTGTATGTGCGAATTGTGTTTGCGAAGGCTGCGTATCGACAAATCTGCTGTGTGTCGGTTGTTGTGATAGCGTATGTGTGGCTTGTGATTGTTGTTGCAATGTTTGTTGCGAAGTAATTTTCTTGATCATGTTGTGTAGGGCCTTGTTAGTTGTTTTGGGGATATTACCTGTCAAGTGTGCTCTTTTTGCTGTGGGGAATTTTGGTGGCCGCCCACGTTTTTTTGAGGTCACCTCTACATACTCGGTGGTGTCCATCTCTGGAACCTCCTCCACGTCGCCATCCATCCTTACTAGGTAGAGCCCAGAAGGGTGGAAAGTTGTTTAATTGTCACTTTAATAATCGCTCTTTAATAGTCGCTCGCACGTCTACACTCTATGGAGTCTCGCTCGCGAATGAATTCAGTCTATTTTCTCTGAATCTATGTTTTGTTAAACTTCAATTTAAAGCTTTAAACGAGTGTTTTCCACTCCCAGACTAAGCATGAAGTAAAATTTCGAGTTTAGAAAAGCCCCGTGAAAATTTGTCGAGGGTCGCGCAGCGACCCGAGACAAATTTTCTGGGCTTTTCTAAACTCGAAATTTTACTTCATGCGCCACGCCTATAAAACACTGAAATATTGTGAAATTTATGTATATTTGATACATACATTTCACAATATTTCATTGTTTCATACGCATGGCGCATGAAGTAAAATTTCGAGTTTAGAAAAGCCCAGAAAATTAGTCTCGGGTCGCTGCGCGACCCTCGACAAATTTTCACGGGGCTTTTCTAAACTCGAAATTTTACTTCATGCGTTGTCTGGGAGTGGAAAACACTTGTTTAGTGTGTGAGGATAATAGAAACTGCTGCTCTGGTCTTCTGCGCATTTATTTATAATATGTTTTTTTCTTTTATATTATCCTCATTATAATGATGTGAAAATTGATTTTTCAAATTCAGCCTATTTTCTGCAAAGCCCTAGATATTCCTTGTTTTTTTTAAGGTTCAATTTAAAGCTTTAATCGAATGTTTTCCACTCCCAGGCTAAGCATGAAGTAAAATTTCGAGTTTAGAAAAGCCCCGTGAAAATTTGTCGAGGGTCGCGCAGCGACCCGAGACAAATTTTCTGGGCTTTTCTAAACTCGAAATTTTACTTCATGCGCCACGCGTATAAAACACTGAAATATTGTGAAATTTATGTATATTCGAAGTTTCGTTGAAATCTGTGGTTAATACGCGTGGCGCATAAAGTAAAATTTCGAATTTAGAAAAGCCCAGAAAATTTGTCTCGCGACCCTCGACAAATTTTCACGGGGCTTTTCTAAACTTGAAATTTTACTTCATGCTTAGTCTGAGAGTGAAAACAACTCGTTTAAAGCTTCAAATTGAACTTTAAACACAAAAAAAGGAATATCTAAAGATTTACAGAAAATAGGCTGCATTTGTACACTTAAAAGAAAAAATGTATAAATTCAAATAAATTCAGCCTATTTTCCGTAAATCTTTAGGTATTCCTTGTTTTTTTTTTAAGTTCAATTTGAAGCTTTAAACGAGTGTTTTCCACTCCCAGACTAAGCATGAAGTAAAATTTCGAGTTTAGAAAAGCCCCGTGAAAATTTGTCGAGGGTCGCGCAGCGACCCGAGACAAATTTTCTGGGCTTTTCTAAACTCGAAATTTTACTTCATGCGCCACGCGTATAAAACACTGATTTCAAGCAGGGTTCAAATATACATTCATTTCACAGTATTTTAGTGTTTTATACGCGTGGCGCATGAAGTAAAATTTCGAGTTTAGAAAAGCCCAGAAAATTTGTCTCGGGTCGCTGCGCGACCCTCGACAAATTTTCACGGGGCTTTTCTAAACTCGAAATTTTACTTCATGCTTAGTCTGGGAGTGGAAAACACTCGGTTAATGTTTCAAATTGAACTTCAAGCAAAAAACAAGGAATATCTAAAGAGTTACAGGGAATAGGCTGCATTTGTATACTTAAAAGAAAATATCCCTGTAAATAAATTCAGCCTATTTTCTGTTATTCTCTAGATATTCCTTGTTTTTTTTTAAGCTCAATTTAAAGGTTTAAACGAGTGTTATCTACTCCCAGACTAAGTAAAAGAAAATATCCCTGTAAATTTTTATATACGGTGAATTTTTCTTTCAGGTCTTAAAGAGTTCAATTTGAAGTGTTAAACGAGTGTTTTCCACTCCCAGACTAAGCATGAAGTAAAATTTCGAGTTTAGAAAAGCCCCGTGAAAATTTGTCGAGGGTCGCGCAGCGACCCGAGACAAATTTTCTGGGATTTTCTAAACTCGAAATTTTACTTCATGCGCCGCGCGTATAAAACACTAAAATATCGCGAAATTGATGTATATTTGTACTTCACTTGAAATCGCGTTTTATACGCATGGCGCATGAAGTAAAATTTCGAGTTAAGAAAAGCCCCGAAAATTTGTCTCGGGTGGCTGCGCGACCCTCGACAAATTTTCACCGGGCTTTTCTAAACTCGAAATTTTACTTCATGCTTAGTCTGGGAGTGGAAAACACTCGTTTAACACTTCAAATTGAACTCTTTAAGACCTGAAAGAAAAATTCACCGTATATAAAAATTGATACACAATAACCAACCCTCTTAAAGCGTTTTATTCCCCCTTTAAGGGAGGGGCGAAAGAAGAGGATAACGATCTCATGGAGTCTCCTATTTTTCTCTTTCCTCGTGCATAAAGCTTTTGAATAATAGAGAAAGCTTCCAGGAAAAGTGTGAGGATAATAGAAAATGCTGCTCTGCTCTTCTGCGTATTTATTTATAATTATTATTATTATTATTATTATAATATGTTTTTTCTTTTATATTATTCTCATTATAATGATGTGAAAATTAATTTTTTGTAATTTATAAATTTACGATAATGTTCGTATAAACTGCAAACGATACGTCTTTAGTTAAATAAAACACTTAATGATTTTCAACTGCTTGTGTATTTCACGACAATTGTTTCGCAACGTTGTTGCTTCTTCAGGTAAAGAACTTATAACCTGAAGAAGCACCAACGTTGCAAAACAATTGTCATGAAATACACAATTAGTTGAAAATCACATAAAGACAATTTATCATAAAGAAAAATTGAGTTTGTCAATTAGTTTGTAGAATATTTACAAAATATAAAAACGAATTAAAATTAATATCGACTTTCTGCAAAATGTTTGTCCAAATATTCATTGAAACAATTACTTCTCGAGCTAATACCCCGACAGATATTGAATTATACAATGAATATTTGCGTTACACGACAGCACTGCTGTTCTATGCATAATTTATATGCAAAATGCAACATCAGGTCAAACTATTCTCTAACCAAACTAAATGAAACAAAAGGAAATTGAAATAAATTGAAAAAATTATAGGGAATGAATTTTAATTGTCTTAAGCCATCTACTCTTAATATTTTTGCATTGAAAGTCTAAAGCAAAGCTATACTGATGAGGGATAAATCTCGAAACGCGTCTGTAGATGGCTTAAGACAATTAAAATGCATTCCCTATAATTTTTTCAATTTATTTCAATTTCCTTTTGTTTCATTTAGTTTGGTTAGAGAATAGTTTGACCTGATGTTGCATTTTGCATATAAATTATGCATAGAACAGCAGTGCTGTCGTGTAACGCAAATATTCATTGTATAATTCAATATCTGTCGGGGTATTAGCTCGAGAAGTAGTTGTTTCAATGAATATTTGGAGACAACCTTTTTGCAGAAAGTCGATATTAATTTTAATTCGTTTTTTTATATTTTAGTTGAAAATCATTAAGTTTTTCATTTAAGTGATCATAGATTTTCAAAAATTAAGTGCCTTAACTATCTACAATAAGTCTTTATTTTATTTTAAGTTTAATTTAGACAATTGTACTTTTCTTAAGAATTAAATGAGAAAATAGTTGATTAAACCAAGTCTGGCGACTTGAACGAAAATAAAATAAAAGTAATAATTTGTCTAGTTTGTGTTTTTTCACTTTACATTCTCTCTTTTTTAATTATTCTTAGCCTCCTTTTGAAATATTCGCTCTTATATCATTCCAGAAGTTGAGATAAAAGACTGAACCAAAAAAAAAACTGTCGCGCAAAACTTTTCTCATTACCATGCGATTTAATTGTGAGGCTTGCGGAATTGGCGTCCGAAATATTTTGAACTGGATTGGGAATATTAATCCTTGTTAATTGAGTCGCCTATTTCCAAAAACACCGAAATCCATTTGTTACAAACATTGAACTAGTGTCGACATCTGTTAGTATGTAGTTAGAGGAATATTTTAGCACGATATTAGCCATCAAATTGAATTAAATCCTGCTGTAAAAATGTGTGTCAGATCGCTGTTTTTGAGACATGTTCAGAGTTGGTCTAAAGTATTTTAACAAACGTGTCGTGTAATTTTAGATTGTAACTCACAAGTAACGTTATTGTATTGTTGTATTATTGTTTATTGTATTTTATATTATGTGTTTTTTTTTGTAATTGGCCACCCGTATGATTAAATAAATTAAAAAAATGTTTAGGGTATCTTACAAATATGTTATAAATTTGTAAGATACCCTAAAATTTTTTAAATTTATTTAATTATACGGTTGGCCAATTACATATAAAAAACATATAATAAAAAATGGTGATGTGTCCATCATAGTACTTTCCCCCGTAAATTGCGTATTAAATCACTTTTAAAATATTTGTAGCATTATTATTTTCAACATTTTGATAACTACAACTTTTATTTGAAACATTTTTCAATTGGATCAACACATACTGACACAAACCAATGACTAGATAAAAAACACTATTTATTGAATATCTCAAAAACTAAGAGTGCTATGACAAAAAGTGAAGATACAAAAAATCTTTAATATTTTATTACCTACAACTTTTATTTGAAACATTTTTCAATTGTATCAACACACACACTGACACAAATCAATGACTAGATAAAAAATGGTGATGTGTCCATCATAGTACTTTCCCCCGTAAATTACGTATTAAATCACTTTTAAAATATTTGTAGCATTATTATTTTTAAAATGTCTTCAACTTTTTAATAACTACAACTTTTATTTAGAACATTTTTCAATTGGATCAACACATACACTGAGACAAACCAATGACTAGATAAAAGAACATTATTTATTAATTATCTCAAAAACTAAGAGTGCTATAACAAAAAGTAAAGATACAAAAAATCTTTATTATTTTATTACCTACAACTTTTATTTGAAACATTTTTCAATTGTATCAACACATACACTGACACAAATCAATGACTAGATAAAAATCACTATTTATTAATTAATCAAAAACTAAGAGTGATATGACAAAAAGTAATCTACAAAAAATCTTTAGTTTTTCATTTCCTATAACTTTTATTTGAAACATTTTTCAATTGTATCGACACATACACTGTCACACACCAATAACTAGATTGTAACGGCTGCTCAGGTTATGATAAATTATGAGCTGGGAAGTGGTTCGAAAGAAAAAAAATGATATAAAGAATGATACGCACAAATTAACAAAATAATAAAGAATTTAATATAAATAAATTAAAAGTTCTTAAAGACAATATAAATGAAAACGTCCCCTTACTACAAAATAAAACTTAATAACAAAAATTAAAGGGCTTCGAAAAATAAATAAATAAATCTGAAATTATGGGCGCCACCTAGAGGTATTACTCTAGGACGATAGGTAACAGAGAATCACTTTTGTTGCACTTCTTAACTCTCCAAACGCGAGTTTTTATGACACTTGATAATTAAATAAAAACTTATCTGTCTGGAACAAAACTCCCTCCAAGGTCCTAAATGACCGCGATATTCGGGCTACTTCCCTGTCCTTGGTGGTTGTACGTATCAGGACAGATACGGGATGCGGTGACACCCCAATAGGTCCCAAGAAGAAGAAAACGCCTGCGACGATAAACCAATTCACCTCAGGTTTGAAATGGCGGAACGGAATTATTTCGATACGGCGGCGATTTGACGGCCAGGAGCCCCAGCGGTAATATCTCAAACGGCACGAAAACGCCACGATAAACAATTCAACAACGTTAATAATCGGCAGCGGCAAATCAGCTCCTCACTTTCACGGCGCCTCTCTAACACCGCTCTCCTTCGCCAGGGCAGTACTGCGCGCGCGGTCAGTTTTTCAAAAAAACATTAATAAATTCGCGGCCTCGTATTATATGCAACTGTATTTGCGCGTTTTGAATTTGAAATGCTACAAGATAAAACACACAACTTTTGAAATATCTCAAAAACTAAGAGTGCTATGACAAAAAGTAAATTCATTTTGTTATTATCTACAACTTTTATTTGAAAGAATTTTTTGTTTGATGAACATTTATTAAAAAAATCTGAAAAAACTGAAAAACGTTAAGAGTAAAGTACCACTTCCGGTTTTCCGAGTTTCACCAAAAGCTTTTCAGTTCTTCCGATTGTAACAAAAAGCTTAAGTTTCAAGTTTCATCTCGATATCTTTAGCGGTTTTTGCGGTACAGCGCACACAGACACACAGACAGACAGACAGACAGACAGACAGATATTTTTCAAAAATGGTCTTATTCGACTCAGGGGACCTCAAAACGGATATTTCCGCTAAAATTTTTGATTCGAACATTTTCACGAAAACAATACTTTCCCTTTGTATTACATACGGGGGAAAGTAAAAATACAATAAACAATAATACAACAATACTTATATTCTAGAATTTTGACCTAACTGGAGGATTAATCAATGATTAGTACATCATTACAGTTAATTAGTCGTAGTACAAATGAGCCTTGTACCTGAATCCTTAAGGATTAGAATACTTTAAGTCCCAATATTTTAGGTTGTTGTTAAGCCGAGTAATCTCAATCCGATCGGCATCGCGTCCAAAAGCTCCAATCGGCGGGCCTCGCTAAAACCGTTCCTATGTAAATGGGCCGGCCCTAACCAAGTGGCCACCGAGGACTGGAAATGAATTCTTTTCAGCAAAATAATTGTTCTACCTACTTTCTACTATCATAAAAGGCCTTCGTACATTTTTTCAGTTTTTTTTGGGGCAGTAAAATGTTAATGGAAATTTGAAAATTTCGATAGTAAAATTTTGACAAAAATCCGAAAAACTCAGAATAACTTCATTTTACATCAAAATGTAGCTAAAGAATAGGAGGATATTCCCTGCAAATTTGGGCAATATCCAAAATGTAGTTTTTTCACAATTCGCTCGAGAAATGGGCGCTTGAAAATTGGTCGAAAATATTGTCTGACTTTGGAATTTTTTTAGGGCGGCCCCAAGCGACACATAGGGATGATTATACGTCAAAATTCAGCTGAATTCTTTAGAAATTGATTGCTTTAAGTCCTAACATTTTAGAGTGTCTGCAAGCCGAGTAATCTTAGTCCAACCGGCATAGCGTCCAAAAGCACCAATCGGCGGGCCTCGCTAAAACCGTTCATGGAAATTTTGAAAGGGATAGGTATGGAAAAATTTCAAATTTTGACGAAAAGCCGAAAATCTCAGATTAACTTCATATTATACCAAAATGTAACTAAAGAACCTAAAGTATATTCTCTGTTAATTTGGGCAATATCCAATAAATGGTTTTTGCACAATTCGCTCGAGAAATGGATGCTCGAAAATCGGTCAAAAAAATTGTCCGACTTTGTGAACAGACAACACTGTTCACAAAGTCGGACAATTTTTTTGACCGATTTTCGAGCATCCATTTCTCGAGCGAATTGTGCAAAAACCATTTATTGGATATTGCCCAAATTAACAGAGAATATACTTTAGGTTCTTTAGCTACATTTTGGTATAATATGAAGTTAATCTAAGATTTTCGGCTTTTCGTCAAAATTTGAAATTTAGGGTGGATTATAAGTCAAAATGTAGCTAAATCCTTTGGGATTGGAATGTTTTAAGTACCAATATTTTAGTTTGTCAGAGGGCCGAGTAATCTCAGTCCAACTGGCATCGCGTCCAAAATCACCAATCGGCGTGCCTCACTAAAACCGTTCCTATAAGACCCCGTGTAAATGAACCAAGTTGCCCTCGGGGACCGGAAATGAATTCTCTTTGGCAAAATAATTGTTCTACCTACTTCCTACCATCAAGAAGGGCCTTTGTAGTTTATCTTCAGATTTTTATGGGGGAAAAAAATGTTCATGGAAATTTGAAAGAGCAAAAAAGGTACGGAAAAATGTCAAATTTTGACGAAAATCTGAAAATCTCAGAATAACTTCATATTATATCAAAACGTAGCTAAGGTATCCATTGAAACAACTACTTCCCGTGCAAATACACCTCCGGATATTGAATTATACAATGAAATATTTAAAATCTTATTTAATTTGATTTGTTACAACGCTCTATTAAAGTATATGTAACGTTTAGGTCAAATTCTCTTCAAACCAAGTAGTTGTTTCAATGGATATTTATCGTCTTAAATTGTCTTATTAATTAAGACACTGTTTGCATTTTCACGAATAGTTTTTTCGTAATTTTATATATTATGGAAATATTTAATTAAAATTATTTTAAAGATTATTTAATTTTAAATTAATCCATTAAAATATTTCTAATTTGTTTTATAAATTGATATTATTTATTCATTGCATCCATTTGTTATACGAAAAAATAAATTTCTTGATTTTTCACTTATTACGCTTAAATGGCTCTATTTCATAAAATTCACAACTGATTTAATTTATTCAAAAACCAGGCGATTTAGTATTAAAAGAGCTTTGATTTGAGATACAGACATTTTTCAAGATTTAAAATTTGTGCTTAGTACGAGTACTGAAGCTTAAATTTTGATGGATTTGTTAATTTTCTATAATTTATTTATAGTGCAAAAAGTTGATCGAAATATTTTTTTTTTTTTTACACAATTTTCTAGTAGTGTTAGCTGTGTTTCATCATTAAATGTTACCGCTGTTACCGCTGTGTATATCCAATCAAAAATTGCAGTGACAGTAAGTGTAATTAGACCTCCAGGACATTAAATAATAACAAACTTAAGGTAAATTCTGAGGTTATTAAGTGAATCATTTCTGCACATGTGCTATTGACTAGACTTTTCGCGTGTTGCAATTGGGTAGAATAATAAAATAATTTTACAAGGTTGCCGGCTTTCTTCTAAAGTTATTCACGTAACGTAAAATGTCTCGCGTATGTGGGAGTTGCAAAAATAATCTTGGGCCATACTCTAAAGCCCTAAGATGCTCCAAGTGTAAAATTCGCTTTCATGTAGATTGTCTAGATCTACTATCATTGAATGATGTAGCTTACTATATCGACGAGGCAAAGAAAAGTGACGGTGATCGCTGGCTGTGCGAAACTTGCGAACCGGCTGATGACACTGATGGCTTAAGTCCACCCGGAGCTGCGTGCGCCGCTTCTAGTGGGGGAATCCAGGCTAATCGCAGAGGCGCGTCAATTCTGCAGGTTAATCAATCCCGCGCGTCTATCGCTGCTAATCAACCGTCCAGGGACCAATGCACCAATAACTCGCTTATGTTTGATGAAATTCGAAAATTATTTAGGGACGAATTTATGCCCCTATTGAGGTCTGAAATTTTCAGTATGATATCTGATTTAAAAAACGACTTAAAATCACTAGACGATCGCCTGACAATTATTGAATCGAATGTTGATACGGTGAGTTCTGCAGCCCCAGCGGCTGCAGTTAATCATGATGATATTGTGCATGAATTAGAGGAGCGGCAAATGAGGCTTAAGAACGTCATGGTATTTAATTTGCCTGAAGCTACAGGCCCTATCGAGGGAAGACTAGATAAGGATATGAATTCTATTAAATCTTTAATTGTTTCTGAAGTTGTTTTTGAACCGATAAAAATTATACGTTTAGGAAAACCGAGTAATAAACCGCGCCCAGTGAAGGCAATATTCTCTACGCAAAAGGAAGCAATTAATATTTGAAAGGTCGCACGGGCAACTGATACTGGCAATGTCATTTTTAATAATGATATGACTAAAGCTCAGCAGGATCACTTGAAGCAGCTAAGAAATGAATTAGAAAGAAGAAAGCAGCAAGGCGAGCATGATCTAACCATAAAATATACAAACAGCCGTCCTACCATAATAAAATCAGTTAATCGGAAAAAAAACTAGATATTTATTTTCAAAATGTGGGAGGACTAAAAGGAAAGCTTAAATCTCTTAAGTTAAATGTGAATGTTTCTGTATATGATGTCATTGTTTTCGTGGAAACCTGGCTGGATAACAGCATATCTGATGAAGAACTTGGTTTTCATAATTACTTGATCTATAGAACCGACCGCTCAAGCCGCAACAGCACAAAAAGCCGAGGGGGTGGTGTCCTAATTGCGGTTAAGAAGGGTCTGTGCAGTCAATTACTTTCATTTAGTGATAGCATTGAACAATTGTTTGTGAAAGTCGGCGAAAGGTACATAATTGCATCAACGTATATACCACCTTCTGCTGATGACTCCTCGTATACTTCACATGCCCTTGAAGTTGACAGAATTTGCGAAGAACATCAAGACTGTGAATATATTCTATGTGGGGACTATAACCTTCCGGGTGCTGTGTGGGAAAAATCTGATGATGGTGCGTTAAGTGTGATGAATAAGTGTCATCAGGCAAATTTAATAGGTGATGCTTTCCGCTATCATCACCTACATCAGTTAAGTGAAATCCCCAATGCCAGAGGTGTATTTTTAGATTTAGTGTT
The DNA here is from genome assembly GCA_932526585.2 of Philonthus cognatus. Lineage (NCBI taxonomy): Eukaryota > Metazoa > Arthropoda > Insecta > Coleoptera > Staphylinidae > Philonthus > Philonthus cognatus. Next base: position 179,687,747 of record OW052241.1, read on the forward strand.
TTCTAATATATCAAAAATGCGCATTTGTCAAGCAACCGATGAACTCTGTGTGTCCAGCCATCATCACATTCCGTATTGTTTAAGTGTGTTTCCTACGGTTTTGGAGCGTTCATGTGATACATCAGAATGGGTTTTTAATTTTAAAGCGGCGGATTACAATGGCATAAATAATTATATTGCTGGCATTAACTGGGATAACATTTTTCTAAATAAGTCAATTAATGATAACGTGTCTTCATTTAATAATATCTTGTGGGATATTTTTAACAATATGATTCCAATGAAACGATTGGCCTCATCCAAATACCCCAAATGGTTCAATAAAGAATTAATTACATTATTAAAAGAGAAAAAATTAGCTCATTCCAGGTACAAGAGTAGCGGCACACTCTCTGATTACAATGAATTTAGTAGGTGCAGAGAACGTTGTAAAGTACTTAGGGATATACTATACGCTGAGTACGTTAACAATTTAGAATCGGGGATTAACAATAATAACCCTAAGTTATTTTGGGATCATGTGAAAACTTGTCAAAAAACCAATGGTTATCCTGCGAAAATGTATTTTGGTAATAAAAGTGGTGACAATACCGCTGCTTGTGTTAATCTTTTCGCAGATCATTTTTCAAGCGTATATGTGAAACCTCAACATAATTTGCCAACATACTACGGGAATGAGTTAATATCTCTTTCTAACTTTAATGTTGCTTTAACCGAAGTTTTTGATTTTATGTTGGCCTTGTCTGAATCCTGCAATGCGGGGCCGGACGGTATACCTGAATACTTTCTAAAAAGATGTGCATTTACGCTCAGCAAACCTGTCCACACAATGTTCTTGCGTTCAATAACTTCTGGTACATTTCCTGATTGTTGGAAGTGTAGTTACATTGTGCCAATTTTCAAGAGTGGTTGCAGGTCTGATGTATCAAACTACAGGGGGATCTCAATCCAATCAGCTTTACCCAAAATGCTTGATAGCCTCATATCACAACAACTCATATGGGCGTCAATTAACGTAATTAGTAGCCAGCAACACGGTTTCTTAAATGGTACATCTACAGTTACGAACCTGTTGTTATATCAGTGCTTTTTGTCGAATGCCTTAGAAAAAGGGACCCAAGTGGACTCTGTTTATATGGACTTTTCAAAGGCATTCGATAGGGTTCAGCATACCATATTACTACATAAACTTGAGTTGATGGGAATTGGTACAAATGTGATTACTTGGTTGAGGAGTTATTTAGAGGATAGAACTCAGCGTGTCCGAATAGGATCTCATAAATCCAATTCGATTCGTGTGTCTTCGGGTGTACCCCAGGGCTCGCATTGTGGGCCCATTTTGTTTTTGTTATTTATTAACGATATTGGCTGCGTGATAAAATCAAGTAGGTTTCTCCTTTACGCCGATGATTTAAAAATGTTTAAAAATATAAGTAAAGCTGATGATCAGTTTGCATTGCAGCAGGATTTGCAAAATGTTGAGTTGTGGTGTGAGGCTAATGAACTGTATTTAAATATGAAGAAATGTGTTTATATTTCTTTTTGCAGGCGAAATTTTATGAATTTCGATTACAGTATTAGTGACCATCAGCTCGAGCGTGTTACTGAAATAAGAGATCTTGGCGTGCTTTTCTCATCTAATCTTAATTTCTCTAAACACATTAACCTGATTTGCAATAAAAGCTTAACAATGTTGGGGTTCATTCGAAGGTTTACTGGTGACTTTAGTCCGAGTACAGTTATGAGATTGTACTTAGCACTCGTACGTCCACATCTAGAATATGGATCATCAGTATGGGCCCCATACACTGGTACAGCAATTAAAAAAATGGAAATGGTGCAGAGCAAATTTTTAAAACTTATGCAGTTTAGACTGGATGGCCCTAATTCAATCTTTAGCCATAGCCAGATGCTGATTATATTAAATATTCAATCGTTGGCGGAGAGGAGAAAGTTTCTTGACATTTTGTTTTTATTTAAATTAGTTAATGGGATTTTGAATTGCGGCGAACTGTTGGAGATGTTAAATTTCAATATACCAAGAAATGCTCAGTCTAGACATAAACCCGTGTTTAGATTGGCATTTCACTCAACGAACTATGGGATGTTTAATCCCATGGATCGTATGATGCGTTACGCAAACCTACTGTCGCGTAGTAACGACTGTTTATTATTCACATCTTCACTGCCGCAGTTTAAAAACCGATTAAAGCGCATTAAGTTGACAAATTTCATACAATGACCAGTGATCATAATTATTTATATTTATCTTTTAATTCAATATTTTATTCCTACATGTTATTTATTGCTTTAATGTTGTTAATTTCAATTGTAAAAAAGGCGAATTCCGTAAATAAAGAATAATAATAATAATAATAATAAAGAAAATAAATAGCTTGCTTTATTTCTAATATTATTAACCCATTAACGGCCGAGCAGTTACAGAGTTAACTCTAAAAGTTGATTTTAGGTGAAATTCTGCACTTCATTTTATGATTTCTATGAATGACTTATTGTATTACCTACTGTGAATTTTTCTTTTAAATAAACATAATATATACGCTGTAAATATTTAGGCAATCGGCGATTTTATACAAAAACTTGCAATATGAAGTTTAGAACGAATGTTTCCACTCCCAGAGTAAGCATGAAGTAAAATTTCGAGTTTAGAAAAGCCCCGCGTAGAAAATTTGTCGAGGGTCGCGCAGCGACCCGAGACAAATTTTCACGGGGCTTTTCTAAACTCGAAATTTTACTTCATGCGCCACGCGTATAAAACACTAAAATATTGTGAAGCTAGAAATACACAAAAAATGTGTTTAAGGAGTACTAATCGAAGTATTTAAATTCTAAAATATTTACATTTTTATTTAATAGATTTTCGAGTCAGGTCAAATAAAATAATATATTAAAGTAATTTCTTTAGTAATTTATTTAAAAAAATTAATAATGTTGCGTGTATGCATCAATGGCGCTAAATGGGTTAAGAGCGTCTAAATTTTTCTAAGAACATTAAAAAAAAAAAATTTCTTGTGAAAATCTGGATTTTTTTCCTTACGAAAGTCGAAAATTTTACATGAAAAATTTAATTTTTTTTTAATAATAATAATAATTAAAAAAAATGTTTTATGTGAAAATCTGCATTTTTTCCATACCTACTTATGAAAGTTGCAAATTTTTAATGAAAATTTTTATATTTTAAAAATTAAAAAAAAAATAGTTATTTTCCTTAACATTAGAAATAGCTTAAAACAAGTATTTTCAGTTGAGAAAAATTATTTCACTAAAATTTCGGCTTGTTAAAATCACTTCGCTACGCTTAGAAAAAATAAATTCCAACTTTCAACATCAATCATGATCACAATTTTAAAGATTGTTATATGTAACCGTATTGTTTCGAGTTTACGTGAAGTGATTAATCACAAATAGAAAGACTGTTATTCCTTACTTCACTTTTTATTATAAAAAGTGAAGTAAGGAATAACAGTCTTTCTATTTGTGTTGTTATATGTAATTAGCATCAATTTAAATCTTTTTTAATGATAATTATATTCTATTGAAACAATTCAAACTTGTTTTTGAAATTCAAGCCTTAATCCACGTTTTGTTCGAAAAAGCAAATTTCTCGATAATGGGAGTATATTCTCTGCAAGTTTAGGCAATATCCAAAAAATAGTTTTTGCACAATTTGCTCGGGAAATGGACGCTTGAAAATCGGTCGAAAAAATAGTCCGACTTGGGAATTTTTTTGGGGCAGCTATAGACGACACATAGGGATGATTATAAGTCAAACTGCAGCTGAATCCTTTAGGATTGGAATGCTTTAAGTCCCAATATCCTAGTTTGTCATAGGGACGAGTACTCTCAGTCCAACCGGCATCGCGTCTAAAATCACCAATCGGCGGGCCTCGCTAAAACCGTTCCCATAAGACCCCGTGTAAATGAACCAAGTTGTCCTCGCGGACCGGAAATGAATTCTCTTTAGCAAAATAATTGTTCTACCTACTTCCTACTATCAAGAAGGGCCGTCGTATTGTTTGTCAAATTTTTTCGGGGAAAAAAAATGTTCATGGAAATTTGAAAGAGCAAAAATGGTATGGAAAAATGTTAAATTGTGACGAAAACCCGAAAATCTCAGAATAACTTCATATTATATCAAAATGTAGCTAAAAAATGGGACTATATTCTCTGTGAATTTGAGCAATATACAAAAATAGTTTTTGCACAATTCATTCAAGAAATCGACGCTTGAAAATAGGTCGAAAAAATTGTCCGACTTTGGGAATTTTTTGGGGCGGCCATAGACGACATATAGAGATGATTATAGGTCAAACTGTAGCTGAATCCTTTAGGATTGAAATGCTTTAAGTCTCAATATTCTAGTTTGTTAGAGAGCCGAGTAATCTTAGTCGAACCGAATTCGCGTCTAAAATTTGTTTAAATTGTTTACTTTTCGCTGATGATATAAAAATATATATGCGTATTGTATCAACTCTTGATGCAACAAAAATGCAAAATGAACTTGATCACTTTTATAGTTGGTGTACCGATAACAGGTTAACGCTAAACATCAAAAAGTGTAATATCATTACTTTTTCAAGAAGTACAGGGTGGGGCAGAAAAACCTATCCGATTTCAAAACGTTATAAAATTAAAACCACTCAACTTGACAAAAAAAAAAATTATTAACATATCGCAAATTTTATGCCATTTTTAAATTTAAGTTTTGAAAAGTACATCACTCAAATGTCGTCCTTGGGAGCGGATACACTGATTTAGGCGCTCGCGGTAGCTTTCCATGACTTTCACTGTCATTTCCACAGGAATTTCTTCAATTGCCCAAGCAATTTCCCTTCGTAAAGCAAGAAGGGACCTTGGTCGATGCTGGAATACCTTCGATTTTAGGTAACCCGAAAGGAAGAAGTCACATGGAGTGAGATCCGGTGAGCGCGGCGGTCAGCTAATATCACCTCTCAGAGAAATGAGGCGTCCGGGAAACATTTCCCTGAGAATGTCCATTGATCGTCGCGATGTGTGGGCGGTTGCACCATCCTGTTGAAACCACACATTTTCCACGCGATTTTCTTCCATTTTGGGTTGAAGAAAATTTTCCAGCATGAAACAATAGCGCTCGCTGTTGACCGTTACGGTTTGACCATTTTCTTCAAAAAAGTAAGGTCCCCAGACGCCTAGGCGGGAAAGAGCACACCACACAGTCACTTTTGGGCTATGGAGGGGTTTCTGATGAATTTCACTCCAATATCGAAAATTCTGCCTGTCTGAAAATGGGCTTCGTCCGTGAAGAGCACAACATCGTCTATTGGGAGTTCTCGGAGATCGCGACACAGGTTCATACGGGTTTCAAAATCCCTTTCAATTAATTCCTGTGCAACAACCATTTTGTAGGGATGCATTTTGAGGTCCCGGTGCAAAATTCGCCGAATACTGTGGTTGGAAATCGCCAAAGCGAGCAAATGTTTTCGTGCCGAACGACGCGCGACGCGGGGAACGTTCAATCGCGGCTCTCACATTGGCCACGTTTTCAGGTCCTGTTGCTGTTGCTGTCCTGGGACGTCCAGGCGACTTCTTTTTCAATGCTGAACCGGTCTGTCGAAAATTTGACACCCACACTTTAATCGTACTGTGATGTGGAACAGGATCATGACGCCCGAGTTCGAAATGAATTCGAAAAGCACGTTGTGTAGCAATTATCGAACCGCCGTTTTCGATAAACCGCTCAATAACAAATGCACGATGTTCACCAGACCAAGGCATGTTGACTAATGACAAATGGCATAAAACCGGCTATCTAACGGTTTTTAGACCACTACTCTACCTGTTCCCTCTTCTGAGAAAAAGGGATTTGAAATCGGATAGCTTTTTCTGCCCCTCCCTGTACAAGGTCGATCATTACAAATTATGTTTTCAACGATGTAGCAATAAACCCTGTTGTTAGGATAAGGGATTTAGGTGTCACTGTGGATTCGAAGTGGTCATTTGCACACTATATCTCAAACATTGTCACGAAAGTCTATTAGATGCTGGGTTTTGTAAAGCCTAACAGTAAGAACTTTACAAATAGTGGAACGCTGGTAACTCTGTATAATTCGTTAGTGCGACCCCACTTGGAATATTGTTCAACGGTATGGTCTCCATACACTGAATGCGACATTAATACAATTGAGCAGGTTCAAAAGAAATGTGTAAGGTACCTTCCCTATAAATTTAGTACTTGTTCAGAATTCATTAATTTATTTTATTTGTTTATTCAAAACAAGTTGTGTATTTATCTAATTTCGGGAATTTAAAATGACTTATTTTGTTGTGTCGTAAATTGAATCTTAAATACGTAAATAGTTTAAATTTCGCGCCATATATATAGTTAATTTCGGATTATGTTGGCAAACCTTTTTATTTTTTGATGGGATACTTTACGCGGACTTCTGCGCGAAACGTCCGCCGAGACAGTCACGTTTTCATTTTCAAATTATTGTTTTGAATATTAAGCAGCGTGTGAATTTAAGAATAATCAAGTGCATCCAAAATACAGTCCACTTCAGTCTGGCTAGACCGGGAAAAAAGAGGAATTACATCGATAAGTGTCCCTCTTGACTTATCAAGGTTTGCCGACTTCGTCGCCAGTTTCTCCCACAGTACTGATCAGCCCTACTTTAATCTTTTGACGACTTTTGGCCTTCGCAGCCTTAAAGGCGTGTAGAAGCTGACATTAAGTTAGTATTCAAACTACTCACTGGGTATTTGGATTGCCTTGATCTGTTAGAATTGGTTGGTGTACGGGTTCCACCGACCTCTTCGGTCTGACATTACATTCCATATCGGCTACAGGCACACGGATTATGCGCAATATTCCGCTTCTGTTCGTGTTTTGTGTCACGCGACTATTTAAAAATTTGACTTTTTTAATGGGTCTTTTTCATTATTAAAGCGCCTTTTAAAAGAATTGCAACTTTTCTTGTTTAGTTTTAAGTTCAGTGTATGTATATATATGTTTTTTTGTATATTGTACTTTTCATGTAAATGGCAAGCCGTTGAAATAAATGAATAAATAAATTATTGTGTTTTGCGAACTGAATTTTTATTAATTTAGATATAATAGACAATTTTTGAGTAACGTCTGCCTTTCATTCGTTCCACGAGAGAAATAGGATATCAATAAATAATAAAACCCGCTTGATTCGAGCATGATGGAACAATCGATGTTGGTATTGAAGGATTTTCAATTATTCACGCTTCGAAAATGCCGTTTCCATCAAACTCAAATTACAAGTCACAGAATTTATGACATTTATCAATTTTAAGCGTCTGTAAATTACATAAATAGACTCGATATATGAAAATCAAGAATGTTTATTAGAAATAATTAACCGTGATAAATGGAGTAAAAGAAAGGTTTGTGTCTGGCCAATTCTAAATCATGGTTTTAGAACACATATGTAGAAAATTATGAACAAAGAAAAATTACCCCTTCATTTACTTTTTTATTTTATAATTTCATCCATATACCCCTTCATATAAATTTTTTCATAATTTGATCTATAGACCCCTTCATTTAATTTTTTTCATAATTTTCTCCATATACTTACGAGTCGTTAAAATAACGCGTTTGGGAATTATGTTTATATAAATTGGGGTAGACTCTCGTTGCGACCGTAACGAGTACCCGAGAGGGTTGGGCGAAAACGGGCTCGACATAATTACTCTTATTCAGCTAACGAACCGATTTAATTATTTAATTGTTACACCCACAAACAAACCCAATTCTACTCACTGGCTATTAAAAGCGACTCCTTTTCATCTATATTACACGCGACTAATTTACAACTATTAAACAACGGGTATTCATTTATAATAAATGAAAATACCATTTTTTAAAATACAAGGTGGACTAGAAGTTCGTTTACATTTCAAATGATGATTTAAAAGAAACTAGTTAAGCGAGATAAAAACTTTCTATTTATTAATAAAGTACATAAATAGGGATTTTTTTTTAAATTACATCATCCATATGTGATCCTTGACTATTTTGACACTGCTGCAACCTGGAGCGGAAATTTTCAATGACGGCCTCACAAGTGTTTCGTTAAATGTTTTGCATTTCTTCTCGAATATTTTCCTTTGATTCCTCTAGGGACACTGGGGTGCTGTTGAAAACTTGACTTTTGAGGTATTCCCAAAGAAAGAGGTCCAGTGGGGATACGTCCGGGCTACAAGGTGGCCAGTTAATGGCACCTCTTTTTGATATCACTTTTTGTCCAAAAAACAGTACTTAATGAGTCGTTGGAAGTGTGGCATGTTGCCCCATCTTGCTGAAACCACGATCGTTGATTAAAACCATCGAAATCCTGTAGCGCTGGTAAAAAAAGTTCTGTAGCATAGCAATATACCGCTCTGTATTCACTGTAACAGCATTTCTTCGGCGATCTTCAAAAAAGTACGGACCCTCTTGCTGATAAAGCTGCCCATACAGTAACCTTGGGTGAATGCAGAGATTTTTGATGCTTCAATTTAAGATTAGTGTCACTCCAATACCTGCAATTTTGCCTTTTCACGTGCCCATTTAAATGGAAGTGTGCCTCGTCTGAGAAAAAAATTGTTGGTAAAGCTGGTGAACCTCTCTAACATTTCGTTTGCAAATCGGAGCCTGTGAGCGTGATCTTGGGGCTTTAATTCCTGTACCATTTGGATTTTGTAAGGATGTAAATGTAAATCTTTGTGAAGAATACGAATCAAAGATGTTCTGGGCACACCTAAGGCGTTAGACCGCTTCCGAGTAGAGAGTCCATGATTTTCACGAATAGACGCTCTTACACGCTCGACGTTTTCGGGATCTTTTGATGTTCTAGGTTGGCCGGATCGTGGTTGATTCATTGTTGAACCTGTCTCCTCGAACTTCTGTACCCATTTTCGAATCAATTGGATCGATGGAGCTTCATTTTTACGCCGTATGTTGTAATGAGCGCAAAATTTTCGTTGCGCTAGAGTAAAAGAATCGTTGTTGCGGTGTAGCAATTTATTTTTCAAAATACATATTAAAAGTGTAGCAATTCATTTTCCATAAACGAATATTAAATTGCCGATGTTAAAACACTGGTCAGTGTATACATTTATTTATACCTTGACTTGTTTTTCACTAATGTATGTAATGTCAGAGTAAATTTATCAGATGATAATATGTTTGTTAATAGCAATCATCACTCTGCCTATGACTTAGAAATTCCTATTGAAGAGCCCATTTGCAATCTGATAACCTACGAAAAAGTATTTTTATATAATTCTGCTGACTATTCTTCTATCAACAACTTTTTTGCATCTGTAAACTGGGATAATTTATTTAAGATTGGTAATATCGATGAACTTGTGGATAAGTTTTATGAAATTATTGAAGAAGGGAAAAACTTATTCATTCCCAGCAAATTCGTTAGAAAGTATAACATTAATTATCCCAAATGGGTAACTAAAGAATTACGTGTAAATATTGCCAAGAAAAAAATCGCCCACAAAAATTATAAAATGACTGGCTTACCAAATGATTATCAACAATTTAAACAGCTTAGATCTTTATGTTCAGAAATGTCTACTTATCTTTATAATAATTACATAAATGATGTTCAGTCAAAATTACAAAGAAACCCACGGGCTTTTTTTAAATTTATTCATGACCTAAAAAATGATCAGGCATTCCTAACAAAATGTCATATGATAATAAAACTCACACTTGTGAAGAACATATCGTTAAAGCTTTTTCTGATTTTTTTGCATCAGTGTTTGTAGATTCTACTCCTCATAATACATTGTTTTCATCAAATAATATCAATTTAATAAATGATATCATTTTAGATGTCAGTGTGACGGATGTATTGAACAGCATAATAAATCTTAGTGACAGCTTCTCAATGGGACCGGATGAGGTTCCAAGCATCCTTATTAAAAAATGCATATGTACATTAAGTTCACCGATTCATCGTGTATTTTTAAAATCTCTTTCCACAGGCATATTTCCTATAACATGGAAAAACAGCTTTATAAAACCAATATTCAAATCCGGCCAGCGGAATTTGATTGAAAACTATAGGGGTGTGTGTGTCCAGTCCGTTATTCCAAAATTATTAGATGCAATTGTTGCAAAGCGACTATCATGGATGTCCCATCAAATAATATCGCCACACCAACACGGGTTTGTAAAAGGACGTTCCACGGTAACAAATTTACTTTTATATAAACAATTTCTGTGGGATGCTTTGGAGAAAGGTTATCAGGTAGATGCTTTATATACAGATTTTTCCAAAGCATTCGACACAGTGAATCAAGTGTTGCTTTTGAATAAGATAAAACTTCTAGGTTTCAATACCATTACAATCTCTTGGATCGAGTCATTCATAACAAATCGACGACTTAGTGTGAAAATAGATAACTATCAGGCTGAGTACTTTTTTGCTACTTCGGGTATCCCTCAGGGCTCTTATTGTGGCCCAATACTATTCTTGTTGTTTATCAACGATATACAACATAATATTTTGCAGACGACCTCAAAATTTTTAAAATTATTACGTCACCGAATGATTGCATGGACTTACAAGATGATTTGTGCAGTGTTGATGAATGGTGTCATAATAATTTATTGCTCTTGAACGTCAAAAAGTGTAACTCCATATCTTTTTCCAGAGGTAGATCTACTATTGATTATACATATAGACTTAATGTCAACAATTTAAATATACAATGTGTGGTAAAAGATCTGGGGGTACTCTTTGACACTCAATTAAATTTTAAGAATCACATTTCTGCAATATGTATTAAAGCAAATAAAATGTGGGGTTTTATCTATCATGCTTGCAAAGATTTTGATAGTCACTGTTTAAAGTTATTATTTTGTTCTCTTGTACGCTGTAACCTGGAGTACGCATCACCAATTTGGACACCGAAATCACAGACGGACATTTACAAGATCGAACGGATCCAAAATAGATTCCTCCGTACCATAGAATGGAAGATGGGCAGACAACATATACAGGGCTCGTATACAGAAATAAAAGCGGATCTTCATATTCACTCCCCAGAGGACAGAAGAACCTTCTCTGATTTATGCACATTATTCAGACTAGTCAATAATTTCAGTGACTGCCCGGAACTACTCTCTCAGCTCAATTTTTATATTTCATCATCCACCCGCAGCCTCTGACACACACCGCTTTTCCGGGTCCGCACTCATAATTCGGATTTCGCCTCTCACAACAGCATTACACGACTAATGAGTACAGCCAACGATTATAACAAGTTCTATTGGTTCCGACTATTCTCTGGCTCTTTACATTCATTCAAACGAAATTTATGTATACACACAAATTATTCTTAGTTCTATTAGTTACTTTATGGGTATTATTATTATTATTAATGTTTATTTAGTTGTACACTTTATGGTGATATTTTTCTTTTTTATAAATCTATTGTGTATAAAAGGGGGTTCCCGTCAATAAATATTATTATTATTATTATACCGCGCGCGCTCGGCCGGGTCGCGAGAAAAAAAGAGGCTTGCAGTCGCTTGGCGAGGGGCAAACATTAAGAGCGCATCAGGTTATCGCCATTAAGGATTTTTCGGCAGGGTTTCTTCTATACGAAAGTGAGATCAATTTTTAACTAACTACGTCAAACTCATGCCCTCTAATTACGTTCAGAAGCCCTTTTGATCAATATTCAAATTCCGCCGCCGCTGTCGACCCGCTGCCGCTACCGAACCGCTGCCGCTACCGTATGCGTTGCCGCTCGAATATCACTGCTGCTACCGATACCGCTGTCGCTACCGTTGTCGCTACCGATACTGCTGCGCTGCTGGAATTTAGCCGACTGGGTTGGCGTCCGTAGGAGCTAGGAGCAGAAAAAGCCTGGAATTTAACCAGATAAGTTTACTCTATTATCAAACTTAGAAAGCTATCCTGATATTTCATTACGAAATAAACACGTCCCAGGACGTTCTTCCTGGGTAGCGCCCATTAAATAATTTACGTTTCGAATATATTTTTGTTTAAATAAAACACTGTTTATCACTTTGTTTGTATAACAATTGGTTTATTTGGTGACTATAGTTTCGATACTACACGTATCATTATCAAACCGTTAGTTACGTGTAGTATCGAAACTATAGTCACCAAATAAACCAATTGTTATACAAACAAAGTGATAAACAGTGTTTTATTTGTGTTCAACAATGTATAACGAAGTAGAAGCCTCTATAATCAGTGGATATTTTTGTTTCTTAGTTTATTTGAATCATCAGTTTATGTTGCGTTGTCGCAGCTACCGATTCAAATTTAAACGGACTTTTGGTCCACCCTGTATTAAACAACGGGTATTCATTTATAATAAACTAAATTACCATTTTTTGAAATACTTAGTTTTTGGTTTTAATATTGAATGCAAAGAAAGATTATTGTATTTTCTTAGAATTACGAAACCTGATTCAAAAACCGGGAATAATAATTATTTATTCATGAATGCATTATATATAAATCCGCTTTTATACTATAATACTTTTTTGATAGTGAAACAGTGACCGCGTGCATGTCGAGTCGAGGATTATTCAACTTGTTTACTGGTAAATAATAGTCAAAAAGTAACCATTTTAAGTATAAAGGATGATCAAACTATGTAGTTCATGTATATCTAGTTTGGTTGAAATTGAGATAGTTTGTGAAACGTTATATCCGTTTTAATAATTTGCACATTTTCGGCGATACTAACAGCAAACAGATGTGCTATTTTTTGTTCCTCACAGGTTCATTGACATCCTATCGATAAATGCTCAATGAACTTTCCTTCGATTGATAAATCGTAGAATTTATCTGACATTATTTTCACCTCTGTACTCTATTGTATCCCAAACCGTGGCCCATTTTACCTGTTTGTTTATTTCAAAGCCGTCACGAAGGGTCGAGTGACGTGAAGTTTTGTGATTTGTCTTTCCCTTTCCAATTTATCTAATACATACTACAACAATTACCTATAATTTACATTCCAATATGGTTAATTGCGGTCATTGCAAACAATTTATTAGTCCTAAAAATATTTCAAATTGCATAAAGTGCAATGGAGAATGTAGTAATTGGTACCACGTTAATTGTATGGACCTAACCGAAACTGAAAAAACATTCTATGAGGAACAAGATAAATTGAATAATGATGTTAAATAGAATTGTTACCACTGTAAATTATCAAAATTAAATATGTTGCCATTATCATCTTCATTTGAAGCAATTCTGAAAGACCACCTTGAATCTTTTAAAAGAGACATGGAAAAATTTATGTCTAGTATGACCACCAAAGTAGATACTTTAAGCATGAAAATAGTGGCACTAGAGAATGAAAATAAAGTAATGAAAGATGATTTAGTTAAAATTAAAAGTACATGTGGCACATCAACTGATTCGGATTTTAATTCACTGGCACATGAACTGCAACAGCGACATGAACGGGCATGTAATGTCATCTTATACAATGTTCCGGAGTCAGTCAATGATGACGACTTATCCTTGGTAAAGAATATAATTGTGAAATTGGATAAATCACTCGATCCGCCAAATAAAATCGTAAGATTGGGTAGCAGAAAAGAGAAAAAGCCGCGTCCAATAAAAGCAATATTTAACTCCATACATGAACCAAGGCAACTTCTATTGAATTCTAAGAAACTACGAGATATTATTGGATTTGCAGAAATAAAAATCAAGAGCGATAAAACGCCAAAGCAGCGCCAATTCGAAAATACTGTTTGGGAAGAATTTAAGGATCGAAAACAGAAGGGCGAAACAGATATCCGCATCAAATATGTTAACGGCGTTCCATCGATTACTAATTTAAACTAAAGACTGCCCAACATCACGATACTAATTCTCATAAAAGTGTATCACTTTCTGTTTTCTATCAAAATGTTAGGGGGTTAGGTACAAAAACAAACATATTTTATGATAATGTATGTGCTTCGCAATTTGATGTTTTTTGTATAACGGAAACGTGGTTACAAGATGGTATCTTAGATACTGAAATTTTTCCTAACAATTTCAATGTATTTCGTTGTGATAGAATTAATCGGCGGGGAGGAGGAGTACTCATATCTGTGAATAGTAAATATCATTCGGAATTGCACTACACCACAAAGGTGGCCAATATCGAACTAGTAATTGTTAAAATATTAGCACGCAAAAAAACAATTAATGTAGTGTGTGTATATATACCACCATCGTCGTCTGTAACAGATTATGAAAGTATATTCGAGGAAATAGAACAAAATATCAACCTAGATGAACCGGTTTTGATTGTAGGTGACTTTAATTTGCCGAATTTGTATTTATTTGAAACACGCAACCAGGGACGAAATCAACAAATTGAAGCCTACAACAATTTTATACAATTTAACAAACTGTTTCAAAGAAACTCGGTTTTGAACATCAACGAACGAATTCTAGATGTTGTTATTTCCGGCCGGACCATTAAGTGTAGTGTAGTAAAAGAAGATGGTTTGGTTAACTTGGATCTATACCATCCACCACTATTGTGTAATTTGGAATTGTCATCCGTTCAGTTGACCAAATTTGATCAGAATTCATCGACTCCCTCATACAATTTTGCGAAAGCAGATCTTAGAACATTATATACTGAAATTTCCACAATCGATTGGACCAACCTCACTAATATTAAGGAACCAATTGAAGCTTGTGAAAAATTCTATTGTATGCTTGATGATGTTTTTTTTAAATGTGTACCTAAACGGAAGACTAAAATAATAGATAAAAAATACCCTGTATGGTTTAGTGCGTCGTTGAAAACCTTACTTAAAAAGAAAGATAGGGCAATTAAAATGTTTAGGACACACAAATACACCTACTTAAAACTAAAAATTGACAGACTAAAAAGAGAGGTACACGCCGTAATTAAATCTGACCATAAAAAATACATTTGTGAAACTGAAAAAAATATTATAAAAGAACCTAAGAGACTTTTTTCCTATGTGAACACGAAAAAGTCAACTACCCGAATTCCTGGTAGCATGCATTTTAACGAAATAACTATTACAAAACCAAAAGATATAGTAGAATGTTTTGCAAATCATTTTAAAAGTATTTTTACTACTCGTACTTCCAGTTCTACTACATGCGAAATCACGAATTATCCCGGTTGTACATTAAAAGCAATAACTAAAGATGAAATTTTGCTCGCTGCTCGGAACTTGAAAGGAAATAATACTGCTGGGGCAGATGGTATTCCTGCATATATTATTCAAGACTGTGTACATTGTTTATTAGACCCATTATGTCATATATTTAATATTATAATTACAACATCTAGTGTCCCTGAATTATGGAAAATTGGCAGGGTTACACCAATTTTTAAAAATGGTGATAAAAATAACATCGTGAGTTATCGCCCCATTACAGTAATAAATAATTTTGCAAAATTGTTTGAAATGATCATTTCTAAAGCCATTTACAGTCACGTTAGCCCATATGTAACAACAAGACAGCATGGATTCGTGAAAAAAAGATCAATTGTGTCAAATTTGGTAAACTTCACGGAATACATCTCCGAGTACTTAGATCAACGTAGACAAGTTGATACTATATATACAGATTTCAGTAAGGCATTTGATACAATTGATCACAATGTAATAGCCACAAAACTTGGTTATTATGGCTTCACGGATCAAGTGATATCATTAATGCGTTCATATCTAACCGGCAGACAACAATTTGTACAGTATATGGGCCATTATTCATCTAAATATACTGTAACCAGCGGGGTCCCCCAAGGATCAAACTTGGGCCCCTTGCTATTTATTATTTTTATTAATAACATAGTTGATAAACTACAAAGTAAAGTTCTGCTGTTTGCCGATGATATGAAGATATTTAGAGTTGTTGACTGTGAACGTGACTGTATAGAATTACAGGAGGATATTAATCTCATTGATATTTGGTGCAAAACAAATGGTCTATTTCTAAATATATCCAAATGTAAATGTATGTCATTTACCAGGAAAAAAGATGTGATTAGATTTAATTACGGTTTGACGAATATTAGCTTTGAGAGGTGTGCCTCTTTACGTGATTTGGGAATAATATTTGACGATCGTTTAACATTTATAGAACATATTAATAATATTTGCAACAAAAGTTATAAGATGCTGGGATTTATTAGTCGTACTTGTAAAGATTTCAACAATGTTGATGTAATAAAAAAAACTGTATTTTTCTTATGTTCGTTCCAACCTTGAATTTGCCTCGATAATTTGGTGTCCCCAGTATTATATACATATAAACAAAATAGAAAGAATTCAGAAAAAGTTTTTAAAAATTATGTATTTCAAGTTGAATAAGGAATATCCGCCAATAACAATACCATCTCAGGAACTACTTGATACATTTAACATGAAATCGTTACATAGTAGACGCGACGATGCAAAGGTATTATTTCTACATGGAATCATTAATTGTACGATCGATGATCCAAGCATATTATCTAAAATTAATATCCATGTGCCTAGGTATTGTTCTCGCTCGAATAGATTATTTTATTGTTCAACACCAAACACTAGGGCACATGGTAATTCGCCATTAAATAAGATGTTTAAAGTATATAATAATCGTCATCATCTCGTAGATATTTTCCACATGCCTAAAAAAATCATTAATTAATATAGTTTTGTAGCGCTGCCTAGATATGCTTTTTTTTTTTTCTCTCTTTTTTTTTTCTTTTTGTTACTGTTATAGCTGTAATAATTGAATTATCGTCATTTTTGTATGTTTATTTGTTACTATATATATGTATATGTATTGTATAATTATGTATATGTATTGTATAATTATGTATTATATTGAATTTTGCTCTGTAATTGGACTGTCGTCTGTTGGGCAAATAAATAAATAAATAAATAAAATAAATACAAAATGAAACATTACGTAATTTTAGCTTAATGTTAAACAGCGCGCGATGACAGTGGTTTTATGAATTCATAAATTTCGTATGGATTAGTGTCAACAATTCGGATGGATGTGAGAGGGATGGTGGAGGGAATGAAGAGATATAAAGCATATGTAAATGCAATTACGGCTCGTGACAGTCGCACATGCATTCACGGTTTAATATAATATCCTCCGGTTTTCGGTCCATTTAATAGAGTTTAACGCCTATACCGAAAATGTACCTCTAATTTGTGAATTTATCATGCATGAATTCATAAATTACAAGACGTAAATTTGACTGAATAAATTAGATCTGAATATAAAGTTAATACAAATCTAATTACGAAAATGTTTTTTTGTGTAAAATGCAAACAATGTGTTTTAATTAATAAGACAACTTAAGACTATAAATATCCATTGAAACAACTACTTTTGGAATAAGTATACTTTAAAGAAAAACTCCCTGTATATTTACATATACTATAAGTATACATATGAAGCTTTAAACGAGTGTTTTCCACTCCCAGACTAAGCATGAAGTAAAATTTCGAGTTTAGAAAAGCCCCGTGAAAATTTGTCGAGGGTCGCGCAGCGACCCGAGACAAATTTTCTGGGCTTTTCTAAACTCGAAATTTTACTTCATGCGCCCCGCGTATAGAACAATAAAATATTGTTAAATTTATGTACACTTAAATCTCACTTGAAATCAGTGTTTATACGCGTGGCGCATGAAGTAAAATTTCGAGTTTAGAAAAGCCCAGAAAATTTGTCTCGGGTCGCTGCGCGACCCTCGACAAATTTTCACGGGGCTTTTCTAAACTCGAAATTTTACTTCATGCTTAGTCTGGGAGTGGAAAACACTCGTTTGAAGCTTCAAATTGAACTCTTCGAAAAAAAAACAACGAATATCAAAAGATTTTTAAAGTAAGCTGAATTTGGAATAAGTATACTTTAAAGAAAAACTCCCTGTATATTTATATATACTATAAGTATACATATGCTAAGTTCTTTTTTTTAGAGATCAATTTGAAGCTTTAAACGAGTGTTTTCCACTCCCAGACTAAGCATGAAGTAAAATATTGAGTTTAGAAAAGCCCCGTGAAAATTTGCCGAGGGTCGCGCAGCGACCCGAGACAAATTTTCACAGGGCTTTTATAAACTCGAAATTTTACTTCATGCGCCACGCGTACAAAACACTGATTTCAAGTGAGGTTTAAATATCTTTAATTAATTTCTCACTTAACCCGTGGTGAAACATTTTTGAATATAATACTGGATATTTAATTAAAACACTTGGTTTGTTTCACTAATTTATATTTTCTCCGACTAGTTTCGACCATTGGTCATCTTCGGGGAGGAATATACAAAAAATATCTAAACAACAATTTATATACAAATACAGGCTATCATAAAATATCGGCAATAAGGGCGGACGCTATCGGAGAGTTCCAAAGCTCTTCCATATTATTTACAATCGGTTTTCCCCGCTTTAGCGCCTTCCTAATTTCTAGTCCCTCACGGAAATTTAAGTATCGCCCCTTATTGCCTGGGTATAAAATTTTACAATCTGTTGTGTTAAAAATATGATTTTCTTCTATGCAATGCTGTGCGAATCCGGTTGAACATTTTTTATTAATTATTGATTTTTTATGTTCTTCTAAGCGTGTTCTAAAATTTCTTCCAGTCTGACCTACGTATATGTTACCACAATCACCACACTTAATTTCATAAACGCCGCACTTGTCAAGTTTATCGACCGCTGATTTGTTATTAACTAGAAGTCTTTGTAGGTTTATTGGATTAGTCATTATAACATTAAAATCATACCCCTTAAAATTTTGTGTGATTTTTTCGGAAAGATTATTAACAAAATCCAATCTATGCCAAATTGTTTTAACTGATTTTGTTTCGCAATAAAAATATTTTTTGAATTGTTTTAATTTTTTCTTTTTTACTAAGTTATTAATTAGTTGCTCATTGTAGCCATTATTAGTAGCTATAGTTTTTATTGTATTTAATTCTAAATTAAAGTTATTTTCGTTAAGTGGAATATATATAAGCCGGTGAATTAAAGAGTGAAAGGTACTGTTTTTTATTTTGTGGTGAGTATTGGAGCTACTAGGGATAATTACATCAGTAAAGCTGTCTTTTCTGTAAATTTTAAACTCTAGGGCGTTATCTATTGTTTTAAAAATGGTAAAATCTAGAAAATTTAGGCTATTGTTGAGTTCCATTTCTGTGGTAAACTCAATATTATTATTTATGGAATTTAAAAATTTTGTGAAAGCGTTTAATTGTCGTGTTGTACCATCCCAAATGCAAAACACATCATCTACGTATCTCGCCCAATAAACAATATTTTTACACCTGTTATCTTTAAATAAGTGTTCTTCAAAATTAGACATGAAAATTTCCGTTAATAGAGGCGATAAAGGCGAACCCATCGGCAGACCGTCTGTTTGGCAAAATATTTTGCTGTTAAATTCAAAATAATTTTGGTCTATACAAATGTTGACAAGAGTTTTCATCTCTAATTTGTGTGTATCAGGTTGATTTGTATTATCAATTAATTCGACTAATATTGTTTTTAATTGTTTAGTTGGTATAGACGTAAAGAGACTTTTTACGTCGAATGATAAAAGTTTTGCATTTAGCGGGACATTCACACTTTTTAATTTCTTTACAAGTTCTATTGAATTTTTAATTGAGTACGGTGAAGAAAAGTTGATAAATCCCGGCAATATTTTAGTTGAATATTTACATAGTTTGTATGTTGGTGCATATAGATATGAGACCACCGGTCTCATCGGAATCCCGTCCTTGTGCAATTTCGGTAAACCTTATAAAACCGGGGCTCTAGGATTCATTTTTATGAATTTATAAAGATCTGATTTTGGTATTAAATTCTGGCACTGTTTTAACTTTGTTTTTAATTCTCTTTGATATTTGTTAGTTGGGTTATTTTTTATGCATTTAAAGTTTTGAGAGTTTAATAGGGTTTCTAATTTGTTTACGTAATCTTTTTTACTTAAAATTGTTACAGTGTTCCCATTATCTGCGTTTGTTATGATTAAGTTTTCGTTTTTTAATTTCTTTTTTAGGCTTTCTATTATTCTGTGTTCTGATATTTTTGATTTTTTACTTATTCTATGTTCTCTTATCAATTTGGCTATTTTGTTTTTTGTCAATAATCTGTCATGAGGTTTAAATATATATAAATTTCACAATATGTTAATACATCTGCTGAAAAATAAATTTGTGAAGAACGGTTGTTATTTAAACTTTTTGACCGATTTGTTTGATTTTTCAGAGGAAAAAAAATAATCCCCTCCACGTAATATTGAAGTGTATTTACGTTTGTGTATTTATTATAAAGTTTGCATTTCTGCGGAGAGCGAATACAAACTCGATTTCTCCCGAGATGTTTACATTCCATCTCCTTTAACCCCCCATCCAAAGTTCGAATCCAACTTTCGGCAAAATCGCATTTGCGTTCCCCTTTTAGGACACGTTTCGGGCAGTAAAACACTTCATTACGCACCATTAAACCGAATTAACTCGCATTTTCATCGTTGACGAGAGAAAAAAAAAATGTGCACTGGCTAAAGAGGAAATACGACGCACCATTTTAAGTACTTAATGAAATGAAAACAAAGTTTAAATCATAAATGTGCATAAATATAAACAGGAAAGAGATTTTTTATTGAATTTTAAAAGTTTAATTAATATCTCACGTAACCCTTTGTAAAACATATTTCTCATATATATATATATATATATATATATATATATATATATATATATATATATATATATATATATATTTTTTTTTGATATTATTTTGTTTATACATTAATTTTGGTTATATTTAGTAACGTAATGAGTATGATGTGTTACTTTATACAACTAATTGTGTTAATTTCAATTGTAAAAAAGGTGAATTCCGTAAATAAAGAATAATAATAATAATAATAACCCGCGGTGAAACATTTTTGAATCTAATTCTGGATATTTATTGAAAACACTTGGTTTGTTTCACTAATTTTATTTTGAAGATGACCAATTTAATAGAAATAAAACACTGTTCATCATTTTGTTTGTATAACAATTGGTTTATTTGGTGACTATAGTTTCGATACTACACGTATCATTATCAAACGGTTTGATAATGATACGTGTAGTATCGAAACTATAGTCACCAAATAAACCAATTGTTATACAAACAGAGTGACAAACAGTGTTTTATTTATATTCAACAATGTATAACGAAGTAGAAGCCTCTATAGTCAGTGAATCAATTTAATAGAGTTTAACGCCTATACCCAAAATTTACCTCTAATTTGTGAATTTATCATGCATGAATTCATAAATTACAAGTGGTAAATTTGGCTGAATAAATTAGATCTGAATACAAAGTTAATACGAATCTAATACATAAATTATAAAAATGTTTTTTTGTGTACAATGCAAACGATGTGTTTTAATTAATAAGGCAACTTAAGACAATAAATATCCATTGAAACAACTACTTTTATAATAAGTATACTTTAAACTAGTCGGACAAAATATAAATACGTGAAACGAGCCAAAGGAGTTTTTCATTAAAGTATACGTATTCCAAATTTAGCTTATTTTTTTTAAATCTTTAGTTTATCGTATTTTTTTTTAAGAGTTCAATTTGAAGCTTCAACCAAGTGATTTCCACTCCCAGACTAAGCATGAAGTAAAATTTCGAGTTTAGAAAAGCCCCGCGAAAATTTGTCGAGGGTCGCGCAGCGACCCTCGACAAATTTTCTGGGCTTTTCTAAACTCGAAATTTTACTTCATGCGCCACGCGTATAAAACACTAAAATCTGTGAAATTTACGTATATTCGAACTTCACTTGAAATCTGTGTTTTATACGCGTGGCGCATGAAGTAAAATTTCGAGTTTAGAAAAGCCCAGAAAATTTGTCTCGGGTCGCTGCGCGACCCTCGACAAATTTTCACGGGGCTTTTCTAAACTCGAAATTTTACTTCATGCTTAGTCTGGGAGTGGAAAACACTCGTTTGAAGCTTCAAATTGAACTCTTAAAAAAATAACAACGATAAACCAAAAATTTTAAAAAAATTAGCTAAATTTGGAATACGTATAGTTTAAGGAAAAACTCCCTGTACATCAAAGAAATGCCGATGTTAAGATAGCCATAGATTTTCCAGCCACGGATTTTCCCGGCGCATCCACCATCGATCGTAAATTAAAATAAATGTTTCTCTTAATTTAAGGCATATTAATGAAATTTTTTCCATCCGAACGACTCGAATAAAATGACCAGATTTCAAACTTAAATTAAAAATATGTAGTTGTGATTAAAATTATTTCTTTTAGCTTAAAGCCTAACTAAGCCATTTAAGCCATTTAAGCTATAAAATTTTGGCAAAAATGTTAAATGAATTTTTTATAATTTTTTTCCATCCGAACGACTCGAATAATATGACCAGATTTCAAACTTAAATTAAAAATATGTATTTGTAAATAAAATTATTTCTTTTAGCTCTGACGTATAGCCTAAAGCCTAACTAAGCCATTTAAGCTATAAAATTTTGGCAAAAATGTTAAATGAATTTTTTATAATTTTTTTCCATCCGAACGACTCGAATAAAATGACCAGATTTCAAACTTAAATTAAAAATATGTATTTGTAGATAAAATTATTTCTTTTAGCTCTGACGTGTAGCATAAAGCCTAACTAAGCCATTTAAGCTATAAAATTTTGGCAAAAATGTTAAATGAATTTTTAATAATTTTTTTCCATCCGAACGACTCGAATAAAATGACCAGATTTCAAACTTAAATTAAAAATATGTAGTTGTGATTAAAATTATTTCTTTTAGCTCTGACGTGTAGCTTAAAGCCTAACTAAGCCATTTAAGCTATAAAATTTTGGCAAAAATGTTAAATGAATTTTTTATAATTTTTTTCCATCCGAACGACTCGACTAAAATGACCAGATTTCAAACTTAAATTAAAAATATGTATTTGTGAATAAAATTATTTCTTTTAGCTCTGACGTGTAGCCTAAAGCCTAACTAAGCCATTTAAGCTATAAAATGTTGGTAAAAATGTTAAATGATTTTTTAATAATTTTTTTCCATCCGAACGACTCGAATAAAATGACCAGTTTTCAAACTTAAATTAAAAATATGTAGTTGTGAATAAAATTATTTTTTTTAACTCTGACTTGTAGCTTAAAGCCTAACTAAGCCATTTAAGCAATAAAATTTTGGTAAAAATGTTTAATAAATTTTTTATAAAGTTTTTCCATCCGAACGACTCCAATAAAATGACCAGATTTCAAACTTAACTTAAAAATATGTAGTTGTGATTAAAATTATTTCTTTTAACTCTCACGTGTAGCTTAAAGCCTAAATAAGCCATTTAAGCTATAAAATTTTGGCAAAAATGGTAAATGATTTTTTATAAATTTTTTCAAACTTAAATTAAAAATATGTAGTTGTGATTAAAATTATTTCTTTTAGCTCTGACGTGTAGCTTAAAGCTTAACTAAGTCATTTAAGCTATAAAATTTTGGCAAAAACGTTAAATGAATTTTTTATAATTTTTTTCCATCCGAACGACTCGAATAAATTGACCAGATTTCAAACTTAAATTAAGAATATGTAGTTGTGTTTAAAATTATTTCTTTTAACTCTGACGTGTAGCTTAAAGCCTAACTAAGCCATTTGAGCTATAAAATTCTGGCAAAAATGTTAAATGACTTTTTTATAATTTTTTTCCATCCGAACGACTCGAATAAAATGACCAGATTTCAAACTTCAATTAAAAATATGTATTTGTGAATAAAATTATTTCTTGTAGCTCTGACGTGTAGCCTAAAGCCTAACTAAGCCATTTAAGCTATAAAATTTTGGCAAAAATGTTAAATGATTTTTTTATAATTTATTTCCATTCGAACGACTCGAATAAAATGACCAGATTTCAAACTTAAATTAAGAATATGTAGTTGTGTTTAAAATTATTTCTTTTAACTCTGACGTGTAGCTTAAAGCCTAACTAAGCCATTTGAGCTATAAAATTTTGGCTAAAATGTTAAATGACTTTTTTATAATTTTTTTCCATACGAACGACTCGAATAAAATGACCAGTTTTCAAACTTAAATTAAAAATATGTAGTTGTAAATAAAATTATTTTTTTAACTCTGACTTGTAGCTTAAAGCCTAACTAAGCCATTTAAGTAATAAAATTTTGGTAAAAATGTTTAATAAATTTTTTATAAAATTTTTCCATCCGAACGACTCCAATAAAATGACCAGATTTCAAACTTAATTTAAAAATATGTAGTTGTGATTAAAATTATTTCTTTTAACTCTCACGTGTAGCTTAAAGCCTAACTAAGCCATTTAAGCTATAAAATTTTGGCAAAAATGTTAAATGATATTTTATAAATTTTTTCATTCCGAACGACTCAAATAAAATGATCAGATTTCAAACTTAAATTAAAAATATGTAGTTGTGATTAAAATTATTTCTCTTAACTCTGACGTGTAGCTTAAAGCCTAACTAAACCATTTAAGCTATAAAATGTTGGCAAAAATGTTAAATGAATTTTTTATAATTTTTTTCCATCCGAACGACTCGAATAAAATGACCAGATTTCAAACTTAAATTAAAAATATGAATTTGTGAATAAAATTATTTCTTTTAGCTCTGACGTGAAGCCTAAAGCCTTACTAAGCCATTTAAGTTATAAAATTTGGGCAAAAATGTTAAATGATTTTTTTATAATTTCTTTCCATCCGAACGACTCGAATAAAATGAACAGTTTTCAAACTTAAATTAAAAATATGTAGTTGTAAATAAAATTATTTCTTTTAACTCTGACTTGTAGCTTAAAGCCTAACTAAGCCCTTAGAGCAATAAAATTTTGGCAAAAATGTTTAATAAATTTTTTATAAAGTTTTTCCATCCGAACGACTCCAATAAAATGACCAGATTTCAAACTTAACTTAAAAATATGTAGTTGTGATTAAAATTATTTCTTTTAACTCTCACGTGGAGCTTAAAGCCTAATTAAGTTATTTAAGCTATAAAATTTTGGCAAAAATGTTAAATGATTTTTTATAAATTTTTTCTATCCGAACGACTCGAATAAAATGACCAGATTTCAAACTTAAATTAAAAATATGTAGTTGTTATTAAAATTATTTCTCCTAACTCTGACGTGTAGCCTAAAGCCTAACTAAGCCATTTAAGCAAAAAAATGTTGGCAAAAATGTTTAATAAATTTTTTACAAATTTTTTCCATCCGAACGACTCGAATAAAATGACCAGATTTCAAACTAAAATTAAGAATATGTAGTTGTGATTAAAATTATTTCTCTTAACTCTGACGTGTAGCTTAAAGCCTAACTAAGCCATTTGAGCTATAAAATTTTGGCAAAAATGTTAATTGAATTTTTTATAATTTTTTTCCATCCGAACGACTCGAATAAAATGACCAGATTTCAAACTTAAATTAAAAATATGTATTTGTGAATAAAATTATTTCTTTTAGCTCTGACGTGTAGCCTAAAGCCTAACTAAGCCATTTAAGCTATAAAATTTTGGCAAAAATGTTAAATGATTTTTTTATAATTTTTTTCCATTCGAACGACTCGAATAAAATGACCAGATTTCAAACTTAAATTAAAAATATGTAGTTGTGAATAAAATTATTTATTTTAACTCTGACTTGTAGCTTAAGGCCTAACTAAGCCATTTAAGCAATAGCATTTTGGCAAAAATGTTAAATACACTTTTTATAAAGTTTTTCCATCCGAACGACTCCAATAAAATGACCAGATTTCAAACTTAAATTAAAAATATGTATTTGTGATTAAAATCATTTCTTTTAGCTCTGACGTGTAGCCTAAAGCCTAACTAAGCCATTTAAGCTATAAAATTTTGGCAAAAATGTTAAATGATTTTTTTCAAATTTTTTTCCATCCGAACGACTCGAATAAAATGACTAGATTTCAAACTTAAATTAAAAATATGTAGTTGTGATTAAAATTATTTCTCTTAACTCTGACGTGTAGCTTAAAGCCTAACTAAGCCATTTAAACAAAAAAATGTTGGCAAAAATGTTTACTAAATTTTTGATAAATTTTTTCCATCCGAACGAATCGAATAAAATGACCAGATTTTAAACTTAAATTAAAAGTATGTATAGTTAGGCTCTAAGCTACACGTCAGAGTTAAAATAAATTATTTTAATCACAACTACATATTTTTAATTTAAGTTCGAAATCTGGTCATTTTATTCGAGTCGTTCGGATGGAAAATTTTATAAAAAATTAAATAAACATTTTTGCCAAAATTTTATAGCTTAAATAGCTTAGTTAGGCTTTAAGCTACACGTCAGAGTTAAAAGAAATAATTTTAATCACAGCTACATATTTTGAATTTAAGTTTGAAATCTGGTCATTTTATTCGAGTTTTTCGGATGGAAAAAATTTATAAGAAATTTATTTAACACTTTTGCCAAAATTTTATAGCTTAAATAGCTTAGTTAGGCTTTAAAGTACACGTCAGAGTTAAAAGAAATAATTTTAATCACAGCTACATATTTTTAATTTAAGTTTGAAATCTGGTCATTTTATTCGAGTCGTTCGGATGGAAAAAAATTATTAAAAAAAATCATTTAACATTTTTCCCAAAATTTTATAGCTTAAATGGCTTAGTTAGGCTTTAAGCTACACGTCAGAGTTAAAAGAAATAATTTTAATCACAACTACATACTTTTAATTTAAGTTTGAAATCTGGTCATTTTATTACATGCTTTTGGGAGGACTATCTATTTGTGTTTGATAAAGCCTATATACGAAAATAAATTTAAGTTTGGATGAGCTATATTTTTAGGGCTGGAATTAGTTTAGTTTTCTTTGTTTCATTCATAATATGCCTTAAATTAAGAAAAAATTTAATTTAATTTACGATCGATGGTGGATGCGCCGGGCAAATCCGTGGCTGGAAAATCTATGGCTATCTTAACATGCGTGCATGTGTACGTAATGTCAATCATACTTGTCAAGATGACAGTGTGGTATGATGCGGTTTTCAGGTAAAAGTAAAAATGCAGCACACTCTGGGTTATTAGTTGAAGAAATTAATAATATTAAGAACATCGTCTTGAGAATTTTTCTCTTTGCGGTTTTCATTTACCTGTTCGAAATAGTTAGTATTAGTGTATATTATTTTCTATATATAGCAAAAGAGGAAGTTAAAGAAAAATTGCACTGAAAAATTGCTTTGTAACGAAGTTTAAAAAAGGACACGGGTCGGTGTCTGGCTTCATGAAATATGAGTAGGACTCAATTCTATCGAAGTCCGAATGGAATAAGTGAATTTGAGGAGCGGAAGGATTCGGTTCGGTCTAAGAAATAAGACGAGAATAGAAAACATCAACGTCTCGTTTGGTTTATTTCTTTCTTCTCCTCCTCGACGACTGCAAATTGACGCTGGGAAACGTTTTCCTAGAAAGACACGGACTGAGTCGGTCTCTCAAAAGGGAAATCCAATAAATACGCGGGTCGCTTTTCTATATCTCCAGAAAGATAATGTTATTGCGTGTTTTTCTTGGGAAAAGGGGAGAGCAATGAAAAATGTATGTGTAATATCGAGGAAGTAATAAAGTTTGGATTACGTTGGGATTTCTATAAATATAACAAACCTAATACTATTATAATTCAAAATTAATTGATTGCAGGCGCGCACTCAAAAATTTGTTTTAGGGGGGGGGGGGCTCACGCGTCTTGAAAGGGGCCCATCCCGGTCTTATGGAGAGGGGGCTCACGGTTTGTCTAGACTAAACGCCAAATGTCTACTGCTCATAGACATAGTCCGAATTAAAACATAATTTCGGGTTTTGTTCGCATGAGTTTGTAACGGCGCTTCTGATTTTTATTAATTTTCTATTGATAACATCGCTACAAGTTCCTTTTTATTACTTCCTCAATTTACCCATGTAGAAGACTGGGCGCCACTGGTGAGACTGGAGTGAGACACAATGTACACAAAACTTAGTTTATTCAACTTGAACCATTTATATAATAATAATAATAATAATATGTTTATTAATGCCAAAACCATATATATAGTTTACATAGGTCAAGTTATAGATATAGATTCAAACACAGTACCTTGATTTAATAAGGCAACATAGATAAATTAACATTTTTTGAAATAAAACAACGCAGTTGGGAGGGTTTCACTTTTATTGTTGAACACTGCAACATGTTTCACCACACAGTGGCTTCATCAGGCAGATGAAATAATCATTATTTCATCTGCCTGATAAAGCCACTGTGTGGTGAAACATGTTGCAGTGTTCAACAATAAAAGTGAAACCCTCCCAACTGCGTTGTTTTATTTCAAATAGTATTATGGAGTTTCATCATGTATCCGCCTCATCAATTAAATAAATTAACATTTTAAAAATTCTAGTTCTTAGCAGCAGTATACGTTACAAACAATTACATAACATATTAAAATTACAGTTTAAAAAATCGTTAAAATTATAAAATACATTCTCGACTAGGAATTTTTTCACTATAGATTTAAAAGATTTAAATTCTATATTTCTCAGTTGAATTGGGAGTTTGTTAAAAAACTGTATACTGTAATAATTTGTTCCAGTTTGACTCCGTGACAATCTAATCCTTTGTTGGTACAGATTTCCTCTCGTTCTAGTGTTATATTCATGAATATCGTCATGCAGGTTATACTTGTTCATATTCTTTTTCATGAAGAGTAGACATTCAAGAATAAACATAGACGGTAGTGTCAATATTTGAAGACGCACAAAATGATTTGTACAATCTGTTACGGGGTGGGGTGCTTCGCAGTTTGAATTTAAATAAAATCTTTGTTAAACAATTGAGGTGTTAAACGAAGACCCACATCGCAACTTCCGGCTAGCTATATAGTCACTGAATAATAAAATTATGCTTACCAGGGTAATCACTTCACCGATTCTAAGTCAAAAGGTAAATGAAAGGTTTAAAATTGAACTTTAAAAGTAAATAAAAACTTTAGTCAAAGAGTAACAAAATGTATTAACATGAAACAAATTAAACAACGAATATAAATTTACAAATAAAGATAGAAAAATAAACAAGCAAAAGAAAAAAACAAGAAATACAATTAAAAAAATAACTTACGTATGACCACTGGGTCGTAAAGAATACTTGTAAATACTTTCGCGGACGCGGACCGAAATTTAGTGTAGTGACGATGCACGGTTCGAAGACTTTTTCGAAGTGATGTTGACGGGTCAACAGACTTTTTTGAAGTGTGTTTTAGCCCTTGAGGCCGGCGGTATTTATTTGGTTTTTGGTCAACCCTCTTCCGTCTTCCCCTCTGGCGACCTCCAACTTTCGTTGGCCGAAAGAAAAATGGCCAAAATAAATATTAAATATTAATATTTTGAAATACAAAATATGTCATTATATGCACGATATGATTCTGCGTCCGGGCATATATGACATATTTTGATTCGAGCTAAGAACGGGGTTTAATAGACGATTAATTTAATTAAGCCGAAGGAGTTGACCGAATTTGCCTAAAAGTAATACCAACAATGTGGAATGATAAAGCGCATCGTTTGGTATACCTAGCAACGATATGCATAAACAATTACGCCTACCAACTCCAAAAAACATATAAACAATAGGGGTGTTATGGCTGGACTTAGAAAATGTATAATAATTATGAAAATACTGAATAGAAGTTTATGAAACTTCGTCCAAGCATAACGGGGAGCATAGTAATTGTTTATACATATTTGTTGCTATGTGGAACCTCGTCTAAAAGCAAATTAGTAACAATTAAATATCATGACAGCTCGCGGTTTATATCCTTCTGGTTCGAACTAACCATATCGTGTTTGGTGTCATTCGAATCGTCTTCTTCTCAGTTATCCGATGAGGGTTGTGACGTTCGCGTATGTATTCTACATACGCGAACCACGTAGGGGATGTTCCTATCCCTTGCATTCGGCGGTTTTATAACCCCTGACGTCATGCCTGATTCTTTTGTGCTTCGCACGTACGTTTCGCTCGCGCGATCGGGCCGGTCGCAGGTAGCCGCGTGCCATCGCAGATGTGGCGAACTCGGGGATAACCGGGAAATCCGTATATATTTTGGACAACCCTGGAACTGGAAATAGCGGATGCCGTAGAGTTCTACCTTTGGACGGCCGAGAGGAGTTTTGATCTGAGTTGAGCTGTCTGATGTTCGAGGGCGCTATTTGACGAGATTCCACCTAGATAGGCAACCTATCTAACTTAAATAATATCAATGTATGGCGCAAACTTTACTCATTTGGAAAATAATAGAGAATGAAGCAATATTGTGTACTGAAAAATAGAATGAGGTGAATTGGGACCGTTGTTCCGAATATTAAAATGTGTAACAAAATAACGCCCGTGGATATGTTGCAGCTGAAATATTGCTGAATGAACAAGTTGACGACGCTTACGGAAAACCTCCGGTAACAAATCGTCTTGATAGCCAATTCCAATAACTATCCTGATTGCTCGTCTTTGCAGAGCGAACAGTCTGTGACGGCTGGACGAATGACCCCATACTAATAGACCATACGCTAGATGGGCATGTATGAGGGAAAAATAAGCTGAACGAACCATAGCTGGCGATAGGTTATTACAGAGATTTCGTAAGAGAAATGTTGATTTATTCAGCTTGCTAGCAACTACTTCCCCATGATCTGTCCATAATAAGCGCTGGTCTAAATGGATTCCCAGAAATTTGACATGGGTATCGGTAACGTCCTTGATTGATTTATTCAAGGTGAATGTTTTAGTGACCGTCTTCTCCTCATTTAGATAAAGTCGATTGCATCGAAACCAGTCGGCAGCCTTCGTTAAAGCCGTTGTATTTTTAGTACTAATGACCTCCATATCTAAACCAGAAGAAACCAGCGTGGTATCATCTGCGAACTGGATTACTCTACCACCTTCAATGTAGTTCGAGAAATCATTTATATAAATGAGGAAAAGTAGCGGTCCCAAAATAGAGCCCTGTGGCACACCTCGATTCAGTGACATCGGTTCTGAGTATATACCATTACATTACACAAGCTTAGAACAAAACGAACGCGAAACAACACTAAGAGTTACTTATGTTATCGTAGGACAAAGTGACCGCGAAACAACACTAAAAGTTACTTGTGCTGTCGTAAACACAAAAAAATATAACTTCTTACTCGAAGGGTTTTTACAAGATTAACTCCAAGAAGTTATGTTGGTCTCCTCGATACTAGAACAACCCCACTTCTTTCGTTGATAACAATATATTACAATCTAATTAGAGACACGCAAGACATTGGGAAGCAAAGTGTAGAAGTTGAAGTTGAAAATATTTACTTATTTGTATCTCTAATGTCGTGTTACCGGGGATTGTTTTAATCTCCGGCAACAAGAATTGTATATATTATTTACAATTCTTCTTTTATTTAAAATGAGTTCGTACCCAGCAATTAACTAATTTACATACATAGCCATAATTTTAAAGATATTAATAACTCTAAACTCCTACATAACATTAATAAAGGACGACTATTATCTATTTATGAGCAATTTGAAATTGATAAATTTAATGCACGCAACGAGGACCTACACTGTTTAAATGACCAAATCCAAACAAACTTCACCCCCCTTTATAAATATATTAAAAAACCATTTTCTAATTAAAACAATAACTACTCTATAATTCTATCCAGAAAACCTTAATTTTCTAATTTTCATAAACATCTTAGCAATAATTTAACCATACTTTATATAACAACCATATTACTTAATATATTATATACATTTATTACATTTAATAATTACTAATTATCACATTTCAACATTTTATAAAATTACTCTTTCCCTCAATACACAACTACAATAACAAAAGTATACAATAAAACTAAACCCCTCCCTAACCTCATCCACCATGAAAAACCTTATTAGCCATTCTTCGAAACACACACGCGACGTAGTATGACATTGCATGTATAAAGAACACCATAATAAAATTAAAACCAATGACACACACACAAACACCTATAAACAATATCCTGACTTGTAAGTTATATTCTTTATCTATCTTTGCTATTAAAAGCCATATAATAATTAGTTACATTATCTAATTTGTTAAAATTGTGAATACATTTGTGTTCTATTTAAAAAAAAATCCTCATTCATTTATATGTGTATGTGTGCGTGCTCGTAGCACGGGCCAGCCAGGCACATACACAAAAACACCAAACCGCATAACGGCAAAACTGACGTATCCATCCCTCTCTAACACAAACAATATAAAAATAACCTACAATTTAATAATTTATGTAAATAAAAATAAAATAAACTCTTATACTTCCCCCAGAATTACACTAATTAATATAATTATCTCATATATATTATCTAATAACACTCCTACAACATCTATCCCAATACTTAATAATTTTTATCCAAGATTAGCCGCCATCTTATTTATTTATAAAACTATCTCGATCATTTTATTTACGTGACTTTTTTAACTGTGTTTTATTTCAATGTACCTTATACAAAATTATAAATAATCTAAACTTAGTGTAAATCTGTTTTTAGTTTTCTACTGATGATGGCTAAGCCGAAACATGTATAGAAAATAAAATTCTTAAAATAATATCAAGAAGTACATTTCTTTCTCTCCACTACTCCAATTAGTTAAATTAACTAATTGCCCGGCCCAAAGGATTATCTCCCGCGGTTCGGACCGTGCTTGGCCACCATATACCTGGGCAGGTGTAGCGGATTGCCGCTCGGGTTTTTCGAAATCGGCAATTAAGGGAGAGGACTAATGACCACCGTTGCAATTTGAAAGAAGAGAGATTATAAATTTCTATACTTCTTTCAAATTGCAGCTTAACGGTTGTTTGGATTTAAGAGTTCGTTCAAAGTAATTATCTTGTCTGCGATAATTGCTATCTAGCGAATTCTTTGCCAACGGTCACGTAGTCCTCAAAAACCTCCCTTCTCCACGCCAATTTTCGGGGTATAAATACCGGGGGACGACATCCAGGAAGGCAGTCCATTCTTGTGCTGTACAGGGGACAGCATGTGGATTCAAGAGGAACTTCTGTTCCTCGACGCTTCTCTCTGAGCCAGGAAGCTCTGAACGACGCCGACGCCAGATGTCCTAGCCGTCGTTCCTGCCGCCAGAAGAAGATTCCGACAACAGGAAACAACCGACGCCGACGTTAGCCGTTCCAGCCGTCGTTCCTGTTCTTGGACCAGGACGCCGAGAGCCCGATTGCCAGCGCAGTCGCCTCGACGCCACAACGACGCTCCAGTGTAGCGTTCGTTGCTTCCGCCGGATCCAGGCCAGGCCAGCAACCCACCGACACCAGGAAACTTTAGGCGACGCCGACGCTAGCCGTTCCGCCGTCATTCCTGACGTCCCGCACTACTAGCGTAGTGTTTGTTGCTGCCTCCGGAACCAGCCGACGCACCACCCCACCGACGCCGTCTCACACCGCGACGCCGTCTTGCTACTTGGACGCCGCCTCCCTCCAGAAGCCACCACTAGCCAGACGCCACCGCTGGGCTAGTAGAAATCCCGAACGCGACGCCAACACCACACCAAGGCTGCCCTGTAAATCGTGCACTGTGCTTCTCTTGCTCTTATTCTTTGTTGTTTTAATGTTTTTTTTGTTTTATTTTGTTTAAAATAAATAATTTAAAACAGCATATGTGTTTCAAAAGTTAATTGCTCATCTCTCTTTAACTCAACCAACCTGAGCTAGTTGGTAATCAGCGTGGGGTACCTTCCCTCCCGTTGACAGTCGTTATTGCGAATAGATAAAGAAGTTGGTCATCTAATGATTTTAAAAGAAAAACAACTAACTCTAAATTAAATAATGGAATTTAAATAATGAAGTTAAATAAAAATAGATATTAATATATATAAGTAATAATAAAAATAATGGTTATTATTATTAAATGTATTGGTATACATTACAAGTTTAGACAAGTCCTAACATGTTCAATGTCATAAAAATGTCAAGTTTGTATCTAATAAACGCCATTCCGACTTAAAATTTTGCGTAATCTCAAATAAGTTTTTGACGCTCGTAAAAATGACGACCGTGTTGGCTGTTGACTGTGCATTCACGAAAAAATTCCCTAACTGTTGGCATCAAACTTCCAAAACTTTTATCTGGTGAGTGCGCACTATTACACGATTTTAAGGGGAATATAACAGTGGTCTGAAATTTAATGTCAGGTTTATTTAAAAAATAAAGATCCTAGAAAGTTGAAATTTTGACAGCGTATATTAAGCTCAATTATCTAGTAAAATATCCAAGTACTTATTTTTTAACAATTTGTTTTCAGAGGTATGAAAAAAATAATGTTATATTTTTCAAAATTAAAAAAAATATTCCCATATCTTACTAGTTTATACTATAAGGAATATAATGTGAACATTTCATAAGGATGCGATAGCTCATGCCCGAGTCAGGTTAAAATAAAAATATTAAAAAATAAGACCGTAAAATACCGCCGCCTTGCGGATCTTCTCTTAGTTGAACGCGTTGTATACTCATCTGCACAATTATTGGAGGGGCGAGCAGCACGCGGCCAGCGTTTATCCCTGGGCCGGTGAACGCTGCGCGGCTTCGCATTTGTTTTTATTTTCTTTTCTCAATCATAGTTAACAAAAACGGCTGGCGTCGTTAGCATTTATTCTCGTAAAATTAATATTTCGCAATTATAATCGATATTTTATTGTACTAGTGTTTTATTTTTATGCTTTCTGACTACTAATGGAATAAGTATTTTTTTATACTGCATGTTCACTAATATAGAAAACACGAAATGTTCACTAATTTAAATAAAGATGTGTAATATACCTTTAATATTGGCTTTCCTAATTATTTGACAGTGTCGGTATTGTTAAATTATTTTTAAAGTGTTTTAAGCTGATTAATAAGCAAAAGCAATCGAATAACAATCAGCCTTGTTCAAATCATTATTTCGTCTTAAATCTTTCGTTGTTAAAACAGTTGTTAAATGCCATTAAACTTCTCGCAGTAAAACTATTAAAGTAAATTGTAAAGTTTCTAGCAATCGGACATATTTGAACCAACTGCGACTTCATCAACGAATCAATGATATCAAAACTATAAGAATAGTGAGAATAACGTCACCAATATGACGTTGTCGTAGATTAATGTTACAAATCAACTATTTTTTACTGAGCACAGGTAATATATGTTTGACGAATGTTTACAAAAATGTAGGGTTTAACTGCGTGCATATTCATTGTTAATTATTTTACAAAAATTAGAACTATAATAATAATAAGGTAGTTATTATAATGCATTTCAAATAACAAGCTTCTTGCTCAACATTGCACCGAACCCAATATATTTTATTTCAAATTTGGCTGATTTATGATTTTTGATAGTAAGTAAATAAGAAATAAATGAATTGTAATTGAATGTTATTGCAATCCTCTATTTATACACATCATCATTTTGTAAACCCTGTACTAATTATAAAAAAAAACAGGGCAGCTGTCCGTTTAATTTTTTTCAATCTATTATTTATTTGTTGCATTCATAAAAACTAGAATATTGGATCAAATAAAAATTGAAATTCTCCCCAAAATCTGGGGTATTTACCCAATTTGGCAGATGCCAAATTAATACACTTTATTTTCATGGCAATAGCAGTTATCAAAGATAATATTCCTATATAAAAAATATCATTGAAAATCCTATGTTCCGTTTTTTTCATATACAGAGAGTTTTATATTACACCGAACATGTTCATCCAATACAATTTTGACACCTTATTTTTGAAGTTATGTGTAAATTGGGTTGCCTCTATGACCAAAAAACTGTAGCCAATCAATCGCAATTAATGCCTCAACTTGTACACACAGGGAGTTTTTCTTTCAAGTATACATGTGAGAATTACACAGTATATGTCGTAAATCTTTAGATACTCGTTGTTAAAAAAAATAATTTGAAACTTGAAATGAGTGTGTTCCACTCCCAGACTAAGCATGAAGTAAAATTTCGAGTTTAGAAAAGCCTGAAAATTTGGTTTGGTCGCGTAGCGCGAAGCGCGGAGCGGCCAAACCAAATTTTCAGGCTTTTCTAAACTCGAAATTTTACTTCATGCGCCACCGGTACAAAACACTGACAAATTACGAAGTTTAAAACACACCGATAAACTTTCTATTGCATCAGTGTTAGTACCGGTGGCGCATGAAGTAAAATTTCGAGTTTAGAAAAGCCTGAAAATTTGGTTTGGCCGCTCCGCGCTTCGCGCTACGCGACCAAACCAAATTTTCAGGCTTTTCTAAACTCGAAATTTTACTTCATGCTTAGCCTGAGAGTGGAAAACACTCGTTTAAAGCTTCAAATTAAATTATTTTAATAAACCCAGCATCGGCAAATGTTCAACGTATGCTTCTGTATACTTAAAAGACAAATTCTCGTTATGAAAATGTTCGGTGTTATATAAAACTCTCTGTATATCCGGCATATAAATATTCACAAGGAGCTTATGAACATGAATTATTTTATTATTATATTTTTAAGAAATAATCTCTAATTTAATAAAATAAAACACATAGTTTGTTCAGCTGTCGAAACTGGAGTCTTAAAAGTAAAAATAATTAGTTATAATGACAAGAATAAATATCATCGGTTTTGTAAATACCGAAAAATAACACAGAATCGCTTTCTAACGAATTGAAAACAATACATAGCTTGTATGTATTATCAGCGTGTTTAAATAATACGAATCGACACTTTCCTTCGATCCGTCTTTTTTATACGCTTTATTTCGTCTATTCCACGCGACGCGAGACCCTATCCGTTCATGCCAAGGAGCAATGCACAAATGCACAGTGAACTGCCGCTTTTCTCTCTAACTGTATTCGCCCCACTTGTCCTGTAAATTTGGCATCGGATGAGCTACTCTAAACTATGTGGGTCTTTCCAACATGATCGACGTGTTACACTGCGATAATCCCCTTAACATTTATCCCCTTTTTGTAACTATGTTACGTTAATTTTTGGTAAAACGAATAATTTATATTCAATTTATTCTAATTCTAATGAATTAACATGGGCAATTTTATTTTCGCATTTAAATTTAAATATTGGAATTTTTTGCGATTGATTTTGTTCTATTGTATTCGGTGTCGCGGAGGAGTTTTTACACTGCGCTCTGTCCCGTCCATTTTTAACTCTCCAGGCGTATACGTTTCACACGTCCAGTTCGACACGCGTAAATTAAGATTAATAAATTATAAACCGTTGTGGTATCCTCAAGAGGGATTCGTATTTGTCTTAATTTCAAAAGTGAATTATTTGGCAAATAATAATTTACTACGCTATAAGCGGAGAGAAAAGGCGTGCCGTTCTAGGAAACCTCACTTTCACCTAGAGGTAAGCATTGTTCTTCTTATCAGTATATTTCTAATTCGTAGGGATGTTCTTAGGATTTTAATTGTGGTTGTTTTACAATCATATATTTCGATTGATGTACTTTTGGTCCGGTTCGATTCGAATTCCATTTTGACCGTGGGTGCTGATAAGCAGTGGAGATCACGTGGGAGATTCTAGTTCCGGGTTCCGAAAGAAAAATACTTCATCGAAGACTTGTCTTGTGATTCTGGTTCGGGAAAGGCAGAAGTCGTAGCTGTCCTTCGTCCGTCTTATCCGTCTTATTCGTTTTGTTCGTCCGTATTTTGGTTTCAACCCCTTGGACTCGAGTGAAATTTGATAAGTACCTTTTTTTCTTGTATTTACATAAAGATTTTTTTTATAAATTTAAAACTTCGAATTCTAATGATAAATTCTACGATTAATTATTTGAGTATATATGCATAACGTGTTTTGTAAATTGTTCGAATGAGAATTTAAAAAGAGAAAAAAAAATTAAATAATAACGTAAAGGATTATTTTATGTTGTTGTTGATGTTTAATATATACATTAATATTAATTTAATTGGAAAACTTTGATTTTGAAAAACAATAATTAATTCTCACTTTATACTTTGCATTCCAATTTATAATTTTTTTTTGTTGAAGAAAAAATAATAATAATAATAATAAAAGAATAGATAATTCTTGCCGTTTAAGGAATATTTAAACGTTTATTTTAAAGTTATTACAGATAATTCAATATATTTAATTTATGCTTTGAATTTAAATTTATTATGTTTATTTCGGTTTGAGTTTGTATGATTTTTGTAAGGGTATATATAGCTATATTTATCTAACGAGGTTTGTAATTAATTTGAATGAATTACGAAAATTATTTTTGGTATTATTCCATATTTTACTTAAAATTAATAGTTTATTTTTTTTAATTCAATTCGTTTCTTTCATATATTAAATTGAAATATATATATTATAACGGTTCAATTTTATCCGAGTAAAAATTAATCATTTTGAATTTATATGGTGTATTAGGCTGCCTATAGTTAATGTCCGCGCGAGGCATTCATCGTTCGCACACCAAATTTTTTTTGGTCTGGCCACGCTCGGTTCGGAAAAAAAATGGGAATACAAGAGATTAATTGGAGAACTGTGTGCGGGGACGAATGTTAAACCGGACGGAGTTTGAATTGTGTTCGAAAAGTGTAGTTACCCCGTGCAAAAGTTATTTGAGTTCGCCCCGCGAGTTCTCATTACACCTGAGATTGCGGATATTTTAATTTCGCCAGGTATGTTTTAATTTTTGTTTTTCCGAACCGACCGTCCATTAGAGATGTTTTTTTTCTTTAAATTCAGAATCGAAAGGTTTATCTGGCGATCTAGCTAGGGCGAGATTCAACTAAGGCTAAACCGCCTGTTAAGGGCGTATGAGAAGGCTGAGTGGGTTGCGGAAGGGCACCCGTTGAATTGGGAGCGAAAGAGATAACGAGACCCTTCCAAATTTGGTTGCGAGGCATCAGGCGACTTGACAGGCGTCTAATATCCGAGTGTGACCCCCCCCCCCCCTGTGATTCAGCCAAAGGGCGAGCAAATGCAGTTTTCCGCGAAGTCCAGTTTGATGTTTTTTTTTATTATTGTTTCGTAATTTGCGTTAAATTAGTGGTTGTTTGAAAATTCCATATTTTTTTGTTGTAAATTGCACTTACGCGGCCGTGCCGAAAGAAAGTTTAAGCCAATTTGCTTTAATTAATACTAATTTGTAAAATAGTAAAATTCCCCATAATAGCGGGAGAAAATATCAATAAACTAATATATAGCCCTGTTTGTTCGTACCCAAAATATTAGTTTTTACCACTAGCGTAGTGAATGGACTGGGGGCAGCGCTGCTTTCATCATCCAGGAAAATTGTGGTGAGTGATTTATATTTTTTTATATTTTTGTGTTGGATAGACAGGCTGGTTATTAAGTTTAACTAGTTATTCAAGTAGGTAAATTAATTTGCGTAAGAGAACTTTTTACTTATTTTTTTGCACGGCCCTGTGGTCACTGTGATGCACTATGTGATTTAAATATTGCTATTGTTCGATTAATATTTGTGAATATTATTTATTTCACTTGTCAATTAAATTTATTTAAACCGCCCTCAATTTTTTTTATTTTATTAAGTAATTTTCTCACTTGTTTCCACCGGTTACGCCCTCTCAAGTTTCTCGATTTTTTTGGGAGAACATTCATTGGCTACCCCCAAATCGAGTGGTGCCCAACGATTTGTCTTACTTAGTTTGAATTATCACCTAAAAAGAGTTTATTTTCTTTGCTTACCCATGCCCTAGCCTACCGACGCGTACAGTTGCCTCTTGTAACATGCAATCAGGATTTTTTTGTAAATTACTTAAATTTTAGAAGGAAAATCCGTTACAATATATATGTTTTGTGTTGTTCGATCTACAGGAAATAAAATAGTTTATTATATTTCATTTATGCATTTTACTTATGGGGAATTGAACATATGTATTGGTAAAATCTGGGTTCGTGATTTTCCTTTATGTTTAGCTACCTTGCCGCCCGTAACCACGTGGCGCCCTTTTTGTTAAATCTTTGATTTGAAAACCCCCCCTTCTTCACTGGGTTAGTTTGGCCGAGCGGTAAGTACACAGTAGCTAAAAAGTAGCGTCGCAACTAGCAATTTAATTTTAATAACTGAATATAATCACAGAGTATAGAGTAACCAGAGTATTCACGCTGGCTGTGCGGGGTCAGGGGGGGCGGCTCTGTCAGGTGGCTCACCTAGCAGGCCTGTGATTTAGACTAACTACTAGGTTTCCCCACTCTTCCCAATTCATTTGTATATCGAATCCGCAGAGGAATGTTTATATTTTTTCCTCTCTAACGGTACCGACGGAACGAAAAATGATGACACTCGGTTTGTTTATTTTATCAAAATAAACAAATCGAGCGTGAATTTACACCATTCAATTTTTAATTCCACATATAATATTGAAATCTAGATTTATTCTTATTTAATGCAATTTAAATTAAAATAAATACAGTTATATGATACAGGTAGGGATTGGAATACCGGCATACCGGTTAATCGCAAAAATTCCTCTTCAAAATGTACCGGTATTTTGGTAAATCATATCAACATTATGTACATTTATTTCACATCTTTAACTATACTTCTGACAAAAATAGTAGATCGATTGTGTGTTTTTGAACTTCATAATAAATCAGTGTTTGTATGCGTGGCGCACGAAGTAAAATTTCGAGTTTAGAAAAGCCTGAACTCGCTTCGCTCGTGCCGCCAAATCCAAATGTTCAGGGTTTTTTAAACTCGAAATTTTACTTCATGCTTAATCGGGGAGTGGAAAACACTCACACAAATCCATGTTTTATATTTATAGATTTTTTAAATAGGTTTTTCACTAATTCCCACGATTTCTTATTAATCTACTTCTTTTGAAATGTTGTAACAGGTTTCAAGTTTTTGCCAAGATTTTATAAATAAAATTTAATATTCAATATAATTTGTCAATCAACCGAACAAAATAAAGGCTAGTATTTTTTAATTTTACAATATGTCAGTGTCTTATACGCGTGGCGCATGAAGTAAAATTTCGAGTTTAGAAAAGCCCCGTGAAAATTTGTCTCGGGTCGCTAGCGCGACCCTCGACAAATTTTCTACGCGGGGCTTTTCTAAACTCGAAATTTTACTTCATGCTTAGCCTGGGATTGAAAACACTGGTTCGAATTTTAAATTAGACCCTTTTATAGAATCAACGAATGTCCGCAAATGTACAGAGTATACGAATATATAAGGATATGATATATAAAAAAAAGTAAATTATTATGTCATATATTAAAAATTTTTGTTTATTTTTGGGGTTAAAAACCTTACTTCTTTGGATGTAGATGGCAAATTCTCTTCCAATTTTCGGGTGTACATGTGAATGGGCTTTAACACTTCTAAATCGGAATCCGAATCACTTAATACTATGTC
Source organism: Philonthus cognatus (assembly GCA_932526585.2). Lineage (NCBI taxonomy): Eukaryota > Metazoa > Arthropoda > Insecta > Coleoptera > Staphylinidae > Philonthus > Philonthus cognatus. Next base: position 179,729,207 of record OW052241.1, read on the forward strand.
AAATGGTTTTGGAATTGCTGATTTTAACAGTCTATTTTGGTAATTTGTAAAATCACTTGCTCGAAAATGTTTACTACACAGGCGCTTTGAAGAAAGTTTCTTTTCGGACAAAATAAAGAGATCCATATTACCACAATTTTTTAACCAATGATCACATCTTTCGCTATTATTTACAGGAAATGTAAAGAAGTGTACTGTACATCCTCGGTTTTCCTCGCGCCACAATCACGATAGGCGCATTTTAAATAATTAGCCATATTTTTACAACTAAATATCACTAGAACTACAACTATTATGTAAAAACACTAAATGTTCACTATACTTAATTAAATTATAGTTTGTCCGTATAAAATTAGAAACCGTTAACGTGCACACTGGAGAGCGAAAAACATACTGATTATTTTTCTTAAAATTGTAATGTACCCTGTACATCATTATTATATTACATTTTATTATTAAATTATTTCTCATTATTATTATTATTATGTATATTTCGCACAGATAACATTAGGGCCAACAAATAGTCAGAAACCGATCAATAACAATTTGTTTATCAGTACTTTCACTAAAGATGTTATTTCAAATCATTATCTTAAGTAAATGTTTTCTACCGCGCTCATTAGACATTGCCCCTAACGTTATGCGCGTCCCTTTTGTTATAATCTCTTTCTTCCAGAGCTTGATTAGAATAAGTTGTTAGTCTTATTTCAGACATCGCGAAAAGCACTCTTACTCTTGTAATCCGTTTATACTAATGCTTTTATATTAATAAATCTGTTAAAGTCATAAACAGTATATTAATAACAATTAATATCCGCCTCCCGCTCAACCATTACACTGGCGCAGTCGGTAAACGTGAAATAAATAAGTGTAAAAAGTAATTAGCGGGTTTTTTCGCGAGTAAATAATACAAAATTGTGCATAAAATCCGAAGTACGTTCCTCAACACATAGAAGGACGCCAAAATCGTAGTGCCGTTCCCAAGCTACCATCTCAATAGCGTCCTACTCCTGTAACGATCATATCCACAGAGTGCCAGAAGGAAGCCATCCACGTCGTGAAGTTCCAAGCATTTAAACAACGAGCTACCAATCAAAACTGAGTCGTCGTACTCAGAAAAGCGCTAAGCAGATTACCCGAGAGGGTAACACAACAACCGTTTCCACAGCCCCACCAGGAAGTGCGCGTACCACCAGAAGACGAGTGATTAAATCGTGCGACGAAATGCTCATCGTAATTTTCTTCTCGATTCTAAGGTAGGAAAGAATACACTCATTTATTTTTTTGCAACCCACATTGACCTTTTATTTTTCAAAATTATTGAATTTTCAAAACTGAATTTAAATTGTTTCAAATCTTTTTAAATTATTTTTCATATTGCTATTTTTTTTTTTTACAAACAAAAAAGTTTACATAATGGAAACTTTAAATTTAGCATTTTTGACTCTGTCCGAAGCTAGATTCGATAACTCAAAAAAATCAAATTTAGAAGACTTTATTGGTCAGTGCAACAATGCTACGACATTGGTTACTGCTGAGCAACAGGCAACATTATTAATTTTCATTAAAAATAGAATCACTGGCGATGCAGGTGCTCTTGTTAGAGGTCGTGTTACTAATACTTGGAACGAACTTAAACAATTGCTTCGCGAGAATTTTTCAGTTAAAAAATCCTTCGATCATTTACAATCAGAACTTAGGTGCATCAAACAAGAAAGTAATGAGTCAGTAGTAATGTTCGGTAACAAAATCAAAAAGTTATATCAAGAATTAATTAATTCATTAGATCTTACATTAGATGATGCTGTTTTACAAGCACAAGCAGATTTGTTAAACAAACAATGCTTAAACGTTTTTATGGCCGGTCTAAATAGAGATTTATGCGTTATTTTGAAAGCGAGAAACTGTGATTCACTAGAAAAAGCTATAAATATTGCATCTTCAGAAGATTTTTCATCGCCTCAAAACAATTTTCAAATAAATTTAAATCAATGTCAAATATGTGGCAAAAATGATCATATTACAGCAAACTGCAGGTACAACTCGTTTCCCAAAAACAATGGAAATTCAACAATCACATGTAATTATTGTAAAAATGTTGGTCATTCTATAAACGAATGTCGCAAACGAATGTATAACAACTCACAAGGAAATTTTAGATCTCAGCAACAAAATACTAATTTACGATATTCACAAAATCTTAAACAGCCAAATTTTAATAACTCAACCCGAGAGCCACAAACCATACATTCTAATATTAACAAAAATAATTCAACACATAATTATCAACCGCGTAGTTTAGATATTTCACCTCGGCAACGTGATAATAATTTACATCAAAATCAATCATTTCCAAAAAATTCTAATAATAGATTCATAAATTCTGATTTAATTTCTTCTCAGCAGTTAAATTTAAACTCTTTGGAGTCCGAAGTTGCGGACGAACTTCGGACAGCATCTCAAGTTCCAGAACATCAATTTTTTCAATAGACATCGACGCAATTTCTTCCTATGTCAACATAATCTCACCTCAATTAAAATCCCAAGGTACATTTTTAATCGACACTGGCGCTGAAGTCTCTTTAATAAAATTAAACAGACTACAACCTCATGTGTATGTTTTTGACGATTTGAAAATTACCTTGCACGGCATCAATGCATTTAACAAACCGACTCACACCTTATGTTATTGCACCTTACATTTTGAATTTGATAACAATTATAAATTTGAGCATGTGTTTCACATAGTTCCTAGTTCTTTTCCGATCCCTCAAGATGGACTTATTGGGAATGATATTCTTAAAAAGTTTAATTCTATTATTGATTATAATAATGATACAATTAAATTTGGAAATGCTTTATTAAAATTACATACTATCAAGAAAGTTTTAAAGAAAAGTACACCCAATAACAGAACTAATCAAATCAATCAACAAATTCCTAATAAATCTATTGTTCCAAATTCCAAACCTAATCAAATACAATGTGAACCGAAAACATCTCCTAAAATTCCTCGTAATGTATTCAAAAATCCTAATCTTCAAAAAGATATAATCAATGCAATCAATGCAAATAAAACACCCTTGCCAAGTCCAACAAGTCCAACCCCATTAAACATCAAAGTAAATAAACTAAATTCTGATAAAATTTTTGTAAAAGCTAGAACAGAAAAAGTGATTAAGATTAAAATCGATAACCCAGAAATAATTGTGGGAATTGTAAATAAACAAGAAATATTTCCTAAAATTTACTTATGTAGTAGTATTGTCACCGTAGATAAATCAAATAATACAGCAATAACAACACTGCTAAATACTAGTGATAATGACTATGAATGCGATAATATTTCTGTTACATTAGAGCCATTAGAGTCAACAAAGAAACAATTATCTTTAAATAAAATAAATACAAGTGAATATTCGAACGATAGTAAAGACATTAAAAGTTATAATATTTATTTAAATATACTTAACAAATTAAAACCACAAACTGTTAATCACTCTTTACCTGTTTTCTCATTTTTAAATTCTTCTTTAAAACAAAGCAAAGTCACGTTTCATTTTATTCATGATCGCACCACAAAATCTGATGGCACACCTTTTGGTTATGCAGGTTTTGCAGGTGAAATAATGTCAGACTGTGGTTCATCATATTTTATAAGTCATAATTTGGAAGCAAAATTGCAGTGTAATTCCATTGACAATCGTCTTTTTACTATAACACAAGGGAAACATTTTGGGATTTGTATTAATTTAATCTGTAATCCAACAAATTGGGCACAAAAATTCACTAACTTCTTAGATATTTTTCCTAAACTGTATAACAAACCTCTGAACATTCGTACGATTCTATTAGGTACAGGTTTATTTAATATACCAATCAACGATATTGTAGATTTTCTATGTAATTTTTCTAATAATAACCCCTTCTATCCACATCACTATACGGTATATATTCCTGAGAAAGAAAAATTCCATTATGTTGCAAGTTATTCCGAAAATTTTATTCAACCTACTCTAAATTACACATTTAGCTCTAAATGCATTCAACATTCAAAACATTTTTCAACACAAAAAGTGCCAAGCGACGGTAACTGTCTTTTCCATTCAATTATTTACTTAACGGGTTTCTTTAAATCAGTAGAAAAGCTTAAAATATTTTTATTGAATTCAAAACATATTAAAAATTGTCTGTCACCAAAAGAAGCAGAATATATACTCAGAACTCCTAATGCTTTTGCAACAGACGACGTCATTAAAATTGCAGCATTAGAATTAAATATTTGCATATGTGTTCATACTCCTGAAAATCATAACTTTGTTTTTGGGAATCCGAATAACGAAATTATTCATATTTTTCATTCAAATAGCCACTTTGAGCCTTTAATTACAATTTCCGAATCTGGCAATAATCAAGATTTACAATCCAACCCATCCGAATTCGTAAATAATAATTCCAGTAGATTAAACATATTAAAAGAGAAGTTACAGACGAGTCATCTGAATTCAGAAGAATATAACTCATTAATTTCACTGTGTCTCGAGTTTAACCATATTTTTAATTTAGAAGGAGATATTTTATCCAGCACGGATTTAGTTTACCACGAAATTCACACCTCTACCGACATACCCATAAAATCAAAAACTTATAGGTTCCCCCAGTCTTTGCAAACCGAAGTAGAAAATCAAATTGACTCAATGCTAAACCAAAACATCATAAAACCTTCTTTCAGTCCCTGGAACTCACCTATCTGGATTGTTCCTAAAAAACCTGATTCCGAGGGAAACAAAAGTTGGCGGTTGGTCGTCGACTACAGAAAATTAAACAGCGTTACGGTAGGCGACGCTTATCCTTTACCTAACATAGAGGAAATTCTCGACCAACTCGGTCACTCCAAATACTTTTCTACTCTCGATTTAACATCCGGCTTTCATCAAATAAATATTCATCAGAAAGATATTCCTAAAACCGCATTTAGTGTACCTTCTGGGCACTATGAATTTTTACGTATGCCTTTCGAGCTAAAATCTGCCCCCGCAACCTTCCAACGCTTAATGAATTCTGCATTAGCGGGTCTACCCAACCATTTGCGCTGTCTGTGCTATCTCGATGATATTGTTATTTATTCCAACAACCTCGAAAATCACTTAGATAAATTACGAGCTGTTTTTACTCGTTTAGAGAAATTTAATTTAAAACTTAAGCCGGAGAAATGCCAATTCTTACGCCACGAAATAGTTTATTTAGGCCATCTTATTACTAAAAACGGTGTGCTCCCAAATCCTGATAAAGTATCATGTATAAAACTTTTTCCTCAGCCAAAAAATACTAAAAACATTAAGTCGTTTCTCGGTTTAGCAGGCTATTATAGACGTTTCATTCCAAATTTTAGTAACTTAATTTTTCCTTTAACAAAATTATTGAAAAAAGATGTTAAATTCAGGTGGACCAGTCTTGAACAGGATTGTTTTGAAAAACTAAAAACCCTATTATCAAGTGAACCAATTATACAATTTCCTGATTTTTCTCAAGAGTTTACTATAACTACTGACGCATCGAATTACGCAATCGGTGCCGTACTTTCGCAAGGCCCACCCTCACAAGATTTGCCAATCGCGTATTATAGTAGAACCATGAGCAGAGCAGAACAAAACTATGACGTTTCCTCTAAGGAATTGTTAGCTATTGTGTCTGCTGTCAAGCACTTTAGGCCCTATGTTTTTGGTCGACGATTCAAAATAGTTACGGATCACATCGCTTTAAAATACCTTGACAGTGTAAAGGACCAATCGTCCCGACTCTTGCGATGGCGTTTATGCCTATCAGAATACGATTACTACATTGAATACAAGCCGGGGAAATCTAATCACAATGCAGAAGTGTAATGGTTGAGCGGGAGGCGGATATTAATTGTTATTAATATACTGTTTATGACTTTAACAGATTTATTAATATAAAAGAATTAGTATAAACGGATTACAAGAGTAAGAGTGCTTTTCGCGATGTCTGAAATAAGACTAACAACTTATTCTAATCAAGCTCTGGAAGAAAGAGATTATAACAAAAGGGACGCGCATAACGTTAGGGGCAATGTCTAATGAGCGCGGTAGAAAACATTTACTTAAGATAATGATTTGAAATAACATCATTAGTGAAAGTACTGATAAACAAATTGTTATTGATCGGTTTCTGACTATTTGTTGGCCCTAATGTTATCTGTGCGAAATATACATAATAATAATAATAATGAGAAATAATATAATAATAAAATGTAATATAATAATGATGTACAGGGTACATTACAAAATATTTCTCACTGACGATTTCCTGTAAGTACTTTGAAGAGGGTAATTTTACAAATATTTTTCTATATATTTTTTACATCCTTAGTAATTGATTTCTAGGGCTTAAGGACAAAGATAAGAAGGGTACGAATTTGGACTGTTTTTTTAGATCATCTGTGGGGCGAGTGAACACTTGAAAACGAACACTTTAAACCAAATTATCAGTAGATTTATGGGTTTCCAAACAGTCGTATGATGCATTATTTTTACTAAAAAATGTAACTATATTAAATAAATCGATAAAAGTTGTGATAAAAATATAATTCATTGCTCTCTATAAAGAAAATACAGTATGTCCGTTTCAAGACGCATATATACTTACGATTGAAAAATAGTTTCAATATACAGGGTGTCCCGGTTAAGCAGTCCATGCATGTGTATCTTCTAAACGGCAAGAGATACAGATCTGTTAAATGGTAGAAAATATGCAAAACGATGAGTACCAACTATACCCGGTGTTAAATTAACAAAAAAGTTGAACCATCAGAGCACATTGCGAAAAAACTGATTTTTGCGATTTTTTTATTTTCCTTTATAACTTGGTTATTATTGATGACAGAACGATATAGAGCAAAAACCGCTGGAGATATCGAGATGAAACTTAAAACTTAAGCTTTTTGAAAGGAAAACCGGAATTGGTACTTTACTCTTAGCGTTTTTTTAGTTTTTTCCAGATATTTACAAAACTAAAAAATGTTTCAAATAAACATTGTATACAATAAAATATGAAGATATATTGTATATTCACTTTTTATCATAGCACTCTTAGTTTGGGAGTTATTTAAAAATAGTGTTTTTTTAGATAATTATTGTTGGTTATAACATCGATAGGCCATGAAGTGTCGTGGCGCAGGCGGTAACGCGCCGGACTCATAATCGAAAGGTCCCGGGTTGAAATGCAAGTACTATGATGGACACATCACCATTTTTTTTTTTATATGGGCGTCAAAGTTGGCCATTATATCATTTTGTAGACATTTCTTTTTTAATTTGATGTATCAAATGGTCGGTTTGTTTTCATTAATAGAAAAACTGGACAATATTTTCATAGTATTTGAAGTTGGCTATGAATATACCAAAATAAATGAAATAATAACAATAACAATACTAACATAAAGCGTTATTTGTTTTTGAAAAAATAAACATATCATATGATATACCAAATTAAAGAGAATTAAAAATCTATAAAATTAGCTCATGGCCAACTTTGACGCCCATATAAAAAAATGAAGTTAGTATGCATATATTGGAAAGTATTTGCTTTATGATAAATCTGACTACATATTATTAAAAAGCATAAAAAAGTGCCCTAATAATGTCAAAATATTATCCTTCTATCATCAATAATAAGTATGGTCTGAACTTTCAACTGTTTTGTTAATTATATAACGGATATAGCTAGTACTCGTCGTCCTGCATATTTTCTCCCCTTTAACCAAATCTCTATCTTTTACCATTTAGAAGATACCCATGCATGGGCTGCTTAATCGGGACACCCTGTATAGATTGTTTAACTTTTTTTTTAATTTAGTAAACCTTCATGGAATTCGTTTATATGTCAATTTTGAACTTGAAAATATTACAAAAAGCATTTCAGTGTTTGCCTCCCGGCAAATCCAAATTTTCACGCTTTTCTAAACTCGAAATTTTACTTCATGCTTAACCAGGTAGTGGAAAACACTTATTTATAGCCTCAAATTGAACTTTTATAAACAATAGAATGTCGGAAAATGTGCACTTAAATATTACATACTTACTTAATTTTAATATTTTTCATTACAAGAATATTTATATAGGAACAATAAATTGTAGGCGTTAATTCCAAAGACAATATATGTATTAAATAATCATAAATTTTATTTATTAAATTTGATTATACAATAAACAAAATATCCAAATTTTCAGGCATTTCTAAACTCGATTTTACTTCATGCGCCACGCGTATAAAACACTGATTTAATGAGATGTTTAAAAAACGTATTCTTTTTAATCACTCTTGTTCCCTCATGAACACCGATAATAATAAAATAAACCGTTCAAAATACACGTTTTTATTTTTCAAATATTATATTATAAGCTCCCCCAGTTACTCCCCCGTGGATCCATGCCTGATTGACATAATTAGTTCTCAGGTAATACCTCGACGGTGGCGGAGAACTTTGCTTAATCGCAGAGGAAACAATATTATTGTTTACTCTGTGGCTATATATTAGTGGAGATATAAAAGATCAAATTATCTATAAACTGAACGCATTAAAACAATAATGTTTTTATTTCACATCTGTCAGTCAGCAGTAAATTGGTGTATGGGTCTATTGAAATATGAGTATATTTATGTTTACATTAACATTCCAATGAACGAATCATCCTTTAACATATGTTTTTGTGCCTTAAATCGCAATCAAAAGTACAGGAAACTGTTTTGGTTGAAGGTTTTAATAGGTGGATGTTTTGATAATTGCCTCAGAGAAGGCTACACTATGCAAACTGTGGATTCCGAGTTACAGGCGTGATTACTCTGGTTATTCTTTCCTCTGTGATATAATTTAGATACATGACAAATAGAAATTATTCTTTCGTTTGAAACACTCGTGTTGAAAATACAGAACGTTCTGTCTTCTCAAGTCTTTTGAATGATATACACATACAGAGAGAGAGACACACACACACAAAAGCAGAAGTACAAATAAGTTCTATCCAAGATGCGAGCGTCTGCTGCAGGGTTCGGTTTTGGTTAGCTTTGAGGAGAGAGCGAGAGATGAAAGTATTCCACAGTCTGCCGTTCGTAACTTTGTCGCTAATTCGTGTCTCTCGGAAACTTGCCTCCTCCTGGAGTCTTTGTTGGAATACGAGCGAGGACACAAATGTGTGCATAAAACACACATGTGGAATAATTCACAGATATACATGTATAGTATGATATATGAGATTGCTCTGTGTTTGAAATGTTAAAGTAAGATGAATTATTTAAGAAATCAATCAAATTAGAATAATGGAACATTTGCATACTGATGAATATTTAGAATTTCGTCTTAGATATTGTTAAATATTTGTTTTAAAGCTATTTGAATTTTTTTGTGTTCCTTCCTAGTTGTTAAAAGATTTTAACCTTTCGGTTATTTCTAGTTTTTCTTCTGGCTGAGCTTCAAAGGTGTGAAGCCAGTTGTACCTTCTTGCGAGTATGTTTTCGCATATCCCTGCTGCAAAATTTAACGTCGAGGTTCTTTCCATAATCTCCACCTCGAGAGCGGATATCTTCTGGGTTTATGGTAGTTTTGCTAAGTGTCATCGGATCTTCCGAAGATATATTAAAGTTGACACCACACAACGAACTGCATGATGATATGATGATGGTGTGGTGATGGTATACGATTCGTTATGAACTACCATTTGAATTTATTGATTTTGTGTGTTAATTTTTAATTACCAAGTCCACGTCGGACGGTAACAAAAATGAATTCATTCTTGTTACCGTCCGCCACGTCAATCGCTGGTGACATAACATCGATTTCCGGCATATTAGCTCTAGAAAGAGCTCAAAGTGGTGGTGAGAGGAATCCCAGTAGCATACGAACTCGACGAAATCACGGAGGAACTAGCAGAGCAGGGAATACTAGTAAACTCAGCTAGCAGACTAAGAAACGGAACGAGAGTATAGCCGCTTATACTCTTGAACCTCCCGAAAACCGAAAACGCTAAGAAAATCTTCACCGTTATGAGCATTCTCCAACATAAAATCACAATTGAACCAAAAAGGCGTTCAACAACAAGCCAACAGTGTTACAAATCCCAGAAATTCGGCCACGTGCAGTTCCGCTGCACAGCCGAATTCAAGTGCACTTTGTGTGCCGAAAACCACGAGACGTACAACTGCCCGCAGAAAACAACACAAACGAGAAAATGCGCAAACTGCGCGGGAGATCACCCGGCATATTCCGCAAAATGCACCAAACACCCGATAAACATCAAACGAGCAAAAGAAGAGGAGAGCAGGAGAAAACACGAAAACAGCCGCTTACAAGAAGGAGTTACTTTCGCCGCAAGGACAAAGAACCCAATAGCTACAGACCCCAGGAGATGTTCACCCAAATGATGGCAGAAAAAGCCCTTCACAATGTATAATACAATAAAATTGGAAGAAGGATTCAGAGGATTGAAAGACTGAATAATAACCCTGTACAAGAAATTGTCGAAATCGGCGAGAGTTTAAGCCAACCGGCTTAAACTAAAAACTCCCAACGAGGAAAATGACCCCAATCTGCAGACCCCAACCCCTGCAGATCCTACCATAAGCTCACTAAACATAGCGGAAGCTGAAAGTTTATTATAAAAGGAAGAATAAAAAAAAAATTTGCTCTGTAGTGGTTCACAGCGGATCGTTATCTGTTGTATGGTGTCGACTTTGATCTTCCTTTGGAAGCTCCGATGGCACTCCAAAAGCCACCGAAAACCCAAAAGAGGTGGAGCTTCTGCAAAGGACCTCGATTTTGAATTTAGCGGCAGGGATATGTAAAGCATACTTCCAAAAACCCTCGAGGTGGAGGTTCTGGTAAGGACCTCGATTTTGAATTTTGCGGCAGGGATATGTAAAGCATACTCCCGAGCAGAACAGATCAGCTTGACTAAACATTGTCATATATGAAGTAAAATCTAGTTTATCATTAATAGGGTCTATTTAGACTTAAATACCTATTGAAAAGTCCATTAATTTAGCCAACAATAGATGGTCATGTACTTGTTCCTGAATACATAGATTTAAATACCTGCCGAAAAGCAATTTTTTTTTTTATTCATAAACATTTATTTTCCCAATAACTTATACAATTATATAACAGAGTATGGTAATTAAAATAAAATAAACGCTTATTCCAAAGTATTATAATTTAGTAGTTTCCTTGTCTCGAAGCTAATAGCTTGTAGAGACGGAGGAGACTTCATTATTATTTTTCTTATTAACTAGTAAATAAGATAACATATAAAAATCCAAGAAAAGAAAAAATAAAAAAGAAATAAGAAGAAAAATTAAAAATGAAAAAACAAACAAAATTATTTTGCTAACACAGCAATACAGGGCTTTCATTAATTCCCGAACCCCACGTGACTAAATTTAAAATTGCCGCGTAAATTATTGTATTTGTACGTTGGAGGCTTTGAAAAAAGTAACCAAACGTTACTAAAGTCAAATTTGACATAAACGTTTATGCGCGGTGCATCGTTAAACCAACCTTTGAGATCTTACAAGATTCGCCCGGAATTTTCAGGTAACCAAAAATTGTTTAATTATTCTCAAACATTGAGTTTTATTTCTATTTATTTTGCAGAGTCAATTTGCTAGGATAAGCAAATACTGCGAAAATGGTATTTACAACGGAGCAAGACGCGTTTATTTTGATGGCACATTTTCGTAGTGCTTCACGTAATATTGACGGCAACTGGAGTTATTCTCTGCAGTCTTGCATTGAGCAGTTTCATGAAGAATTTCCAGATGCGGTAATTGCGTATGATACTTTTAAACATCATGAGCAAGTTCTTATTAAAAGATATGATGACAAACATTGCATTTGCAAAGGAAAATCCACTGGTAGACCGACAGTCTTAACTAATGATGTTGTCGAAGATATTCGAGTGAGGATGGAACGAAGTCCTAAGAAATCCGTACCGAAATTGGCAGCCCAATCAGGTAAAACAAATCCTATTGTTTGGGGTTTTTATATTTAAAAATTCCAGTATAAATTAACCGTGAATTAATAATGTGCTTCTTTATAGGACTCTCTGTTGGAACCTGCCATAAAGCACTCACAAAATCACTAAATATGCATCCTTACAAAGTCTCAGTAGTGCATCAATTACATCCACCAGACTTTATTCAGCGAGTACGATACTGCCAGTGGTTTAATGAACAGTTAAATAATGATGACGTACTTGATCTTACGTTTTTTTTCTGATGAAGCGTGGATACATTTATCTGGGTACGTGAACAGCCAAAATTACAGGACATGGGCGACAGAAAATCCCCATGTATTGGAGGAAACACCTCTGCATCCCCAAAAGCTAGGAATTTGGATAGCTATGTCTAGGAGAAGGATAATTGGCCCAATATTTTTTAGAGAAACTATCACTGCTGAACGGTATCGGTTAATTTTAGAAGAAGCTATTGGACAAATGCACGACGATGAGCTTCGATTGGGCTATTTTCAGCAAGATGGAGCCACAGCACATACTGCAAATGCAACCATTCGGTATTTAGCTGAATTTTATGAAAACAGAATAATTAGTAGAGGTGTGTGGCCTCCTCGCAATCCAGACTTGACACCTTTAGATTATTATCTATTTGGTCGAATAAAAAGTAATATCTTCAAAAATAGGATCCATACTCTCGAAAATTTAGAAGTAGCAATTATGCAAGAGGTACAAAATATCACCGAAAATGAACTCCATCATGTGTTTGATAATATGCGGCGTAGGATAAATTTATGTGTAAGAGAAGAAGGAGGACATATAGAACACTTATTATATATTTTTTTTAAATTTTAAGCTATTAATTTTTTTAGTTATTAGGTTTAATATTTGTTGTTTCTTTATTTGTTGTTAACTTTGTATGTTCTGTTCGTGTTTAAGAAAAAAAATTAATAAAAATTAGTTACATTTTTGAAGATGAGCCTATTTTTTAATCATTTTAAATATAATATTTTCAGTCGTCATAAAAATACGCCGGCGAATAAATATTTTTAAATCTAGGGAATTTTTGTGTGAGCCATACCACCTTGTACATTTGGTTGCCTATTATTTTTGGTCACGTGGGGTTCGGGAATTAATGAAAGCCCGGTATAATAATAATAATATTAACCTAACTATTACGCTTCCCTTCCCAAAATTTTTAAGGCAACATCGGGATCAACATCTTTCAATAGTCTCTTCAACTTGCATTTAAATTCGTTGTAGTTATGAATGTTTTTGATATTCAATTCTTTTGTTAAGTAATTATAGACTTTGGCAGTGTAATATAATATGTCTGATCTTCCTATCGTCTTTTTAATTTTTTTATTATATGCAAAGTTATTTTCTGCAATTCTGGTCTGGTAGTTATGTGTATGCATGTATAATATTGATGGGTTAGTTTTGTTTTTAAATATGTATTTTGCAATCGCAGTGATATATAGTGTATTTAGGTCCGGAACACCAGAATCCTCAAACACTTAGCACTTGGGTACCTGTATGGCTTTTTTAGCATAATTTTTAATATCAATTTTTGCGCTATTTCAACTTGGTCTCGATGTGTTTTTAAGCAGCCTCCCCATACTGATATGCTGTAGGTGATAGTAGATTGCACAAACCCATAGTATACCATCTTTAGTGTGTCCCCTCTAGTCACGTTTTTTATTGTATTAAATAAGTAAACGAAGCTTCTTATTTTTTTAGTGACATGTGCCGTTTGGGAATCCCATCTTAAGTGTTGGTCAATTCGTATCCCCAGATAATCAATTGTTTGTACTCTGTTAATTCGTGAGCAATTACAGTTTTTTTCACACTGCGGTTTATGAATTATGATTTCGTTAAAACTAGGTAATGTATTCTTGTATGAGGTGAAGGAGATGCATTTGGTTTTTTCTAAATTTAAGCTAAGTAAATTGTGATCATAGACTTTTTTTAATTTGTTTATGGTTTCCGTTGCCTTATTCCAAGTGCTCGCTACTACATGGATCATTGTGTCGTCTGCGTAGGATGTTATATGTATATTTTCCTTATCGTCACTTTTTATTAAGTCGTTGGTATATATAATAAAAAGGGGGGGACCCAGCACACTGCCTTGTGGGACACCCATACTTACTTCCTTGGCTTCGCTGATAATATTATTGAATTTGACATATTGCATTCTCTTATGCAGATATGACTTGATTAGTTCCAGTGGCTTTCCACGTATCCCATATAGCTCGTATAGTAATGTCGTGAGACAGGGTATCGAACGCCTTCGACAAGTCTAGTGCTATGGCCATAGATGGTTTTCCTTTATCCATTGCGTCATATACTGTGGTTATAAAGTGAACCAAGGCATCCTCCGTACCGCATCCTTCACGGAACCCGAACTGATTTGAAGCGAGTATGTTGCATTTTTTTAAGAAAGCACTTAATTGTTTTTTTAACAGTTTTTCATATATCTTTGATATACACGGCGTAATAGCAATTGGTCTGTAGTGTTTTGCAAGTTCTTTACTACCGTTCTTGTGAACTGGAGTTATAACTGCGTGTTTTAACGATTTTGGGTATACGCTAAGTTCGATACATCTATTTAGTAGTGAGGATAATGGGTTTGCTATTTCATTGGCAATGTGTTTGAGTAATTCACCATTTATGTCATCTAGGCCGGTGCTCTTACTATTTTTCATAGATTTGATTGTATCAATTATGTCAGTTTCTAAAACTGGATTTAAAAACAATGATTGTGCATTTTTTGTAATATTGTGTTTGTAATCCTTCCCATTTGTAATAATTTTTTGTGCCATAGTTTTACCAATATTTGCAAAATAGTCATTAAATTCATTTGCCATTTCCAAGGAATCATGTATTTCTTCGTTTTGTTCGTTTTTTAGATGTTTTGGTGTAGTTTTTGGTACATCTAGGTTTGCGGAGTGTTTGATGAGCTTCCATAATTCTCTATTGGTATTACATTCATTTATTTTGTTTTGGTAATATACGTTTTTTGCTTCGCGTATAGCGCTAGTTACAACATTTCTTGTAGTTTTATAACCAGAATATAGTTCTGGATCATGATCATTTTTTAGATACATTTTGTGTAATTGGTCTCTTTGTTTAATCATTTCAATTATTTTGTTTGTAATCCAAGGTGTTCGGTGCTTTACTTTTTTAATAGTTTTAATGTATGATACTTTTGTAAGGTTTGCCTTTAATATACTTATTATTCTATCATACGCTTCATCTATACATAACGTTTCTATGAAATCCCGGTTTTCTTTTAATAAATTGTCTTTTAATTTTTAATAATCTATTATTTTTATCTCGAATATGTTATTTTCCTTAAGTTTTAACTTGTTGTTTTGATTGTCCATATTAATGGTTAATGTAATTGGGTAATGGTCTGTAATTTTACTTTGTAATATTAGAGGGAGAGCTTCATCATTATTTATGTTCGTTTTTATATAAAAGTGATCTATGCAAGATTTTGTGGTGTTGACAATCCGAGTACATTTTGTTATGCAAGGTTGTAGATTGAATTCGCATAGTGTATTTTTATATTCATTTACCAATTTATCTTTTTGGTCTTCTGTGTTTATATTGGTATCTCCTGCAAAAATTTCAAATTTGGTGTTCACATATTGTCTTAGGTAAATTTGTAAGGAGTTTATAAAATCTTGAGTTGTATATGTATGGGGTCTATAAACGGATGTAATAGCAATATTTTTATCTGCTAGTGTTAAATGCATTCTCATAAACTTAAAACCATGTATTTCAATAATATCAGTAGAGTGAGTAATATTAGATTTGATGTAAACTATTACACCATCGTTTTGGTTTAAGACACTTTCGTTGTGGTACAATGTGTTATCATCAATGTTAAAATACTAGAGTCACGGAATGTCCATGTTTCCGTTAGAATAATTACGTCGAATTTAATATTTATTAAATGCAAGTAGATTAGGAGTTCATGAAAGTTTTTAGATATACTTCTAATATTCGTTTGAAAAATGTTAAGACTGCTGAAGGATTGTGAAAATGTATTTATATTTATTTGACATTCATCTAAAGTGTATACGTACTTATCTATTATTTTAGGAAGTTCTGCGTCATCAAATATCATATATCAAATAATTTGCCTGAGGGTTTGCGTTATGAGCACTAGATGGCGTAATCAATGCTTATGGTTACACATTGCCTTAAAAAGATGTCGGACGGTAACAAAAATGAATTCATTCTTGTTACCGTCCGCCGCGTGAATCGCAGTTGACATAAAATCGATTTCCGGCACATTCGCTCTGTAATGGTTTACAACGGATCGTCATTCTTTGTGTGGTGTCGACTTTAATCTTCCTTTGGAAAGTCCGATAGCACTCCAAAAGCCACCAAAAACCCAGAATATATTCGTACTCGAGATGGAGGTTCTGGAAAGGATCTCGATTTTTATTTTTGCGGTAAGGATGTGTAAAGCATACTCCCGAGCAGAACATCTTTGACCATTGTATAACGGTCTATGAAATTTTTACAAAACACGACGATCTAAACGCCGCACAGTGGGAGGAATCGGGATTATAGCTGGACAAAACCCCCAGAAAAAAGTTAACAATAAACGTTGGAAAGTATTTATATGATAGCGTCAGTACGTTAATACAGAGTCATAAAATATTATTGATCGTATTTGATGTTTAGAGTATAGAAATAATGGTGTGTACGAAGGTCCTTTGCGAATGATCCTGCATCATCATATGACGTATTCTTCATATCCAAACAGTTACAGGCATCATACTTATCACGATGTTTCATGTTTTGTATGGCATTGAAGTTATATGTTTATGTAAACTAATATTTTATATGAGAAACATGGTTTCATTTGTTTTAAACCTTAGAACTTTTTTTACCGACTTTTACCGATGTGATCGGACATTCTCGAGATGCCTTGATATATATAATTGCGGATGAAAAAGAAATTACTTGCGACTTTTTGCGACTTTGGTTTATATCGTATTTTTTTCTACATTCCATGCATGTAATACGGGAAAGTATTGTTTTCATGATTTATTTCAAACTCGAAATTTCGACGGATATATACGTTTTATGGTCTCCTGAGACAATTCCGACCATTTTTGAAATGTGTCTTTGTGTGTGTGTGTATGTGTGTGTGTGTGTGAGAGCGCGTGTGTGCGGGTGTGTGTGTGTGTGTGCGCGTGTGTGAGCGTGTGTGTATGTGTGTGTGTGTGTGTGTGTCCGTGGGCGTTATATCTCAAAAACCGCTACAGCTTTTAGACTGAAACTTTAAACTTAAGGTTTAATTCTTAGCCAAAAGAGGTCTGCCTAAAAAAACAATTAAGGATTTGCCAGAAGCTGTACTTCAACTCTTGACGTTAAAACGGATGAATCCGAAATTTTTGTAGAATGAACAATTATATAATGCTGTAAATAAAATATAATGCTTCCAAAACTGTTAAATAATTTTCTTTTCCTACAAACTGCTGCTTGTCAATAATCTTATTGTTTAGTTATTTCTTTTTTTTCATAATTAATTGACAAATGTATTACAATCTGATAAATTATATTTCATTATATTGTTATAATAAATACAACAAAATAATGTTCTCATAAAATACCTCGATATAATAATGTTTACGAAAAATATGACATTTTCTAGTATATAATTGTTTTATTCTGTCCGCTATTTTGAATTGCCCATTATTTGCTTAATATTAGTAATTTTTAACATGATACAAGTAAATAGGTCCACTTTCGCCCATCGTACTAAAGGCTATGAGTTTTGTCCAGCTACAATCCCGATTCCGCCCACTGTGCGCCGTCTGTTACCCATTTTTTTTTTAATAGTTCTCGATTTTTTAATTTCTAAAAATGAAAATATCACTCTTTCTAATTTCCTCTTAATTATCAATTTTTCAATTTCCTGATTTCTAAAAATGAGAATGAAAATGTTGATAATATCAATCTGCCTAATTTCCTAATTTAGTGATTTCTAAAAATAAGAATATCGCTCTTTCTAATTTCCTTTTTATTCTCAATTTTTTAATTTCTTAATTTCTAAAAATGAGAGTATCACTCTTTCTAATTTCCTCTTAATTCGCAATTTTGTAATTTCTTAATATCTCTAAAAATGAGAATATTACTCTTTCTAATTTCCTCTTAATTATCAATTTTTCAATTTCCTGATTTCTAAAAATCAGAATGAGAATGTTGATAATATCAATCTGCCTAATTTCCTCTTAATTCTCAATTTTTCAATTTCTTAATTTCTAAAAATGAGAATATCACTCTTTCTAATTTCCTCTGAATTATCAATTTTTCAATTTCCTGATTTCTAAAAGTAAGAATATCGCTCATTCTAATTTCCTTTTTATTCTCAATTTTTCAATTTCTTAATTTCTAAAACTGAGAGTATCACTCTTACTAATTTCCTCTTAATTCGCAATTTTGTAATTTCTTAATCTCTAAAAATGAGATTACTCTTTCTAATTTTCTCTTAATAATCAATTTTTCAATTTCTTAATTTCTAAAAATGAGAATATCACTTTTTTTATTAGATTTTAGAAAACGTTTTTAATAATTTGTTCTAATTTTTCATTTTGAGGTTTTCACTTCTGTTTCTTCAAGTTCATTATATCTAGATCGAATTAAAATTTAAGATCGTCTTATAGTTAACTATAACTAACTATTACTTTTAGGCAGACGATAATTGCGTCCAACTGTAACTAACCATTATTTCCAGACCGCGATTCTGGATGAATTGCGGAAACGTTTGGAGAAAGCCCTTAGGGAAATCCGGGGATGGGAAATGGAGAAACCACGACCATTTCGAAAATTTCCCCTAGGTTAACCAAAGCAACAAACAACAAACTTGCCCAAACTTGAGAATGCGCTAAATCTAAATTTATATGTGACGTAAATACGTCTAATTATTAACAAATTAAACTTACGTGAATTAGAAATATCGACAGCTAAAGCGTATTTATTGCTCTAAGAACCTTGGAGCAATAGATGGCGTTAGCTGTCTACATTTCTAAGTTTGTGCAAATATCGATAGCTAAAGTGTATTTATTGCTCTAAGAGCCTTGGAGCAAAAGATGGCATTAGCTGTCTACATTTCTAAGTTTGTGCTTTACAGTATACTTGAAATCCATATGTTATAATTTTCTGTACACTTAAATAGTTTATGAGTTATTCCTCTTTTTTGTAAATCGGGGCGCTCCGAATAAATGATGATTATACATGACCGACAAAAATCTGACAAGACGTTGTAATGTACCAATGTATCGTATGTTCAATAAAAAAGTGCCATGAATTAATCTTTTTCAAAATTTAAGTTGGTTGCGTCCCTTAGAAATTAACATATAAAACGTCAGACACAATAATTATAATGTATAATTTCAGAGTTGCCAACCTACAATATTTTCCACAGCACTCTAGGTTTTTTTTATTGAACATACGATATTATGTTAATGTCTTTATTATTGTATTGTTATTTTTTCAATGTTCTGTCTTATTGTATATTTTCGATTATCTTATGTATCTGTTATATTCGTATCTCTTCATTTATGTATATTGTGTTTATGTTTATTTTATAATTACGAGCGAACGCAGATAATACTGGGAACAGAAAACATTTAATTCCTCTTTATTTTATTTATTTCATTTATTTACGGAATCTCCTTTTACATACATTTATAATATTAGTATATTTATGTATACAGAGTGGATTACAGATAAATAACAATTGTATTAGACATGTTCATGTTACTCTTCCTTTACGCGAGTTAAAATGATAATAATAAAAAATACTAAAGAGTGAATACATTATTTAGAGATAAAATCAACAAATCGGTACAGACAAATACATAAACAACTAATAAATTGTACAAATAACATATTGAAATTAATATCAGTAATTGATGAGCAAAATATCACAGTAAAGACTAGATTGTATAATATAATATCGAATTAAAATTATATGAGTTCACAAACTAAGTAATTGAAATTAAGATAAAACATTATTAACAATAGCGGATAAATTGATTCGTTTCAAATTAGCCTTAAATGTTGAAATTGAAGAATGATGTAATAAAAAATGATTGTTATTGTTTAATTCATTACAGTAACTCATCATTCTGCATATTGGATTAAATTTTGCGTAATTAACTGCATGATAGCGCAAATAAAATAAAGATTTCTATTGGGACCTCTAGCAGGCACATAAAAGTCTAATTGTTCTAATAAGCTTTGGCAGTCTATCTCGCCGTGTATAAGCTTAAATAGAAAACACAAATCATTTATTATTCTTCTATTTTCCAACGAGCTGAGACACAACATATTATGCATAGTACTATTGCTGAATTGGTATCTAGTGTTGCCTAGCCTACCAGAAACTAAGCGCAAAAAGCGACTCTGTACTTTCTCCAGCTCTGCTGAAAGTACCCTCGTATGAGGAGACCAAACGACAGATGCGTATTCCAAGTGAGGTCTGACCAAGGAAGTATATAATTTAAGTAAAACGGAAACATCAAAATCTTTCGAAAAGCGTCCAATAAAACCAAGGACTCCCAGTGCTTTGTTAGATATGCGTTTAATATGATGGCTAAAGTTTAAATTATAATTAAATATGACACCCAGGTCCTTGATATTATCAACGCAAAGCAATGCATGATTACATATCGCATAATTAAATTCCATTCTGTTACGGCGATAAAATAAAATTGAGTTGCATTTTTGTAAGTTAAAACATAATTTGTTAGTTTCACACCACGTGGACAAACTATTCAGATCCAACTGTAATTTATGTTGGTCATCCAGGCATTTAATAGATTTAAACAATTTCAAGTCATCGGCAAATAGAAGATAATTACTATATTTAATATACTGGCCAATATCATTAATAAATAGTACAAATAATACTGGTCCGCAATGGGAGCCCTGTGGGACCCCAGAAGTAACACTAATTTCTGTAGATATTGTATTACCTATCTTGACTATCTGTTTTCTATCTGTTAAGTAACTTATTAACCATTTAAAAATAGTGCCCCCAAAACCGAGAGACGCTAATTTATGTAACAAAATTCGATGATTAACACGGTCGAAAGCCTTAGAGAAGTCCGTATAAATAGCATCAACTTGACAGCCCTTCTCTAAAGCGTTCGACAGGTATGTATGGTAGAAAGTAAGATTTGATATAGTTGATCTATTCTTCATAAAACCGTGCTGTTGATCAACTTTTATATTTTTACAGTTCCACACTATTTGTTGAGAAATTAACAAATCTAATATTTTTGGTATTGTGGATTGCAAGGCTACTCCTCGATAATTTTCAATATTCTCTTTTCTGCCACTTTTAAAAATTGGTGTCAAGTAGCTACTTTTCCAACTTTGAGGGATAATACTGGAAGATAAAGGTAGATTAAACAAATCAAGAACTGGTTTAGCTAGAGTATATTTACACTTTTCCAGAAAATAGGCTGGAATCCCATCAGGGCCTGCGGTGCATGATTTATCCAGATTAGACAATGAGTTAAAGGCGTCAGTAAGAGTAACATTTACATTGCAAAAATTTATTATTGGCTGATTTTTAAAATTAGGTATCACAAACTGATCATCAATTGTATACGCCGCTGAAAAATATTCGGCAAATAATTGTACTGAATCATTAATTGAGTTTGCAAATTTATCTCGTAAATATAAGTTTTTCGGAAGACTAGATGAGTTACGGCACTGATTTACGTGTTTCCAAAAAGACTTAGGATTAATGTTTATATTTGCTTCTGTTTTAGCAATATAGGATGTGTACAGTTTATTGTTAAGTCTCTTGCACTTTGACCGTAATTCATTAAAATATACGTAATCAGTTTGAAGACCAGAACTTTTAAAAACAGCATGAGCTTTCTTTTTTTGTTTAGTTAGTTTAATTAAGTTAGTGTTAAACCAAATTGGAAAAGTTGAAACTTTTATTAATATTAAGGGTACAATGGCGGCCGACGAAATGTGAACGGTATTTTGTTGTTATAGAGAAATTGTCTAATTTTGTACAGATTTATCAGAACTCTTAACAGCGGCGTAGCTTAGGTTTTAAAGGACTATTATTCAATTGCTAATTACAATGCTAAACATATTTATTCTTAATACAAGTAGAAATTATGAAATTAATATTTTGTAGGTCCACCATTTGCTGTGATAACTTTTGCCAAACGTGTACTCATGGATGAAACTAGATTCCTCATATTGTAGTTGTCAGCCAAATCCTCCCATGCATTTTCAACAATTTCGTGAAGTTCATCTGCATTCATAGGTCTAAAATCTCTTGAGTAAATCTTTTTTTGTAGGTATCCCCAAACATTCTCAATTGGATTGAGATCAGGGCTCTTCGCAGGCCAAGGCAATACTTGGATGCGGTGGTCATTTAGCCACTGAGTCACAATTCTTGCTGTATGGATAGGACTATTGTCCTGTTGAAATATAAAATTTTCCGGAAATGTTTGTGTTACTGAAGGCAACATTATATATATATATATATATAATCATTTAAAATCCCTTTTACCCTTTAGGGTGTCGAGATTGTGTGTGTTTATATTCTTGTGTAATTTTCTGTCCATTCTTTTCACTTCTTTCTGTCATTTTGTCATTTGCGTTGCTCCCTTCTTCTGGTGTTGATGTCTGTTTTTGGTTGATGTGCTGTTCATTTCAGTTGTCAGGGTTTGTCCTTTCATGTGTTGTCCTTATAAATTCCTTCCATTGTTGTCTGTCCTTAGCTGTTCGTTTTGCCTCTTGAATTGTTTTACCTCTTCTTTTTATTTCTTTTGTCACTATGTTATCCCAGTTTTCTGGTGGTCTTCCTCTTCCTCTTTTGACTTGGATTCTGGATTCCCATACTTTTCGTACTGGTCTGTTTTCGTCCATTCTTTGCAGATGTCCCCACCAGGCCAACTGTTTTTCTTCCACATGTTCTGTTATGGTGTTTGTGTTTAGTTCTTTCCTAACTGCGAAGGCAACATTACATATTCTAAAATATCCCTGTATTTAATAGCATTTAAATGGCCATCTATTTTCCAAATTATTCCGGGTCCGTTTACACTGACCCAAGCCCAAAAATTAACAGAAAAACGACCACTATTTGTTATTGGACGGGTGAATCCTTCTTCATACCTTTGGTTTATTGGTCTATAAACTCGTAGGCTCCCATTACTACATGATTGAAATACTTTTTCGTCAGAAAAGACGACCGAGTTCCAAAAATCATCCCTACGATACACAAATTCGTTGGCAAACTCCAATCTTCGTTGTTTATTGTTTTCTGAAAGAAGAACTTTCTTGGCTGCTTGATAATTTTGTAGACCTGCAGCTTTAATACGTCTCCGAGCAGTTCTAGTAGACCCCGCAAAACCCGTTACTTCTCGAGCATCTAAGGCACTATCAAATGGATTTTCTCTGAGATGATTCACCAATGCAACATCCTGTTCTTCATTACATACCCTTCCTATTCCAATTCGGGGTGGCCTTCTTAAATCTTGCCTTATTTCAAATCGCCTTTTCAAATTATGTATGCAGGTTTTGCTTACACTCAAATCAGCAGCCACTCGGCTAAGAGACCAGTTTTCTTCTAGTTTAGCTATTGCCCTGCTCTTCTCGTCTAAAGATAGATGTCTAGGCATATTTTTGGATGACTTTTATAAATCTGTCAATCAAATGTTTGTTTTCGCACAAACGCGACGCTCCTGATTAAAAGTCATATTCACATAGCTAATAAACATCGTTCACATTTCGTCGGCCGCCATTGTACATACCTTTCAAATGCACTATATACAATGTTATTGAAATTATCAGTACCAATATTAATATCATTAGTGTTCAAAGCATGAACCCAATCGATAGAAGAAAAATAATTATTTAAAGCAAAATAATCTGCACGTTTAAAATCGTGAATCCGAATTTCTGGCATAATAATATATTCAAACTTTTGATTATTTACTTCTAAAATATACGGATAATGGTGTACATCAGAACGGCATAATTGATCAATAGCCTTTGCAATTTCTATATCTTCACCAATGTTTGAAAAAAGTTAATCCAAATAATTGCCTCTTTTATTAGGAATTCTATTAATTTGAGTTATATGGTGGTAATTTAACACATTAGATAAAACATAAGGTTGATGTGAAGTATTTTCATTGGCTAAAGTTTTGTTCGATTTAATGCTCCAAACCGCGTTAGGCAAATTATAATCTCAACAAAATAGAAACTTACAGTCATTGAACTTACTACAAATACCATCTATAGATGTTGCATGATCCTCATAATACGATAGGCTTGCTCCTGGCGGAATATATGTAGAACCAATTATAATGTTTTTAGCTATATTAACAAATAAGTGTTCTACTACTTCAGATGCAACCAAACGCTCGCTAGATATATTACGCCGCACCGCAATGAGTACACCACCACCCCTAGACTTAGCACTGTTTGTCGGAGATCTATCTAATCTATGTATTACATACGATTTAAGTTCAAGTTCTGAATCGTGAAAGGATTCGTCTAACCAAGTTTCAACTAAGACAATTACATCATAAAGTAAACAGTTACAATTTAAAATAAAATCACGAAGTTTCGATCTTAATCCACCGACGTTTTGGAAATAAATTTTTAGTTTTTTGATTTTGTTTGAATAGAAGTTATTTTTGGGTTTCCATTAAAAAACTTTATAGTGATGTTTGATTCACCCCTTTCTTTGCGCTGTTGTAATTCTTCACGCAGTTTCCTTAAATGTTCGCGCTGCATAACTGTTAATCATTAGCGAACTTAAATTAGCATTAGTGATATTATTATTTGAATTAACTGAATTGTTCGATTCAAGAATCTGTATGCGGTCCTTTAGTGAAGCAATTTCACTCTGCAGTTTTTGGATTGTATTCCTCAGCTCGTTTTTAAATAATGTGGGTAATTCCTCCTTTAGCACCTCTCGAATAATGGACGTCACTGGGTTTCGATTCATTCCATTAGACTGAGCGATAGAGACGCGCGCAGCTGCATTGCCGACTTCGGCAGACGGCGCAGAGCATACTGTGCATGTCCATCGATCTCCATCAGGTCTTTTTGCCTCCGATATAAAATACGCGATATCATCTAATGTCAATTCATTAAGGGGATTATAGCAGTGTAACACGCCGACCGTGTTGGAAAGACCCACATAGTTTAGAGTAGCTCATCCGATGCCAAATTTACAGCACAAGTGGGGCGAATACAGTCAGAGAGAAAAGCGGCAGTTCGCTGTGCATTTGTGCATTGCTCCTTGGCATGAACGGATGGGGTCTCGCGTCGCGTGGAATAGACGAAAAAAAAAGCGTATAAAAAAGACGGATTGAATGAAAGTGTCGATTCGTATTATTTAAACACGCTGATAATATATATATACAAGCTATGTATTGTTTTCAATTCGTTAGAAAGCGTTATCGGATCCTGTGTTATTTTTCGGTATTTACAAAACTGATGATTCTTATTCTTGTCATTATAACACATTATTTTTACTTTTAAGACTCCAGTTTCGACAGCCGAACAAACTATGTGTTTTATTTTATTAAATTATAGATTATTTCTTAAAAATATAATAATAAAATAATTCATGTTCATAAGCTCATTGTGAATATTTATATGCCGCACATATATGAAAAAAAAACATAGGATTTTCAATGATATTTTTTAAATGGGAATATTATCTTCCCTAACTGCTATTGCCATGAAAATAATGTGTATTAATTTGGCCTCTGCCCAATTGGGTAAATACCCCCAATTTTGGGGAGAATTTCAATTTATATTCGGTCAAATATTCTAGTTTTTATGAATGCAACAAATAAATAATAGATTGAAAAAAATTAAACGGAAAGCTGGCCTGTTTTTTTTATGTTTAGTACAGGGTTTACAAAATGATGATGTGTATAAATAGGCTCAGTCAACTTGTCCCCCCGAAGTTCGACTTTTTTGAAAAAAGCGATTGCTCTAGGCCGGCCTTAGCTAGCGCCACAAAAATTAGAGCTAGCGCCATTTAGACAAGGAAACTACGGGGATTTGAACTTTCGGGGGGCTAGGTTGATGCTAGCCCCCCGAGTTTGGATTTTTTAAGTTTTTTTACACTATTCGGATTCCTCAGAGCTAGCGCCAGCTAGCGCTACCAATTTAAAAGCCAACGCCGCTCCCACAACCCCAAAAAATGATAAAACATTTTTAACCCTGGCCCCCTAAAATGAGATGTTTTTAATCAAATTGGGTAGAAAATATAACTTAGAGCTAGCGCCAACAGAATATGACAAAAATATTCTCTCAAAAATATCAGGTAAAAAAAGTTCACATCCAAATTTTGATGCGAGAGCTTTCAGATTCTGTATGCGTATTACCATTTACTTCCTGAATTTTAATACAAAATGATGTTTGGCATATAATATACCGCTTCCAACAAATATTTCGGCGTTGTAATTACTTTATTTATGTTCATAAACACTGGCTCTAAGAAACATGATGCCTAGAAGACAGTAGCGTAACTGACAATTGTGTTTTCACTCCTAGCCAATTTAAATCGTTATAACTCAAGAACTTACCGTACGATTTAAAATACTCTTTTGGCTTTCTAATTACTATACTAATGTTTATAAACACTGGCAACGAGATAGCTTGCGCTAGTAAGACAGTGGCGTAACTGACGATTGTTTTTGATAGTTCAAATCGTTATAACTCGGAAACTAACCGTACGATTTCAAAAAAAAAATTGGCATTGTAATTGCTATACTGAAGTCTATAAACACTAACAACGACATAGCTAGTTTCGCTTTTTACGGCATTATCAAAGTTCACTCTTGATAATGTAAAAAGCGAAACTAGTCAAGTAAATAGAAACAAATAGTGAAACAAACCAAGTGTTTTTAATTTATCCTTTATTATTATTTCAAAATGTTTCACCAAGTGATAAATGAGAAAGTTATTCAAGAGATAGCTAGTGCTAGCAAGACAGTGGCGTACCTCACGGTTGTTTATTTTTTACTACGTGATAACTTAAATCGTTATTACTCAGTGGAAAACACTCGTTGGGAGTTTCAAACTGAACGCTTTTCAAAAACAATGAATGCCTGAAAATTTACCTAGTACACATCGGGTTATGTATGTACCTAATCGAAAGATGGGTATCTTTTCGATGCTACAAAATTGTGATTAAGCTTCTTTCGTTGCTATTCAATTGACTTTATTTTCATTCTAACACAATCTATCTCAATATCCTAATTCTACAATATACAGGGAGTTTTTCTTTAAAGTATACGTATTCCAGATTCATTTTATTTTCTTTAAATCTTTAGATATATGTTGTTTTTACAGGAATTCAATTTGAAGCTTTAGGCGAGTGTTTTCCACTCCCAGGCTAAGCAGGAAGTAAAATTTCGAGTTTAGAAAAGCCCCGTGAAATTTATTCTAGTTTTTATGAATGCAACAAATAAATAATAAAATGACTTCAGGCAGACGTTTTATACTCAACAAAAAATATATTTGAGATTTGTCATATAAAATATTTAGGGAAGATATGTCAATTGGAGCACTGCGCGGGCCTGAATTTTTCTTAGGCGATTTTCCCGTATCATATTCAATATTTAAATTATCTTAATTTTATATATTTTTTTTACTTTTTCTAAAAACTACGCCTATAATCAGATAAGTATATTTTTTATTTATTTAGACCTGAAATGTTGACCGGGCCGGGTCAGGCAAAACTCAATCTCTCTTATTTTATGACCGGGTCGGGCCAAGCCGGGCCTTAAAAAATTGGCTCGTGCAGGGCTCTAATTTCAATATAAAAAAAATTGCATTGAAAATCCTATGTTTCGCTTTTCTTATATACAGCCGGTTTGACATGAAGGCGCATTTTTGTAACATTATTATTATATTTTAATTGAAAATGGGGAACATCCGGTTTAAACAGGGCTGCCACTCCCCCTTGCACCCCATTAGATTTTTTTAAGGAAAAAAAAAACAATTTTCAAACAAAAAACCATAACATAACGTTCTAGAAACAATTGTTAGTGCTTTATAATTCGAATTATCTTATAAGGATAATAAAGCACAGGGCAGACATTATTAGTAAAACATATTATATCAACATATATTATCGATTTAAATAATAATTTATACAAGTAGAAACCGATATTGTATTCAATTTTTAATTAATTCAATTGCAACGAAAGATGAATAAAAATTTCTTAATTTTGGAACCATTTTTTGATCCCAAAATAAATCGTTTTTGTAAATTTGCTCAACATGCATTTCATTAGGCGTCCATACTATAAAATAACAAATATCTCTTTTCGACAGATGAAGTTGTCCTTGTATCTGATAATAATAATTATGTGATTTTTTTAATTGTATTTCTTTATTTTCTGTTAATTGGAGACAATCAATTTTTTTTGGGTAATTCCTTCAACAATCGAAATGTTTTCTAGATTGGCCGGACATTTTATTTCCACTATACTGTCGTTCCCAACTAGACCATCTGGACTAGCACCCAAATAAAATTCATCGTTTTCACCTATGAAAAGACCACAAGGCTCTACTAAAAATCCAGTTTGGTCTTGAAATTTAATTTTTGCAGTTTCTTCATGTAATAGCCCATAATTTGTTTTACTATTGCCGGTAAAAGTGTTGTAAAGAATTAGTTTAACAGTTTTTTCCGGGTTAGTTTGTGGTCGAAGCTTACATACACGTCCAAAATTCGAAGCCGTTATTCTGAACGCCCTTTCTTTATGCCACATGTGATTTGAGTTCTGCCCTCTCGTGTTCCTTTCAATTAGTGCAATTTCTTCTCGAGATTTTCTTAGACTATCTTCAAGTGTTTTTATTTTCTTTTCAATATCCTCCTTACTTAAATCACATATTTCTGAAACATTACCGTAATCTTCATCCGCACCACCTCCACTTGTACATATTTTTTTCCTTTTCTTATTTTTCGTTTGACTTTCCCGTTTCCGTTTACGATTTTCTATGAATTTGTTGGTATATTTTCCAGTTGCCGTCCCCATAAATTCAAAAATCTTGTTTAAGTACGACTCTTTACAGTTATTAGATATTGCTGCCAAAAAACAACGTGTTTAGTACGAACCTTTAAAACTGAAATTTATTCTTTTACCTCCAACAAATTTATTTATTAAACTATTAAACATTTCCGCAGAATTATTAGTCTTATTTAATAGTAAACTAGATACGTTATGCGCTAACCTCTCAAGGCATTTTAGAATGTCGTCCTTCAGTCCACATTCAATAATTTCTCGAATCATATTGTTTTCGTCATTCTTCTGCCCTGTGCAAAAATATGAAGCACAGTATTGATGTGATCCAAAAATATGATTTACGCTATTTTTTACGTCTTTCCGTAGGGCTAAAATTTTTTCAGCATCACTAGCATTAGATGTTTTATGATAATTCGCTGCTTTTTTTTACAGCTACACGAAATTTCATTATATTATTCTCCAGAAATCTACGTAATTTGATTGGAACTAATAATCCAGAGGAACTCCTTGATTTTTTAGCTAGTTCTTTTAACTTATTGCAAAAATTTCTCATGAGATGGTTTACGCATTCCAATTTTTGTACGATAGCTTCGCCATACGGTTTATTATGTAACAGTTTTTTAGTAACGCTACTGTCACCATCTCCAATTAATTTTGTATATTTTATTCCATGCATTTCTACACTTTTTTCAAATCCCTCAACAATTATGGCTGATTCCATGCCTGTGGAAGTTCCGCTCCAATTTTTTGCGCAAGCGTGTTTAGGTATATCTTTATTTTGTGTTTTGCATCTGGAACAAAATATACAAAATTTGTTTTTGACACCGATGTACAAAATTTGTTTTGTAGCTTCTCCGATAATTACAGAGACACCCGACAGAGCATTGTAGTTGGATTTGTATGATCGCTTTGACCAGGCTCCGTCTGCGATAACGGTGATACATGCATGACCATCAGCATCGATGTTACCTTTTTCTGTGGCAATTCTTGTCTCTTCTTTCCCTGCTATTATGAGTTGTTGTAATAATGAATTTTCAATTACATTTTCCAAATTAGCATGAATCTTGGAATATGTACGAATGCTGAGAGGTGGGATATTTAAAATTGAGGAAAATTCTTGCAACTGGGAAAAGCCGCAGCCTGTTGACGTAGCTCCTAAATTATAAGATTAGCCTATTCATTATTTTTGATAAAATCAAATAATGTTAATTTTATATCTAACATTAAACATCCTAACTATTGGATTTACACTAATTCTTATAAAATTTAAAGTTTTTAATGCATTTGTTAAGTAAATAGTTTATTAAAAATATTATAAAAAGCATAAAAAAGTACCTAAAACTGCCGCAGTTGTGATATCCACTGTTTCTTTTGAGCTCTCAGTTTCCAGGATATTTTCAGAATTACACATATTGCATTTTATTATAAATTTAGATTGAAAGCCATTGTGGTATTCTTTAATTATATTGCAATTTTTTAAAGTGCATTCATATGATGGAACATGGTGAATAGCTTGGATTTGTTCCCAGAAATATGCAATGTCAATGATTCTCCTTCCTTCCAAGCAAAATTTGCTTTCATCCTGATTATCAACTTCTAGAAGATAATCTGGACCCTCGTTAATATATGCGCATACTTTAGAATTAGATGATTCAACTGGCTCATTCGCTGATTTTCCTTTCATGAAATTTCTAATAAAAATGTTTTTAAATTTAAAAATCTACACAATTTAGTGTTTTTAATATTCGCGAACGAGCCTATAAAAATTACTTACTGCATTCTCGACCTACGGTATGCACTAAAAGTATATTTCCGTTTATTATATTTTCTTCCCATTGTAAATAGTCACAAAGCACCAAAAAATAATTAAACCAACACTAACAACAACTGAGTACGATGAAACCAACACTAACAACAACTGAGTACGATTAAAGATCAAATATAACTGAGAAATATTTATTTTACGAGAAATAATGTAAGCTGTTTTTGCTAGCTATGATCGAAATAAAATAGATTGAAAAAAATTAAACGGAAAGCTGCGCTGTTTTTTTATAATTAGTACAGGGTTTACAAAATGATGATGTGTATAAATAGAGGATTGCAATAACATTCAATTACAATTCATTTATTCCTTATTTACTTACTATCAAAATATGACTCATCATAAATCAGCCAAATTTGAAAAAATTATATTGGGCTCGGTGCAATGTTGATCAAGAAGCTTTGTTATTTAAAATGCATTATAATAACTACCTTATTATTATTATAGTTCTATTTTTTCTAAAATAAGTAACAATGAATATGCACGCAGTTAAACCCTACATTTTTTTAAACATTCGTCAAATATATATTACCTGTGCTCAGTAAATAATACTTGATTTGTAACATTAATCTACGATGTCATATTGGTGACGTTATTCTTACTATTCTTATAGTTTTGATATCATTGATTCGTTGATGAAGTCGCAGTTGGTTCAAATAGGTCCGATTGCTAGAAACTTTACAATTTACTTTAATAGTTTTATTGCGAGAAGTTTAATGGCTTTAACAACGAAAGATTTAAGACGAAATAATGATTTGAACAAGAATGATTGTTATTCGATTGCTTATGGCTTATTAATCAGCTTAAAAAACCTTAATAATAATTTAATAATACCGACACTGTCAAATAATTAGGGAAGCCAATATTAAATGTATATTACACATCTTTATTCAAATTAGTGAAACATTTCGTGTTTTCTATATTAGTGAACATGCAGTATAAAAAAATACCTATTCCATTAGTAGTCAGAAAGCATAAAAATAAAACACTAGTACAATAAAATATGGGTTATATTTACGAAATAATAATTTTACGAGAATAAATGCTAACGACGCGAGCCGTTTTTGTAAACTATGATTGAGAAAAGAAAACAAAAACAAACGCGAAGCCGCGCAACGTTCACCGGCCTAGGGATAAACAAACGCTGGCCGCATGCCGCTCGCCCCTCCATTAATTGTGCAAATGAGTGTACAACGCGTTCAACTAAGAGAAGATCCGCAAGGCGGCGATATTTTACAGTCTTATTTTTCAAGATTTTTATTTTAACCTGACTCGGGCATGAGCTATCGCATCCTTATGAAATGTTCACATTATATTCCTTATAGTATAAACTAGTAAGAATATTTTTTTTAATTTTGAAAAATTTAACATTATTTTTTTCATACCTCTGAAAGCAAATTGTTAAAAAAAAAGTACTTCGATATTTTACTAGATAATTGGGCTTAATATACGCTGTCAAAATTTCAACTTTCTAGGACCTTTAGTTTTTAAATAAACCTAACATTAAATTTCAGACCACTGTTATATTCCCCTTAATACAATCCACATGGAACCATACACCACATTCGGTGTAATGCAAGGCTTTAGAGCGGCTACCAATATTATTTTCACAAATCCCGCACGGACGTGCCATCACACAATTAATTATTAGGTGTATTAAATTAAATTAATTTAAATTAAATTAAATTTGGCAACCAATATGAACACAGCACATGCGCACAATTAACTATCAAAAACAGCTGTTAGTGTCCTGTCCTCTTCTGGAACTTTCTAATTTTCCATCAATAGTCATAATCTTATCTTATCTAATTCTTTGTCCAGCATTATGCGCGTCCGCACTAGATCTAAGGGATTTAGTTTCTAGACTTCAAAGGAGAAGGTTAGAAACAATCACAAATTCAAAAGTCTTAATTCATATTCTAAATTATAAAGCAAACTAACTGTTAAAGTCAAATTTCTAAGTCTCAAATAAAGCAACACTTCTGTTAAACTTGGATAATTACTTCACTGAAATCACACACCCAAAATAGAACTTAAAACAAATAAAAAGTACAACAAAAGTATTCTTTACAACGTCAACATTTTGCGGGTCCATCGCGGATTTTTCTTTTAAATATACATATCTTGAGGTATACGCTGTAAATTTTAAGGGATTTGTTGTTTTTTAAAAAGCGTTAGGTTTGTAACGAAAGTTTCCACTCAGTAATTTTTTTTTACGTGCACATACTAGTCTGTGAATTTTCAGGTATTCGTTAATTTTATAAAATCGTTGGATTTGAAGCTTCTAACGATGGTGTCCACTCCCAGACTAAGCATGAAGTAAAATTTCGAGTTTAGAAAAGCCCCGTGAAAATTTGTCGAGGGTCGCGCAGCGACCCGAGACAAATTTTCTGGGCTTTTCTAAACTCGAAATTTTACTTCATGCGCCACGCGTATAAAACATTAAAATATTGTGAAATTTATGTATATTTGAACTTCAGTTGAAATCAGTGTTTTATGAGCGTGGCGCATGAAGTAAAATTTCGAGTTTAGAAAAGCCCAGAAAATTTGTCAAGGGTCGCGCAGCGACCCTTGACAAATTTTCACGGGGCTTTTCTAAACACGAAATTTTACTTCATGCTTTGTCTGGGAGTGGAAAACACTCGTTTAAACTTCAAATAGACTTCTATTAGGAAAACAACGAATATTTAAAAATTTACAACACATAATTGGGATATGTGTGCTCAAAAGAAAAAATTGACAAGAAATTATAATTAAAAGTTTTCTAAAAGAAAGAACAAACGAATGTGTGATTACGAATGTCTGAAAATTTGCATACGCTTTATTTTAAAGAGTTCAATTTGAAGCTTAAAACGAGTGTTTTCCACTCCCAGACTAAGCATGAAGTAAAATTTCGAGTTTAGAAAAGCCTGAAAATTTGGTGTGGTCGCGTAGCGCGAAGCGCGGAGCGGCCTAACCAAATTTTTAGGCTTTTCTAAACTCGAAATTTTACTTCATGCGCCACGCGTATTAAACAATCATTAAACTTGAAGTTTAAATAAAATATATTGTTTTAGTAGACTGTTTTGTCAGTGTACTTTAAACTTTACTATAAATCAGTGTTTAATACGCGTGGCGCATGAAGTAAAATTTCGAGTTTAGAAAAGCCTGAAAATTTGGTTTGGCCGCTCCGCGCTTCGCGCTACGCGACCAAACCAAATTTTCAGGCTTTTCTAAACTCGAAATTTTACTTCATGCTTAGTCTGGGATTGGACACCCTCGTTAAAAGCTTCAAATCCAACAATTTTATAAAATTAACGAATACCTGAAAATTCACAGACTAGTATGTGCTTACTGTATTTATTCCACTTTTGAATTCATGTGTATTTGTTCATAAGATTTTTTTTATTACTTTCCCCCGTATGTAATACAAAGGGAAAGTGTTGTTTTCGTGAAAATTTTCGAATCAAAAATTTTAGCGGAAATATCCGTTTTGAGGTCCCCTGAGTCGAATAAGACCATTTTTGAAAAATGTCTGTCTGTCTGTCTGTCTAAGTGTGTGTCTGTGTGCGCTGTACCGCAAAAACCGCTAAAGATATCGAGATGAAACTTGAAACTTAAGCTTTTTGTTACAATCGGAAGAACTGAAAAGCTTTTGGTGAAAATCGGAAAACCGGAAGACGTACTTTACTCTTAGCGTTTTTCAGTTTTTATCAGATTATTTCAATAAATGTTCATCAAACAAAAAATTCTTTCAAATAAAAGTTGTAGATAATAACAAAATGAAGATGTATTGTTCACTTACTTTTTGTCATAGCACTCTTAGTTTTTGAGATATTTCAAAAGTTGTGTGTTTTATCTAATAATTGGTGTGTGACAGTGTATGCGTCGATACAATTGAAAAATGTTTCAAATAAAAGTTGTAGGAAATGAAAAACTAAAGATTTTTTGTTGACTCACTTTTTGTCATAGCACTCTTAGTTTTTGAGATATTTAATAAATAGTGTTTTTTTATCTAGTCATTGATTTGTGTCAGTGTGTGTGTTGATACAATTGGAAAATGTTTCAAATAAAAGTTGTAGGTAATAAAGTATTAAAGATTTTTTGTATCTTTACTTTTTGTCATAGCACTCTTAGTTTTTGAGATATTCAATAAATAGTGTTTTTTATCTAGTCATTGGTTTGTGTCAGTATGTGTTGATCCAATTGAAAAATGTTTCAAATAAAAGTTGTAGTTATCAAAAAGTTGAAGACATTTTGAAAATAATAATGCTACAAATATTTTAAAAGTGATTTAATACGCAATTTACGGGGGAAAGTACTATGATGGACACATCAGAATTTTTTATACATAAATAAACATTATTTCACTGACTAAGAGAAAATTGTCGAATTTCATATTCAATTGCTTTACTAGTGTATTCAAATCCGGCAATTAAACTTTGCGTAACTCGCTCAATTAGCAACTTAAATTATGTGTAAAGGGGATGAATTATTGCTTAGGCAAAGCGATGAAACGAAATTTGTTTGCTCTGAAATTTATACTTTAGATAGGCTTCCTTTTTTTATGGCTTCATTAATGAAAAGACAAATAGCGGCATCAAAACAGCATGTTATGCTGAAAACAGCTCAGCTTCTTAAATTTCAAACTATATTTCACCATAACATTTTTATCATATGGAACTTTGTTAAATAGTGCAACTAATATTTTCTACTTCTAAATTAAATTGCGAGAGTTAAAAAGTTAAATATTATTCCTTCTGATTTTGGCATTCTATTCTAAATTTAATTCGTTCTCAAAGTATAAAAACCCGGGGTCATGGACCGCTTAGGCAAAAACCAGCCAGGCTTGCTCCCGGACTTTCAGAGTGCTGAGCAGGAGCGGACGGACGAACTTATCCGATCCGGGACCGATCCGCGTCGAGCCCCACCACCAACTCGGACGCGCTCGCTCCTTACACGTCAGACGGAATAAGGCGAAGATTTTCGCGTGCCCCCACCGCTTTCGCGTTATACAAATTAACTCGCGCTACTTAACGCAGCACATTCTCTCGCAGGCCTCCACAACTCATATGTAAAAATCGGAACCAAAATTTGTTCCTTGTCTAACACGTTAAAATGCCATATATCTCTATCCCGTAAAACGGTTACCCCAAGGATTACTGCTAATTCCGTAGCGCCAATAGTCAATATTAATGGAAACTGTAAATATGCTAGAAAGTCGTAAAAATAAGCACTAGATGTCTCTACATATTTCTCTTTACCTCCAATTTTACGGCCTAACCCAATTTTTCGCCATTTGCAATTAATCTTCTGTTCTGATTGCAGGTTCAGGTGATTTTCGCAGATTAATCTGAATTTCTTGGGAATTTTACAATATGGATTGTAAGGGGACTAAATATTGTAAGATTTGTGGCTGCAGTGAAGGTGAGGTGGAGAAACTGTTCTGTTTTCCCCGCAATCCAGAATTGTAAGTACGACAAATAATTTCTAATTAATTATTCCATTGTTTTCAAAAAAATAATTACTTTTCTTGAAAACACTATTACTACAGATTATTCGAGTGACGTAAGTGAATTTTTATATACGGGTTGTGGCTTTATTAATATTATTAAATAAGCACGCTTTTGCACAAAAATTAATATTTATTTTATAATGTTATTATTCACGTATTGTATTTAATATTAACGTATATTATGTTTATGTTGATTAAAATGTAGTTTATAATACATGTTTACGAAAGTTGATTTATAGAAACAATTTCAAAAATGTAGATTATCGGTAATGTCAGTAGAGTTAATTTTTGTCAACTGGTTTAATAATTCAAAAATTTGATGGTTGCAGGTATTGAACTCTGTACTATTTGACAGTTGAATTAGTTTACTAATTATTTATATGACCGTTTTTTTATTGTAACGAGGTGACATAGACAGTTCCCAATGTGTAGCTATTTTGCTATATGAAAACAGTATTTAATGTAATGTATTATTTAGATGTGAGAAGTGGAGA
The DNA here is from genome assembly GCA_932526585.2 of Philonthus cognatus. Taxonomy (NCBI): domain Eukaryota; kingdom Metazoa; phylum Arthropoda; class Insecta; order Coleoptera; family Staphylinidae; genus Philonthus; species Philonthus cognatus. Next base: position 179,766,106 of record OW052241.1, read on the forward strand.
CATAATCTTGGTATTGTGTGTGATGTGTCTCGCTGCCGCTGGAGAATCTGCAACAGGCATTTTTCCAAAGAATGCTTTGATGCTCGCAGTGACAGCTTGTAACGGTTTTAACCCTCCTTTAGGGTACACCTCGGGTTAGTCCAGGTTCAGGTTTAATCAGAGTCCCTGTTAGTGCAGAAATAATGTAACAATATTTTGTAAAAAATAAAATTTATTCCTAAAATAATACAAAATAAAAATAATCTTAAAATAAACAAAACGCAACCCTATGTACATATAAACTCCAACTCTGGCTCGGTCTTCTCCTCGTACCGCTCCGGGTTGCATATACAGTAACAGCACCCGTGCTAGCCGAATCGGAGGATCTCGGGCGAGCCGAAGTAACAAACAGTAAAAGCACCTGCGCTAGAAGTAGTGCACAGTAAAAGCACCCGTGCTAGGGAAATCATCGCAACCGTAAAAACTTTCGAATAAAACATTTATTTATTATTATGTATTTTTCCGTTTTCAGTGCAAGTGCCTTGGAATTTCTAAAACCAGCTACGTCAGTAAATCCATTGCTTTGCTGTCTTATTAAATAAATAGACATAAATTATTTTAAAATAAAGGGCATCCATCAAACATTTGAATAAGCAAGTTTAAAAATGTTATAAATTAAATTATTAAAATTATAAATACAAAGGAAGAGAACATAAATTTACAGGTTAATTTAAATATTTTTGTATTAAAAAAGATTTTGCAAAAATACCTAATTAAACACATACACATATTATTTTTTTTTATATAAATGTTTACGATATAATACAATAATAGAAATGTCTTCATGATATTATTTTCTAGATTTATTAGAGCCAATACCCTTATTTTCATCGACGCACTTGGCAAGCGCATGAGGATTTCTACTTTTTTTTAATGACAGTCCTTTGGGGTTTCTGCCAGCCACGTGAGCTCGTCTTCCACCCATGCTGGTCTTTCTTCTTGACACAGAAGTCGGTTGGACAGATATTTTTACGCCATGTCGTAAAGCAGCTCTCTTTTTACTGCAATGCACTCCATTGTATTTAAAACAAGTATATAAGCCGCTAAGTAAATTACCTTCAGACTTGGCATACTTATTTTTATTACACAAGAATTGTTTTACGGCTGGACAAAATGCATTAGGATTTTCATCAATTTTTTGTAGTATATCAAGATAGTGTAACTTCCATTCTTCTTTTAAGTTATTTATTTCTTGAAGTGATGGTAAATTTTTAGGATTTTCGTTTTCTTTGTTCGTTTGTGGTTTATTGTAGTTTGATTCAGTCGCCAAATTAATAAATACTGCTTCTTCATTCATTCCACCCTGAAGTGGTAAAAACATTTCAATATCGGGTTCTTTGCCACTTGCTACCTTATATAATTGATGTTTAACCTTTTCAGTTAAGGTATTCATACAGTGTTTTAAATTATATTTTGTTAGCACGGCAGCCTGATGCTTACAATGCTTTCCATTGATCCCTACATAACAAGTGCATTTTCCTGAAAGCATATCCACTATGTAAGAAATAGTGTTATCACTACTGCTAGTGACGCTATATTCAAAATTATTTATTTCGCAAATATTATTATGATTAACATCTTTACTAGATGTAATGTATCGATTTAAAACACTTTTTGTAATTCGATTCATAATTAAATCTAATAGACGCTGCTTGTAATAACTTTCAAAATTCTTTATAATAAAATCAACTAATTGAGTTAAATTAAATGCCTTTGTTCTATCTAGAGCTATGTCTTTTAACAATCGAAAAGTAATTTCAGTGTAATTATTTGTGTTTGTCCCTCTTAATAATAATTGTTTTCTGTACAACATACACCACATCTCTTTTTTTTTCAACATGTTCTCGACATATTTAAGGAATGACGGATATTTACAATTTTGTTGCAAAAGTTTACTTGCTTCACTAAACTCCTTATTATCAGTTGCTGTTAAAATATTTCGAAAAAGTTTATATGTAGTTTGTTGGTCTTCTTTAAGTATACCATGACTTCCTGTTTGAATCCACTTCCATGCGGCTTTAAGGACGTGAAACGTACATAATAAAAAGTTAGAATTAGGCCAATATTTGCGTAAAACATTAATCTCTGTTAAATCATCGTCCGTTAGAATGGCACAAGGAGAAATTGAAACAGGAAGAATTTCAATAAGTTTTTTGAGAGCTGCATCAAATACCTCTGCCTTTAAGCTTGTTGAAATAATAGCACCAATTGGTAATCCCCCTGCAGGCGTTTGAATTATAAAAAAATAAATTTTATGATTCTGGCTGTCACAATTACCAGAAGAATCCACCAATAGTAATTCTTTTGCTGAAGGTAACTTAAGGGTTCTCTGCATCAATGGAGTGCATAATGAAACTGCATAATTATTTTCAACCCTCGTGATGCCATGCAACACTCCGTCATTATCTCGGGCTTCATTTAAATTTATTTCTAGCTGCTTCATCATTCCTTCTCCACTTTTTTCACCAAAGTTTTCTTTGAAGTTTTTTCTCCACAATGTTTGTACGTCAGTCTTTGTTGGAAAAATGCTTCTGTCCGATACTTTGCAACTATATTCTTCACCTAATAAATCCATCATTATTGTACAATATGTATGATAAGCGGAGGCAGTGGAATGTCCCCGTTGAAATAACTCGCAAATTTTTAATTTAGCTTCCTCTCCAAGAGGCAATTCACGTAAGGCGTCTACACAATTAAGTCTATGATTATGCTTATATTTAAATTGTACTATGCACGGCCACTCGAGAAGTAATGGATCGTCTAGACTTGTTTTCGATCCAGGTATATATTTTTTGATAGTGATAATAATTTGTGCAGGGCAGGCAATGTTTCTACTTTTTTTCTTCGGATCTCTGCACCTAGTATTTCTATGGCATTTATATTCTCTCTTGAAAATATTTCTATCTTGTTTTTTTCCCGTCGCTTCTATGGTTCGTTTTATCGTCCAAGCTTCCTTTGTAACATTTTGTAAATCATTCATCCAAAGCTACACGAAAAAAAAAAATTGTAATATAATAAAAATACAGGTCAGCTAAGCGCACGGAGTGCCTATATATCACAAACTATTTATGCTACAGATTTGAAACAAAAACTATTATAAGAAATATGTTATTATTAAATAAACAGGGTGAACGTCAATGCTTAACGCCACATGTGGCAAATGGTAACACGTTATTTGCTGCGGTTATTGTTCCAATTCTTCCATAGACCAATGCTGGATTTCAAAAAGTTGAACTTTAAGAACTTGTACCGCACGAAAAAAAAATCGTGGGTTTATGCGAGGTATAGGACGACAAAATTCAGTCATTTTCCGTTAGGATACGCAAAAAATCAAGTCAATCAAATGACTTGGCGCGAAGTTATGACCGTTTGAAAAAAAAATGTCAGGTCAGATGATTTTTTGCAATCTGAAAAGCACAAGACTTTTACAACAAATTTCATGACACCACTATCACCCCTAGTGAAAAAAATGTTTTTAAAAGGGTGACACATTTTTTTCATTTTGATTGACTTTCTAAGCAAAAGACAATATCCCACAATGATTTGGCACTGAGGTATGCATTTTTTATTGCATAGCGTTTTTTTGGCTATTCTTTATTTTGTAAATTAACTTTAAAATGCACAACTCGTCCCAAATTTTCGTAAAGTTTTGTACGAAATAAAAAGCCAAAAACAATATGCAATTAAAAAATACATACCTCAGCACAAAATCAACGTAAGATATTGTCTTGCTTAGAAAGTCAATCAAAATAAAAAAAATGTGTCACCCTCTCAAAACATTTTTTTTTCACTAGTAGTGACGGAGGTATCATGAAATTTTTTGCAAAAATCCTATGCTTTTCAGTGTCCCAAGGAATCATCTGTTTCTGACCAAAATTGACAAAGTTATGACCAAAATGACTTTTTTTTTCAAACTGTCATAACTTCGCGCCAAGTTATCGTATCGACATGTTTTTTTGCGTATTTTTACAAAAAATGACTGAATTTTGTTGCCCTATACCTCGCAAGAATTCACGATTTTTTTTTCGTGCGGTACAAGTTCTCAAAGTTCGACTTTTTTTAAATGTTCAACCTTATTTTTTCGTAGGGGTTTTAAGAAGGTGACAGGCCAAGTTTCGTGTCATAAGTTTACATGGTCGTAAAGAGAACACTTTAAAGTTTTGCGGAGACAAAAAGTCATCGATTTTCATTCACAATAAACAAAGTTATAGCTATTTGAAAATGTGCATTTTTTCGCACATTTTTACTGTCGCTTTTTCTATGACGACGAGTGTATATTAAAATAATGGCATGTGTTGTCATGCTTTTCACATCAAATCTAATTTAACACAATGAAATAAACTATTATTATTTGTCATTTATACATAACCCAGCAATATACTTAATATCACATTTGTGAAATCCACAGTAAGGGTTGTATCACTTATTTTTTCTCTAATAAACTTGACTTACCTCGACATTAGATTTGTTGGATAATTGCAACCTTATCACAGTGCCACTTATGATTTTCATCGGAAAGTTTTCGGGAAATCTTCTTCCTTCCATGATATTATAAAACTATTTTTAGGACTGTTCGTACTTAACCTCTATTCGTGGTTGTCTCGATTTGCAATCTAGCGCGGATGTCGTTTTTAGTGCATTCGCTTAGCGCAGATGCCGTTACTAACAATACTAACATAAAGATACCGAAGTATGTAGCACGGGTGCTATTACTATGCAGTACTTCTAGCGCGGGTGCTATTACTGTTTGCAACTTCGGCTCGCCCGATTCGGCTAGCATGGGTGCTGTTACTGTATATGCCTCCGGGTTCGGTTCTGGACCGTCAGGTGTCTCTATTAGGAGAAAATAAACCAATAATTAATTAGGCTGGTTAAGTTTAAATAAACACAATAAATAAATATCTACAATATGTTTATATACAATTACAGGCCTCCCTACTGTAGCACTTATGCGTAGCAGCAGTAGTAGGAAGGTCTGCCAACTTCCAGTGTTGGTTAGCGGTCGCTTATGCGTAGCAGACGCGCAAACTAACACGTTTCCGCTGCGGTAACAGTGGCACACATATACGGGTAATACAGCTCAGAGTGGGATCCGGAGAGCGCTTATACGTAGCTGAACTCCGGCCATTTCTGATGCAAACGGGATAGAGAGAGAACGCTTATACGTAGCTGAACTCCTCTACTACAGGTATTTGAATTCAACAGAAAGAGAACGCTTATGCATAGCAGAACTCCTCTGTGATTCAACGGAACATGTACGGGTATTTGAATTCAACCGAGAGAGAACGCTTATACGTAGCAGGACTCTCCTGGAATTCAACGGAACGGGTACAGGTAATGCTAGGTTCTAACGAAGAGGAATCGCTTATACATAGCAGAAACCTCTCGGTACTCTAGCCGGTCTAATTTCAACTCGCTTATGCATAGCAGAGATGCAATTAGGAGGCTACTCTGGAAGATCGCTTATGCTTAGCTGAAATCCCAGCGCAGTCTGATTTCTGAGCGCTCCGGCAACTATTTTTATAGCCGAACCCATAAATCTATTAAATTAAAGACAGGCAACAAAGTGTTACCAACTTATTGTAAATTTCAGGCATTATCTGTGAAATAGATAAATTAAAATAAAGACGTACACTTTCATAAAGCTAATAATATATAGATGGACTAGCATCGATTGCCAACCCATAAATCTCACATTTATCAGCTGTGACAATCGATGCAAGTAAAGTTCGTTACAAGCTTGCGATTAATTCGTACTGCTGCTCCATTTGTTGTGGCTGGTAATGAAGGTGAAGGTAATATGTTACAACATGATCTGGATATTAAACCATCCACATTATCTGTTAACATTTGCACTTCCCCTATTACAGAGACCGGGGAACCTTCATGTTCAAATATTGCAATTTCTCAAAAAAATGTAGTTGCATCATCTACTAGTAAAATGTATACTCCCCGTATTAGAAAGACCAGGAAACCTTTATTTAGATACATTAAAATTAATCCTCAAACTGAAAATTTAGTCAAAATTATTAAAACAAAAGAACGTCATATTAGATTATTAAAAAAGAAATTTGAAAAGCAAAAGTTTGATATCAAAAATATTAGTTCAGTTAATGATTCACCAATCTATAAACAAATTTTTAAAGGAATGTCTTCTACTGCTTCACAGTTTTTAATATCACAAATAAGGTGCAGTAAACAACCACCCAAAGGAAGAAGGTGGACTTTGGATGACAAAATAATGTCGCTTTCGATATTTAAAAAGAGTCCAAGGTGTTACAACTTTCTTTGTAAATTATTTGCATTGCCATCAAGAGGAACTTTATTATCTGTTCTAAATAACGTTCCATTTGATGTTGGAGTAAATAATCATCTCTTAACTCACCTATCTCAATGCTTATCAACGCCCGACAGTAGAGATCGGTTATGCATTTTATCTTTTGATGAAGTAAGTTTAAAAGAACACATTTCTTATAATACAAAAACTGATTCAATTATTGGAATTGAAGACTTTGGTAATTTTAAAACAAATAAAATTGCCAATTATGCTTTGGTTTTCATGGCACAAGGCATTTTTAGAACTTGGAAACAACCAATAGCTTTTTATTTTGCTAATGGGGGAGTAAAATCAGATAAGTTAGTAGATATTTTAAAAGATATTCTATCTGCTCTGGAAAGAGTCAATATTACTGTAATTGCCACAGTATGCGACATGGGTACAACAAATGTAAAAGCTTTAAAGGACTTAGGTTGTACTGCCGAAAACCCTTTTTTTTTAAACTAAATGGTGGGACTATTTATTCTATTTTTGATGTACCTCATCTTTTAAAATGCACCAGAAATTTATTTCAAAAATATAATATTCAAATGCCAGTTTCAGAAACTATTACATTAAATTCTGAAAGTCAAGTTTTCCAAGCTCGTTGGTCAGATATACAGACTGTTTATAATAATGATAAATGTAGTCCTCTAATTTTCAGATCATTGTATAAACTGACGGATTACCATTTAGCACCCAAATGAGAAAAATCCATGAAAGTTAAGTTAGCTGCTCAGGTTTTAAGTAAATCGGTATCACTTGTCGTTTATGCAGCTGTCAAAAGTAACATCCTACCTCCGAGAGCTGTAGCTACAGCTGTTTTTTCATTGTCAGTAGATACCATCTTTGATAGCTTGAACGGTTCTACTGATAATGCTCCTGAGGCCAAACAATTTAAATGTTCAGTATCGGAAGGAACGGGTCATAGCGAATTCTGGTGAAAGTCTAGAGAGGATATCAGTCAATGGCGTTACATGAGAAATCCCAATTCAAGGCATTCAATGTGGAAACCACCTAGTCAAATAGGTTGGTTACATACATTGGAGGTAAGAAAATAATTGAGTTATATTTGACTGGTCAAGTTTCAATATGTACAAATTCATACATACATACAATAAATACATTATTCTTTGCAGGTACTAAGTTAGACAACACTAGTTACTAGAACTTACACAATTCCATGAAAATGATCCCAAATGTCTAGGGTCAATTCTATTAAATTGAACGTATCTATTAATTTAAACGTTTAGCTTAAGGAATTGCCTCCACTATGTGTTTTTATTTTACTTCATATCTAATATGTCGCGATGTCGAACGATCAAGTGTGCGGTCTGTGTGATAGACGTATTAAGACTGATAAGTCGCGAATTACCTGCTCAAGATGCAGAGTCTGTTATCACAAACAATGCGTGAAACGTAAAGTGTATTTCAAAAAACGTATTGTTGATGAATCTACGATAATTTGCTGCGAGGATGGAGATAACCTAAACGTGGATGATATCGAGCCGGACTCCGACGAAGATGGCGAGTGTGCAACCGGAGATATAAATATCGTCTCTCAATTAATCCAGTGCAAAAATGAGGTAATACTAAATAAGGACATCATTATTGCTACGAAGGACGAACTAATTGCGCAATTGCAAATACAAATAAAATGTCTTCAAACCAAACTAGAAAACTTTCACTTGAAAGAAAAATGTACATCAAGCAAAACATTATTAAATGTCCAATCGCTTAAAGGTCATAATGATACTCGATCAAATCCGAATGAGTTGGTGAACAAAGCGCAGGTACACATCGAATCGCAAAAAGAACCGCGAACAGAGCCTCGCCCGCTGCCCCGCCATTCATTCACCAAAACTACGCGGCCAAAGTCCGTGCATTCGCTGTTTGAGACCACAGACGATAATAGCGAAAATGAAATTGAAAACAAATCGCATAGTGTAGACAATGAATTTGTCACAGTAACTTACAAAAAAAACATCAAACGGAAGAAATCAAATAAAATAGTTGGCACAAACACGAATGCCTGCTCCATTATGGCTGAACCAAAGAAGGCGTGGGTGTTTATCAATAAAATAAGTAAATCAGTAACTGAGGAACAAGTTAAAAATCACATAAAAAATGTTTTAAAACACAATAACTTCACATGTGAAAAAGAAGAACACACTATTGCATACAACGGATTCAAAATAAGCGCGGATATGAAAGAAAAAACTATTCTTATGGATCCATCCAACTGGCCGGAGGGAATAACAGTAGGGCGTTATTTTTTCAAGAGAGGGGCCAAAGTCAAACCAACCTAATCTTCAATAAAAAACAACTTAACTATATCTACTTAAATATCCAATCAATTAAATCCAAATTTAACCTACTTGATTCCATCTTGCAAACGTCTTCCCTTGACCTTATGTGCATAAGTGAGCACTGGCTTAAGCCAGATGACAGTGATAATTATGTGATAAATAATATGATAACAGCTAGTCATTTTTCAAGAATTCACCATATACACGGTGGGGTATTAATTTTATTAAAAAAAAACATTTCTTTTATTAAGTTAGAAGATATAAATAAAAAATCAATAGAAATTCACTGTGAATTAACTGCCATATATCTAACTCATCTAAAAACTATTGTAATTTCGTTGTACCGTCCACCTAGTGGTAATTTTAATACTTTTTTAAATATTTTATGTTCAGCCTTAGACTTAGTTGATTTTATGAACAACACTGTATTGGTTGGTGGTGATTTTAATGTACGATTTAACGAACCTGACGATAATGCTATAAGCATATGTGATACACTGAATACGTATGGATTAAATAAATTAGTATCTTTTCCTACACGCCTAAACAATACTATTGATAATGTTTTCTCGAATACGGACCAACATAATGTTAGTCCTTTTCACAACTCTTTGTCAGATCATGTAGGAATTATGGGACAATTAAATATTGTAAATATACAAAATGAAATTTCACTAAAGATCATTAGACCAATTACTGAGGCTGGTAAAATTGCTTTTTATCATATCCTTGATGGAAGATCATGGAATCTTCACGGGGACCCCTCCAAGCAATTTGATAATTTTATAACGGAAGTCAAATATTGTTTTCTCCAAGCTTTTCCACAAAAGAAAATAAAAAATGTGGCTTCAAAAATTAATAGCATTCACTGGTTCACTCATAACTTGCGTAAAATGCGAGACACGTTACAGTTACTTAAAAATGTAAGCGTATTACACAGGACACCTGAAACAACAAAAGCATTTAGCAATTACAGACACCTGTACAATAAGGAAGTAAAACTCTCAAAAATTAAAGCGAATGAAAACTTCATTAATCAGAGCAATTGTAAGCCCAAAGCAATGTGGCAAGTCCTGAATTCTTACAGAAAGAAGGCATCGAACCGCACTCAGCAGTGTAAAATTTCAGCCAATCACTTTAACATTTCCTTTGTGAACAGGTGGAAAGAATTGCTAATGCTTTCCCGGGCAGTGTCAGTACGAGACAAATACCACTTGCATCGCACTCAACATTTGATTTCAGAACCATTTCATTGAATGATGTTCGTATTGCTATATGTAACCTTAACACCAGCAGATCAAGAGACATTGATGGACTCACTACAGATGTTATTAAGTCGTGTAAGGAAGTTATTTTAGGCCCACTTACTGCCCTACTAAATAACTGCATTAAATCAAATGTGTTTCCTGATGTACTTAAGACTGCTCTTGTTACACCTATTCATAAGAAAGGAAATGTTGAGGATCCCAAGAACTACCGTCCTATATCCATATTGCCTGTGTTCTCAAAAGTTTTTGAAAAGGTACTCTTCGCCCAAATTTATGAGTATTTTTCCAGAAACAAACTTTTTTCTAACTCTCAATATGGTTTTCGGGCAGGTATGTCTACTTCTGATGCAGTTAATGCTCTAATTGGCGGAATAGTAGAGTGTTTTGAGAACAGAGAATTTGCCTTAGCCACTTTCATTGACATGAGCAAAGCGTTCGATACTGTAAATCACGAAATACTTATAGCAAAATTGCATTCCTATGGTTTCCAAGCCGCTGCGTGTGGACTCATAAAATCGTACTTATCCAATAGATCTCAGATAGTACGGGTGAATTCACATGTATCAACAACCCTGCCACTAAAACACGGTGTGCCTCAAGGTTCCATTTTTGGGCCTCTGTTGTTCTTAATTTTCATTAACGACCTACCAACCTCAACTAAAGGCAGCAACGTAATACTCTATGCTGATGACTCAACATTTTTTACATCAGGTAGTTGCAGTGACAGGGTTGTTGAAAGCAGTAGAAATACACAAGAGACCTGCAAGGAATGGCTAACCGCAAATCGCCTTCACTTAAACGCGGATAAGACTGCTCATATGTGTTTCTGTCTCAGGAATGATAAACACCAGCTTTCTCAGTCAGTAAGATTCCTTGGTGTTCAAATAGATCCACTATTAACATGGAATGAACATGGGAACTATATAGCAAACAAATTAAGCAAAAATATATTTCTCTTGAGGAATCTGGCTAACTCAGTGTCGACCTTTGTTCTTAAAACATCCTATTCCGCCACATGCCAGTCCATCTTATCATACTGCTTAATAGTCTGGGGTCACTCGGCATGCAGGCACAGACTGTTCGCACTGCAGAGACGAGCAGTGCGAATAGTAGCCAATGCAAATTATCGGGATGATTGTAAGCCCTTATTTGTATCTTCAAATATCCTGACACTGCCCTGTCTATACATTCTGAACTGTTTGTCATTCATAAAAAAACACATTAACAACTATCAAATGGCATCAGAAATTCATGACTACAGCACTCGACATAAAGGCAATCTAGTCTCCACTTTCCACAGACTATCAAAATCAAGGGACGGCGTTCACTATTGGGCACTAAAATTTTATAATAAGCTTCCGCCAATGATCCGTTGTTTGCCTGAAAAAGCTTTTAAAAAATATGTAAAATCTCTGCTGATCAAGAAAGCATATTATTCCTGGGAAGAATTCTTGGAGGATGACAATATTTGACCTTTTTATCTATATGTATTTGACCTTTTTATCTATATACGTATTTTAATTATATTATATGTAGCGATGACCTGTGTAAACATTGTAAAAAAATGTATTAGCACCAATAAAGTATTATTATTATTATTATTATTATTATTATTATTATTAATATATACATTGTTTTATTTCAGGCCTTCATTGGGGTTGCAAAGTTGCTGAAGGAGCATGGAGTAGAGTCTTTCAAGCCAAGGTCATTTAATCAGGATCCATTGGAAAATCTCTTTGGAGCTATCCGTTCCAGTTGTGGGTGCAATGATAATCCTACAGTCCCACAATTTATTGATTCATTTAAAACACAAGTTATAAATAATTTGGCTAATAAATCTTTTAAAAACACTAATTGTGAAAAGGATGAATTTGAATTACTCTCTGATTTAAGATCACTAATTGAATTGAATTTACAACGAGATTCTGAAACAAATTCAAATAATTTACGTTTGTCACCGAAACCACAATTGACTCTTGACAGTATTTCATTAGATATTGAAGATTTTGTTAAAAGTGGAAGTATGGAATGCTTGTCAGTAGCGAACGTTGCTGGTTACATCGTGAGAAGATTATTTCTCAAATTTTCCTGCGATATTTGTTTAACTGTATTATGCTCTGATGAATTTGAGCCTTGTAATTCATTGATTTTTGCTAAAGAGCCAAATCAAAATAACACACAATTTCATTATCCATCAGAAAATTTAGTTATTTTTGTCGGTAAAGTTGTAACAGACATCGAGGAATTTATGAAAACTAACAAATCAGAAATAAATTTAACACAGAAAATCTTAACACATTTAAGCGAATTGATTGATTATAATTTTCTAAATAAATGCATAGACCATTCATTACTTATGAGAGATCATATTATAGTAAGTACTTGTAAAGTGGGTTTACCTTGGTATTGCAAAAGATTGTCGAGAGAACTTAACCATCAACGTAAGTTATCCAAAGCAGATAGAAAACTTAGAATTTTGCAACATATGTGATTTTAAATAAAACGATGATGTGGATGGTTCAATGTATATTCTGGTGAATTGGATAACGGGTCATATTTTACAAGTAAAATTTGTTTGCTATATATTTTGTATGCTATATATTTTTTGTCTTTCTCTTACTTCAGAAAATCCTATTATACTGTTTTAACCTATGGATTTTGCTATGCTGCGTGTATTTATTGTAGATCGGTAGAATGTTTCTCATGTTTTCTATATAGGTTTAATTGTTTTATTTAATATGTTAATTACATTTTCTTCGAGCATATTATTTAAAAGGATGATGACTATGATCTATATAAATTTTTAATGTATTAATTTTTTATAATCAATAATTTTAAATGTATTAATTTATTTATGATCAATTTTTAACCAATTCCGTTCTAAAAGTTTATAATAGTAACAATAGTTTCATATTAATTCATAAAGTTTGCTTCCTGAATGTAGAAAATTCTCACCATCCGCTTAATAATACAGTTCAGATTGGTTTTTATGGGTTTCCCAATCTTTTACGACAAATGTCGGAACTGGATAGCCCATTTCTTTTTTTTTAATGACTTGTTATAGTATTTTTTTACAATTTTCAATATAAAATTAAATAATTATTTTATATATTTATATTTTAATATAAATAATTTATATTATACTCTTTAACATTTTTAAATTTAGATTGCTTTGCTTTATTTAACAATTATATATAATTTCATTATATTGCTAACTTCTTTTTTAAGTATTTTCGTAAATAAACAAAGTTAAAGTGATATATGCTTTTTATTCTATTAAACTCTTCTGTGTAATTTTGCTGTCCATACTAGAATTATTGCTTACTTCAATGTAAGCAATAATTTTATTATGGACTTAGAATTGAAAAAATTATTATTGAATATATAACATTTTAAATATACCGCCATATTTTGGATTGCGCGACTGTGGCGCCAACCAAATGGTTACCCCAACGGGGCATTTTTTTTCTCACGTAGTTGTGCATCTGTAATCTGTGTTCTCTCGTTAGTTTTTAAACAATAAACATCTTCTGAATTAAGGTAAGGGCTCCCCTTGGGAGACAAAACTTAAACATTGTCTTTACATTGTCCTCCCAAGTGCAACACATAAACAGAGTCCTAATATAACCTATGCCTTAATTAACAATTACTTTCAATCAGTTTCTCACGTAATAAATGATTCCATTTCTATATTCAATTTCCGATAACAGAGTTTATAAATTTAATTTAATCTCACAGTGTTTGTGCAACTTTCAATTAAATTCAATCAATTAAGTACTTAGGTGTGTTTGTGAAGTGAATCAGTGAAGTTAACTTGCTAGCTTTGATTTCTCTTCGGAGTATGCGTTGTTCGGGCTATTTCCGGGCATACTTTGAGAATTTTCAAGAAGAAATCCGTGCTCTTGGGGCTATTTCCCATCACGTATTTCTAGCTAGTTAGATAATTTTACTATATATTGTCTGGAAAGGGGTAGTTTCTCTGAGTATGCAAAGATCGGGCTGCTTCCGGGCATACTTGGATTAATTGCTTTAGGGATACGTGTTTTCGAGGCTACTTCTTACCACGTTTTCTCTAATTTTCTTGACAAACCAGGAAATCGTGTTCGCGAGGCCATTTCTCACCACGTTTTTCTTAATCCCCTCACAAACCACCTTAATGGTAAACTAATTGCATCACGTTACACAAAGCTTACATAGTAGTAACTTTCAATCTTAAGAGGCTACTACGAAACAGTTTGTGATGTGAACTTAGCTGCTAAAGGGGACTTATCCTTTTGCTACTCGTTGCAGCATTCTGAAACTGTGTCGCTTGATTATTAATTTTATTAGTTATTTAATTATTTATCCATTATTCCTTAGAACATTAATTAGTTATTAAGATATTAATTATTTAATACTTTCTTTCTGTTTTATTAAATATAACTAGCTTCATCTCCTGCACTTAATTATTTGCGCATATATAACTTTTCTTTTCTTAAGTTAAAGAATCAAAGTTATAAACACTGTGTGATGTAATAAATTCCCTTCAAATAAATATTAAGTAATTCGATTTTCTAAATTAAACTTCCGGCTTCTTTTGTGATAGCCCACAATCATTATACTCATTCTTGATTACATAATTTCACATTTCATGTATTACTTCTGATTAACTCTAAAAAGTAATTTATCCTGTTCAAGTAAATCATTCACTTGAACTTTAGCTTGAATAAACTCTGTTTTACTCATAATTATACACTCCCTAATTAGAATTGTCCCTTTAATCTCTTATTATTACGCTGTTTCTATTTCTACTATTATTCACAAACTTGGATAATAATTCGTGAACAAATCTTACTACTGATTTGCTTCACTCCCCTTTGTTGATAAAGGCATAGCTTATTTTTCGTAACTTTGCAATTTTCACATTTAAATATTTTCTTTTCAATTGCTAACGAGAGAACTGCCCTGCACGACTTACGTTGCGAACCTTAACACAACGCGCGCGCCGTTGTGTTACTTCTGTCGATTATAGATCGTTGTAAAAATATTTGTAATCGCCATAAATACATGTATCCTTTGATTACTTTGTGTTGGAGTATTCTGTGATTTTTCTTGTAACCGCTTAATCTTTTAATATATATATATATAAACATCTTTATTGTGTACAAAAAAAAATTACAGTTTGTTTATTTTTACACTATATTTTATTTTTTGGATCCTTGGCTATCGACCATCGGTCTTTCAGCCTGAGTTGTACTTGTCCTTGTCTTGTCAGTTATGATTCATGTGAGATGAAATGAATTGATAAATGGTGGTTTTTGGGTTATTGAAATTTTGAGAAATATTGGGGTTTCGTGCTAAACAGAGGTGATTAAGGATGTCATGGATGTGTGGGTTAGATGCGAATTTTTGGGATAGTTGGGTAAGTCGTTGTTGGATAGGGATTATTTCTGTTTTTCCATACAATAAGGTATTGGAGGGGTTGTGGAGTGGGTTATTGGGGTGTCGGATTTTTGTGAGGATTCTAAGGGCTGATCGTTCTGCGACTTCGATATTATTTAATGTTGAGGGACGAGGGTTAAGAAAGAGGATTGAAGCATATTCTAATAGGGGGGGCGGCAGATCATTTTATAAATGTGGACAGCTGTTTTTGTCGTGATCCCTTTATTTTGGAAGGTTAACGATCTGAAATGCCGCGCCCTATTTTGAATTTTTGTTTTCATGGTTTGGGAATGGAGTTTGAAGGATAGTTTGGGGTCGAAAGTGATGCCAAGGTATTTACACGCAGGGGATGGGCTAATTACGGTGTTTGATATGGTTATGCTAAATGGGGAATTGAGCGGTCTGTGGAAGGGTATGAATAGATAGGATTTATTGGGATTAATGGATATTCTCCATTTGGCAAATCAAAGAGATAGCGAATCTATTAGCCCTTGGAGAGTAGAGAGAGCTTTAGGAAGGGTGGGTTGGTGTGTTATAAGGGCAGTGTCATCGGCAAAGAGCAGAAAATATGCCGAGGGATTAAGGTACTGTGGGTTGGGGTTGTATATGTCATGAACATAGATATTGTATAGGAGCGGAGATAATGGAGAGCCTTGGGGAACACCTTGTTGAGGAATAAAGGGCCGGGAGATGGTATTTTGGACGCGGACATGAAGGAGTCGATTGTTTAGGAAGTTATCAATGAGATAAATTAGGTGTAATGGGATATTGAGGGAGTTGCACTTAAACAGCAAACCTCGATGCCAGACTGAGTCAAAGGCCTTTTTATATCTAGGAATAGTATAGCTGTTTTTTTGTTTTCGAGGTGTGCTGTTTGGCAGTTGGAGGTTAGGATAGTGAGTGGGAGAGTGGTTGATCTATTTTGGAGGAATCCAAATTGATAGGGAGGAATGTGTTGGGCGATATGAGCTAGGAGTTTATTTTTAAGGATGGATTCGAATAGTTTTCCCAGAACTGGAAGCAGGGTAATTGGTCTATAGCTAGTGATTTCTAGCGCATCGCTATCGTGTTTTAATATACACGTAATTATACCCTGCTTCCATTCCTGGGGGATGGATTGGGTTTGGTAAATGAAATTGAGGATTTTGATAATATATTTATGGATGTTTTCTGGAAGGGATTTGAGGATTGATCTAGGAATGTTATCATAACCAGGCGCGCTGTTTTTACCTTTATGTAGCACAGTGAAATACTCTTCCTCTTCTATGTCATCATCAGGGAGATAGGGATTATGGTTATTTATGAAGGATGCGTACCAGGAGTTTACGGTATTATAAAAATCGTCATTATATGTCATCGTCTGTTTCTCAGAAAAGTTTTTTTTCTTCGAAATACCCGGCAAATATGTCGGCCATTTCTTTGGAGTCACATGTCACTTCGGTTGTTGTCGGATGTCGTAGTTTCTGTAGTATGTCAGTCCTTTTGTATTTAGATAGCTTTTTAATTTGGTAATCGTCTGTTTATTTCTTCGCAAGCCAGTATCCATTTGTCTTGTTTGTAGTCTTTGATTAATTTGTGAATGTCTTTATTTAGTGCATTAAATTTTTGTTTTAGAGTTTGTTCGTTCGTCTGTTGTATGTCCCTGTATAGTTGTCTTTTATATTTAATCAGTCTAAGGATATATTTTGGGAGAGGATATATATATGTGGGTTTTGTATACGTCGGAGTGAGTCAGAGAGTACTGTAAGGAATTGGGAAATAGTGGTGTTTGAAATGTTGTCGTAAATGGATATAAATTTAGTAATATCTTCTGTCACTTGGTCTATGTCACAGTCCTTATGTCTGTACAAAGTTTCTAATATTTTTTGTTTGTATTGAAATTCTGTTGAACGTTAATAAAATTCTATTTAATTTGCTGAACCTATTACCCACTTTGTTATTACCATTTATATTGAGTTTATGTTGAGTTGCTTAATAAAGTCTCCTTATTTCTGTGGCTGACCGCAAAAACCTCATAACTCGAATTTTTGTCGAAATTGAGTTAGTTGCATTTTCGGTATTGTGTTGGTCCCTAGTTTCATTTATAATACCTATTTCACATATTTGCTCGTTATTTGACGAGAAATCGCCAAGAGAAAAAAGCAACAAAGTGGGCATTTCCCGTAAAAACCACATAACTCAACCATTTCCCGTAAAAACCACTTAACAAAAAAAAAAAAAAATCCAAATGCTTAGTTTTGAAAAAACAAACAAAGCAAACAAATAGCGTTAATCGACCTGGAGGATAGCTCAAACTGCCATTTCAATATTTTTAAGGTCATTTGGTTGTATTTTTCACGCCTTTTTCACGCCTACTTATGTCAGGTTAGCTTCATAGGTACAATTGATGCATACAAGGCGGAAACAATGCATCTGTTTAAAAGTAGTAATTAATAATGTGTTGATGATTAATTAAATTATTTAATTGGTTAATTTACTTACTGTAAAACAGTTTATTCTAGAAATATTAATAATTTATAATCATGACCGTAAGAATCACTTAAGTGCATTTCCCGTAAAAACCACATAACTCATTTTTTCTTGGATCACGGGCCTTCCTGCAGACAAAATACCTTCAGCACATAATTTCTACGTTTATTGTCATCCACTGGACACGTATTGATCGCTCAATTGATGTTATTTAATCAATAAGCAAAAGTAGCTTTCAAAACTTTAAACTCAAATATCTCGAAATCAAGAAAATACGAGTTATGAGGTTTTTACGGTCAGCCACAGATTTACTGTTGAGTTGATTATCATTACTTATACTGATATTATGTTGAGTGGATTAATAAAGAATTCCTTTACTGACTATTATTACATTCTATATCTTTGTTTCTTTTATCGATGTTAATCTGATTAAAGATACTTGTCTAAATAAAGTTGATTAAATCTTGTTTGACTTATTTATTTCGATCTCTTTAGCTATGTTGATTTATTATTGCAAATAAATGTATGAAACTATTCCTGAGTATTCTTTCTGAACACCATGTCACCTAGCAAATAAGTTGTGTGGTTATAATAATTAAACAATAAGTGCGTTTCTAGGCAATTTTGAATCCAGGTTAAAAAATAATATTGTTCGAAATACAGTTGTTGTTCTCCTCTGAGCACTGGTTGAAGAACCATTGAACCAGATCTCGAACAAACTTAATCAAACATCAATCAATTGAGTTTGATTTTACAAAAAGAAACATTAAAATGAAACTAATATTACTAAAACTATAAGGTTTGTAGACCCTATTAATGATAAACTAGATTTTACTCCTTATATGAAGAAAGAGAAAGGGTGAGAGAAGAGATGGTAACACATGGTTTGATCAGGAATGCATTCAGGCAAAAAAGGCTTTGAGGAAGGCAGTGGGAGAGTGTGTAATGTGTCTCTCCCGCTCCGCCTTCTACACACTCTCTCACTGCCTTCCTCAAAGCCTTTTTTGCCTGAATGTATTCCTGATCAAACCATGTGTTACCATCTCTTCTCTCACCCTTTCTCTTTCTTCATATAAGGAGTAAAATCTAGTTTATCATTAATAAGGTATACAAACCTTATAGTTTTAGTAAGGAGGAGATATGAGGATATATGTGAGAAGAAGAAGCTTTTATTTACCTTTAATAATAAAATTATTGAAAATTAGGCATCTAGTTATCTTTGCGTGAAGTTTTCGATTATTAGCCCGGGCCAAATATTCGCTGTCAAAATATTCACGTAATTCGTATGTGATTGGCTAATTTCTAAGTAATACGTCATTTTGATTGGTCCAATTCTTTAAATTGACAGGTGAGGGCGATTGTTATATCAACTTCCTAATAATTTATGTTCAGTTGAAAAATTTATTACCACTAATAGCTTTTACAATCCTAATATATTACGGCAGTGCAATTACTCGAGCACCATAATCTAATGATTTACGGCCGTTTTTTATTTTATTTATATATTTTTTATTAATAAAAAACTAAAACGAAATTAGAGTGAAAAATAACAACAGCGCCGTAAATAATGTGCACGTGACGCGGTGGAAATAAATGGCTTGATTTAGATATAGTACGTGAACCGCTTGGAAACCGACGAGCGAATGACTTGAGCGCTTTTATTCTTTTTTTTTTTCGAGAGAGAGAGAAGTGAAGAGGGATTGAATCGACCACCGTCTGTGGGGTGAGGGAGGGTCAGCAAAGAAAAATGTTTGCTTTGTCCCAGAAGGGAAAAGTTAATACCCGCCGACTAAACAATCTTCCACTGGCGTTCTCGTTTAAAACAAAACGCTTTCGATGAAAATTGAGCCGCAAAAGCCAGACGAGTGTAATTGAAAAAATCAGCAAAAGATACACACACACACACAAAATGTTAACATAACACTTCTGAATTGATTTAATTAATATAGTGTCGATCGTAGTTAGCGGCAGTTGTTGTAGTTATGTACAACAAGTCAGTGGTATTTTGTATGAAAAAATAATCACAAAGTTCAAAACACGGTATAAACATTGTTATTCCAAGATAAAATTCAAATTCAAAACTATTTGAATTCGAGAAAATAAGCTTTCGCTTCTTATAGTTTGCACACTTTAAACATAATATATAAAATTACGAAAAAAACTATTCGTGAAAATGCAAACAGTGTCTTAATTAATAAGACAATTTAAGACGATAAATATCCATTGAAACAACTACTTCCCGTGCAAATACACCACCGGAGGTGTATTTGCACGGAAGGTAGTTGTTTCAATGGACATTTATCGCCTTAAATTGTCTTATTAATTAAGACACTGTTTGCATTTTCACGAATAGTTTTTTTCGTAATTACCTCCGAAGGTGTATTTGCACGGGAAGTAGTTGTTTCAATGGATATTTATCGCCTTAAATTGTCTTATTAATTAAGACACTGTTTGCATTTTCACGAATAGTTTTTTTCGTAATTTTATATATTATTGTTATTCCTGATCACGGACTTTAAGACAAAATGTTGCATCTATTTCATTATTGGATGTTAACACCCTTCACGTAAACGCGTTTCTAAGTACCTGGTTGTCATAAGTGCGGTCTGATTCAGCACAAAGTGTCATGTCATTAAAATATATATAGATTGTATGTACCAGAGCTAGGCCACCTAAATACTGATGATATATACCACAACACGCATGAAATCGAAGAAGCAGTAACTAAACTAACTTCTGCTCTCATCGATGCCTACACCGAATCATGTCCATTAAGCACCTCCAAACAACGGAGGAAAACACCATGGTGGAATACCCACCTTGAGGACATGAGAACGAAAACCCGAAAACTATTCAACAAGGCTAAAAATAGTAAATTAAAAACCGACTGGGATGCGTACAAATCACACCAACGCATCTACAAAAACGAAGTGCGCAGCAGACAAAGACAATCCTGGAGGAAGTACTGCGAGGACATAGAGTCGACGAGTACAGCTGCCAGGCTCAAAAAAGTGCTATCCAAGGACCCACACTACCTTGGAAGCATCAAGAAAGTAGACGGAGAACTCACCTCAAATGAAAACGAGACACTCCAACTAATGTTACAAACACACTTCCCCGGTTGTGAAACGCTAGAAATCGAAACGTCTGCAGACGACCCACACGAAAGAGAAGCAGATGAAGATGACAAGAAGCTAGCTATGGAAATAGTTACGAATCAAACCATAACTTGGGCAATAAAATCATTCAAACCATACAAATCCCCAGGCCCGGACGGCATCTACCCGGCCCTACTTCAATGGGGATCACCTGCGCTTGTGGCTGTGCTGGGAGCCGTCTACCGCGGCTGCCTCACGCACCGCTACATCCCCAGGTTATGGAGAATGGTAAAAGTAGTATTCATTCCTAAGCCATGCAGGAACGACTATACGAACGCAAAATCATTTAGACCGATCAGTTTATCTTCATTCATGCTAAAGGCATTGGAGAAACTATGCGATCGACACATTAGGGACAATGTCCTCAAATCTAGGCCGATCCACCAAAACCAACACGCCTACACGCCAGGCAAAAGCACAGAATCTGCTCTACATCTTGTAGTTTCAAGAATAGAAAAGGCGATAACAAACAAGATGACCACATTAGGTACATTTATCGATATTGAAGGTGCTTTCGACAAAGCATCCTTCCAAAAAATCGGGGAAGCACTCAACAGAATCGGTGTTAACAACATGCTTTGCGGATGGATAGGAAACATGCTCCGCAGCAGACACGTAACAGCATCACTAGCAGATGTCACAATATCAGCGTCGGTCACCAGAGGCTGCCCGCAGGGGGGGGGGGTCCTATCCCCACTCCTGTGGACACTCTTGGTGGACGAACTGATCACAAAACTCAACATCCAGGGGTTCTACACTGTAGGATACGCGGATGACATAGCAATACTCCTCAACGGGAAATACGAGAACTTCCTATGCAACAGAATGCAGGAAGCACTAAAAACAGTGGAAGACTGGTGCAACACCAACCAGTTATCGGTTAACCCCACAAAAACAGAAGTAGTGATGTTTACAAAGAAACATAAGATAGAAACTCACACACTACCAAAACTATTCAAGACCCAATTGAAGCTATCAAAGGAAGTCAAATACCTAGGAATCTATCTAGACTCAAAACTTAACTGGGCCAAACACCTAGAACACAAAACTGAGAAAGCAAGCAGGGCTTTCTGGCAATGCAGAAGGGTCATTGGCAATACCTGGGGACTATCTCCAAAGATAGCGTTGTGGATATACACAGGTATTATCAGACCAGCGCTCGAATACGGAGCCCTAGTCTGGTGGTCACGGACTAACCAACAAGGAGCAAAACTGAAATTAAATCACATACAAAGGCTGGCATGTACGTGCACAACCGGAGCCTTCAGAACAACACCAACCGCTGCAATGGAAATAATACTAAGTCTCCCACCTCTTGATATCCACATCAAGAGCACGGCGAGACTAACCGCAGAAAGACTGAGAGCCATGAACACATGGTCAGACCAAACTACGCCCGACGGCCACGGAAGCATACTCAAATGGGGACCACCCATGCTGAGAAGCAAAATAGACCAGAAGATACCCCAATACATCTTCAAAAAGAAATACGTCGTGAACACGGACCCACAAACAACACCACCGGACTATGTAGTGTTCACAGACGGATCCAAGACTAAGACAGGCTGTGGAGCAGGGATATACTCAGAGGACTTAGCTGTGCGAAAACGTCTTCCGATAACAGCACATGCTACTGCAACACAGACTGAAATTTACGCAATCCTAGAGAGTGCTAAAATTATAAAAGACAGAAACATCAGTGACCAGAATATAACTATCGTCACTGACAGCAAAGCCGCACTGGCAGCTCTAGACAAGTTCAGAATAACATCTGAACTAATACATAAATGCGTAGAAACCTTGAACAAAGTAGCAAATTCCAACCGCATAACACTAACGTGGACGAAAGGACACGATAACAGCCAGGGCAACAATAACGCAGACGAACTAGCACGAGAAGCATCGAAAATTACAACAAACCGTGCAGAAATAGGACTATCCCCTAGGTCCTTAGCCACACGCATGCTAGAGTTCAATACTGCGAAACATAAAGAGAGATGGACAAACCTCACAACATGCAGCCAAACAAAGACATACCTGTTGGAACCCGACGGCCAAACAACAAAGAAGTTTCTAAAACTCACAAAACAGAAACTACGAATCCTAACCGGCTACATTACTGGTCACTACAACTTCCAGCATCACCTCGCAAAAATGGGAATCACCAGTGATGACATTTGTCGAGGATGCAACGAAGAAGAAGAAACAGCGAGACACATTCTTCACGCGTGTCCGGCGCTGTCAAAAATAAGAACCACGTTACTAAGGGAAGAAGCCCCAAATCGTGAAGGACCCGGATGGCAATGGTCACCCGCACAGATCCTGGCAATTGCCGACTGTGCGGGGTGGGTCTAACCATCAGGGGGGAGGCACTACAATGGGCCCGACTGTGGCCTAAGTGGGTGCAGCTGCTGCTGCCCTCCCGCCAAATAAACCTTAATCCCCTTAATCTTAATGTACCAGAGCTAAGCAGGATTCGAATCCTGGATTCGAATCTTTCTAAAGGATTCAAAAGAGGCATTCAAATACTTTAGTTAAACTGGATTCATAATCCGGATTCGTTACATTTTTTTTAAGAGGATTCGTATTCGAATCCAAATGCGGGTGATTTGAATCTTCATAAAAGGATTCGAATATTTATAAAATGATTCGAAGATTTATGAAAGGATTCAAATACTTAAAAACGATTTAAATCGTCAAAAATAATTCAAATTAATTGTGAGGATTACCATGAAAAATGTCTTTTGTGTGTTTTTAAATTTCTCGTTAAATCAGTGAATTGTACGCGTGGCGCATGAAGTAAAATTTCGAGTTTAGAAAAGCCCCGTGAAAATTTGTCGAGGGTCGCTAGCGCGACCCTCGACAAATTTTCTACGCGGGGCTTTTCTAAACTCGAAATTTTACTTCATGCTTAGTCTGGGAGTGGACAACACTTGTTTTTGGAAGTTTCAAATTGAAAATCCACTCTAGATTACTAAGTTTATTACCATTTTACAAAGGCTACAGCTCGAAGGACCAATGATGGTCTTCGGAGACCGAAGGACTATAGGGAATTGAAATATTTTTTTACAAGAAAAAAACGAAAATCTGATGGTGTACAGCATGGATAGGAAAGAAAATTTCTAATTTTGAATAAATATCAAAGTTGGGTTCGTTTTCAGTGCGTTTTTAACTTCACTTTAAATCAGTGTTTTATACGCGTGGCGCATGAAGTAAAATTTCGAGTTTAGAAAAGCCCCGTGAAAATTTGTCTCGGGTCGCTGGCGCGACCCTCGACAAATTTTCTACGCGGGGCTTTTCTAAACTCGAAATGTTACTTCATGCTTAGTCTGGGAGTGGAAAACACACGTTTGAAACTTCAAACTGAATGCTCTGGTAAGAACTGTAATGACTGAAAATGTTTTTAAAGAAAATAATCTAGTTTTTAAAATTTTGTATTAAACTAAATTTTGAAAGTAAAGTAAAGTTTGAAGTAAAACTGACATGGTAGCCACGATCTGAAATGTTAAATATTTCCGACATTTTCCCGATCTAAGATTTTTTTCCTTGACCTTTTAATATAACTTTCTTCTGTGGGAAACCAATATTTTGTCAAATTGTTTTAATTCTTCTCGTCAATATTTAAGTTGGTTTTTTAAATGTTTACGTGTTTTGTAATTTTTATGAAGCCTGTTGATTTTGACAAATTTATTATCATCTTATGGCTTTTTTGTTAGTGTTTTGGTCAATTTAAATAAAATACCATGACTTTTCTCTGACTTTCCCGATATTAATGATATTCATTGAATTTTTTATTTACGTAATTTTTAGGCATTAGTCGATTTTATAATAGAGTTTAATTTGAAGTTTTGAACGAGTGATTCCACTCCCAGGCTAAGCATAAAGTAAAATTTCGAGTTTAGAATAGCCCCGCATAGAAAATTTGTCGAGGGTCGCGCAGCGACCCGAGACAAATTTTCACGGGGCTTTTCTAAACTCGAAATATTACTTCATGCGCTACGCTTATAAAACATTGATTTAAAGTGGAGTTAAAAACGCACTGAAAACCAACCCAACTTAGATATTTATTTAAAATTGGATATTTTCTTTCCTATCCATGCTGTAAACCTTTACATTTTCGTTGTTTTCTTGTAAAAAAA
The DNA here is from genome assembly GCA_932526585.2 of Philonthus cognatus. Lineage (NCBI taxonomy): Eukaryota > Metazoa > Arthropoda > Insecta > Coleoptera > Staphylinidae > Philonthus > Philonthus cognatus. The sequence goes on from OW052241.1 coordinate 179,791,225, forward strand.
CTTCGATTCCCTGTAGTCCTTTGGTCTCCAAAGACCATCATTGGTCCTTCGAGCTGTAGCCTTTGTAAAATGGTAATAAATTTAGTAGTCTAGAGTGGTTTTTTAATTTGAAACTTCTAAGAACGAGTGTTGTCCACTCCCAGACTAAGCATGAAGTAAAATTTCGAGTTTAGAAAAGCCCCGCTTATAAAATTTGTCGAGGGTCGCGCCAGCGACCCTCGACAAATTTTCACGGGGCTTTTCTAAACTCGAAATTTTACTTCATGCGCCACGCGTATAAACGACTGATTTCAACTGTTTTAAAATATACTACTAAAGTAATATCATAAAGCAGAATATTTTGAAATTCACTTGAAATCAGTGTTTTATACGCGTGGCGCATGAAGTAAAATTTCGAGTTTAGAAAAGCCCAGAAAATTTTTCTCGGGTCGCGACCCTCGATAAATGTTCATGGGGCTTTTCTATACTCGAAATTTTACTTCATGCTTAGTCTCTGAGTGGAAAACACTCGTTTAAAGCTTCAAATTGAACTCTTTTTAAAATCAATGAATGTCAGAAAATTTACAGCTTATGCATGGTTACCTAAAGTTTACCATGAAGTAGCCACATTTAAATTCAGCGCGCATTTGTGACGTAAGCGATCTCTACCTCCAATCTAAAATCTTCGATTCTGTCGATCCTTCTTACCGTATAGTCGATTGTCCTTGACTTACTCCTTACGAAAAGTCCAAATTTCGATGGCAAAAATTTTCACCAAGGCCCTTAATGGCGATAGAAAGTAAATGAAGCATTTATTTTTACCAAAAAACTCATCTCTGAACCCCCAGGGGCCACTTGAGTTGGGCCGGAATATTTACATGGAGCCTTATGGTAACGGTTTAAGCGAGGTCCACCGATTGGCGCCTTTGGACGCGATGACGTTCTAAGTGCGATTGCTCGGCCCACGAATGACCTAAAATGCTGGGACTTATAACATTCGATTTCCAAAGGATTCAGCTACATTTTGACATATAGTCATTTTTATATTTAGTTTGTAGCGGCCCCAATAAAATTCTCAAGACGAACAATTTTTTCGGCCACTATTTAAGGGCCTACTTTGCGAGCTTCGGGAACGAAAACTATTTCTTGAAAATGGGCCATTTTTGCGCAGATTATCCTCCCATTCTTTAGCTACATTTTGGCATAATATGAAGTATTTTGAAAATTTCGGAATTTAGCCAAAAATTGACATTTTTCCATACCAACCCTTTACGAAAAGTCCAAATTTCGATGGTTAAACTTTTGCCCCGAAAAAATTGAAAAAAAATACGAAGGCCCTTGAAGGCGAATGAAAAAAGGTGAAGCATTTATTTTGCCAAAGAAACTCATCTTCGGCCCCACAGGGGCCACTTGGGTCGGGCCGGCCCATTTACATGACGCCTTATGGAAACGGTTTAAAGGAGGTCTGCCGATTGGCGCCTCTGGACGCGATGTTGTTCTGAGTGCAATTGCTCGGCCCACAGTCTACCTAAAATATTAGGACTTACAACATTCGATTCTCAAAGAATTTACCTACATTTTGAGCTATGGACATTCTTATGTATCGCCTGTGGCCGCCCCAAAAAAATCCCAAAGTAAAACAATTTTCTCGACCACTTTCCGAGCGCCCACGTTCAAGCTTCGTGAGCGAAAACTTTTTCTTGGATATGCTCCATTTTTACACAGATTATGCTCCCATTCTTTAGCTACATTTCGGTATAATATAAAGTAAAAAAAAAGACCTTTATTAGCATAACACTATATTACATACATTATATCTACCTTAATTACTGCCCCCTCTCTTCCTTCTGCTTTCCCTCTGTTCCCCCAGACTCTCCAGCGTCTTTACTCCGGCCCCATCCTCTCTCATCCATTTCGTCCTTTTATTTGATTACCTCACTCCCTTCTCGTCTCTCTCTTACCCTCCCTTCTCTTTTCCCTCTCCCTCCCCAGCTTTTCCAACGTCCTTACCCCGCTCCCATCCTCCCTCATCCACTCCACTACCCTTCTATTCCCTTTCGCTCCCAGCCACTCCTCTTTCATCCCCTCACATTCCTCCCCCAAGTGTCCCCACGTATCCTTCCCCTGTCCACACAAGACACACCTTCCATATTCTTCCCCCATCCATACTTTCCTTCCTCTCTCCTCCGATCCACACCTCGCCCTTGCCACAATCACCCTATCCTCTCTACCCCATCCCTTCTCTATCAAATACTTCGGCACCCTCCCATACACCTGCCACCTCCCATACATATCATTATACTGGCTTCTGTCAATACACCCTTGCCTTTCCTGCCCTTCCACCTCCTTCCCTTTCCCCCTTACCCACTCATCCACCTTCACCCCATTTCCTAGCCATTCCATTACCTTCGCCTCCGACAGCCCTACCCTCTCATACATTTTCCTCCTCTCCCCCTCCATCTACCCTCCCCCCACCCACCCTCGTCACCCATACATCCTTCACCAATCTCTCTTCATCCAGTTCCCACAATCTCATCTCGTACCTCACCACCCTCACCATTGCCTCCCACTCTAGCCTCTCTCTGTTGGTCTCCTGAAGCACTATGTAGCTGGGCGTGGACCTTTCCACCCCCAACATGTGCTTCAGGAACCACATCTGCTCCCTCTCTATCACCTCGTACCCTCTCGTCCTCTACACTTCTACTCTATACATTAGCACCGCTCTTACACACGCATCCCATATCTTACACGCAACCGTCACATTGTTCCCCATCCACTTCCCCCACTTGCCCCACGCCATTCCCCACGCCTTCCCCGCCTTACCCTGCACCCACCTCACATGCTCCTCATACCCTCCCGTTCCTTTAAACCAGAACCCCAAATACTTGAAACTCTTCACCCTCTCAATAACTACCCCCTTCCACTCTAATTCTTTCACCTTCCTCTCCCTCCCTTTATTTCTAAACTTCACCCACTTCGTTTTCACTACATTCACATTCATTCCGCTTTTATCCATAAACCTCTCCACTCTCTTCAACATCTCTATCATCCCTTCATACTCTCTTGCAACCAACACCGCATTATCCGCATACGCCAGCATCCATACCTTCCTTTTACCTATCACCACTCCCCCCGCCTGACCTTTCCTCATCACCTCTTCCAATTCACTTACGTACACATTAAATAGCATCGGGCTCAGCGGGCACCCTTGCCTCAAACCCTCCCACGTCCTAAAGCACCCCGACACCTCCTTGCCCACTTTCGCCACTACCCATGTCTCCTCATACACTCTCCTCACCCACTCCACCATCCCCTCACTTACCCCTCTCCTTCTCAAACATTCTATCAAGCTTCCCCTCGGCACCGAGTCATATGCTGCCTTCAGGTCCATAAACACCGCATACATACATCCTTTCTCTTCCATCACTCTCTCCACCATTCGCGCCAGGGTAAAGACCTGCTCTCTCGTCCCCCTCCCCCTTCTAAACCCCCCCTGCGTCTCTGGCAGTATCCCCTTCTCCTCCACCTCCACCTCCATCCGATTCCTCACTATCATCATTGCCAGCTTATACCCAACACTTGTGATCGTTACACCCCTATAACTACTGGCCTCCTTCTCATCCCCTCCCTTATACACCGGACACATCATCCCCACCCTCCATTCTTCCGGCAAGCTTACCTCCCCCCTCCACATCTGATTCAACAGTTCCCTAAATTTCGTCTTCCCCTTTTCCCCAATCTCCTTCCACATCTCTGCCCTGAGACCATCTCTCCCTGCCGCCTTTTCACCCTTCACTTCCTTGAACGCCCGCTCCACCTCCTCCTCCGTGAACTCTTCCCCTCTGTCTCCACCTCTGCTTTCTCCAATCTCCCCTGGTACTCCGCTTCCTTCTCTGCATTTCCTTGTCCATTCCCTCAGCAAAACCCCTACCTGCCTCCTTCTCTCCCTTCTCCTCAAAATTCTCCACATTTCCGCCTCGTTCTTACATTTCCTCAAATCCTCGCTCGCTTTTTCCACCACCTTTAGCTTCTTCTTCTTACATATGCCCTCATATCTTTTCCTTGCCGCCACCGCTTTCCCCTCTTCTCCCCCATATCTTACGCATTCTCCCACAGCCTTCCTCAACTCCCTCTTTGCCTGCCTACACTCCTCATCGAACCACGCATTCCCTCCTCTTCTCTCTTCCTTAATTTTTCTTCCGCATCCCACTATCGTCTTTTCCATCTCCTCCATTGTATTGACCTCTTCTCATTGAATCCTTGATATCCTCTTCCTCATATCCTCCATCGCCTTCACCCCATACTCAAGGTATTCGTTTTCTTGCCATTTTTCCTCTTCTCTTCCATTCCCCATCCACATCTCCACCGTTACCGGTAGGTGATCCGATCCCAGCACCTCTTCTACCTCCATGCCTCTTATATCTCTTCTTTCTATCCCCTTGACTACCACATAATCAATTACTGATGCCCCTCTTGGTCCGATGTACGTTTTTCTCTCCTCCCAATCGCCCTCCGTACATCCGTTTAAAATCTTCCATCCCTCCTCCATTACCCACTCCTTCATCCTCCTGCCCTCCCCATTTATACATTTATCCTGCGAACTCCTCTTCACCACCGCGCCGTTCTCTCCAACCCCTCCTCCCGTTTTCCCTATTCTGGCATTGAAATCCCCCCCACAATCCATTTTCCTCCTTCGCCCGCTCTCTCATCTATTTTCTTTCTTATGTCTGTCCAATTCTTGTTTACGTACACCACCCCTACATCAACCCGATATCCTCCCTGTTGATAATTTACCTACACTAGCCCTTCGCATCCCTCCATCATCTCCCCCTTGTTTCCTTCCCTATTCTCTCTCCATCCAACAATCATTCCCCCCTTGGCTCTCCCTCTCCTCGCACTTTTTACTGCCTCTATCATCTCCCATCTAAAACCCCTCGGCAGCCCTTCTTTCACTTCTCCCCATTCCTTCTTCACCATCCAGGTTTCCACTAACCTCACTATGTCCTTCCCGTTTACCCACTTCTCAAAGTCTTTCTTCCACTTGTGCTCCTGCCCTTTCGACTTTATTCCCGCCACATTCCAAATCCCTATCTTTATCGACCCTTCTTTCCCCACTCTCCCACATTTGCTCCCTAGTCCCCTGCTCCTCTTATAGACCTTCTGCCCATGCCCTACCTCCCCCCCTCGCCCCTTCTATATATGTTCTCCCCATTTCTCCTGTCCCCTTCCTCCCTTTCATTTTGTTCCGCCTCCACACTTTTTCCAGGTCCCTCCTCCCCCCTACCCCCTCCTTCCTTCTTACTTTTTTGCCTCCTCTTTCCTCTCTACTTCTACCTTGTTCCATCTCCACTCTTCCCCATTCACTATAACTTTCTGGTATCCAATCCTCACCCATTTCCCCCTTTCTCTCTCCCGTCTAGCTATTTGGCGTATATTCTTTTGAATTTTTCTCTCTTTCTTGGTCATGTCATCGTCAATATATATATAACAGATCCTGCTAATCTTTTCTTATTTTCTAAAATTTTCATTTTATCATTACATGATTGCAATTTCATCACTACTATACCCTTTTTTATTTCATATGCGCCTTCTAACTTGCATTGAATGTTTAGTTCTTTTTCGAGGAAGCCTTTAACTTTCTTATCTATTTCGTCGCCGGTAATATTTGAGTTTTTTAACACTAAGTTGTTTCTCCTTTTTTCCTTTTCGCGGTTTTCATCTCTTTCTTCTAAGGTTTCAATTTTTTTGAATAATTCCTCTCTTTCTTTTCGCCATTCTGTTTCCCTCTTTTCCATTTCTGTCTTTAAACGGGTTACTTCGTTGTTTAACTTTTCAATTTCTTTGATCATTTCCTCATTTTGTTTTTTAGTTTGGTCAAAACGACTATTTATATCAATATAAAGTAATTTTGAAAATTTCGTATTTTCGCCAAAATTTTACATTTTTCCATACCCTTTACGAAAAGTCCAAATTTTGATGGTAAAACTTTTGCCTCGAAAATATCTGAAAAAAAAAATCACAAAGGCCCTTGAAGGCGGTAGAAATTAGGTAAAGCATTTATTTTGCCAAAAAAGTCATATCCAACCCCACAGGAGCCACTTGGGTCCGGCCGGCCCATTTACATTGTTCCTAATAGGAACAGTTTAAGCGAGGTCTGCCGATTGACGCCTTTGGGCGCGATGCTGTTCTGAGTGCGATTGCTTGTCCTACAGATGACCGAAAATATTGGGACTTGTAACATTCGACTCCCAAAGGATTCAGCTACATTTAGATCTATTCTTGTTCTTATGTGTCGCCTGTCGCCGCTCCAAAAAAATCCCAAAGTTGAACAATTTTTTCGAATACTTTTTTAGAGCCCACTTTGCGAGCTTCGTAAGCGGAAACTATTTCTTGGATATGGCCTATTTTGCTACAGATTATGCTCCCATTCTTTAGCAACATTTTGGTGCAATATGAAGTAATTTTGAAAATTTCAGATATTCGCCAAAATTTGACGTACCCTTGACGAAAAGTCAAAATTCTGATGGCAAAATATGTTTCCCCAAAAAATCTGAAAAAAATCACGAAATCTCTTGATGGCTATAATACGCCGGGGAAGTATTTGTTTTGCCAAAAAAACTCATCTCCGACCCCACGGGGGCCACTTGGATCGGGCCGGCCCATTTACATAGGGCTTTATGGAAACGGTTTAAGCGAGGTCCGCCGATAGGCGCCTTTTAACGCGGTGACGTTCTGAGTGCGATTGCTTGGCCCACAGACAACCTAGAATATTGGAACTTATAACATTCGATTTCCAAAGGATTCAGCTACATTTTGATTTATGATTATCTTTATGTGTTGCCCGTGGTCGTCCCAAAAAAATACCGAAGTCGAACAATTTTTTCGACTACTTTTCGAGCGCCCACTTTGCCAGCTTCGTGAGCGGAAACTATTTCTTGGATATGGCCTATTCTAGCACAGATTATGCTCCCATTCTTTAGCTTTATTTTGGTATGATATGAAGTCATTTTGAGAATTTCGGATTTTCGCCTAAATTCGACCATTTGCTTTACAAAATTTCGATGGCAATAAATTTTCGCGAAAAAATCTGAAAAAATTCACGAAGGCCTTTGATGGCGTCAGAAAGTAGGTAAAGCATTTATTTTGCCAAAAAAACTCATCTCTGACCCCACAGGGGCCACTTGGTATAACATGAAGTGATTTTAAGAATTTAAAGCGACTTGGGCTGGGCCTACTCATTTACATGGGGCCTTATGGAAATTTAAAAAAATAGTTCAGTCTGTTTCTAATAGTAAAGAGAATATTTGTAATATTTAAAAATCTAACAAAAAAATAATTTAGTTTGAAGAATTGCAATTTTAAATAGAATATTTGTGATATTTAAAAATATAATAAAAAAATAATTTAGATTAAAGAATTGCAATTTTAAATAGAAAACATGTTAGTTAAACAATCTGTATAGGTACACATAATTTTAAATAGAATATCTGTAATATTTAAAAATGTAACAAACAAATTATTTAGATTAAGGAATTGCAATTTTAAATAGTAGAAATGTTAGTTGTGTATAGGTACACATATTTAAAATTCCCATTTTTATTTTACTAAAGAATTTCATCCTTTCAATTTTTTGTTACACGGGCCTTTGTTTGTGTTAATTATCAAGCGCACGCTTGTTATTTCGTGTTTAGTGAAAAATCCTGTCCACCCCAGTATTTTTCAACAAGCGTAAAATAGAAAGCGCATTTTTTTCAAACTATACATTTTTTATATAAAGTACGCGGCTGCTTTTGCTACTGCTAGGGAAATGACGAGGGTATGAAAAGAAACGCGCTGAATAATTCACAAAGTCCCGTCCATTCCATTACGAGCATTACAAAAGCCCCCCAGGATGGAAAAATAGGAAACAGGTAAGATAATAAATGAAAACAAAATAAACAAAAAAAGTACGCAAATAAATTAATGTGGAGAAAAAGAGAGGAAATTGAGATGAATGGGTAAAATTGATTCAACGAAAAAAAAATCTATTTCAAGAGAACAAATTAAGAAGTGAAATTGATGCAAAAATTATGATATTAGGGAATAAAAGGAAATGCAATATTAAAAAAATAACTCACCTTTCCAAAGCTTCCTTTTCCAATTGCGCGCAATATTTGGAAGTGATCGAAATTCACTGAAACATAGAAAAAAAGGGTCGATTAAAAACCGTAAAGTAACCTATTATTATTCCACGAGTAAATACGTAAAAAAATAACAAGCACGACCGCCTTTGCTTTTTGTAGCCCCGTGCATAATTATTCAGTAAATACGAAATGTATAGAAAGACAAAAAAAATATAATTTAATTAAAACACTTAACTTTGTTTTGCCACTTTTATTTTTACTTTTCAGTGACTATAATTTCGATTACAAGCTAGTCATTATCAAACTAAGTTAAGTGTTTTAATTTAATTGTTATGAAGATGTACCACAAAGTGATCGCCAAGCAAATTAAAGATTTAAAAAAAATATATTTATCATTAAAAACCAACATTTTAATATTAATAATATCAGGCGTTCAGTTAAAAACTCGATCGAGTTGGCTGCGAAACTTTGAAAAGATTGTGAAGTAGGTCGTACGTGAATTTGTCAGTCGCTCCTGTCAATGTCTAGCTAACATAGTTTTATAAAAGTTTTCAATATACATTGGGCAAACAGCTGCCTGTTTGCCCAATTTTTGAAAAAAGACTTGAGGAACATAAAAAATCCATCGTAAATAACAAACAAACAACGGGGTTTGCCCGTCATTGCATCGCATCCAACCACTTCTTTAATTCAGACGATTTCAAAATATTATATTCGGGTAATAAGGGGCGAGAATTAAATTTTAGAGAAGGCCTGAAAATAAGCAAAGCAATAAAATAGGGAAAACACATTGTAAATGAGTACGAAGACATCTGGAACTCTCCAATTCTTAAAGCCCTTATTACCTGACCTTCACAAAAATATGTATATATATCTTGTAAAATAATTTTCTGTATTACTCCTTGAGAATGACGATAAGTCGAAACTAGTCGGAGAGAATAAAAAATAGTAGTGAAACAAACCAAGTGACTTTTATTTAATTATCATTAAAAGTTTTCTATTTTATTCTATATTGCGATTGCCATTGTTTATTTAGCCTTAGAAAATATCTTCCAGAGCAACGGAAAACTGTTGATGTAGATATAAAACACAATCCCAAAATGATGACATTTTTCTACGTTCAATTTTTATGTAAATGAGCGGCAAAATAATAATTAAGCACATTTCCATTTTTTTGATCGTTTATTCGCGTGCGCTCGCACGTCCCGCGTTTATTTTTTCCGCCCGAATTAACATTATTAGAAGCCGTGAGCGTGAATTTATTAAATGTGAAAAAGCCCTCTTTCGCAATCATTTTTTATTTCCAGATCGAATAAAATATGATTTTCAAAAGACTGCGCAAAAAGAACTTCTTTTCGCTTCACTTAAAACAGTTTTGATTTAAATTACATTTTATTCTTATTTACTTAAGCCTTATTTGACTATTATTTAAGAGATGAATACTAATTAATGATAAATATTAATTAGAATGTGAAATTAATAAATGTGAAAATAATCAAACAAAATAGTTATAATAATAATAACTGTAAAATAAAATATTAAAAATCATATTTTCTTGTCCAGATCGAATAAAATATGATTTTTAATACTTTATTTAACCATAATGATGGTTGCGACCGTAACTACGTGGTAATTCATGATCACTGAATCAAACACTTACTATGTTTTTACCACAAAATATTTATTGTATGTATATATATTATATTACACAAATATACACATAAATTCACGACTTAAGTTTCGACGTTTGACACTTGACACTTGATAATGACCGTCAAACGTCGAAACTTAAGTCGTGAATTTATGTGTATATTTGTGTAATATAATATATATACATACAATAAATATTTTGTTGTAAAAACATAGTAAGTGTTTGATTCAGTGACTTTATTTAACAGTTATTATTAGTTTTAAATTAAACATTGCACTATTTTGCTTGATTTTTAATATTAGTTATCCTTTTATGAATAGTAATTATCCTATTAATTATATCAGTTGACCAATAAATGGATATTATTATTAAATTAATATTTTCTTTTATAAATAGTACGTATAGTGTGAATATATGACGTTATCGGGTGTTAAAATTGTAATAATATTTAGCGTGTAAACATTACGTTTATATCCATGCGCATATGTGATAAAGAGAGAGAGAGAGAGAGTGTAACTAGAACGGAAACCGGAAACAGGAAGCGAGTCTGCATGTCGGACGGACGGTATCGCGTTTTCCCAGACCCGGTCTGAAATTTTCCGCAAACTCGCCGCAATAAAAAAAATATAAAAACCGCCTTTAAACGCGAGCTTTACGTATGTTTCCTCTTATCGAACTCTTTCTGATTTATTTTCCATTCCTCCGTTTTACTGATAAAAAATTTCTTTTAGATGTTTTGTTGGAAATTCCACACAAATATAAATCTAATCGAAACTCTAAAGATGCTTCTTATATCGTTTGAAATGTTAGCAAATAATTGAATTTTTGTGGTTTTCTTTTTGAAAGAGGATTTATTAGAAATGTAATTACTCTTTAAGACAGTTGGGTCGAAACTAATTAGAGAGAATAAAAATAGTAGTGAAACAAACCAAGTGAGTGGGTAAAAAAAGTAAAAAAAGTGTTTTATTAATAAGTTTATTTACAAACTAAGTTCGTTTTATTCAGTTACCAATATTGTATTTTCAACTTTACAAGTAATTGACTTTTATAAAACGTTTTTATACAGGGAATTTTGATTTTAAGTAATATCCTCGATATTCGTTGTCTTTTTAAAATAGTTCAATTTGAAGCTTCAAACGAGTGTCGTCCACTCCCAGACTAAGCATGACGTAACATTTCGAGTTTAGAAAAGCCTGAAAATTTGGTTTGGACGCGTAGCACGAAGCGTGGAGCGGCCAAACCAAATTTTCAGGCTTTTCTAAACTCGAAATTTTACTTCATGCGCCACGCGTATAAAACACTGAAATATTGTAAAGTTATAAATGCACTGACATTTATTTTTAGTAAGTAATAATGGAAATATTTAACTAACGAAATATTTACATTTTTCTTCACATATTTTTAAGTCAGGTTAAAAATTATAATATATCAAATTACCTTATTTAGTAATTTAATTTATAATAAATTAATTATGTTGCGTGAATGCATTAATAGCACTTAATAGGTTAATTATACAGTTTCTTTAGACAAAGAATTATATTTTTCATTAATTCATTTTTAGCTACATTGTTTTTTCTAAAATTAAAATTTAATGCTTTTCAAAGCAACATTTATTCATTGTTTATTCTATAATCTATCCAACTAAAATAGAGACTAGAAACATTAGCTTTTGAGAAGTAATAACTCATTCCATCATTTAGAATACATTTTATATTATTTTTAGGTATTATTCTTTTATATAAATAATACTATATTTTATCAATTCATTATTCGGAGGTGTATTTGCACGGGAAATAGTTGTTTCAATAGATATTTATTGTCTTAAGTTGTCTTATTAATTAACACACATTGTTTGCATTTTACACGAAAAACTTTTTCGTAATTTTATTTATGAGTTTTGATTTCTTGATTTCTTGTTATGTTTACGAAACCAAGCATTAAGTCTATGCATACAACACAACCAAACACACACATGCACTTCCCATTCTCTGAATAATATTGTAGGTTTTAAGGTACACTAATACCCGAAACATAATCTCTTGGGTTCGCAGCAATTCGGAATTTAATCTCACGAGATAAGCGTAACATTACATACATCTCCAATTGTATTCCCCACATTTCGCAGAAATGTTAATCCGAATCCGCCGACCTCAACGTGAGTAACAATGCTCTACTCATCCAGCATACATAAATATATTCAACATTTACATTTACATTTACATTTACGTCGAAGTAAATAATTATTTATGTATGTACTGAAAAAAATATTTTCTATTCTCCCGGCGCAGCCACCAAAAATGTTTTTCATTATCCTGATTTTGAGTTAGAATTAAAGGCACTTGATTTTCTATTTTATTTTAAATCTTTATTTTCAAAAATAGGCATACAGACAAAATTTTACATATTAATGAAAAAGTGTTAAGTAAACAATTAAAAATACATAAATATAACATAAATATAAAAAAGAAGAAACATTTAGAGATATTTTTGAGCACACATTGACGCATCGGTTCCAAGAATTCGCACTATACTTCATTTAAAGAATAAGGTTCTAACAAACACAAATGTTCATATAATCGTGATTTGAATATATTTTTGTTTTGAATGTTTGTGATAGCACTTGGAAGCTTATTAAAATATTTCATAGCAACATCCGAAGGATCTCTCTCATACAAAGTTAATCGATGGATCGGCAAGGCATAGTTGGCAAAATGTCTGGTTTTATAAGAATGTTGGTGTTTAGTGAGATGTGTCTCAGTTGATAGAATTCTTACTATTGATTCGTAAATATACATACCATAGAATGTCAATAAATTGTGGGACTTAAAATATATAAGTGAAACAAAACCAAGTGAATTTAATTTACAAACCATTATATTTTAAATGTTTTACCAAGTGATTAATGAGAAAAAAGTGTCCGATAAACTTAAAATATCCCCTACACGAAGTTGAAAAAGACAAATTAAAAATAATTCGTACTGCTTTTTTCTGAATTATGAATACCTTATTTGCATAATTGCTCCATCCATAATATGTTATACCATATCGCATTCTTGTGCAAAGATAAGCATTGTATACAAGTTTTAACGTGTCTATGGGTGCACCTGACCTTTTGAGCATTCTTAACATATAGCACGCCGAACTCATTTCTTTTTCTACCTTTTCAATATGCACTTTGCCATTGAGTTGTTCATCTAGCATTACTCTAAGGAATCGAACGTTTTGTTTTGGTAGTAGTGTGTCATCTAATAACGTTAGATCAGTTGGATAAATTATCTTTGTTTTGTTGGTTTTAAAGAATATTATTTCAGTCTTCTGTGTATTTAGTTTTAGTTTATTTTTACAGAGCCATTCATTGCACTGTAACAGAAGCTCATTACATTTAATTTTAACTTCAGCAATATTTTTACAGGAGACCAATAGATTGGTGTCATCTGCATACATCTCAATTATACTACCCGTTCTTTGAGCAACTGAAGCATGATCGTTAATATATATAATAAACAATAAAGGCCCTAGTATGCTGCCCTGTGGAATTCCTTTTGTTAGATATAAACTATCTGATGTTATGTTACGAAATTTTACATATTGCTGCCTTTCTGATAAATAGGTTTTAATTAAGATTAAAGGGGGTTCCACGGACACCATACTTCCACAACTTTTCTATTAAGATTTCAAGATCTAAGCTATCAAAGGCTTTAGATAAATCTAAAAGTATACCAACAGGTATTTCATTTGATTCTAACGTTCCAATTATGCTGTGTATGTATTTATGGAGTGCAGTTGTGACAGATTTATTTTTTCTGAAGCCATGCTGAGATGGGGTTATTATATCAGATTTGTTAAAGAAATTTAATAATCTATTATTAATAATTATTTCAAAAATTTTTGCAAAGCAGGTTATTACACTAATTGGTCTATAATTGTTAATGTCGTTCGGGTCACCTTTTTTATATATTGGTGTGACAACGGATTTTTTCAGAACACTGGGAAAGATCCCAGCTTCTAAGCTGATATTTAACATGTACGTAAGAGGCTCTAAGATTTCGTTTGTGGTAAACTTGATTAAATTTGCCGAAATTTCATCGAATCCCGGTGACGTGTTAGATTTGAGTGAGTGTACGGCGTTGTAGACTTCTGTGATATCTGCTGGTTCTAAGAATAATGAATTACTATTGATTATAATATTATCGCTGTAAGATTGCGACTCACTATTTACTAATAGGTGTTTAGATGACTCTACAAAATGTGTACTAAAATTGTCTGCCAATGTCTTGATGTGTTCTGTAGTGTTATTTTGAATATTGTTTTTTGATACACCCGTAATCTCCTTAATTATAGTCCACGATGTCTTGATTATAATGTTCGAGCACTGGTACCTATTCCTAATATCATTTTCTTTTGCATTTCGAAGCAAGATGTCATATTGTATTTTCTGTTCTTTGTAAAGGTTTGAAAAGGATGGATTGTACTGAGATATAACAAAGTATGAATCTAATAATCGTTTACAATGATTAATTTCGTTAGTGTTATAAATTCTTTTTCTTTTTCTTTGACTTACACAATTATATTTACAAATTTTAGGAAATGAGTAGTTATAGCGCATGTCCCACCCTCGGCGTTCACGGATTGTAGGGTGGCTGAGGGAGCGTACCACAGGCATCGGCACTAGCCCTTCGACTATCATATTGAAAACATCAATGTAAAATAGTGTAAATAAACGTATTATTGTTACTCTCTGTGACTTCTTGAGAACCACCCCCGTGAACCCACCACCATCAGCGTTCACACATTCTATAGTAGGTATTCAGAAATATATCCCATTTTCCGCTAAGAGAATTGTTAAAGTAGATAGGATTCCATATACTGGGGTCACTAAGTCGCTCTTTAAAACCATTCATATTATGCTCGTTAAATTGACGATATACACTTTTCGATTTATTTGACAATGGTTGATGTTGAAAGGAAAGTTTTATCACTAGATGATCGGAAATACTATAGTTTAAGACGTCAGTAGTGTAAGCTGTTTGAAGATTAGTAATAAAATTTACAATTATGCTCCCCGATCCACTGTACAGCCTGGTAAATTTATCTATACACAACCTTACGTTAAACGATTCCAGTACATTCAATAACTCCCGACATCTATAACAATCATTTGCTGTATTAATATTAAAATCACCACTAATGAAAAATATATTTTTAGTGTTGATTAGTTTATCAAGAAGAACAGACAGTAATTTTAAGTACAGGGAGGGACAGAAAAAGCTATCCGATTTCAAATCCCTTTTTCTCAGAAGAAAGAAGAGGTAGAGTAGTGGGGTAAAAACCGTTAGAAAGCCGGTTTTATGCCATTTGTCATTAGTCAACATGCCTTGGTCTGGTGAACATCGTGCTTTTGTTATTGAGCGGTTTATCGAAAACGGCGGTTCGATAATTGCTACACAACGTGCTTTTCGAATTCATTTCGGACTCGGGCGTCATGATCCTGTTCCACATCACGCTACGATTAAAGTGTGGGTGTCAAATTTTCGACAGACGGGTTCAGCATTGAAAAAGAAGTCGCCTGGACGTCCCAGGACAGCAACAGGACCTGAAAACGTCACCAATGTGAGAGCCGCGATTGAACGTTCCCCGCGTCGTTCGGCACGAAAACATTCGCTCGCTTTGGCGATTTCCAACCGCAGTATTCGGCGAATTTTGCACCGGGACCTCAAAATGCATCCCTACAAAATGGTTGTTGCACAGGAATTAATTGAAAAGGATTTTGAAACCCGTATGAACCTGTGTCGCGATCTCCGAGAACTCCCAATAGACGATGTTGTGCTCTTCACGGACGAAGCCCATTTTCACCTTTGTGGCGCCGTAAACAGGCACAATTTTCAATATTGGAGTGACGAAAATCCTCGGGAAATCCATCAGAAACCCCTCCATAGCCCAAAAGTGACTGTGTGGTGTGCTCTTTCCCGCCTAGGCGTCTGGGGGCCTTACTTTTTTGAAGAAAATGGTCAAACCGTAACGGTCAACAGCGAGCGCTATTGTTTCATGCTGGAAAATTTTCTTCAACCCAAAATGGAAGAAAATGGCGTGGAAAATGTGTGGTTTCAACAGGATGGTACAACCGCCCACACATCGCGACGATCAATGGACATTCTCAGGGAAATGTTTCCCGGACGCCTCATTTCTCTGAGAGGTGATATTGGCTGGCCGCCGCGCTCACCGGATCTCACTCCATGTGATTTCTTCCTTTGGGGTTACCTCAAATCGAAGATATTCTAACATCGATCAAGGACCCTTCTTGCTTTACGAAGGGAAATTGCTCGGGCAATTGAAGAAATTCCTGTGGAAATGACGGTAAAAGTCATGGAAAGCTACCGCGAGCGCCTAAATCAGTGTATCCGCTCCCAAGGACGACATTTAAGTGATGTGCTTTTCAAAACTTAAATTTAAAAATGGTATAAAATTTGCGATATGTTAAATAAAACATTTTTTTGTCAAGTTGAGTGGTTTTAATTTTATAACGAGATCGGATCTCTCATCCTGGAATCACGAGGCGAGGAAAAAAGGAAGGAACCTCATCAACTACAATTACAAATTATATACCTACATGCATACTATAAAAAAAAAAAAAAAAACATCTAATTTTATATGTAATTGTTTTTTAAATAAAATTCTAAATTCTCAAAAAAAAAAAAAAATCGGATAGGTTTTTCTGCCCCAGCCTGTATATCCTCGATATTCATTATCTTTTTAAAATAGTTCAATTTGAAGCTTCAAACGAGTGTCGTCCACTCCCAGACTAAGCATGAAGTAAAATTTCGAGTTTAGAAAAGCCCCGCGTAGAAAATTTGTCGAGGGTCGCGCAGCGACCCGAGACAAATTTTCACGGGGCTTTTCTAAACTCGAAATTTTACTTCGTGCGCCACGCGTATAAAACACTGAAATATTGTAAAGTAAGAAATACACTGACATTTTTTTTTTTAGTAAGTAATAATGGAAATATTTAATTAACGAAATATTTACATTTCTCTTCACACATTTTTAAGTCAGGTTAAAAATTATAATATATCAAATTAACTTATTTAGTAATTTAATTTATAATAAATTAATTATGTTGCGTGCATGCATTAATGGCACTTAATAGGTTAATTATACAGTTTCTTTTAGACAAAGAATTATATTTTTCATTAATTCATTTTTAGCTACATTGTTTTTTCTAAAATTATAATTTAATGCTATTCAAAGCAACATTTATTCATTGTTTATTCTACAATTTATCCAACTAAAATAGAGACTAGAAATATTAGCTCTTGAGAAGTAATAACTCATTCTATCATTTAGAATACATTTTATATTATTTTTAGGTATAATTCTTTTATATAAATAATACTATATTTTATCAATTCATTATTCGGAGGTGTATTTGCACGGGAAATAGTTGTTTCAATAGATATTTATTGTCTTAAGTTGTCTTATTAATTAACACATATTGTTTTCATTTTACACGAAAAACTTTTTCGTAATTTTATTTATGAGTTTTGATTTCTTGATTTCTTGTTATGTTTACGAAACCAAGCATTAAGTCTATGCATACAACACAAACAAACACACACATACACTTCCCATTCTCTGAATAATATTGTAGGTTTTAAGGTACACTAATACCCGAAACATAATCTCTTGGGTTCGCAGCAATTCGGAATTTAATCTCACGAGATAAGCGTAACATTACATACATCTCCAATTGTATTCCCCACATTTCGCAGAAATGTTAATCCGAATCCGCCGACCTCAACGTGAGTAACAATGCTCTACTCATCCAGCATACATAAATATATTTAACATTTACATTTACATTTACGTCGAAGTAAATAATTATTTATGTATGTATTGAAGAAAAATCTTTTCTATTCTCCCGGCGCAGCCACCAAAAAATGGTTATCGGATATCCTGATTTTGAGCTAGATTTAAAGGCACTTGGTTTGTTTCACTTATTTTATTTATTTATTTATTCAATGGATAACACCTTTCAGAATCAATTACACAGTATATCTATAAATATAATATTATAATATACGTTCTCAAGCGAATAAACAGTAACATAAACATAGCTAAAGTAAACTACTATTACCGTTAACAGGAGGATTTTTTTTTTGGGTTTTACGTCATCTATTTCCGCTGCTAAGGCCAATCATGACGCCGGAGATTAGGTCTACAGCTATCCGGGAATTTTGCCAAACCCGGTGGGAGTTCAAACCCACCGGTAGGGATCTTTAACGTGCACGCAACATCCAGGCAGTACACGGGTCCTACATGCATTTAACGTCATATCTGAGAAGACGGAGTGTTTGGCATTTTTATCCTAACCTATATAAATGCAGACAACTTGTTAGGCCGGTATTTGAACTCCGGTCCGTGGCGTGGCAGTACAACACTCTAACCATTACACCACCAAGCTGCCCAAACAGGAGGATACAATACATAATAAATTATACATATAGGTTTTAGTCTATAAGTATAGATAAATCGGTACGTCTGAGTTGACATTTAAAAAGAGATAATGTTATGTTTATAGTATATTACGTAACGAGAGTGGTATGCAGCATATTACATATAAGTGGACATGTTGCTCACGAGCCGCGCAGCGGCGAGTGCAGTATTCCGCGAGTATGTAATTGCCATACCACTCGAGAAACGTACGATACTTTACCTGCGCCCTAACAAAATGAGCAATGAGCATAAAAGAACAACTTATTTATTGTAATAATTTTTAATAGTACCATGACAATGATGAAAACTACATTACTACTTAATCAATATACAAGGAATAAAGCTGTACATTTTCCGACATTCCTTAATTTTTAAAAGAGGTCAATTTGAAGTTTTAAACGAGTGTTTTCCACTCCCAGACTAAGCATGAAGTAAAATTTCGAGTTTAGAAAAGCCCCGTGAAAATTTGTCGAGGGTCGCGCAGCGACCCGAGACAAATTTTCTGGGCTTTTCTAAACTCGAAATTTTACTTCATGCGCCACGCGTATAAAACGCGATTTCAAGTGAAGTTTAAATTACATAAATTTCACAATATTTTAGTGTTTAATACGCGTGCCGCATGAAGTAAAATTTCGAGTTTAGAAAAGCTCAGAAAATTTGTCTCGGGTCGCCGCGCGACCCTCGACAAATTTTCACGGGGCTTTTCTAAACTCGAAATTTTACTTCATGCTTAGTCTGGAAGTGGAAAACACTCGTTGAAAGCTTCAAATTGAACTTAAAAAAAACAAGGAATATCCAAAAAAAAAACTCCCTTTTCTTTTAACTATACGTATTCCAAATTCAGCCTATTTTCTGTAAATCTTTAGATATTCCTTGTTTTTTTTAAGTTCAATTTGAAGCTTTCAACGGGTGTTTTCCACTTCCAGACTAAGCATGAAGTAAAATTTCGAGTTTAGAAAAGCCCCGTGAAAATTTGTCAAGGGTCGCGCAGCGACCCGAGACAAATTTTCTGGGCTTTTTAAACTCGAAATTTTACTTCATGCGCCACGCGTATAAAACACTAGTTTTAAGTGAAATTCGAAATATACTGCTTTAAGATATTACTTTAGTAGTGTTGCGGCTCATATGTACATTTATATATTTATATTTTTTCTATTTTTCCATGCATACTTTTGTATTTCTTTAGAAATTCATTTTATTCAAATTCTTAATGGGCTGTTGTAAAATTGAGCAGACCCTTCCTCACGCCGGGGGGTGTTGTTTTGGTCACTCGATGTTTCTTGGAAACATTTACATCTGGAAACTCTTAAAGCAGGTACGGAACGACCGTACAGTAAAATCAAGAAAAGCTATCCCTTACTTCACTTGAAGGAAGGGATGCCAAAGATACACCCACGAAATGTCAATGACCAATTACAACGCTCTCCCCACTTTGTGAATATTCATATTTTTAACTCTATTTTCATTTTTGTAATCATTCTAAATAAAATCTACAAACAGTCAACATATATTAGCAATAAGTGAGAAATGTAAATATTTTGTAAATATTTCTACATTTTAAAGGTGAATATACAAATAATAAGTGCAACGAATGTTTTATTCCACTTAAATTCACCCGCATCAGAACTAGTGGCGATCTCTAGAACCAGTGCAAAAAATAAAAGAAATCGTCACATAGATAAATCTCAAAACCATTGGTCCGTCGAACCGGATATCGAAACACAGTTTAATCGATATTCCGCGAAAATTAAACATCAAGAAGATCAACGAAGCATCTTCGCAAACAACATCTACATTCAGTGCGACTCCATACCAGAAGTCCACAGCCATCGTTGGATATTCAAACTCACCGGGATCCCCAAATCCGGAAAGCGACACCAGGTCCACCCGAGGCGAGCATCCCCGTCGAGCGGAAATACAACAACACCGTGACACTTCAACCTCACCGGGACAATCTACTCCGGAAGGCGACTCCTGGTCCACCTGAGGCGAGCTTCCCCGTCGAGCATTGAAGCGAGCGATTCAATCAAAAATCCTCCGTAAGTCCATTCCTTTTATTTAATACACCTTTATTTGAACATTTTATTAATTAATAATGGCTAACGAAGATAGATCGGCCGCGTTGTTAAATAAACGTCGCGCGTTAAAGGGTAATGTGACTCGAGTTAGAACAGCGTTTATTAAATTATTACAAGATGTTAAGGCAAATCCGAACGAAACGCGTATAAAAATTATGTCACGGTTAAACACATTAGAACCTTTCTTAGAACAGTATAACAATCTTATGGATGAAATAGAATTATTCCAAGGGGTAACCAAAGAACTTGATGCTGATAGGGAGACATTTGAAAAAACATACTATGATCTAAAAGCCGAAATGAAGATTCAGGTAGAAAAACTAAATTCAATTATAAATGCACTTGAAACAACAACTAATTTTAATAATCAATCTAATAATGCACAGTCAAGTAATTCAAATAATTCAAGTGCTGTTAAGGTACAACTACCTATATTAAATTTAACTCCCTTCAGTGGATTGTATGAAGAATGGGCACCTTTTAGCGAAACATTTATTTCATTAATTGATTCAAATAAATCTCTAGATAATATACAAAAATTCCACTATCTTAGGTCTTGCCTAAAGGGTGATGCAGCTAATATAATAAATCCTTTGGAACTTATAGCATCTAATTATGATGTTGCTTGGTCTCTATTAAATACTAGATTTCATAATAAAAAAATCACAATCAATAAACATCTTAAATCACTGTTTGAAATGACTTGTTTAACGAAAGAAAGTCCATCAGCACTTCGACACATGTACGATAATATTTCAATTAATCTTTTATCGCTTAAAAATTTACAAGAACCTGTAGAACATTGGGATACCGTGATTGTTTATATTATGCAGGATAAATTTGATAATACTACAAAGGTCGATTGGCAAAAATATTCACGCAGTATAGATTGTCCGAAGGTGGATGATTTAAAATCATTTATTAAAGAAAAATGCGAGATGTTAGAAACTCTTGAATCTCAAATAAGATCAACTTCTGTTAAACCAATTTTATTTAAGCCTAATTCAAATTCGCATAACGTTAAATCATTCGAAAAATCAAATTCATATTTATCAACATATAAACCGTCATGCAGTCATTGTAAAACAGAACATTTTATTTATGTTTGCGAGTCATTTTTAAAACTATCACCTAGTGAAAGGCTTGACCGTGTTCGCTCATTAAGCATGTGCACTAACTGCTTAAAACCTAATCACACAAACAAAGATTGTCGCAATGTAAGTACTTGTAAAATATGTCATAAAAAACATAATTCATTACTCCATCTAAATATCCAGCAAAAAGATAAAATAAATATTCCAAGTGAAGAAAATATTGTGGCTCAAACCTCTACTAACAATCAATCGACGTCATGTCATGCTACCACTGTTAAATGTCATACTTTATTATCTACTGCACATATTCTCATTAGTGATAAGGGGGGTAATTATCATAATTGTAGGGCATTACTTGATTCCGGATCACAATCATGTTTTATAACAAGCAAATTAGTTAATACTTTAGGTTTGCATATTTTTCATAGCAACACGATGATTTCCGGAATTTCAAAATGTAACACAGAAATTTGTAGCCAAACAAAAATAACATTAAAATCAAAACATACTTCATACAAAACAACAATTAATTGCTTAATATTAGAATCAATTACATCAACCTTGCCACCGTATTCATTTAGTACAGATACGTTAAATATTCCGAAAAATATAAAACTTGCAGATGAGACATTTAATAAACCAAATGCAATCGATGTGTTAATTGGTGCTAATCTATTTTGGGAACTGCTGTGTTTAGGCCAAATCAAATTAGGAAAAAACCTACCATTGTTACAAAAAACCGAATTAGGTTGGATTGTAGCCGGAAATATTCCCGCATACACTCCAATTGATTCGGTAAAATGTAATTTAAGTACAACACAGGCTCTTGACAATCAAATTAAAAAATTTTGGGAACTGGAGGAAATAAATCATAAACCTGAGCTCAGCCGAATGCAAATTGCTTCTGAAAATCACTATGTCTCAAATACGTCACGGTTGTGTAATGGACGTTTTGTAGTTAAAATTCCCATTAATAATACAGAGTGCGATCTCACTGAATCACGAAACATTGCCTTAAAACGTTTTTATTCTCTAGAGAAAAAGCTTACAAAAAATAACGAGTTAAAGAAAATGTATACTGAATTTATGTCAGAATACAAAATATTAGGACATATGAGTGAAATTCAAGAAACTTTCCCGCTTAAAAATTTAACATATTATTTACCTCATCATCCCGTTATAAAAGAATCAAGCAAAACCACAAAATTGAGAGTCGTTTTTGACGGCTCGGCGAAGGTAAATAATAATAACTTATCATTAAACAGCATTCAAGAAGTAGGTCCTACTATACAAAACGATTTATTTTCAATTTTAATTAGATTCAGACGTCACCCAATTGTTATCACAGCTGATATTGAAAAAATGTATCGGCAAATTTTAATTCACCCCGACCATAAGTCACTGCAACGCATATTTTGGCGATCAAATCCAGAATCACAAGTAAAATGTTACGAATTAAACACAGTCACTTATGGCACTGCTTCAGCTCCATTTTTATCGATACGTACTCTAAACGAGTTAGCAAAATTGAACCAAGCAAAATATCCATTAGCTAGTTTAATAATAAAAAATGATTTTTATGTTGATGACATGCTCACGGGTGCGAATACTATCGATGAAGTGTTACAAATTAAAGAAGACGTAACTAATATTTTATTAAGTGCTGGATTTAATTTACATAAGTGGATATCCAATCATCCAGCAATTAATAATACTCTAAACAATGAACATTCAATTCAGTTAGGGGAAACGGATTCAACAAAATCATTGGGGGTATTATGGAACCCAAAATATGATTATTTATATTTTATCGCGTCTGACAATTATAATAAAATCAATAAGTCCACTAAACGCAACATTCTCTCGTCAATTTCAAAAATCTATGACCCTTTAGGGTTAATAACTCCTATTACAATTCAAGCAAAATTAATAATGCAAAAACTCTGGAAAGAACAATTACATTGGGATGAATCAATACCTTTACATCTACATTCTATGTGGATTAAATACATGAATGACTTAGAACATTTAGCTGACATTAAAATCAACCGTGCTACAATGTGTTCTTCTCCGAAACGCATTGAAATCCATGGGTTTTGTGATGCGTCGGAGGTAGCATATGGAGCATGTGTTTACGTAAAAACAATAGATAATTCGGGAAAATCTTCGATTAATCTTATGTGTTCTAAATCAAGGGTAGCGCCACTAAAACAAACAACTTCCCAGGCTTGAGCTATGCGGTGCATTACTCTTATCGAAATTAATTTCTAAATTATTAAATATTCTCGATATTTCTTTCAATGCCATATACCTGTGGTGTGATTCAACTATCACTTTACACTGGATAAAAGGAGATAGTGCCAGATGGCAAACTTTTATTGCTAATCGGGTTGGAGAAATTCAAACTTTAACAAATACTAACGACTGGCAACATGTCAGAACTTTTGACAACCCAGCCGATTTTATAACCCGACCGACTAGTGCACTTAATTTAAAGGGAACCACTATGTGGTGGACTGGGCCTTCATGGTTAAAAGAGAATTCAAACGAGTGGCCTTTAAATGAAGTCACAGAAATCATCAACCCAAACGAATTAGAAATACGAAGTACACACAAATGTTTTATACAAACACATGAATTTAGCCTATTTACAAGGTTTTCTACATTTATTAAACTTAACCGTGTGACAGCTTATTGTCTTAGATTTATTAATAATTGTAAAAATAACGCAAATCAAAAATATACAAATACATTATCTGTCAGTGAACTTCAATATGCAACAACAGTGCTAATTAAGTTCGCACAAAAATCAATGTTTTATACGGAATTGAAAGACATGAGAACTGTCGGCTTTGTAAATAATAAAAGTAAGATATTAGCTTTAAGTCCTATTATAGATGAAAATGGCATTTTACGTGTAGGTGGACGATTAAAAAAAAGCTGATTTATTATATTCTATAAAACACCCGATATTGCTTTTACCTAAACATCCGCTTACTAAATTAATAATTTCAAACGAACACAAAAGAATGCTTCACTGTGGTCCTCAAACTTTGCTATCCAGTTTACGTAATAAGTATTGGATAATATCAGGCCGAGATGCATGTAGGCGTTGTGTACATTCTTGCATTACTTGCTATAAAATCAATCCAAAACCCATAATCCCATTTATGGGTAATCTTCCGGCATCACGAGTTAACCTCGCTCCGCCATTTTATAATTGCGGCGTTGACTACGCTGGGCCATTCTTAATTAAAGATCGAAAATCACGCAAGACTAATACAATTAAATCATATATATGCCTATTCATATGTTTTACAACCAAGGCAGTGCATTTGGAATTGGTAACAGATTTGTCAAGTGAATCATTCATAGCGGCTCTTAGACGTTTCACTTCGAGACGGGGTGCCCCTAAAAACATGTACTCCGACAACGGGACGACATTTGTTGGCGCGAATTCCGAAATAAGAGAATTATACAACTTTTTAAGAAATGCCGAATTTAATGATAAAATTATTAACTTTGCAGCCACATGTTCAATTCAGTGGCATTTTATACCTCCCAGGTCCCCACATTTTGGCGGGCTTTGGGAGTCGGAAGTTAAATCAGTCAAAACTCATTTGAAACGAATAGCAGCTAATGCTCTGCTTACATATGAAGAGTTTCTAACCATATTAGTTCAAATTGAAGGTGTGTTAAATTCCCGTCCAATTTCACCACTCTCTAACGATCCTAATGACCTCGAACCTTTAACTCCTGCTCACTTCCTAATTGGAAGACCAATAACTTCAACTCCAGACCCTGATCTGACCCATTTACCTGAGAACCGATTGAATCGCTTTCAAATGTTGCAGCAGCTCACACAACACTTTTGGAAACGGTGGTCCAGCGATTATCTGACCACACTTCATCCCAAGAAAAAATGGAGAAGGCATCCCACTCATGACATCTCTATAGGATCGATGGTTATCCTTAGGGAAGAAAATGCACCACCCTCAAAATGGCATCTTGGGAGAGTAATTGAAGTTCACCCTGGAAATGACGACCACATACGTGTAGTGTCAGTGAAAACCAGTAATGGAACATACAAACGTGCAGTTACAAAACTCTCAATTCTTCCGGTTGAACCTACTGATCAAGAAAACATTTGAAATATCAATATATTTCAAGGGGGGCGGCATGTTGCGGCTCATATGTACATTTATATATTTATATTTTTTCTATTTTTCCATGCATACTTTTGTATTTCTTTAGAAATTCATTTTATTCAAATTCTTAATGGGCTGTTGTAAAATTGAGCAGACCCTTCCTCACGCCGGGGGGTGTTGTTTTGGTCACTCGATGTTTCTTGGAAACATTTACATCTGGAAACTCTTAAAGCAGGTACGGAACGACCGTACAGTAAAATCAAGAAAAGCTATCCCTTACTTCACTTGAAGGAAGGGATGCCAAAGATACACCCACGAAATGTCAATGACCAATTACAACGCTCTCCCCACTTTGTGAATATTCATATTTTTAACTCTATTTTCATTTTTGTAATCATTCTAAATAAAATCTACAAACAGTCAACATATATTAGCAATAAGTGAGAAATGTAAATATTTTGTAAATATTTCTACATTTTAAAGGTGAATATACAAATAATAAGTGCAACGAATGTTTTATTCCACTTAAATTCACCCGCATCAGAACTAGTGGCGATCTCTAGAACCAGTGCAAAAAATAAAAGAAATCGTCACATAGATAAATCTCATAAACAAGTAGTATATTTTAAACCAGTTGAAATTAATCGTTTATACGCGTGGCGCATGAAGTAAAATTTCGAGTTTAGAAAAGCCCAGAAAATTTGTCTCGGGTCGCTGCGCGACCCTCGACAAATTTTCACGGGGCTTTTCTAAACTCGAAATTTTACTTCATGCTTAGTCTGGGAGTGGACAACACTCGTTTAAAGCTTTATATTCAACTTAAAAAAAAAACAAGGAATATCTAAGAAAAACCACCGTTTTCTTTTAACTATACGTATTCCAAATTTAGCCTATTTTCTGTAAATCTTTAGATATTCCTTTGTTTTTTTTAAGTTCAATTTGAAGCTTTAAACGACTCCCAGACTAAGCATAAAGTAAAATTTCGAGTTTAAAAAAGCCCCGTGAAAATTTGTCGAGGGTCGCGCAGCGACCCGAGACAAATTTTCTGGGCTTTTCTAAACTCGAAATTTTACTTCATGCGCTACGCGTATAAAACGCGATTTCAAGTGACGTTTAAATATACATAAATTTCACAATATTTTAGTGTTATATACGCGTGGCGCATGAAGTAAAATTTCGAGTTTAGAAAAGCCCAGAAAATTTGTCTCGGGTCGCTGCGCGACCCTCGACAAATTTTCACGGGGCTTTTCTAAACTCGAAATTTTACTTCATGCTTAGTCTGGGAGTGGACAACACTCGTTTAAAGCTTTATATTCAACTTAAAAAAAAAACAAGGAATATCTAAGAAAAACCACCGTTTTCTTTTAACTATACGTATTCCAAATTTAGCCTATTTTCTGTAAATCTTTAGATATTCCTTTGTTTTTTTTAAGTTCAATTTGAAGCTTTAAACGACTCCCAGACTAAGCATAAAGTAAAATTTCGAGTTTAAAAAAGCCCCGTGAAAATTTGTCGAGGGTCGCGCAGCGACCCGAGACAAATTTTCTGGGCTTTTCTAAACTCGAAATTTTACTTCATGCGCTACGCGTATAAAACGCGATTTCAAGTGACGTTTAAATATACATAAATTTCACAATATTTTAGTGTTATATACGCGTGGCGCATGAAGTAAAATTTCGAGTTTAGAAAAGCCCAGAAAATTTGTCTCGGGTCGCTGCGCGACCCTCGACAAATTTTCACGGGGCTTTTCTAAACTCGAAATTTTACTTCATGCTTAGTCTGGGAGTGGACAACACTCGTTTAAAGCTTCAAATTAAACTCTTTTAAAAACCCAACGAATATCTAAAGATTAAAAGAAAATAAGCTAAATTTGGAAAACGTATACTTTAAAGAAAAACTCCCTGTATCTATATTGTTATATTAATTATACATTGAAACTGTTATACAATATAGAAACAATATTGTGGAGGTGTGATTTTATTTCTTCATCTAAAGAACTTAGTTATAGTGCAGAATAGTTGAGTGTATCACTATTTCAATTTTAAAAAAATAATAATAAAGTGATACTTAGTTATAGTGCCACAACAGATCTGAAAGGTCGCGGTGGTCAATGAGGCCACCCCTACGAATATCTAGTTATAGTGCAGAATAGTTGAAAGTATCACTATTTTTATTTAAAAAATAATAATAATAAGCGAAATTACATTTTCCTCCCTATTTGATTCTTTTGAAGGGTTGAATAAACTTCGTAAAAAATAAAGAATAAAATTACTCTTTGCTACTATCATGAACGTTTCAGTTGGAGCCCTAGAGGGCTGAATAAACTGTATAAAACCCAAAGAATAAAATTACTATTTACTATCACGAACGCTCTAATCCTAGGGGGTTGAATGAAAAAAATAACAAAGCTGGATAAAATTGCGATTGGTGTGACGATTTCTTTCTTTCTTTGCGGCCGAAGAAAAAAAAAACCTCTTGAATAAGGCCCGACGCACACTTTCAAGAAGCAGGGGTCGTTTTTATACGCGTCCATAACACTAAAACAAGTGAAATCCTCTCGATAAGAATGTATCGTCTCGCCGGAAAAGTGGATGGGAAATAAGGGAGAGAAAAATGCGTTGCATGCAAACAATAAAAGGGCAAAGAGTGCAAGAAATCTCAAGAAAAAAAAGTGTTCTCCTTATTTGGATTAAAATTGTTTTAAATTATTAAAATTGTTGAATGAGATTCAACATACAGGGTTATTCAAGAAGAAGCAACAGATATCTTTAATTAATTTCTCACTTAACCCGCGGTGAAACATTTTTGAATCTAATACTGGATTATTTAAATTACATTTAAATTTAAACACTTGGTTTGTTTCACTTATTTAAAAATAAGAGAAACAAACCAAGTGTTAAAATTTAAATTTAATTTAAATAATCCAGTATTAGAAGCAACAGATTTCAAACAATAATTTCTTCCAAACTACAAAACCTTTCTGGACAGAAGTTTAAAATTTGAACGGTCCAGGCAGAAGTTCCAACCACTGCCGCATCGGCGCTGTTGCTTGTCATGTTAATCATGACAATCGTCTGTGGTAAAATGATGACACAACAAGAAAAAGCATTTTGTGTACTGCAGTTAGCAAAACTAGAGTCCATTATTGAAGTTCAGCGTGCTTTTATTCTTTTATCAAATTCACGTTCATATTTATATTCAGAAATGTCCAATTTGTGCCTCATGAAAAACATTCTTTGAATATTTTTATTGTTAAAAAAAACTCGAAAAGAATGTGAAGACAATTGAATCGATTGTTATAAGAAGGAAATAAATCCAAATTAAATGCAAAATAGTACTTGGTAATTTTATACTTTATATACTTGTTATTTATATACCCCGAACGCCTACTATTCATAATCTTGAATCGTTTTTTGAATATATTTGTAACATATGCAATCACGCAGATAATATATTAATTATGGGAGACTTTAATATTCCTAGTTATGTAAACGACTGTAACAATGCGAATAACCTCTTATGCAATGCAACTCGTAACTTCACGTCATATCTAAACCTTAAACAAGTTAATTCCAAATTAAATAGTTACAACAAAATATTAGATCTCATATTTACAAATTTAAATTGTTCCTTTATAGAAGGCTATAATTCATTCATCAAGCAAGATTATTACCACCCAGTTTTACTCTTCAGTTAATAATAAATAAATAAACCTTTATTCACGGATGTACCATTTTACAGAATATATAAATATTTTACAAAATAACAATTTAACACACAAAAGATAGAAACAAAAACATTAATGACAACAGAGTAATCTTTTAACAATTCTCATATACTGGGGAAATGTATTAGAAAAAATATCAAAGTCAGGATAAATTAATAAAGAATTAGCTGTACGCATAAGACGTGTAGTCGGAGTGTGGAAACCATAATTTGTGTTATGGAACGGTATGCGAAACAGCGGCGGGTTCCGACATAGGCGATTGTCAAAGTTTACAGAAAAACAAATGCGAGAAAGAAGAGCCGGGCATTGGACAAGTGAAATTTGAATTAGTGTATTCCCAACCTGCTAGTTTTTTATCAAACTCATCTAATAATAGAAATTATAATTTTAAAAAATGCAACCTAGTCAAACTCTATTCGGAACTAAGTCGTTGCGATTGGTCACAAGTTAACTCGGAGGTGAATTTGGAGGATGCTGTTGATGCTTTTTATACCACTTTGTATTCTTGTTTAGATAAATATATCCCTTTACACAAACAATACAAAAGTCAATTTCCTTGCTGGTTTACCGCTGACGTTATTCATAGTATCAAAGTAAAAAACATTAAACGTAAACTATACTTACGCACTAAAAGTCCAAACTCATTAGAGCAGTTTCGAGCAGCTAGGTCTCAAAGCAAACGCCATATAACTACAGCTTATAAGGATTATATTAATAACATACCCTCCAACATTTCAACTAATCCGAAGCAATTCTGGTCATTAATTAATTCAAAAAAACGCACTACTCGTATTCCTGGTTCATGCAACACAATGGTTTCACACTAGATTCGCCTGTTCCTATTGTAAACGCTTTTGCTGATTTTTTTTAATAACGTATATGCTAGTGCTTCACAAATTAATACGCTTCCCGATACGCACAATAATTTCCCTGTTATTAACATATCGTCAACTAAGTCCGATGTTATTCATCATGCCATATATCGCTTGAATAATACAATGTCCTGCGGCGCAGATGGAATTCCAAGTTTTTTAATAAAAGATGCTACTTTTCTCTTAATAAAACCACTTGAAACAATTTTTAACCTTATTCTTAAATCATCGATATTTCCGTCAGTTTGGAAAGAATCAAAAATATGTCCAGTGCTTAAGTCTGGTGATTCCAAGGAAATCGCTAACTATCGACCCATTTCCTTGCTGTCAAATCTCGCAAAAGTATTTGAAATAGTCATTTACAATTACATTTATCCAAAGGTTAAAAATTATATTTCTACAAATCAGCATGGCTTTATGGAAGGTGAATCTACGACGACCAATTTGTGTTGCTTTAGTGAATATGTCTGCAGTGAGCTCGATCGTAAGGGTCAGGTTGACTGTATATATACGGATCTTGCTAAGGCATTCGACCGTGTCGATCATACTACACTCCTAAATAAACTTGGAAATTACGGATTTCATGTCAACCTGATTAACTTATTCAAATCTTATCTATCTGACCGCCATCTATATGTCTCAATCAATGGTTTCTCATCTAAAGCGTTTGTTGCTCGTTCGGGTGTACCACAGGGATCCAATTTGGGGCCATTATTATTCCTTCTCTTTGTTAATAACCTTAGTGTTTTACTAGATTGTAACCATTTATTATTTGCAGATGATCTTAAAATATTTTCTAATATTGAAACACAATCTTCCTGTCTAAATTTACAAAATATGCTTGATACAATTGCTGTATGGTGCTGTGATAATCATTTAACTCTAAACATTGCTAAATGTAAAGTAGTTACTTATTCGCGTAAAGGTAATCCAATGTTATTCAGATATTCCATTGGAGATCAACCTTTGGAAAGACTCTCAACTTTTAAAGACCTTGGTGTTACCTTTGATGCTCACTTCAATTTCAAAACTCACTACAATACAATCATATGTAAAGCCAACAGAACTCTTGGGTTTATTATTCGTAACACTAGGTCTATCAAAAATGTAGAAGCACTAAAAGTTCTATACAATTCGTATGTACGTTCTGTACTTGAATACGGTTCGATTATCTGGAATCCGATATATCACACACATAATCAATCTCTTGAAAATATCCAACGTAAATTCTTCAAGTACCTGTGGTATAAAAGGCATGGAAACTATCCTCCGCAGGGTTTCAGCCACGACTTGCTTTTAAATGAGTTTGATGCTGTCTCGCTACAATCACGGAGAAATATTCTGGGTCAATTATTTTTATTTAAAATGCTTCACAGCATGATTGATTGTCCAGACCTTTTATTTAAAATTAACTTTAATATCCCTAGATTATGTAGTCGACATTGTATGTGCTTCCATATTAACACTGCACGGTCTAACGTCCTTGAATTCTCCCCATTGCGTCGTATCTGCGCATGTCACAATAATCTCGATTGTGTCATATTTAACTGTAGTCTGAGAGAATTCAAGGCATTCATATCTAGTGTGGAATTTAACATTTAAGGTTAACGGCGATTGATTACCTACTGTATTATTGTTTTATTTTACACTTAATTTAATTTAATTTATATATCTTGTAAGTTATATATACATTTCCTTATATATATATATATATATATATATATATATATATATATATATATATATATATATATATATATACCAGCACAAGAAGTAACGGTCGTACTACGTTAGAGGCAGAGTTCGGAAAATTTCCTAACAGGGCATTCGACCAATAATACAGCAGGAGAGATGTGCGTAATCTACTTTATTGTAATACCAAGCTTTCGGGACTCATTTTGTCCCTTCCTCAGGGTTAACACTAAAAAACAATGAGCAAAAAAACAAACAATTACTGATCTGAATCACACTATTAGTTAATGACGAATTCTTAAAAAAAATTAGCGAATAAATTTTGAGCTTACATTTGTGATTATTTGAACAAACTATTGTTAAACTGACGCCGCATTTGTTTGATTATTCTATCGCTACTCATGGTGGTTGTTGAATTTAAAAAAGCGAGGTTATGGTGTATAAAATATCGTAACAGCGTGGTTACAGAAAAAGTGAAATTTTAAAATAAACGGCACATTCACATGTTAAAACTATGGAAATTATCACTGCGTTGCACTGTTTCTTGGATAACCCGGGGTGGTATCACCGCGAATGTTTAAATTTAATTAACCTGTATTCGCGTGGTCGCATCGTAGTGCGAAACGACGCACGTGTTTTCACACAAACAGCAACAATGGCTGGTGCGTGTCCACAGGTGCCGCTCGGCTCTCTCCGTCTCTGTCACCGACGGAGGGAGGCGCACGCCACTCGTTTCTAGGAACGTCACGCCAGCCAGCGCGCGGTGTTTGAAATCTCGGGCTTGAGCTCGAGGGATTCAAAAATCGACGCTGGAGGCCCATTTACCTGCCCTGTTGTTGCCGTTTGGGAGTTTATTGCTGAAAAACGACTATTTTGCATATAGGTAAAGTTATTGATGTCAGGTTTAGAAGCTGACCCCATCCCCAACCCCGAACCTAAACCAACCTACTACAGAAAACTCCCCTATTTAGAAAAAAATTACAGGGCACATAGCCAGAATCCTGAGGAACGACAACGGTGACATTAAGATAGCAAAATACGGTGTGGCTCCACTGAAAAGATTCTACACAAAACTGAAGGACCCGGTGCTCAAGGCTCAAATGTCTAATGTAATTTACTGCATCCCTTGCACTGAATGCCCCCTCCGATATGTAGGTCAAACTTCTCAATGGATAAAGAGCAGAATAATTCAACATAAAAGTGACATAAGACTGAATAAGAAGTCATGTGCATTGTCTATACACTGTAACAGTGAGGACCATGCACCTGACTTCACAAACGTCGAAATTATAGATAAGTCAATGTTTTATAAAAGTCGTTTATTCCTTGAGATGTTCCACATAAAAAAAGCAGGCGTTGCAACGATGAATTTTAAAGCAGACACGGAGGGTCTTAGCTGCATTTATTCCTATTTAATAGACATGGACAGATCAGAGCCGTTAGCACCGGTCTCCTTCAGCTTAACAGGTTAATAACATTCAGAAATAATTTAGATAGTGGTAGTTTGTCTGAAATTTGACTCATGAATCGTCGATTAAACACATTAAGGTAATTTATTCATCAATTCATATTTAGCTAGATAAGGCCCAGCAATTTCTTGGTCTTTTAGAAATGGGTAAACTGACGGCAGAGTCGTCGAGTGAGTCTCAGGTTGGGGTGACACTCTACGGAGTTAATTTGGTTGCGCTCAAAATTATAATTTCATTACATTTTTAGTTGGATTTTTTCATTTATATCTTTTAGTCTTCCAAACCTTTCTTTTGAAACACGTGAGTGCACCAAGTTAAATCTATTTCGTGCACCTAAACCTAAACCTGGCATCAATAACTTTACCTATATGCAAAATAGTCGTTTTTCAGCAATAAACTCCCAAACGGCAACAACAGGGCAGGTAAATGGGCCTCCAGCGTCGATTTTTGAATCCCTCGAGCTCAAGCACGAGATTTCCAATTTCCGCGCGCTGGCTGGCGTGACGCGCCTGGAAACGAGTGACGTGCGCCTCCCTCCGTCGGTGACAGAGACGGAGAGAGCCGAACGGCACCTGTGGACACGCACCAGCCATTGTGTTGTTTGTGTGAAAACACGTGCGTCGTTTCGCACTACGATGCGACCACGCGAATACAGGTTAATTAAATTTAAACATTCGCGGTGATACCACCTCGGGTTATCCAAGAAACAGTGCAACGCAGTGATAATTTCCATAGTTTTAACATGTGAATGTGCCGTTTATTTTAAAATTTCACTTTTTCTGTAACCACGCTGTTACGATTTTTTATACACCATAACCTCGCTTTTTTAAATTCAACAACCACCATGAGTAGCGATAGAATAATCAAACAAATGCAGCGTCAGTTTAACAATAGTTTGTTCAAATAATCACAAATGTAAGCTCAAAATTTATTCGCTAATTTTTTTAAGAATTCGTCATTAACTAATAGTGTGATTCAGATCAGTAATTGTTTGTTTTTTTGCTCATTGTTTTTTAGTGTTAACCCTGAGGAAGGGACAAAATGAGTCCCGAAAGCTTGGTATTACAATAAAGTAGATTACACACATCTCTCCTGCCGTATTATTAGTCGAATGCCCTGTTAGGAAATTTTCCGAACTCTGCCTATATATATATATATATATATATATATATATATAAAAACATTTTTATTCGAATGATTATTTTAGTTTATAGTTGTTACTCTGTAATTGGGTTTTTGCCTGTTGGGTAATAAAGATTATTATTATTATTATTATTAAATGTTTTCTGGTGATCTTTAAAATCAACAACATATTGTAGGTCTTTATAACGGGTGGGCCATCTAGTGGTTTCTTTTTAAAAATGCAATAAAATGAACAAAATTATTTTTTTTCCATGTATTATGGCTTTATTAGTAAGAGCAAACATTCCCATTAATTATGGAACACAAGTTTGTTTAAGTGGCTGCCTCGGCTGGCTTCGCAGTAGCGTATTCTGTCAATCCAACTTTCCAAGACATTGTTGATGGTTTCGAGCTGTAGCTCACGGATTGCTTTTATGATATTGGTCTGAAGTGCTTGAATCGTTCCTCGATTGTTGGCATAACATCGGTCCTTCACGGTTCCCCACAATAAAAGAAAACCAAAGGGGTTAAATCGCAGCTCCGAAGCAGCCAATTGACATCGCTAAGATGGCTGATAACACGATTTGAGAATGTGGTGCGCAAAAGATCGATTGTGGCATGGGCTGTGTGGCATGGCGCGCCATCCTGCATGAACCGGAGGTCGTCCAAATCCATGTCTTCAATTTCATTAAAAAAAAGTCGGATAACATGGGTCTGTAACGCTCACCGTTAACCTAAACGTTGTTTCCAGCCTCATTTTCGAAGAAAAATGGTCCAATGATGCCACCACTCCACAATCTGCACCAAACTGTCACTCTCCGGGGATGCATTGGCTTCTCGACAATAACGTGCGGGTTTTCCGAGTCCCAGATGCGGCAATTTTGTTTGTTATCGTAGCCGCCAAAATGAAAATAAGCCTTGTCATGATTTTTCGCCCAAAATCGTTGTCCAATTCAAGCTGCTCTAAGGCCCAAACTGCGAAGCGGATGGTCATGCGTCTTCAATTGCTGAGTCAATTGGACCTTGTAAGCGAATAATCCGAGATCTTTATGCAGAATTCTCCTCAGGCTAGTGCGTGCAATGTTGAGCTGTTGAGATCGACGGCGAGTTGATGTTCGTGGATTGAGTCTCACACTCTTGGTTACAGCAGCCACATTCTCGTCTGTGCGCACCGTACGAGAACGAGAACCATGAGTGTTGTCCACTAGCATGCCAGTCTCACGAACTTTTTGCACAAACTTGCGTACAGCAGGCGCGGTGGGTGATTCATTTCACTCACTTTGGAAATAAGTTTGCAATATTTCCCAACGTTGTTCAAGCGTGAAGCGACTCATTTCGTACCGCGGAGGAATGATACCGACTTTCTGTCAAGATTTCGAGCGGGAAAAAGATGTCAGTATCAAAATAACCTATGATTTAAAAAGAAACCTCTAGATGGCCCACTCTGTATATACATTGAATATGTTGGTTTCAAAGTGCTAAAAATATGTTTCTTTAAAAAAAATATGCAATATAAAATTGTAAATAATAATTAAATAAACATCAGATTATAATAAAATTAGATTGCTGAGAAATTAATTAACTTGTAACGTTCGCGTTTTCCACTCTCCGTTTTTTAGACGAGAAAGTAAAATAATTAAACAAAGTGATAAATAGAAGAATAAAATTAAATTAAAAATTAAAAACATTAATGTATTATAGGCAACTTAAGCGTCACTAAAAATGTAAACAACAGAAATTTTGTTTTAGAGTTATTTAATTAATTATAAATGATTCTTCACTTCCACGACGTTTCCTCTAATGGGAAATATTGAATGACAATGCCCAGCGGTCTGCGAGTCCTTATTCGTTACGTAACTGCACCAAAAGGATCGTCACTGGAATTTCTACAAAAAATGGTTTTCTTTGAGTAAATAGGCTGTTTGGTACTCTTTTATATTCCGCTGGGAGCGCAAGTGTCCCGCTCATGACCCGCTCAACCTACCCCTACTCCCATGGCCTGTAGGCAAAAAAAGGAGTGTGCTGAGAGAAGAGTTCGCGAACACACACGTTATCGGTCAACCGCAAATAAAGCATAAAACATTACAAATTAGTAGTTAGTGTTACAGGTAGTAGCTACTAGTGTCCAGGACAGCCCTGTTGTGCCGCACGAGAAGCCTACAGGTAAGTGATTCCATTTTCACAGCTTTTCCCCAAATTATCACTTGTGCTCTCCACGGAAACCGCAACGTCTCACCCTACGCAGGAGGCTTCTTAAATATTTTTACAGTCCACGTTCCTCCTGAAATTCACTCTCAAACATAGGCAATGGTATCGAATTAGAAAGATAGTGTAGGGCTTATGAAGGGATTTTATTTAGGTACATGGTGTCGTATCAAATTAATAAGAAGGGGAGATCGAATAAAATAAACTAACCTCAAAAGAAAATGTTGATTTCCGATTACGGAGGTTATTAATTCTTCGTCGCTATTAATCCAGGAGGTGAATGTTGGTTCTGGAAGGTGCTGATTATGAAACACTTCACATAGATTCACTTCATTGTTGTCGAGCTTGTCATTAATTTAATTAACCTTTATACATTGATTAATAGGGAGCAGTCGCACTTATGTGATTTCGTCGCGCGGATTTGTGTTGTTGGTTTCTGGTCAGGCACATTTTGTAATCAATTACACTAATCCCCTGGGAGAGGTGTTTGCCCGAACGTATCTTTGTCATATATTTATAATTTCCCGTGCGGATATTTTATCGGTTTTAATTGAAAGGATAATTGTTTAGTGGAGCGCCGTCTTAATGGTCGGTATATCGAAATTACCAACAGGTTAATTAGTCCGAATAGGGGGCGCAGAGCCGTGGCAAGGGTGGTGCGGGCGGTGCAACGGCACCAGGCGCCATTACGAGGGGGGCGCCGCGCGGGGATGGGTTTTATATAATTTTTTTTTCATGTAAAATTGAAATATTCTGGGCAAACCCAGGCGCCGAGAAGTTTATTTATATTTTTTCATGTAAAAGTAAAAACTCCTGGGTTAACGAACACACAAAAAACATACAATAGCAGCGCCGCGCCCAGCGCGAGACATGAGCCTCAACGTTTTCAAGTGGAATCATCGCTGCTGCCAGTCTCCGCGCTTTATATAGGGATCCAATTGCCTTACCGCCGAGTAACCTATGACGTAACAATGCTGCGCGACATCGCATTCAGACCGTGTATGATGGTATTAAATACACACGTGTACTAACTTAAATATTAAAAGTTTAAATCTGTAAATTTAAAGACTTTAAAACCCGAATAATTGAGGAATTGTCAGCCCTGGTGTTAACCGAGCAGTGATATCACGGAAGAATTATTTTCGTTGTTGCGTAAAAACTCGCATTGTTTAGGTCATTACTTTTTGTGTGTGTGTAAAGTTTAAAATTATAAGTGGTAACTAGTTTGAGATTTGGTAAGTATTGTTTTCTTTTTATTTAAACTTATATAGGTGATATAATATCATCTATAAAAAATGCGCCGAATCTCATGATGAAAATTGAATATTTATAAACTTTTTTTACATTTTTTTCCATGGCGCCAAACCCTATATTTTTATCTTCTCACAGTTTTGAGTTAGTTCAAATGCCTGGGTTAAATTAATTATGCAGCTTTTACAAATTTTGATGATATTTAACATGAGATATATACTATTATTGAATGGTTATGTATAAATTTAACTATATCAAATTCTGTATTGTGGAGGCTTCTACTTCGTTATACATGTTAATTATAACTATATACATGTTAATTATAACTATATCATCTGAAGATACTTTTTATTCAGATATAAATAAATATGTATATGCAATATTCACTTCACATAAACAATTCTAATTGTTGTTTGTACTACGGAAATTATATTATAAAATGGGAATAAAGTTAAAATATCTAATAATA
This sequence comes from Philonthus cognatus, assembly GCA_932526585.2. Classification (NCBI taxonomy): domain Eukaryota; kingdom Metazoa; phylum Arthropoda; class Insecta; order Coleoptera; family Staphylinidae; genus Philonthus; species Philonthus cognatus. The sequence goes on from OW052241.1 coordinate 179,829,595, forward strand.
ATATTCGAGATTCTTAGCTTAAATATTCTTCGTTATAAAAATAAGTACGGTTTTTGTTTGTCAAATATTTTACAATAATGTCTCTAAGTCTAACTTAAACAATTATATTATTAATACGTATAATACATATATGTATAATGATTTATAAGAAATCATATTCGAAGGAAATGTCATATCTTAACTAATCTTATCCAACACATTATAATTATCAGGGACTGAGAACGGAATGAAAACGAAAACGAAATAACGAAAATAACCAGAATTTTTATAAAAACGAAAACGGAAACGAGAATCTATATTTTTCGTTCGAGATCGAAAACGGAATAAATAATATTTAAATAACGTTTTTTACCGGCTTTTATCGTTCATTATTTTAAAGTTGGCGTATAGCTTATGATGTAAAATAAATCTGTAACTTTTGCCACAAAGATTTAAAGTTAATATTAATGTAGGATATTCAATTATTACATAAAAATTACAGTTTTAATATCTTTTACAGTATTTGAAGGGAAATAAGTTCGAAGTGGTTGAAGATAAATAATTGAAGTGTCTTACTTTACATTTATTTCATTTATGGAAAAATATTTTTTTATATGATATATCCTCGGATATACCTTCAATTATTTCATACTTATTTTAATTCAAATACCCTTAAATTGTAATATTAAAATGATGTTACGACAAAAAATCTTGTACATGAGCAATTTCGTTTGGATTTGATTTGAAAAATTTCACTTAAAACGCTATAAATAGTATTTGATTTTTTTCTGTAATATGGATAATAAAAGTTATAGAGGGTTACTATGAATAAATGAAGTAATAACCGTTATTTCATTTCGGCTATCGAAAACGGAGATTTTAAGTTTCATGCGAGAACGTAAAGAACGAACAAAAAGAATTCGTTTTCGTTCCGATCAGAAGCGAACGTAATTTTTTTAGTTTTTAGTCCCTGATAATTATATTATGATATTAAAACGATCGATTAATTGAAGGCTTTGTAATTAAGGGGGATCTTCTATATTGTTAGATATGGATACATTTTATTTCTACAAATTCTTTATAAATAATATTTACAAAGGTCGCTTATTCTGCTTTTTTCTATAATTGTTTGTATAACTACGCAAACATTATTTTTTCTTAAAACCACGTGGCGAAAAGTTAATCCCCCTTAAAATTATAATTAGATAACAGTATATGTCTAATTATAATTACTTTTTGTTTTCTTTTATTACTAGATTTATTATTTGTCCAAGAAGAAAGAGGTAATATGGCACCTTCAAAAAAGAAATCAGGAGCTCAAAATGAAAAACAAAAAAGAAAGAGGGCCGAGGATAACACACATTTGTCTAAACAAATGAAGAAATGGGTATCGGTTACTACATCTACACATAACAAGAAAGAGACTCCAATAAACATTGATGATCCTTCCAATTCGGAAAACTTACATTTAGGTGTCGAAGAAAATAATTTGCCACCTCTTCAAAAACAACCAGACAACAAAAAAACAGAAGATCAATCTTCTGAAAAAGAAATCATATCGAAATCACCACCTGAAAATAATAATGAACAAATAATACAATATGAAGATCCAGCTACATGGCCGCTCATCACCGACAAGTTTAAATGTCATTTAATACAACTTGGACCATTACAAGTTAATGAGCATTTAACTTTCTTTCCCCTTTCAGAAGATGGTAGATGTTTTAAAAAAACTTGGTTCTATAAAACATTACCGAATGGTGAAATGGTTAGACGAAATTGGCTCTTATATAGTGTAATGAAAAATACTTTATTTTGTTTTCCCTGTTTGTTGTTTTCAGTTGAAAGAAAATCATATTTTAGTGATATTAAAAAAGGATTTAGTGATTGGAGGCATTTAAGTCCGCGGCTACCAGACCATGAAAACAGCGTTGAACATAGAAACTGTTATATTAAATGGAAAGAATTTGAGAGACGACTTCGTGATTGCAAAACAATTGACGACGAACTCGAAAAAGCGATAAAATTAGAATCCGAAAAATGGCAAGAAATATTAAAAGTAATTGTGGATGTCATTTTGTTTTGTGGGAAAAATAATCTCGCATTACGAGGATCAACTAATGAAATCGGTACTCCAAACAGCGGCATTTTTTTAAATTTAATTGAACTTATCAGCCATTACAATCCTGTTATTTATAATCATCTACAAAATATTAAATCAAATAAGCCATCTGTTACATACCTGTCATTGGACATTCAAAATGAAATGATAAATTTAATGGGAAATAAAGTAAGACAAGAAATTCTCAAAGAGATTAAAGAATCTAAATATTTTTCAATATTATTTGATGGCACACCAGATATATCAAAAAAGGAACAAATGTCACAAATTCTTAGATATATTAAAATTACTAAAAATGTAATATCAATTGAAGAAAAATTTATTGACTTCATTGATACACATGAAAAAACTGGAGAAGGATTAGCTGAGGAAATTTTAAGTAAATTAGAATTCGATGGTTTAGACATTAAAAATTGTAGGGGTCAAGGATATGATAATGCTGCCAATATGGCAGGGAAGTATCGTGGCGTACAGGCGAATATTATCAGGAAAAACGAATTAGCAACATTTATACCATGTGTTAGTCATTCCTTAAATTTAATCGGAGTACATGCCTCAGAAATACTACCTATCATGATTACGTTTTTTAGCATTGTAGAAAACATTTTTGTCTATTTTTCTAAATCTACGTCCAGGTGGAATAAGTTGATGGCAGTATTAAAAATTTCTTTAAAGGGACATTCCACAACACGATGGTTTAGCAAGAAAAGAGCTGTAACAGCTTTATACACACAAATTGAACAAGTACACTCAATTCTTAAAGATATATCTCAAGATCTTAGTTTAAATGTTGAAACAGTTTCGGGTGCTAATCAAATATTAATCCAAATTGATTACAAGTTTATATGTCTACTAGATATATGGTGCAAAATTCTAACGCATATTGATCGGGTAAACATTCTACTACAAGGAGAAAAATTGTCCCTAGACGTGGCATCAAAGTTATTAAAAGGATTAACTATGGCTCTACAGGAATTAAGGAATGAAGGATTTGAAACCACTTTAAATAAAGCAAAAATAATCTCCACGAAATTAGATATAAGTCCTGATTTTCCTAATAAGAGACAGAGGAAAGTGAAGAGGTTTCATTCTGAAGGAGCTATTGACGAAGGATATTATTTAACACCATCTGAATTATTTTCTAAAGATTGTTATATGGTGTTTGATAATATTTTAGGTCAATTACAGTGGAGATTTGAATCAATGCACTCTATTTGTGCAGATTTTAACTTTCTTTACGGGAAGTCTATAGAAACCATGTCTTCTGGAGAATTACGGAAACAAGCAGAAATTCTAGCTTCAAAATATAAAAACGATTTAAATGCTGAAGAATTTCGATCTGAAATTGAAAGTTTTAAGTTTCAAGCACTTTCAATGTGCGAAAATATTCAATTAACAACTCCACTTGAATTGTTAAATATAATTCACACATATGAACTGAGTAGTGTATACCCCAATATAGACATAGCTATTCGAATATTTATAACGCAACCCGCGACAATTGCATCTTGCGAACGTAGTTTCAGCAAACTGAAATTAATTAAAAATTATTTAAGATCGTCAATGGGACAAGACAGGTTAACAAACTTAGCCATATTATCAATTAATTATGAAGTAGCGAATGCTTTAAAATATGATGAAATCATCAAAGAATTCGCATTACGCAAAGCAAGAAAAGTGAAGTTTTAGATTATTATTTACTTAAATTTCTTTTATTATTTGTTCATTCAATAGAAGAAATTATAGGTTTTTTTCGTTATTATCGTTGTATAATTAATTATTTGACAATAAATGTTCAAATGTTTGCACAATCGCTTTTTGTTTCATATTTTTTAAATACACAAATTGGCCTTATACCATTCTTCTCATTTATATGAAATTTACTATGTAAGAAAAGGAGGGGCGCCATATCAAATTTTGGCACCAGGCGCCAACCTAGCTTGCCACGGCACTGAGGGGGCGTGGAATTTGAGTAATCCGTGGATTAATTCACTTGAATTCTGAGAGTGATCTCGTGAAGAGCTGTGTGCTTGCAAATCGAAAACACGTGCTGTGTGCAGTGTGCTGAAGTTCATTTTCTGAAAGTATCTGTGTGATCGCTTCAGGGATTTTCTAAATATTAATAAATTCACGTGAGGCCGCATTACAACTACAGGTAATCGACCATATTTTGCATATTTCCATTAATTTTATCCTAGTTTTGTGATTTTATTTTGTGGAAAAAAAAAGGGGGAAAATTTGACTAAAAATTCAAATACGACTTTTAGGCCTCGTTGTACGATTCGATTGTAATCGAAGTATTGAAATTCCTTTAAATTCATCCCCGTGGAGTTCCTCAATTTTCCTGTTTAGGCGAATTTTCTTGGAGAAAGAGAGGGTACCCTTCTTGGCGTTCCGGCTGCTGAAGTCGTTGGAAAGTTAATTGAGAAGTGGATTCTCGGTGTTTTTGGCAGTGGAGTGAGAGACGAAGGAGGCGGTCGACAATTACTCATGAAATTTCAGATAAGTGATAAAATAGTGTATTAAAATAGTGAAATTCACATAATTTTCATTTCATTTAAGAACTAATATTTATTAAAGCCGAACAGCTATTTTTGCTACATTTTTTATTATTATTATTTGGTGTATTGCGTTGTGGTTTAAGAGACCAACGGAATTTGCAATTTTTTTTTATTGCGGGAAATATTAAATGTTTCCTTTATGTGCATCATGATTAAAATAATTGGTTTTTCGTTATCGAAATTTGATCGAGAATATAAACTATTAATTTGTTATATGAAAGATGTAAGGAAAGGTGACGTCATTATTTCTATTGCTCATTAATTTTTAGTTAGTATATTTTAAAAAAAACTAAATTTTTCTCTATAAATAGAATTTATTCTGCTGAGAAATAAACGATTATTATTAAGTTGTATTTACTGATTTATTTAATTAACATTATATATTTTTTTTAATTATGTTTAAGTTATGTTTTGGGAAAATTAATAGCAACCGTGATAATAATTTGCGTATTTTTGTGTCTAAATAATTCTTTGTTTACTTTTGATTATTTAATATTTAATTTTTTTTTGGGTTTGGCTTTTGCCTGGCCTTAGTTACGAGACTATTAGCCATCATCAATTTTTATTGTTTATATACATTTGTTAATTTGAACTTATTACTAATTGCATATAACTATATATTTGGACGTCACAACACATTCACGCACACCCATGGACTCCGGGACGAATATTTTTCGTTCGAAAAATTACTCGCCCCCGCTGGGAATCGAACCCAGATCACCGCCGTGAACGATTGGCGAAACCAGCGGCTCAACCGCTCGGCCACGGCGGGCCCTAATATTTAATTATTTTATATGAAATCAATTATTTGTTATTTTTTTTTTAATTTATTAAAACATTATTTAACCTTAAATTAATTACTTGTTACTTTATACCAACTTTTCTGCATTTCTTGGTTTACAGGAAGATAAACCAGTTAAGGTCAATTAGAAACGAAGTGGCGCCCAAAAGTTAATTTTTATTATTTTCGTATGAATATTTTTTTTGACCCACGACGCCGCCGATTAAGAGCTGCCGTTCGCAGGTCACAAACTTTGTTCGTCGTGGAAACTAAACGGAAATAATAGTTGCTAAGTATTAAAGACTAATATTATCGTAATGCTATATTTATACCCAGTTGGATGTTTTTCTGTCATCCAGTTTGATTGTTTTTCTCCTGCGTATTTTATGCATTTATTTTTCTCCCTCAAATTTTTCCTGACACAATCAAGCACACAACGCAATCAACATCATCTCCAAACGGTACATTCTGAAGTAATTAAAATTTCATTACGGCGAATTAAGATTAATGACGCACGATCGATCAATCATACGCATATTCCGCGTCAATTTAATTGAGAGAAAGAAAGAGGGAGATAGAAAAAAAATCGAGAATGGAAAATATTAATGGAAAATTATAATCCCGGTGGTTTTGACACGGGAATACAACGAGAACAAAAAAATATAAAAAAATAATCCCTGAATGATTTATTCTGTCGATTGTATTGCTATCCTTGTCATACGCTTGAAATCCCCGAATGATTTATTTTGTCGATTGTGTTGCTTGTATTGCTTGCCATATATACTTGAAATACGATTGAGAGTGAAATTTAATTTACCCGTTTTATTAATTCATGGCGTTTTTTTTTTTTTTTGTTAAACAAATTAATGCGGGTTTTTCACAAATTCAATTATCTTGTTATACACGTATTTAATTTAATATAACAAAGTAATTTATTAAGTGAAAACATTCTTTTAGGTATACAAATTGATATGCACACATAAAACTCTATTGTAAATTAACGAATGCCGGAAAATTTATAATGGAGTTTTGTGTATGCATATTAATTAGCAATCATTCAATTCTTCCTGATAATGAAAGCAAGTGTTTATCGTTTACAATTGACTCTCCTTCGGAATCAGATTTGATTAAGATTATGGCTAAACTCCCTAACAAAATGTCTGCTGGTGATGATGGCGTTCCTTCGTACCTAATTAGGGATTGTAGATTTGTTCTTGCTAGTCCGCTTTGTGTCATTATCAACTTAGCAATTGACGCGTCTGAATTCCCCAATCGATGGAAAGTCGCAAAGATTAGCCCGGTTCATAAAAAAGGAGACAAACAGGTTTTAACGAATTATAGACCTATCTCATTATTGTCCAATTTTTCTAAAATATTTGAGCTGGTTATTTATAACACGATCTTCAAGAATGTTTGCTCATATATTTCTCCTAACCAACACGGATTTATGCCGGGCCGATCTACAACAACCAATCTTGGCTGCTTTTCACAATTTGTTTCTGAAGTGATCGACGATAGAGGACAAGTAGATGTCATATACACGGATTTTTCCCGTGCATTTGACACTCTCGATCATGATATACTGCTTGTGAAACTAATGGATTTAGGCGCTGCCCCAAAAGTTCAACTACTTGTAAAATCGTACTTAACTAACCGACAAGCATACGTTGCCTACAACGGATTCCACTCCTCTGCGTTAGTAATCAATTCTGGGGTTCCACAGGGCTCAAACCTTGGCCCGCTTCTCTTTATAATTTTTATAAATTCTTTGCTAGAGTCATTAACCTGTCATGCGCTTGCTTACGCAGATGATATTAAGCTCTTTGCTGTCGTAACAACATTGAGTGATGCTTTGTCACTGCAGAATAATATTAATAAACTTACGGAGTGGTGTGACAAACATAAACTCTCCCTCAACGTTGATAAGTGCTGTTCAGTATCCTTCACTAAAAAAACAAACTCACTCTCACTGCCATACAGAATGTATGACTTACAACTTAAATCCTGCACCGAGATGAAAGATTTGGGTATCTTATTTTGTACTGATTTGAGTTTTACAAAACATATTAATAATATTGCAATGGCTGCATCTCGTACACTTGGATTTATAATGCGAGTCTGTGTATCCTTCAGAGATATTAACCTCATAAAAACACTTTATTCTGCGTATGTTCTCTCTAAACTGGAATATTGTAATATCATCTGGTTTCCAATTTATATGAGTCAAAATATGCCTTTGGACAGGATTCATCGAAGGTTCTTAAAGTACCTTTCATTCAGAGTGGATGGAGTGTATCCCCAGCGAGGGATAGAACAGGATTTACTGCTGCAGAAGCATGATATGGTCTCCCTTTCTGCGAGAAGAGAAGAGCAGGCTGCGAATTTTCTCTGGAAAATTGTTCATAATGTGACAGATGTACCGTTTCTTCTATCTAGAATTAATTTCCATATACCGCGATTAAACTCTAGACACAGCAGTTCCTTCTACATTCCCGGAGCGCGTACCAACTGTCTACGCCGTGCGCCTGTGCCAGTTATGTGTCGAAGTGCTATGAAACATTATAGTGATATATTTTTTGATAAACTGTAATATAGTGTCTGATTAATATTCGATCGATTGTTTTGTTATATGTGCATTTTTGTTTCTAATATATTTCTTATTTTTTATTCTGTAAAATTGTCCTGTAAATGGATCTTCTGTTGGGCAATAAACGTTATTATTATTATTATTATTATTATTAGTAATTAGTATACATTATAAAATAATCTGTTTCACTAAATAAATTACTTTGTTTCTTATTTCTAGAATTCAACTACAGTTTCTATCGAGTGTTTTCCACTCCCAGACTAAGCGTGAAGTAAAATTTCGAGTTTAGAAAAGCCCGGTGAAAATTTGTCGAGGGTCGCGCAGCGACCCGAGACAAATTTTCTGGGCTTTTCTAAACTCGAAATTTTACTTCATGCGCCACGCGTATAAAACACTGATTTCAAGTGAGGTTTAAAGTTTACAGATTTTAGTGTTTTATACGCGTGGCGCATGAAGTAAAATTTCGAGTTTAGAAAAGCCCCGTGAAAATTTGTCGAGGGTCCCCGTCTGGGAGTGGAAAACACTCGTTTAAAGCTTCAAATTGAAGTTTAAAAATAAAACAAGGAATATCTAAAGATTTATATAAAATAGGCTTAATTTGAAATACGTTTATTTAAAAAATAAGTCTGAAAATTTAGTTTGGTTTTAAAGAGTTTAATTTGAAGCTTAAAACGCGTTTTTTCCACTCCCAGATTAAGCATGGAGTAAAATTTTGAGTTTGAAAAAGCCCCGTGAAAATTTGTCGAGAGTGGCGCAGCGACCCGAGACAAGTTTTCTGGGCTTTTCTAAACTCGAAATTTTACTTCATCCGCCACGCGTATGAAACACTGATTTCAAGCGAGGTTCAAATTTACATAAATTCGCAATATTCTTGTTTTGTACGCGTGGCGCATGAAGTAAAATTTCGAGTTTAGAAAAGCCCCGAAAATTTGTCTCGGGTCGCTGCGCGACCCTCGACAAATTTTCACGGGGCTTTTCTAAAGTCGAAATTTTACTTCATGCTTAGTCTGGAATTGGAAAACACTCGTTTTAAGCTTCAAATTAACCTCTTTAAAACCAAACCAAATTTTCAGGCTTATTTTTAAATAAACGTATTTCAAATTCAGCCTATTTTCTGTAAATCTTTAGATATTCCTTGTTTTTTTTAAAAACTTCAATTTGAAGCATTAAGCGAGTGTTTTCCACTCCCAGATTGAGCATGAAGTAAAATTTTGAGTTTGGAAAAGCCCCGTGAAAATTTGTCGAGGGTGGCGCAGCGACCCGAGACAAATTTTCTGGGCTTTTCTAAACTCGAAATTTTACTTCATGCGCCACGCGTACAAAACAAAAATATTGCGAATTTATGTAAATTTGAACCTCGCTTGAAATCAGTGTTTCATACGCGTGGCGCATGAAGTAAAATTTCGAGTTTAGAAAAGCCCAGAAAACTTGTCTCGGGTCGCTGCGCCACTCTCGACAAATTTTCACGGGGCTTTTCCAAACTCAAAATTTTACTCCATGCTTAGTCTGGGAGTGGAAAAAACGCGTTTTAAGCTTCAAATTAAACTCTTTAAAACCAAACTAAATTTTCAGACTTATTTTTTAAATAAACGTATTTCAAATTAAGCCTATTTTATATAAATCTTTAGATATTCCTTGTTTTATTTTTAAACTTCAATTTGAAGCTTTAAACGAGTGTTTTCCACTCCCAGACTAAGCATGAAGTAAAATTTCGAGTTTAGAAAAGCCCCGTGAAAATTTGTCGAGGGTCGCGCAGCGACCCGAGACAAATTTTCGGGGCTTTTCTAAACTCGAAATTTTACTTCATGCGCCACGCGTACAAAACAAGAATATTGCGAATTTATGTAAATTTGAACCTCGCTTGAAATCAGTGTTTTATACGCGTGGCGCATGAAGTAAAATTTCGAGTTTAGAAAAGCCCCGCGAAAATTTGTCTCGGGTCGCTGCGCGACCCTCGACAAATTTTCTACGTGGGGCTTTTCTAAACTCGAAATTTTACTTCATGCTTAGCCTGGGAGTGGAAAACACCTGTGAATATTTCTGTGGCTACGGATAGAAAAAACAAGTCATACCTCAAAAATAACAAAAATTATAACAACATACACCAAATCTACAAGAAACGCCAGTAATATATTCGCGTCGGCACCGTTCACGGAAGTTTGGCTCCTCCATTCGTGAAAATCTGTACACATTTTTTTCATATGCATATTTAGATTTGACTGGTACCAAACATTCATGGGCTTTCGCCGCTTGGGTTAGCACGTACGACATTACAAATTATGAAATGATAACAAAGTCAGACCCACGTCAAAGCTATAATAATAATAATAATAATTCGTTATTGCTCAACAGACTACAGTCCAATTACAAAGCAATTTCGTAATAATATACAAATAATGAAAATTAATATAAATACATAAATATATACTAAATAAACATAAGTAATGTATTTGGATTGAGTTACGTGAAGAGTTGAATATAATTTACTTAATAAAAGACATTTATTTTCGCTAAATGTACATTTCGAACACTACGTGCTCATTATCAATAGCTTACTGAGTCTCAGTAAGCTATTGATAATGAGCACGTAGTGTTCGAAATGTACATTTAGCGAAAATAAATGTTTTTTTAGTGAAGAAAGTGTTAGTCTTTTATTAAGTAAAACATAAGTAATATAACATACAATAAAAATTATAATTTTTTTTAGTTATGTAACGAATCGTTCGGTAACATGTTTGATAAAGTTACTAAGCGAATCACCAAAAATATCTGCGTTATATTGTACACTGTGATATGACTTGTATAATTTATCTCTCTTGCTTTAATAAGGTCTTACCTCCTTGAGAGAACCAATCAAGTTGAATACATGATGTACAAGTCGAACAGTTATTTTCCATTGAGCGGGGTACCTCAAGGCTCGAACCTTGGGCCGCTTCTTTTTACTATATTTATTAATGATATTGTTTATAATTTTCAGTCGCGTATTCTCACATATGCCGATGACATTAAAATCTTTAATTGTATTCGATCTTTAGACGACTGCTTAATACTACAAAATGACTTACAACAGATTTGCGCTTGGAGTATCCGAAATAAACTTGAACTCAACATTTCAAAATGTAAGGTTATGACGTTTTATAAAACAATGCAGCATATTGTGTTTCCGTACATAATAGATAGTAATATCCTAGAGTGTATTATTGAGGTGAATGATTTGGGAGTAACGTTTGATAAGGAATTATCGTTTACGCCCCATATCAATAAAATCTGTAAGCAGAAGAAGATGCTAGGTTTTGTTAGGCGTGCGACTGAATCATTCACTTCTGTATTGGCTATTCGCAAATTATTTCTAGCTTATGTGAGATAGAAATTAGAGTATTGCGCCGCTGTATAGTCTCCTACGTTCAGTACGCATATAAATAAAATTGAAAGAATACAAAAAATGTTTGTAAAGTGCCTTTATTTCAAGCAGTCCTCAGTATATCCGGATAGTAATGTCATAGAATACAATATGCTTTTAGAAATGTTTAATTTGCAACATCTGTCAATCAGAAGAAACATAATACTACTTAAAACTATTTACAACTTATTACATAACGAGATTAATGATCCAAATCTGCTTGAATTAATAAATATACTCAATGACATTAGAAGCGTAACACCCAGAAGGAGTTATTATTTTAACTTGATTTTTTTCCAGTATGGTAGTCTTACATCAAGAATAAAATGATTACATTTTCAAGAAATTTTATTAAAAAACAATGTAAAAAAAATGAATAATGTGTTTGGCGACCCCTTTGCTGTATACACTCCTGTAGACGTCTGGGCATCGACAAAATGAGATGGTCGATGTCTTCTTGAGGCATCTCGTTCCAAGCAACTTGAATTTCATCGATCAACTGTGCTAGAGTCTGTGTTCAATGGGATTTAAATCCGGCGAACGGGGCGGCCATGCCAAAACATTAACACCAGCTTCATTAAGAAAGTTCATAGTTCGACGAGCAATATGGGGACGTGCGTTATCTTGTTGAAAAAGTACGTCTGGGCGGCCATCTAAATAAGGTAACAAAGTCGGTCGTATGACGTCTTCAACATAACGCGCAGCTGTCATACTGCCTCGAATGAATACAAGAGGTGATCGACTACCATAAGTAATAGCCCCCCAAACCATTACTCCAGCAGTCCTGTGTACATGCCTCTCAATAGCAAACCTAAGATCAGGTCGTTCTCCACGGTAGCGTCGTACCCTTCTACGGCCATCATGCGTGCCTAGACAAAATCGTGCTTCATCGCTGAATACGACATCGTGCCATTCTGCCTCCCAATGCTGCCGTTCTCTGCACCAGTCCAACCTTTGGCGACAGTGTCTCGCTGTTAAAGGAAGCACTAATCTTGGACGGTACGAAAGAAGCCCAAAGGATTGAATGCGGCGATATAAGGTTCGCATACTAACGGGCCTACCTTCTTCTCCAATCCATTGATCACCGATTTGACGCGTAGTAGCGAAACGGTCTCGCAGGGCTATTTGTCTTAAGCGCCGATCTTGACGTTCTGTGGTACGCCTTGGTTGACCAATTGGTCTTCTTCTTGCTCCTCTACCTTCTTCTGTCCATACCTGATACACACGTATTACAGTTGCTGCAGTGGAATCAATACGGCGGGCAATTTCGCGATAGGACATACCGACATCTCGATAAGCAACAACTCGATCCCGGTCAAAATCGCTCAAATGGTGATATTGTGGACGTCTTCGGACTCGAGGCATTTTATTTAAGCTTAACACACTCAAGGGAAACACGAAAACTAAAAACATCTGTACTAAACAGCTCATATAAATAGTTTTATCAAAAAAGAAAAAGTGAAATATTTTCTTTTTTTCACAATAAATATAAAAGGCACAAGGTTGAAATTGTTATCAATGTATGCTTTAAATATAGTCACTCTGTTGCTAAAATATGAATTCAAAAAAATCATTCCTTTTTGGTGTTACGCTTCTAATGTCATTGAGTATATTTTTAACGTGTGTGTGAATGTATCTATATATTAGTTATAATTTACTTATTTATCTATTAATTTATTTATATATTTATTCATATATTAAGTTGCCTAAATACTTGTTTAGTTACTTGTTTGTCAATTTGTTTATTTATTCATTTTATTTTTAACTCAAAGCGTAATTCCAGTAATTTCGTAGGTTTTTGTCTCAAATATTCAACTTTTATGTTAGTATTAAGTAATTCCAGTAATTTCGTAGGTTTTTGTCTCTCATGTATTGATAAGTGTACAACTTCTTGCTGTTAACACAATAAATTTATTTATTTATTTATTACTTTCAGTCTTATCTGCACAAATTATCAAAAATACTCCTATGTTAAGTTATTTAAATTAAAAACACTTGGTATTGTTTCACAAATTAAAACTATATTCCGACTAGTTTCGGTTTGTTAGACCATTTTCAAACTATTTTCCTTTAAAAATGGTCTAACAAACCGAAACTAGTCGGAATAAAGTTTTAATTTGTGAAACAATCCAATTGTTATTAATTTAAATAACTTTACATATTCTAATATGTTTCACCAAGTGCCAGATGAGAAATTAATTCAAAAAATTAAAAATACTCATTGTTAATTGTTTGTTTAATTTTAACGTTTGAAAAAGCCGTTTCTGTTTCTTGTCTGCGTGAACGAAATAAGCCGATTTGGACAACGGCGGTTTCTGTCCCCCAAAAACGGTCGCAACTTGTCCCGAGGATTAAGCGGGATCATCCGGAACATCCACGTCCCAATAATTTCCAAAGCTGCGAATGGGGTGGTTTCATTATCCCAACCTGACACGATAATACCATTAGTTTTATAATTATTTTTATACAAAGCTGGAATTAAATGACTTTATACAGGATTAAAAAATGCAGGATAATAATGAATTATATATTAATATTATTATAAATAGCTGGAATTAAATGACTTTATTAGAGTTACAAAAAATGCAAGATAGTAATGATAATTCATTATTATCTTGCATTTTTTGTAACTCCAATAAAGTCATTTAATTCCAGCTATTTATAATAATATTAATATATTCCCTCGCTGAGGGAAATCAGAGAGCGCATGCAACGCGCACTGAACGTGGTAAACAAATGGTGTACTAGAGAAGGACTTAAAGTCTCACCCTCTAAGGCCACCCTTGTACCATTTACACGCAGAAGGAAACTGGAGGGCCTAGGACCCCTCTAAATGGTGTTAACCTAGAAATGTCAGGTGAGGCAAAGCAGCATACATGATTGCGGGTCTGACCACTCTGGTATACAGCTAGTATACCATCCCTGGTCTGAGCCCCCATTGTTTGTCATGATTTAAAAAGGAAAACACTTGGTTAAATATTAGTGAAATTTAACCAAAGTGTTTTCCTTTTTAAATCGCAGCATACATGATTGCGGGTCTAACCACTCCGGTATACAGCCAGTATACCATCATTGGTCTGAGCCCCCATTGTTTGTCGTAAGTTCGTCTAATTACCGCAAGGGTACTTTGCGATTTACGTTTGGTTTTTGAGATGTGCGAGGTCCAAATGAGCTGGGAGTCAAAAATGTACTTAGGAGTAATTTTTGACTCCAAGCTGACCTGGACTTCGCATATCTTAAAAATCAAACGTAAATCGAAAATTACCTTTGCGGTAATATTTAACCAAGTGTTTTCCTTTTTAAATCATAGTTAAATATTTATTAATTACCGCAAAGGTAATTTTCGATTTACGTTTGATTTTTGAGATATACGAAGTCCAGGTCAGCGTGGAGTCAAAAATTACTCCTAAGTACATTTTTGACTCCCAGCTCATTTGGACCTCGCACATCTCAAAAACCAAACGTAAATCGGAAAGTACCCTTGCGGTAATTAGACGAGCTTACGACAAACAATGGGGGCTCAGACCAATGATGGTATACTGGCTGTATACCGGAGTGGTTAGACCCGCAATCTTGTATGCTGCGATTTAAAAAGGAAAACACTGGTTAAATTTCACTAATATTTAACCAAGTGTTTTCCTTTTTTAATCATAGTTAAATATGTTTCACCACATGAAAGATGAGAAACTTGTTCGAGATGTATGCTGCTTTGGTGTGGTGGCCTAAAGTCACGCAACACACAACCATACAAACCCTCGGCAAGATTCAAAGGCTTGCCTGTGTCAGCATAACAGGGGCTATGAGAACCACGCCCACTGCAGCCATAGAGACGCTCCTAGACCTCACACCACTTCATATTCTAATAGTGGGGGAGGCAAGATTGGCACTCCACAGGCTGCAGCTATCATCAGTCAACATAAGAGTTGACACGCCACACAGAAGACTCTTGACAGACATCGGGGATCTCTTTTGCAGATGAGGTCGGACCATATGACAAGCAGATATCTTGAAAACGCACTCTTTAAAGTCACTATTCCAGACCCCAACGAATGGAACGACTTTAGGGAAGACATTCACAAACATAGCATGATCTGGTGTACGGATGGTTCTAAATCAGGCATAGGTACTGAATCAGGAATCTACAATGAAAACATGAAGACATGAAGACAAGCTGTGCCCACTCGCTCAAAAAACAATCGCCGGCTTTCACGATCAATCTTCTCAACCAAAAGAGAAACACGGTTAAAGCTATAGTACGTCTACTGACAGGACACTATAGGCTCAACAAACACATGAGCAAAATAGGTCTGGCAGAGGATGCAATATGTAGATTCTGCCTGGAAGAAGAGGAGGATCCTCTCCACACTCTGTGCTAGTGTGAGGCCCTAGCAAGGGTTAGATACCTAAAGCTGGGCAACACTAAACCAAGCGCAGAGAGCTACACCCAAGGCTCACTGTCAGGGTTAATAGGGCTAATCAAAGAGGCGAAGCTCGAGCATAGGGATCCACAATAGATCTGCCAGGGTCGCGGTGGTACAGGCGAATGAGGCCACCCCTACGAATATTTATCTATCTATCTATGCCCACTTGCTGGGCTGCCTGGCATCAGTCTTTTAAGCCAAAATATTCGCAATTATAGAATGTGCGAGCTCCAACATAGAGAAGAACTGTCGTGACAGGCAAATCTATATTATGTCCGATAGCCAGGCGGCACTGAAGACTCTAAAGGGCCAAAAGACTTCATCCAAACTGGCGTTGGACTGCTTCGATACACTGAATCACCTGGTGAGACAGAACAAGGTTACACTTGTCTGGACGCCGGGTCATTCAGATATCCAGGGAAATAAAAAAGCTGACGAGTAGCAAGGCAGAGAGCTACCATATCATTTATGGGACCTGAACCTGTCTTGGGCATCACATAAAAGTCGAGTCGCCTAGAAGTCAGAACTTGGATTCGCAACAAACACAAGGAATAATAATAATAATAATAATAATAATAATAATATATTTATTTTGTTACTGCCATACAGGGTATAGATACATTCGCAATATATAGTACATTACAAAACATATACACGTTTTACAGTAAAATTAGTACTTGGATAATAGTTCAATAAATTCTTGACTAGAATACACTGCATTTTTGCACAAAATGTTTTTAATGGTATTTACAAATCGTTTGAGTTGTAGTTTCTTTATAGATTGGGGAAGTTTATTATATAAATTGCTTCCTGCGTATAACGGTGATTTTTTATATTGCTCTGTGGCAAATTTTTCAATGTAAATATCAGAAATTCTTGTTTTGTAGCTATGTTTGTCTCTATTTTTGGAAAGAGAGTTTTTATTTTTAATTCACTGACTATAGAGGCTTCTACTTCGTTATACATTGTTGAACATAAATAAAACACTGTTTATCACTTTGTTTGTATAACAATTGGTTTATTTGGTGACTATAGTTTCGATACTACACGTATCATTATCAAACCGTTAGTAACAAAAAACTACAAAGGAACATTATTTATATATGCAAATTTTCTAATAACAGCGTTAAAGAGGGGGGTGTATTTAAGGTCAAGCTGGTCGTTAATTACGGGAATTTCCCGATTAGCGCGGGCTCTGTGAATCTCCAAAGACTCCAGGAGGTCCATCTTTCTACCCTTCTCGGCAAAGTGAATAACTGAAAGTACATCCTCGCCAAAAGAATGGTTATTTTCAATCAAATGTTTGGCGAAAGATGACTTATCAATTAATCTATGCCGAAAAGAGTAAAGATGCTCACTGAGTCTGGTCCAAGATTATACGGTTTGTTGAAAATTCATAAAGATAATTCCCCAATCCGTCCGGTAGTATCCTTCGTAAATTCCCCCTCTCATAAAATAGCTTGCCACTTAAATTCCTTATACAGAGAACTAACCGATTTTAGAGACCCTAATTCAATTAAAAATTCTAAAGAATTAACTGAAAAACTAACAACAATACAATTCCCAACTAACCACAAACTTGTTTCATTCGACGTATCTAATATGTTTGCGAAGATTCCACCTAAAGATTGTATACAGTTAATTAAAAAATCATTTGATAATTGTAATGTAAATATATCAGTTCAAATAGAATTTATTAATATTTTAGAAATCATATTAGATAACAATTACTTTTCTTTCGATAATAAATATTATAAGCAGACAGAAGGGTTAGCAATGGGTTCACCATTGAGCCCGTTGCTATCCGAGATATTCATGTGCAACCTTACCAATTCAATTTTAAATTCACAGCTAGGCAAGAAACATATTAAAGTGTGGTATAGATACGTCGATGACATCATAGCTTCTTTCGTAGGTACTAATAGACAATTATCACAATTTTTAGATTATATTAACTCATTACATCCAAATATAATATTTACAGTAGAAACAGAAACTAACAATAACATCAAATTTTTAGCCCTCTCAATAACAACGCGTACTAATGAATCACTAACTTTTGATATTTATAGAAAACCTACTTTCACAGACCGTGTAATTCCTAACTGTTCCAACCATCGCTATAAACATAAACTAGCTGCCTTGAACTCCATGGTAAACCGAGCTTTTATTGTTCCGTTGTCAGAAACCTCTTTTAAAAAAGAAATAGATATTATTAAAAGTATAGCCGTTTCAAATGGCTGTACTACGTCAATAGTGGATAAAATAGTTAATCAATACAAAATTAAACTTATTAGAAAATACATATATGCCGGAATCGAACCTAAAACACATGCAACATATTGTTCCCTTACTTACTTTGGAAATATAACTCACAAAATTAAAAATATTTTAGCAATACACAAATTAAATATAGCGATGAAACCATTTACAAAAATTAAAAATCATATTTTTAACCATAAGACTCAGATACAAAGTATTTACAAATCAGGAATATATAAATTAACCTGTAATGATTGTAAGGGAGTGTATATAGGTCAATCTGGTCGTAATTTTAAGACCAGACTCAGTGAGCATCTTTACTCTTTTCGGCATAGATTAATTGATAAGTCATCTTTCGCCAAACATTTGATTGAAAATAACCATTCTTTTGGCGAGGATGTACTTTCAGTTTATAACTTTGCCGAGAAGGGTAGAAAGATGGACCTCCTGGAGTCTTTGGAGATTCACAGAGCCCGCACTTATCGGGAAATTCCCGTAATTAACGACCAGCTTGACCTTAAATACACCCCCCTCTTTAACGCTGTTATTAGAAAATTTGCAAATATAAATAATGTTCCTTTGTAGTTTTTTGTTACTAACGGTTTGATAATGATACGTGTAGTATCGAAACTATAGTCACCAAATAAACCAATTGTTATACAAACAAAGTGATAAACAGTGTTTTATTTATGATTTTTATTTTTATGTATATACTTTAATAATTTATAAATGTAAATTGATGGTGTCGTCATTATATGCTTAGTCTTGAATATCAATCTGCACGAATCTCGGTATGGTATATTAAACATTAAACGGATGATCCGTTTCTGGACTATGAATATTTTTTTCGCTTCAGATGCGTGTCCCCACACCGTAATTCCGTAACTTAGCAATGGATATACTATGCCAAAGTACGCTGAAATTAGCCTCGTTTCGTGCATTAAGTACTTTAAACGGCTTAAAGCAAAAAACGATTTATTCAATTTCGGCACTAGGACACTTATATGAACCTTCCATGAGAGATTTTTATCAACGTTTATTCCTAAGAATGTTGTAGACTCACTAATATCGATTGCATGATTGTTCATATCAATTTCGTATTCTGATGGCATTACGTATGGATTTAAAAACTCTATACAAACTATTTAGAATAATTAATGATAAGGTTATTCTTATTGCACTATGTCATGAATTGAGCTATTATGTTGTTTAGTTTAATGTTGCAAGCATGTTTATCAGGAGCACTTACTATTATTGAGGTATCATCCGCAAACATACAAACATGTGAGTCTAGAACATGCTCAGGAAGGTCGTTTATAAATAAATAATAAAGGACCTGCCACGCTTCTTTGCGGTACCCCTAACGCTATATTGAATGAGTCTGATATAACATCATCTATTTTGATCAATTGTTTTCTGTTTTCCAACAATGATTTAAACCAGAATGTGCGTTGTTATAGGCCCACGGATCCCTAAAGCATATAGTTTAGAAAGAATAAAATCAAAATCTAAACTATTTATAGGCCCACGGATCCCTAAAGCATATAATTTAGAAAGAATAAAATCAAAATCTAAACTATTGAAAGCTCGGGATAAGTCAAAAAAAGTACCTATTACTTTTTGTTTTTTGTCCATTGAAATTATACTGGGTAAACCAGTAAACAGACCAGGCCTTATGTACAGTAAGGCCATTATAAATGGACCTAACTCTAACCAAGCTGCAGAACTACTAACATTAAGTAGGGCACAGCTAAAAACAACTATAGGACTACTAACAGGCCACATGACTGTTAAAGAGCACCTAAGGAAAATCGGTCTATACAACGGCGACACCAGTTGTCGGCTCTGTGATAGGGCACTGGAAACAACAACGCACATTCTGTGTAGCTGCAATGCGCTGGAAAACAAAAGACAACCCATATTTGGAAACAGTCAAATGGTACCAAATGATTTCCACACGCAACCCCTGAAGGACCTGTACAAGCTAGTGCAGGGGATCGAGTTTGGAATAATTACGTGAGTAAGACAATATGAGGTAGTACAATAAGCCACCTAGGCTGTAGTGCATCCGGATCCGCAAGGAAGACGGCCCCCACAGGAAGAAACGAAATGAATTATACATTATTATTATTACTTTTTTCATAACGACATAAAGTCTGTACGTCGTTACCTTAAGCAGTAGCGTACTATCTAGTAATTTGATTAATGTTTTGTTAGTAATTAGGTATAATTTTAATATGTATTTTATAGCGGCCTAACAATTTGTCTGCATTTATATAGGTTAGGATAAAAATGCCAAACACTCCGTCTTCTCGGATATGACGTTAAATGCATGTAGGGCCCGTGTACTGCCTGGATGTTGCGTGCACGTTAAAGATCCCTACCGGTGGGTTGGAACTCCCACCGGGTTCGGCAAAATTCCCGGATAGCTGTAGACCTAATCCCCGGCGTCATGATTGGCCTTAGCAGCGGAAATAGATAACGTAAAACCCAAAAAAAAAGAAAAAAAATGTATTTTAATTTAAGCTCGGTGAGCAATTACCTCTTTTTGTAAATGGTGTAACGCGTGTATTTGAATAAAATAAAAATAATTATAAAAAGCTCGAACTAAATGACTTTATAAGGAATTCCAATTCAAAATATTTGAATTCAAGAAAATAAGCTTCCGCTTTTTATAGTTTGCACCCTTTAAATAATATATAAAATTGCGACTTTATAAAAGTCTTAAAGGTGAAGGAAATAAAAATTACATACATATTTTTGTATACTTTGTTAATCCACAACAATACATTAATTTTATTGTTGTGAATTAACAACGTGTAAAAAAATACGTTTGTAATTTTTTTTTTCAATCTTTATAAATTCTTTTTATCCGAGCGTATAACGAGGCCAATTAACTTTTTGTAATTTCAGCGGAAAAGCGGAAATTATTTTTTTTTGTTTAAAATCCGGGGAAGGAAAAAGACTGCAAAAAATTGAAACAATGAAGAAGTTTCCATTATCCCCTATTAGCATTCTCTTTCATTTTTTTTTTTCGTGCGCGCTTTTCGTTTTATCCGCACGCGAATTTTCCTCGTGGAAAAGTTTTTAATTTTCCTCTCTCGCAGTTCCATTTTTAATCCGAAGTTTTTTAATATTAGTATCCGCTATGATTATATTATTTCTTTAACTACAAAAAACGTAAAGAAAAAGATTTAGAAATACGGAGATTAAGTAAATTAAAAGAAAAAACAGTGTAAAGGAAAAATACCAGAGATCAAGTAAATTAAAAAAAAAACAGTGTAAAGGAAAAATACAGAATATATTTTTAACTTGTTTCTTATTGATCACTTGATGAAACATGATTAAATATTTTTAAAAAATTAAATTTAAAATAAAATCATGTGGTATGCTTCACTAATTTTACGTCTTTATTCCGACTAGTTTCGGCTATCAACCACTTTCAAGGAATGTGATTCCTTGAAAATGGCTGAAAGCCGAAACTAGTCGGAATAAAGACGTAAAATTAATGAAACATACCAAGTGATTTTATTTTAAATTCTATTTTTTAAAAATAGAAAAATACAGACATTTAAATTTCATATCTTCTAGTCTTTGAAAATGCTTTCTATTTTTATTTTATGTCTCACTATATATGATTTTTGTTCAAATTACAACAACAGAAAATATAAAGAACAAGATTGAGCAATACAGAGATTGAATAAATTCCGAAAAAAAAATAGTTAAAGAAAAATGCAGACATTTGTAATGGGTCAATAGGGGTCATGTGCAAATAATTTTTTTTGATGAAAATAATTTACAATATTAATTTAAAAATCATCCAAGAAAATAATAAAAGCAAAATCGACATTCAGTAAATACGAGAATTACATCGATAACAATTTTTTCAAATAAGAGAAATAACGACCGCAGCATCGCCTGCCTTAAAATAACAAACAAGTTCGGGCGCGTGAGAAGATGCTGATACGCAAGGGAAATTGGGCTCAAGGTTTAACCAAGCGCAAACACAACGAATTTGCGAAGTTGGGGGAATTACGTGACGACAGGGATAGGTGGTATTTTATAACCATAGAAGGGTACGACGCTACCGTGGAGAACGACCTGATCTTAGGTTTGCTATTGAGAGGCATGTACACAGGACTGCTGGAGTAATGGCTTGGGGGGCTATTCAGACCCAGTCGACTCCATATGATACTGTAAATTCACATATATAGTTGACCGACCCACTCGATGGGAGGGCGCATATGTCGGAATTTCAAATTTCCCGCAATTTCTAACGTGGGCTCGTCTTCAATTATCGGCTGTCAGATCCGTCGGATCTGAAGGCCATGAAGGCACCAAAATGCCGATAAGGCGAAATCGTCTCGAGATGAGCGTTAATAAATATAAATAATTATAACCGTAAGTATATACACTGCGCCGCAAAATTAACGCAAAATTCGAAATTTCGTTTAAAAATATTAATTTTATTGTTTTTCCTGAATTGAGCCTTCTTCTCTTTTTCTGTTTATCACAAAAACTGGAAATATGTATTAGTAGGCTAAAAACAAACCTTATTATTTGCCAAACAGGTCTTTATTTTCTTGTTAAAAAAGGCGAGTATCGTTTGATAAGTAAGTTCTTTGATTTCTGGAAGTTTATTTAGAAAATTGTAAAAACAAACAAAAATGAATCCCCCTGGACGAGTTTCAAGAAATCTTACACATGAAGAATGTGCTGTTGTAGTGGCGCTGCAAGAAGAAGGGTTTACTGCAACTTACATTGCCCAACGTTTGCATGTTGCTAATTCCACAATGTCGCGAGTTCTTTCCCGCTTCAGAGAAACAGGACGTCATGAAAGAAGACGCGGCCAGGGTCGAAAAAGAATGACAACGCCGAGAGAAGACAGATTTATGAAACTTCAAAGTTTAAGGCAACGATCCCTAACGAGCACTTACCTGCAACAACAATTTGTTCTAACCTATGGTCGTCGACTAAGTCAGGATACGGTCAGAAGAAGACTTGCTGAAGTTGATCTTCGATCCTATCAAGCCGCTAAAGGTCCTTTGTTAACCAGAGAGCACCGACGAGAGCGCTTAAGGTTTGCACAGGAACATCTTAATTGGAACAATGCTGATTGGGGTAGAGTGACGAGTCCAGATTTTGTCTGTATAGTGACGACCGCCGTAGAAGAGTATATCGACGTCCTGGTGAAAGATACAGCCAGGCGTGCATACGAGGAACGGTGCAATATGGTGGAGGCTCTGTCATGGTATGGGCAGGCATCACGTCGCAAGCAACAACAGCGTTGGTACACATTAATGGTGGTCGGTTAAATGCACATCGATACATCGAAGAGGTGCTTGAGCATCATGTTGTACCATTTGCCCCATTTATTGGGGATAATTTCCTTTTTATGCAAGATAACGCCAGGCCGCATATCGCAGGAATTGTGAACCAGTACTTTGACCATGTGGGAATTGTTCGTATGAACTGGCCAGCACGAAGTCCCGACCTCAATCCCATAGAGCATCTGTGGGACATTGTAGGGCAGAAGATCAAAGACTTGCAGCAACCTCCTGCAAACCTTCCAGAGTTAACACTCAGATTAACGCAAGTGTGGGAAGAAATTGAGCAGCAAGAAGTCAGAAGTTTTATTGACAGTATGCCACGAAGGATGCTCGAGGAGGCAATATTCGCTATTAAGACCAACTGTACGACTGTTACACGCCATTTTGCGGATCAGAAGAATCATTATTTTTTTGTATTATTGCAGTTTGTTGTTTATTTTCTCATTTTTTGTTCACAAATAAGCAAATTAGTTTTAATAAGTATCTATTGGGAACCACTTCGGGAAAAAAATGGAGAAAAAAAAAAAATAAAAAACAATAAAATTATTTTTTAAACGAAATTTCGAATTTTGCGTTAATTTTGCGGCGCAGTGTATAATTTTAAATTTTAACCTATTGTGTATTATTTTAAATAAGTCTACAGTCAAACAAATTTAAAACTACATTATTTCTCTTTATTTCTTCCTAGTACATGTGGATGATCTTCAAGTATACTAAATATCCATGGTCGTGGATATTTCCATCATATCCCCGTTATTGTTGGATTAAGTAATTCTGAATCTTTAGGGATGGGCGTTAACATTAATAATTAAAACCGTAAGTTTATGTAATATTTTAAGCCATTGTTTATTCTTTTAATTAAATCTGTAGTCAAACACATTTAAAACCAGTATGTCTACATTATTTCTTCTTAGCATTCGTGAATGGTCTTCAAGTACCATGCATGAAACAACCACGGACGTGGAGATTTTCTTCACACCGGGCTAGGAGCATACTTCCATGGAGAATGTTCCCGTTGCTGTTGGATCAAGCAATTCTGAAATTCCGTCTAGTCACAAAGTACGATCCCAGAACATAAAATAATGTCTTAAATTCAATTACACGGTTTTTCTATTGTATTTTACTATTGTTCAAATAAGATTCACTATATCCCAAATATCTTTCACCTTGTCAAATATAAGTCAAAAGATTTCCCGATTTACGAAATGAGTTTCACTATATACCAAATACTCTTCGCTTTAATATTTTTGCTGACCATTTTTGCAGTAATAATAACTTTCTTCGGGAAATATTTTATTTGTATTTATACATACAGGGAGTTTTCTCTTAAGTATACGTATTCCAAATTTAACCTATTTTCTGTAAATCTTTAGATATTCTTTGTTTTTTTTTTAAGTTCAATTTAAAGCTTTAAATGAGTGTTTTCCACTCCCGGACTAAGCATGAAGTAAAATTTCGAGTTTAGAAAAGCCCCGTGAAAATTTGTCGAGGGTCGCGCAGCGACCCGAGACAAATTTTCTGGGCTTTTCTAAACTCGAAATTTTACTTCATGCGCCACGCGTATAAAACACAGATTTCAAGTGAAATTCGAATATACATAAATTTCACAATATTTTAGTGTTTTATACGCGTGGCGCATGAAGTAAAATTTCGAGTTTAGAAAAGCCCAGAAAATTTGTCTCGGGCCGCTGCGCGACCCTCGACAAATTTTCACGGGGCTTTTCTAAACTCGAAATTTTACTTCATGCATAGTTTGGGAGTGGAAAACACTCGTTTAAAGTTTTATATTGAACTCTTTTGAAAAACAAGGAATGCCGGAAAATTTACAGCTTGTGCATATGTTTACCTAAGAGAAAAATTCACTGTATGGAACACTACTTACGCCAACATCCTTATCCGGATAAGGAGACCACTTATTTCATTTCTAAACTGCATTTTTTGACGAACTGCAGACATTTTGTTGAGAAGTGAAATGTAATTAGGTTTTGACATATAGTGAAATATATTTGTAATAACTTTTAAAATATACACACAACATGTTCATTAGGTCTTTGTTATTTTTCGCATCGCACGGTAATTTAATACCGTGCGATGTTCCCCGCATCGCACCCACCATTCAATGTTATGACCCCCTGCACCGCACACCCCGCTTAGCAAGAAGCCCGCCCGCTCCCCGCGCCCCATGACGTCATTTGCGATTGCAGCGCTGTCCCATCGAGTGGGTCGGTTAACTAAAATCATGATACGCGGAGCCCCCTATGAGTTTTCAATCTAATTTAATCTATGGGGCTATTGCTTATGGTAGTCGATCACCTCTTGTATTCATTCGAGGCAGTATGACAGCTGCGCGTTATGTTGAAGACGTCATACGACCGACTTTGTTGCCTTATTTAGATGGCCGCCCAGACGTACTTTTTTAACAAGATGAACTTTCTTAATGAAGCTGGTGGTAATGTTTTGGTGTGGCCGCCCCGTTCGCCGGATTTAAATCCCATTGAACATGTGTGGGATATCATGGGAAGAAGAATATTCTCTTTGCACCATCCTCCACAGACTCTAGCACAGTTGATCGATGAAATTCAAGTTGCTTGGAACGAGATGCCTCAAGAAGACATCGACCATCTCACTTTGTCGATGCCCAGACGTCTACAGGAGTGTATACAGCAAAGGGGTCGCCAAACACATTATTAATTTTTTTTAGATTGTTTTTGAATAAAATTTCTTGAAAATGTAATCATTTTATTCTTGATGTAAGACTACCATACTGGCAAAAAATCAAGTTAAAATAATAACTCCTTCTGGGTGTTACGCTTCTAATGTCATTGAGTATATAATTAAACATATACCTTAAGATATAACTATATCGATTTTGATAAATCAATGCATAAACCTAGCTAAATTGAATTTAATTTGTGTGCTGTACATACTCTGGGTATATAACTTGAATTCAGACGAATCAATTTCATCCCTAGAGATATAGAGAGAGAAAGCGATAGAGAAAGAGAGAGAATATATAATCAGTGTAATCAGTGGATCGTTTGTATTGGACCGCAGAAATTACTCACCATGATTGCCTACTTTATTATCCATCTATCGAACTAACATTTACTAATTTACATTAGTTATTAATTGATTCAGACAAGTTTAGAGATGAGAGAGAAAAAGAGAGAGAAAAAGGGAGAGAGAGAGAGAGAGAGAGAAATAGGAAGAGAAAGAAAGTCGGATATCATTACAACAACGTTTTAAAGTATTCTATAAATAAGTTTTAGCAATTTCATCATACTTTTGGATATCTTTGTTGGATTGAAAAACAGATAAATGTAAATTTTAATTGGATTAAGAGACAGAAAAATGTACATTCTAATAAGGTAAATTTGATGAGATTATTATAGATGAAAAACATTTTTAATAAAATAGTTAGAGTATTTGAAATAAAACAACACAGTTGGGAGGGTTTCACTTTTATTGTTGAACACTGCAACATGTTTCACCACACAGTGGCTTCATCAGGCAGATGAAATAATGATTTGACAAAGTACAGGTAAAAGCTTATATACTAATGCAATTAAGTTAATAGGAGGGGGGGGGATAATGAGGTAATTAGGCTGAAACTAATACAAACAATTTTGAGCGACTAAATATTGATTAAGGGTGAATTGTTTATTTGGTCATTTAATAGAATACCTTTTTTGTTATATTTATTAATTTCTATTTATTAGTATCAAACCATTAATAATGGACACTTCGTGTCTGAAATGTACATTTGGTTACAAAATAAAGTATTGAAGAAAGGTTCTAAGTGTTTTTTAATCAAAGTATTAATTTCTAATTCTTCTAATAAATTTAATTTACGACTTTTGTTACATTCGTGCAAAATTTAGGGTTAAAGTTATGTTGGTATTCGATTAAATGATTGGCGTAGGTTGAGGAGGTTTTCCTAAATTGAAAGCATTTTTGATGTTCTGAAATGCGATCTGGGAAGCTACGTCCAGTTTGTCCAACGTATACCTAAGGGTAATCCCCACACTCCAGCAAATACACGCCAGAGTTCGTAGTTTCATCAGATTTGTCTTTGGAAAATTAATTCGTGTTTGCTAGCATTTGTTTTCATAATTACAAGTATCATGGCAGAGCAGCCAAGACGTAGAAAAAATTATAAAATCCCAAACGAAATACGGTCGCTTATAGTAAGGGCGATGAATTCTGGTTCGT
Organism: Philonthus cognatus; assembly: GCA_932526585.2. Taxonomy (NCBI): domain Eukaryota; kingdom Metazoa; phylum Arthropoda; class Insecta; order Coleoptera; family Staphylinidae; genus Philonthus; species Philonthus cognatus. The sequence goes on from OW052241.1 coordinate 179,857,250, forward strand.
CGAGTATTCAGGTATCAAAACAATTTAGAATACTTTCGGATACTGTACGAAAAATACATAAAAAAATACACGGTCACAGGTGTAATAGAAAAAAGACAGGCAGGTCATCGAAATAAAATTTTAACAAATGTGCAAAAAGAAGAAATTTGTGACTGGGTGGATGATGATTGCACTTTAACCCTTGCAGCTCATAAAAAGAAATGCTTAGAGACATGGCCTGGATTGCAAATATCAATCTCAACAATTAACAGAGCGCTGAAGGACTTCCATTATTCATTCAAGATTGTTGCAAATGTTCCAGGTCGCAGAAACTTACCCGAAGTAATTCAACAGAGGTTCCAATATGCGATTCATTATAATCGAATAATGAATGAACGAACCAAATTTTGTTTATTGATGAATTTGGAGTTCAGGTAACATCTCGTACTTCTCATGGTAGATCCCCCAAAAATTTGCCCGCACATTTACATAAGGCCCAAATAAGAAGTAGGAATTATTCAATTGCTGCCGCTACGACAAGCAATTCTTTATATCTATTCCAAATTCAAGATAAGCCATATAATGTCGAACACTTTTTTTTCCCTTTATTCAATTTAGAAATAATACATATACATACTATAAATAAAGTTACAATAAATTATATGTTACTGCTAAGTGAACACGTCAGACGAAAGAGAGACACAGCTTATTGAATATTGATAGTTTCTGACATTGAGTAATACTTCTTTCGGATTAGATAATCTTTAATTTAAGTTTTGAATGAGTATTCACTTGTGAGTGTTTGTAGTCGAGTTGGCAGTCCATTGAACATCTTCAGTGCGACATATAATGGTGATGTTACATACAGCGATAATCTATGCCGAGGGAATACGTACTTATCTGTATTGCGTGTATTATACATATGTTTCGCTTTATGGGAATGAAATTTGACTTTATATTTAAAATTGAATAGTAACACTTCGTACGCTTACAAACTATAAAATGTAAGTATATTAGCTCTCTTAAATAATCCTTTGCAACTTTCAGTATATTTATAATTAAACATAATTCGTAATGCCCGTTTTTGAATTATAAACAGATTTTTCGCATGAGTAGATGAGCCGTAGTGGATTAGTCCGAATCTCAATATACTTTTAAAATTTGCGTGATATTCTGTTATTAGGGTGGAAGTATCCAAAACTTGTTTTAATGCTCTCAGAGCATAGCAGGCAGAGTTCAATTTAGCTATTAATTTCTCACAGTGATAATACCAACTAAAGCTGCTATCTATTAGCATTCCCAAGAAGTTTGTTTTATTTTGCGTTTCGAAGTTTTCATCCTGCAACAATATGTTTTCTGGGATATTTTTTGAATTTTTCGTTCTAAATATTAAGATGTTAGTTTTGCTTGTGTTTAAGAGTAATTTATTCATTTCCATCCATTTTTTAGTGGTATTAAATATAATATTTGTTTTTTCAGTTAAATGAGAACTATTTAGTTCAGATATTAATAAATTCGTATCGTCGGCGTATGTAGTTATACAAACATTAAAATTTTTGATAATTTTAGGCAAATCATTGACATAGACTGTAAAAAGAAATTGACCTAAAATACTGCCTTGTGGTATTCCAATATTCATTATTTTGGCCTCTGAGAGACTCGATCCTATCTTAGTTCTGTGTGACCTGTTTTGTAGGTACGACTGGATCAAATTATTGCCGATGCCTCTTACTCCATAGTAACACAACTTTTCAAGAAGAATGCTATGATTTACCGTATCGAATGCCTTTGACAAATCCAGAAACATTCCTAGAGGCATTTCTGATCTGTCAAGGGCACTCACTACTTCTGTCGCAAAGTCAAACAAGGCTGAATTCGTTTTCGTATTTTTTATAAAACCGTTTTGTGCACTACTCAATAAATTGTGTTTACAAAAGTAATTCATCAAACGGTCCGCTATTGTTTTCTCGACTATCTTAGAGAACACTGAAAGCAGAGTAATCGGTCTATAATTGCTGAAATTACTTTGTTCGCCTTTTTTAAATATTGGTCGAATAATACCTAGTTTTAGGCAATCGGGAAAGATTCCTTTCTCTAGGCATATATTAATCAGGTACATTAGAGGACCTGCAAATTCGTTTACGGCTAATTTAACCATACTCACTGGTATTTCATCAAAACCGAAAGATGATTTATTCTTTAAGGAGGAAATTATATTTATTATTTCTGGTGTACTTGCAGGATTCAAGAACATTGTGTGTGTTTGCGTATCTACATTGCAGCAGAATGGCCGGTTATTAATTTTTTTCGGTTTCCCTATGGGCTATGGTGTTAAAGTAATTGTTTATATCATTTTCTCTATTTTTTAAATATTGGTTATCGTCATTATTTTTAATATTTTTTCCTATCATGTTATTTATTATTGTCCAAGAAGTTTTCATTTTATTTTCACTATTCATTATTTTGTTTGCTATTTGGTTCCTATTGTGTTCCCTGAGACTAATGTCATATTCTTTTTTCAATAAGTTGAAGAATTTATCGTTACCCTAATTAATCAGTTAAGTGTCGATGGAATTGAAGGAATACATTTTATTATGGACAATGTACCATTCCATAGAAATTTAGATATTAGAAACTTAGTTCAACGATACGGCCACAACTTGATCTTTCTTCCACCATATAGCCCATTTTTAAACCCAATTGAGGAGCTATTTTCTGCATGGAAAAATGGAATAAAACGAACAGAAGCAGCCATTACCGATGAATTATACGAGATAATTCATGCATCATCAGAAAATATATTGGAAACGCATTTTCATTATGTTCAACATATGGAGACATACCTAAGTGATTGTTTAGAAAGAAAAGAAATTCTTTCCTAAAGTGCTAATTACATATTTTGTTGTTATGTATAATAGATTTTATTTCTCGTATTTGTTCAAAAGATTGTCAATGTTATTATTTCCAATAAAGTTTGAATTAAAATTACATATTACGCATATTATTGTAGTTTAGGAATTAAAATTGAGAAATAACGAAACAATTTTGACACTTTAAGAATTTATTTGACATAAAACGAAAAGCTTTTGACAAACAAGAAAATCAATTGATAAAAATAGAAACACATTTGATATAAAAGGAAAAGTAATAGAAAAACCCTGTAATAGTGTTTCGGATTTTTTAATCATAATGGTTTTTGATTAAAAAATCCGATAGGGGAAACGACCCAGTAGTTGGCATCCTTCCCAGTTATTGGCACTTTATAGTTTATGTTATATTTATGTATTTTTAACTGTTTACTTGATACTTTTTCATTAATATGTAACATTTTGTCTGTATGCGTATTATGAAAATAAAGATTTAAAATAAAATAAAATAAAACGCTGTAATTTAGTTAAATAGTGTCTACTTCTAATTTTCCCGCCTGTAATTTAGAGCTGCCAACATACGTCTTTGCGTGCAATGATCACAATAGAATAGCTTGCAATCAACAGTTTTGGCGATAGACTGATTTTTGGCCGGTCAGAAATATGTGAAAACTTGTGATTTTTGTAAGGTACGCGTCTGGAATTATTTATAATTAGCACTTCTGTTTGCATGCTTACTTTTGTGTTTTTTTGTATTATTAGACATAGATAAGATTATTTTACATTTATTTGATGCATTATAACGAAACAGGTTAAGTGGAAGAGCAGTTAATAGTCATTAGGCTAACTGAACTTCGCCTGTTACTTTTACTAGACATTTTGTAAAATATTTTTTCTATAATAAATAAAGACGTATTATTATTATTATTATTATTATTATAACCTAAAAAAGCAATATTATTGAATATTTACATAATGCCAATAACTGGATATATTTTTTTATAAATTTATAGTTATTGGCATAGATGCCAATTATTGGACTAAGTGATAATATTTGTATATGCTAGTTATTGGCACTCTATCAGCTCTAGGTATAAAGATACAAATATTGTCTTTAATTAAATAATAATTAGGTACCCAGGTATTTACTTCTTTGTTTTTTCTATTTTTATTTATTTTATTTATTTATTGTATATTACCCAACAGCCACGAAGGCCAATTACAGGACAAATTAAAAATAAAAAAAAAATAAAAGACAGTACAATACATTCCTAAATGATAGAACAGATACACGTATATGTATATACATATACATATTCACATACAAGAACACCAGAAAAATACACTTACACTTGAGTCACGTTACTTATCAATTCACTCATTAATCTTCGCTCGCTGCATGTATAAAATATATCTATATTTTTGCAATGGCTATTCACTGTTTTACACATTGACAAAATCGGCGAGTTCATGTGATGATATGTACTTGATGTACTTAAATAGAAAGTATGTTGTAGTCTACTATTTTGGCGTGGTACATAAAAGTTCAGTAAAGATAACAGTAATGAGTCATCGATTTTGTGGTGAATTAACTTATATACAAACATAATTTGAGCTAAAGTGCGCCGGTGTTGCAGTGATACGATACCAAAATCACGTTCCAACAGTTCTGATGAATAACCCTGCGCAGGATATATCCGGTATTTCCTATAGTACAATGTTTTTAAAAATTTCCTCTGAACTTTTTCAATTTCTGAAATATGAATAGTGTAGTGCGGACTCCATACAACCGAGTATTCTAGGCGACTGCGGATGTACGCATAATAGAAGTTGATTAACGGTTGCGTAGTTTTAAATAATTTGGTATTTCTTATTAAAAATCCCAATAGTTTGTAACCGAAACTAGTGATATAATTAATATGGTCATTAAATGTAAGTTTCTTATCGAAATAAATACCAAGATCTTTGAAGCAGGTAACTTGTTGAAGAGGCGCATTATTTATGTTATAATTGAAATGTATGTTTGTATGTTTCCTACTATAGGTCATATGTTTGCACTTATCTATATTCAACCTGAGCCCATTATTAGTACACCAATTATTAAATTTAGCAAGGTCCTGTTGTAGTGCCAAGCAGTCATTAGCGTTATATATGATTCTAAATAATTTGAGATCATCGGCATACATTAAATAATCAGAGTTAAAACAATTACCGACATCATTAAAAAATAATAAAAATAGTAACGGTCCCAAGTTTGACCCTTGAGGCACACCACTTGAAGAGACAAAGGTATACGATCGAAAACCTTTATATTCCACGTAATTAATTCTGTTTGTTAAGTAACATTTTATGAGTTTCACTGCACAGTCACTGAAGCCAAAAGTATGAAGTTTTTTTATTAACAAATCATGTTGAACAGTGTCAAAGGCTTTCGACAATTGTGATTGTCTAAAGCTCCAGAGACGGCTGTTGTAAATCTACATAAATTAGTGACGGTTGATTTTCCCCTAACAAATCCGTGTTGCTTTGTTGACAGATACCGCTCAACGTGATTAAAGATAAGTTTGTACAGCATGATCTCAAAAATTTTGGCAAAATTACTAATTAAAGATATTGGGCGATAATTATGGATGTTATCGGTGTCTTTGTTCTTGTGAATTGGTGTAATTTTGGAGGTTTTCCAGAGAGTGGGGAATTTGTTATAATTTAGCATCATGTTGTAAAAGTGGCGTTGATAACGCATGCCTACAGTCTCTAACAACAAGTGCTGGAATATTATCAGGGCCCATTGTAAGGTTCTGTTTTAAAGAATTCGCAGCAGTCATAAATTCATCCAAATTAAATGCTCCAAATGATAATAATTCGTTATTCGATGGTATATTTGCTTCATCATATGTAATGTCTATTACTTTATAAACGGATGAAAAATAGTCAGCAAATGCATTCGTTATATCTTGCGGTTGGTCAAGCACATCATTACCTATTTTAATCAAACCTGGAATTCGTGTTTTTCCTTTGCGTTCATTAATATATTCCCACAGTTTTTGAGGTTTACGTTTAATGTCAGATTCTATAGAAGTTAAATAATTTGAAAAATCTGTTTTTATGTTTACTTTAACTAGTTTCCTATAAGCACAAAACTGTGATTTGTTAAAATTAGTTTTGAATTTTTTTAAAATTTTCATATAATGCTGCTTACGCCTAATACTCTGAATGGTTAAACGTGAGTACCAAAACGGAAAATTATGAGATTTACTAATTTTAAAGGGTACACATAAGTCTATGTAATTATTTAAGATTTTATAAAGTTCATCGCAAGCTAGGTCAGGATCGCTCACGTTAACAACAGAATCCCAAGTTGTTTCAAGTATGAGTTTATAAAGCAGTGTAAAATTCGCTTTCTTGAAATTATAAGTCGGCTGCGCTGAGCAAAAGTTTTTTACAGGGTTAACATCAGAACCATGGCATATTATATTTAATGATGGATGATAAATATCTTCATGAGCAAGTGGGGAATCGTTTCGTGCTACCATGCAATTTAGGTTTTCAGAACATATTACTAAATCTAACATTCCGTTGAAACTATTTCTACAACCGTTTAGTTGAGTTGCTGAATGAAAGTCAATAAAATTAGATAAACTCAATGATCTACTACATTGTATAACAGGATAACTTGCTACATTAAAATCACCGACCAATATAAATTTATCATCAAGAAGGAGTTGTGATTCTAAAATGCTAAATAATAGTTCATATGAGGTCGCAGATGTCTGGGGCGGTATATAAACAACGATAATATTATAATATGTATTGAATATACATATACGTAGACAAACCACATCAATTTTAGAATTATCTAGTTCAACATCATTAATCACTATCTCATTAGTGGCAAAACAATTTTTCGAGGCCACCAAGACACCGCCACCCCGCCCTAAAGATCTGTCCTTACGATAAACATTAAAAGATGGTGGAAACAGTTCCGAGTTAAACAGTGAATCATTTCCCCAGGTTTCGGTTAGAAGAATTAAATCTAAGTCTTCGGATGATAGTACGTTATTATAAAATGTAAATGTTTTGGAATTCAAGCCACGTACATTTTGATAATACAGTTTTAAACCTGACTGTTGGGTATGAATGCGTTTTTTGCTTGTAATATGCGAGGCAAACCATCTTCATATTTTAAATAGATATTTTCGCCGTTCTCCTTGCGAGATCTAAAATCACGGAGCGTATTCTTCTTCACCTCGGTCTCGCGGGGGGTAAGGTCCTTGTTGATATAGATGTTGCAATATTCTTCACATTTCCGTAATTTAATTCCATTCCTTAAGATTTTCTGTGCGATGTGTGACGAGTCGAAAACAACTTTTAGTAGTCTAGGTTTAGTGTCAGCTCGGGGCTGACCGAGTCTAAATACCTTAAGATTGTTGGACTGCAGCGGAGGGGTTTGAATTTTATTTAAAACTTTCAGAACGTTTTCAGCTTCTTCCTCTTTGTTCAGTTTTTCCGGTAAGTTACTTAAAACGATATTATTGTCCATACGTTTTTGTTCACGAACTTCTTGTAAAACTTCATCAATGATATTTGAACTTGGATTTAATTGTTGTTGATTATGGGATTCTTTAAGTTGCGTTATATCACGCTGTAAATTAATTACCATATCTTTGAGATTGAGAATGTGCTCAGTTAAATCCGAGGTACAGCAGCCAGTGCATGTCCACTTAATGTTCTTCGCAGAGCGTAGGACTTTAGATTCACTATTCGATAGTTTTGCGCAAATCGTACTGTACAAGCACCTGCATACGTAGCATTTCACGGAGTTACTTTCAGATAATACGGTATCGCAATACTTGCATTTCATGTTTACTTGTAGATATAAATTAGGAAAATATTTAGTTAGATTTAATTGCGAGAATGTTATACAATTTTTTTTAATTAGTAAGATACGTAATTGCAATAAGATATGAAAATGACAATGGAGGGATAAACAAATAGACAAAATCTTCACACTACACGGCCCGTCGTAGTGGCTAACAAAAAATGTAAACACAAAACAGCTGGTTAAAGATGGGCCACGGAAGAGGTCACACAAGAGAGACAGAGGTCAGAGAGGAGATGGATTTTATCGGTGTTGTCGATAAATGCATGGAAAATTCCAAATTTACCCGCAGCACTCCGTTCTCACACGAAATAAGCGAAGAAAAGGAAAAAAAAAGAAAAAATCACAGAAATCTCAATATAATCAACGTTGAACTCACTGAACTTATTTACTCACTTGATTACAACACTAATCCGCGTGTTGCAAAAAGTTTTAATTAATTTAACCCACGTAATAATGCATTTAAATACGGAGCAAAATAAATGCGTGTACACCTCACCACTGCCTCCACTGCCTTCTTTTAGTTGTTTTCATATCTGAAAAAATGCCTAAAGTACAGCAGGGTAAATTATACAAGAAAACATATAATGAAGAATCAATTAAGAAAGCCCTGGAAGCAATTGCGTCCGGCATGTCCAAGAGGAAAGCATCAGAAGTATATGATATCCCGCGTCCGGCTTTACAATATAGATTGTCGGATAAATTTAAAAAAACCGGTCATGGACCTTTACCAATTCTATCAGTTGCCGAAGAAGACACATTAGTGAAATGGGTGCTTGAAAACCAAAGAAAAGGCTTTCCTCGTAGGAAAGATGATGTGCAGATTTCAGTTAAAAACTTTCTGGATAGCAACAATAGGAAAACATCATTTAAGAACAATTTGCCAGGTGACAAATGGTTTAAGTCGTTTTTACAACGTCATCCTTGTCTTAGAATAAGAACGGCCGAAGCAGTAACCCAGAGCAGTGGCAATGTTTCAGAAAATAATATCAAAAGATGGTTTTCTGAGGTAGAACACTATTTAAAAGAAAAGGGTTGGGATCACATCCTTCAAGATTCGTCGAGAATTTATAATGGGGATGAATCTGCTTTTCTTTTAGGCCCCAAACAGTCATAAGTTCTGGCTTTAAAAGGAAGTAAAGATGTTTACGAAATAGATGTTGCACCTGCCAAATCAAATTTGACGGTAATGTTTACATTCTGTGCCGATGGTGAAACGACTCCTCTCTTAATTATCTATCCATATAAAAGGTTACCCAAGAACATAGCGGATTCAGTACCTCCAGAATGGGGTCTCGGTATTAGTGACAATGGATGGATGAAATCCGAATTATTTTATGAATATGTGGGCAATGTATTACATAAGGCTCTCGTGAAAAGAGGGGTTACATTTCCTGTTATTTTATTTGTCGATGGCCATAAAACCCATATGACATTGCAATTAAGTGAACTTTGTACTCGACTTCAAATCATACTAGTTCCTTGAATAAAATTGAATAAAAAATTGTGAAACAAACCAAGTGTAATTTAATTTAAACCTTCATTATCAATATACTAGTTGCATTGTATTCGAATGCGACAAGAATATTACAACCAGCGGATGTTTCCGCATTCAAGCCCATCAAAGATTACTGGAAAAAAGCGCTTTTGACATGGAGGCGTGAACATCCTCTCCAACAGTTTACAAAATTAGAATTCGCACCTGTCTTAGAACATGTGATAACAAACATCAAGCAATGTAGTATTAAGAATGGTTTTCGTGCCTGCGGATTATTCCCATGGAATCCCTCGGCCATTGATTTTAAAAAGTGCATGGGAAAAATGTTCAATAAGGATGAAAAGGGTGTTTCGATTTCTAATAATGATTTAACAATAAGTTATGATACATTTTGCGAAATAGTTGGATACGATAAAATAACAAAAATCGCACATAATATAGAAAACAATAAATCAAATGATGAAAACGAAAACTTATTGTATCAAATTTGGAAATCATTTAATATACCGAACGTTATAAATAATGACAACGTACAAATAACAACTTTGGCCTTGCAAAACGACACTTTTGAACAAGATATGCCAACAGAATGTACATACGAAGAAACCAACTCAGGGAAATGGACATTTGAATTTGCCTGCATCTTACGATTATTTAATATCTCAAATTGGTTTAGATACTCCAGTTGATGAAAATATAGCCACGATAAATATTGAAGAGATTCCAATTGTTTTCGAATCAATTAAATTGAAAAATGAGCCTCTTATACAAATTTCAACACATGAAAACTGTTTAGAAGAAGATGTAAAAAAACATCATATCCTAGTCCTGGACTAAAAAAAACTGTCACTGATGAAGAGACTGAGAATAACAGTTTACATAGTCGTTTATTCTGGCCTGATACTCCTCGTAGGAATAATAAAATAAACTGTGCACTTCAAAAGATCAAATACCTTATGTAATTACATCTAGTGGTTGGAAAAAAAAATTTGTGACAAAAAAGCCGCAAAAGAAGAGGTAGAAAAGGAGAAGGACAGACGAAAAGAAGAAAGACTCAAAAAAAGCATTGCGAAAAAGAAAAATTCCGACATACCTGCTAAAAACTGTAAAAAGAATAAAAAAAAGAAATTACTTGAACGAAACCAAAACAGAGATTAACATAATTTCCAATGTGTTGCTACAGCCTAACTGTAAGGAAAAACAACATATATTATAAGAGACATTGACTACTAATAAACATACAGGAGAAATACCCTCTTCAAAAATCGACGACAAGAAACCAATACATGTTCGAAACCTGTTCAAGGATGATGAGAAAGAAGAAACCAAAACGAAGATTAATATAGCTTCTAATGTCTTGGTAGAGTCCAAAAATGAGCATAATGATGCATTGATAGCAACATCAGGTTTGTGTTACACATGTACAAGAAATATTAATAGTAAAACAAGATAAATTCAAATTCAAAACTATTTGAATTCGAGAAAATAAGCTTACGCTTCTTATAGTTTGCACACTTTAAACATAATATATAAAATTTCGAAAAAACTATTCGTGAAAATGCAAACAGTGTCTTAATTGTCTTATTAATTAAGACACTGTTTGCATTTTCACGAATAGTTTTTTTGTAATTTTATATATTAATATTAATAGTATTAACAGAGGTATTAAATGTAAAGTATACCGTATAAGGCAATACCACAAAATTTGTTTACAAAAGTTTAAATTATATTCTGAAAATTTTGTATGTATGAAGTGTAAACCAAGTGTGGTGTGATTGTTAATTATTATTGTTAAATTATTAAATTTGTATTATTAAATTTGTATCCTTTAAAGATGGTAATAAAGTTTAATAAAAATGTGTTTTATGAGTAGAATCGCTTTCTTTTTATCAGTTTTATGCAGAACACCAAACAATGCCAATCACTAGTAAACTTCCATGCCAATAATTGGTCTGACCCTGCCAATAACTAAACTTTCTTGTATTTTTGGAAAAATGTTTATTTTCTTTCCGAAGAACTGTTATCAGAAGCGTTTTTTTTTTATATAAAGAATTCTTACAGAATCAGCTTTACTTAAAATAAAAATAAAAGTAACATCTCTATAATCAATGATAATATTAATGAATAAACTTGAAAAGTTTCTTAAGGGGGCCAATAACTAGGTCGTTTCCCCTATACATATTATATAAATATGTTTCACCACGAGTTAAGTGAGAAATTAATTCAGCACTAATTAAAAGTTTCAACATTCACATTTTTTAATTAAGTTATAGTTATAGTTAGTTAGGTTATTTTAATTTGCTTAAAAGTTTACTGTGAATATTCGTGTGTATCATTTAAATTGTATAGTTGGCATGATTTTTGTTTTCGTCAGCGCAGACTTTGGAGACAAATGGCGAAAATGCTAGAGGAGAACTTTAAACAGTTTGTGTGAGTAAGTAACATAAAGGAAGAAATATTGCGGGGTGGAAACTAATTGAGCGTTAAGTCGTTGGAGACTTGCCGAAAAGTTTTTGGCACTCAGAGGGTTTTCCTCTTAAACATACACACAGGCACTCTTTAACTTTTGTTGTTGGAGTAATAAATTTTCCAGAAAATTAACTACACAAATCGATAAAGTAAATTTAATCGAGTAATACTAATTGAAAAAAATCATAACTTACATTTATAACTTTTAGCCTAATTTATCACTTAGCATTCGGTGAAACGTAATTAAACAATTAAGCGGAAAACTGAACATAGTCGTTTGTTTTATCTTTAAACTTTAAAACTTTAAACGAGGGTTTTCCACTCCCAGACTAAGCATGAAGTAAAATTTCGAGTTTAGAAAAGCCCCGTGAAAATTTGTCGAGGGTCGCGCAGCGACCCGAGACAAATTTTCTGGGCTTTTCTAAACTCGAAATTTTACTTCATGCGCCACGCGTATAAAACACTGACTTCAAGTGAGGTTTAAATATACATAAATTTCACAATATTAGTGTTTTATACGCGTGGCGCATGAAGTAAAATTTCGAGTTTAGAAAAGCCCAGAAAATTTGTCTCGGGTCGCTGCGCGACCCTCGACAAATTTTCACGGGGCTTTTTTAAACTCGAAATTTTACTTCATGCTTAGTCTGGGAGTGGAAAACACTTGTTTAAAGCTTCAATTTAAAATCTTTTCAAAAACAACGAATATCTAAAGTTTAAGTGTTTAATTTTTTACCTAATTGTCCTAGATTAATAATATTCTTAGTCTTGAAGAATTAGTTTCTGTTTTAATATTGTTTAATATTGTGTTTTTTTTTTAATTCTACTCACCATCATCTCCGTAGCAATTTTTATCAATTCGTGCAGTTTGATTGGCTCCCATTATTAAATGTATTTTCTTACTTTATGAAATATTGAATAATTGAAATTGTAGAAAGACTTATGCAGTTAATAGAAAATCAATGTGTTGTCTGCCATCTAAAATAAAAAAAACAAATTAAAATTACTTTACATAAGTCATAAATAATTCAAATATGTGTAGGTGTCTTCATAAATACCATATGTATACTAAATAAATGTAATTTTTAAATAATTCGACGTAATTTATCAATACGATTCGTACAAGGAATTTTTCTTTTAAGATGTATACTTAAATGAAAAATCCTGATGTATATTTTGTAAATATTCAGACATTTGTTGTTTTAGAAAAAGTTCAATTTGAAGCTTCTAACGAATATTTTCACTCACAGATTAAGCATGAAGTAACATTTCCAGTTTGGAAAAGCCTGAACGTTTGGATTTGGACGGAAATCAAGGCTTTTTTAAACTCAAAATTTTACTTCATGCTTAGTCTTAGAGTGGATAACACTCGCTAGAAGTTACGATTCCGTACGCGAAATGTTGAATTTACCGTATACGTTATTAGTATAAATTTGTTTCGATTTACATAAATAAATAATTACTAAACGCGCTTAGACTGTGATGTTAGTTAACGAATAGTATCTACGTTAAATTCAACATTTCGTATACGGTATCGTGCTAACTATGTTCTTCCATAATAATCTTGTAATTAATTCCTCTTCTTTGTATCCAATGTTTAGCATTCGTATTGCTCTAAGTAAACATGCTTGAAATGTTTCGTTGTGAGTTACGTGAAGATGATTTTAATAAAATAAAACACGTTAGTAATCCTTTTTCTTCACTGGTTTATTTAGATCGCTAAATGTACATTTCGTTCACCATGTGAACATTTTCAATAGCTGTACTAAACTAAATTTACAAACAAATGTGCGGCATATATATACAGATTTAAGCTAATTATTTGTTATTGACAATGGCACTTTTGTTTGTAAATTTAGTTTAGTACAGCTATTGAAAATGTTCACATGGTGAACGAAATGTACATTTAGCGATCTAAATAATCCAGTGAAGAAAAAGGATTACTAACGTGTTTTATTTTATTTTATGCTTGAGTCTTGTTTATTTACATTATTATCTTTAATTAGTTTAATTTATTTCAACTTAACATCCTTAAAACATAATATTTTTCCTGTTTATCTTTCTGCGCGTGTATTTAGCATGATTAAAATTTATTTAATAAGATTTTATATGTATCCGTGCCTCTGTGTATAAAGCGTATAAATAAAGGGAGGAATGTTTTTGTAATTTTATTCCACGATATTATTAAATATACATGGGTATACGGTTTATTTGGGCCTTGGAGCGTATAACGAACGAAAGGAAAAGAGGGAGCGAGCGCGATTGAAAAAGAGATTTAATCAAAGTTTCACTAAAAAGTTATAAAATTACACGAAATAAAGATAAACCAGAAACAAACAAAAAATCCTAAATCCCGATTAAATTATTAATACAAAAATAATTCTGTTATTAAATAACATAAAATAAAAAATTGTCTTGTAATAAAATTATTTGTTGGGCAATAAACTGTATTATTATTTACAAATGAAACAGCATAGCATAGACAATTGTTTTTTTAACATAGTTCAATTTGAAGCTTCAAACGAGTGTTTTACACTCCCAGACTAAGCATGAAGTAAAATTTCGAGTTTAGAAAAGCCCCGTGAAAATTAGTCGAGGGTCGCGCAGCGACCCGAGACAAATTTTCACGGGGCTTTTCTAAACTCGAAATTTTACATCATGCGCCACGCGTATAAAACACTGATTTCAAGTGAGGTTTAAAAATACATAAATTTCACAGATTTTAGTGTTTTATACGCGTGGCGCATGAAGTAAAATTTCGAGTTTAGAAAAGCCCAGAAAATTTGTCTCGGGTCGCTGCGCGACCCTCGACAAATTTTCACGGGGCTTTTCTAAACTCGAAATTTCACTTCATGCTTAGTCTGGGAGTGGAAAACCCTCGATTAAAGCTTCAAATTGAGCTCTTTTAAAAAAACAACGAAAGTTGGAAAATTTACAGCTTATGCAAATGTTTTTTACATAAATTTCACAATATTTCAGTGACGCATGAAATAAAATTTCGACTTTAGAAAATTGTTTTTAATATAGTTCAATTTGAAGCCTTAAACGAGTGTTTTCCACTCCCAGACTAAGCATAAAGTAAAATTTCGAGTTTAGAAAAGCCCCGTGAAAATTTGTCTCGGGTCGCGCAGCGACCCGAGACAAATTTTCTGGGCTTTTTTAAACTTGAAATTTTACTTCGTGCGCCCCGCGTATAAAACAATAAAATCTGTGAAATTTATGTATATTTAAACCTCTCTCTAAATCAGTGTTGTATACGCGTGGCGCATGAAGTAAAATTTCGAGTTTAGAAAAGCCCGAAAATTTGTCGAGGGTCGCTGCGCGACCCTCGACAAATTTTCACGGGGCTTTTCTAAACTCGAAATTTTACTTCATGCTTAGTCTGGGAGTGGAAAACACTCGTTTAAAGCTTCAAATAGAACTCTTTTAAAAAACAACTCTTGTCAGAAAATGTACAGCTTATGCACATGTTTAAGCGCATGTTTTAAGCGTTAGTTTAAGTTTGTAAATTATTATTCATCTGCCTAATGAAGCCACTGTGTGGCGAAGCAATTGTTTATTGTTTATTTACGGATATCCATTTAAAATAAATACATAATGCTTAGTCTAAAATAAGTTAAAAGTAATAATTAAGTTAAAATATATAAAATCACAAACAATATACACAACAGATTAAAATCAAAATGCTCATCACTATGCTAAAAGTAATAAATAAGGTTAAAATATAAATCACAAACAATATAGAAATAAAACAAACAAAACAGATTAAAATGTGAACAAAAATAAAAATTTAATTTGTCTCACGGAGCATGGACTTAAGATTCTTTTTGCTTGTGGTAGCAAAGTCTATATTCGCCGAGTTGCAGTGCGCGGCAACTCTAGCCATACCATAGTTTCTACCATAATTGGTACGATGAAATGGTACGTTGAAGACGTCGAAGGAACGCAAACCCCTGCCAGGCACATTGATTTTAAACTGGCCCAGAAGGTAAGGGCAGTCGATCCAACCGTTTATCAAATTAAAGCCTAGCATTACATCCGCGTTCCTCCGTCGCTGCTCCAACGTATTCATTTCTAGGCTACATAAAATCTCTTGGTAGGAACCACAAATATGGAACTTATACGCTATAAAGCGTATAAATTTCGTCTGGACCCTTTCAAGTAAATTTATCTCAGACTTGCTATGGGGATTCCATACAATGCAACAGTACTCCAAATGTGGTCTCACAAGGGTCGAATATAGGTTCAGTAGAGTATTGATGTTTGTGAACTCCTTGGTATTTCGTTTTATGAAACCCAGCATACGATGAGCTTTAGACGATATATTAGTCATATGCGAGTGGATATCCCACTGTTGAGTCAATGTAACTCCTAAGTCCCTCGCCGATGAGACGCGCAACAACTGAGTGCCATTAAGAAAATAATTCTTCTCAGCAGTTGCCCTCCTCTTGGAAAAGGAAATAGTGTTACATCTCTTCAAATTCAGTGTCATGTCATTAGTTACACACCAAGACTGGAATCTATCCAAACCATCTTGCAATAAATATGCTGAAAGATTAGATATTTCTGTGAAAATTTTTATATCATCAGCAAACAGCAGGCATTCTGCGTGATGGAAGCAGTCGGTAACATCATTTATAAATATGTTGAACAGAAGAGGCCCTAGGTGTGACCCCTGAGGAACCCCAGAAGTCACTGTTATGGCTGATGATATAACACTTCCGATTCGTACTGTCTGAGTCCTCCTGATCAAATATGAATGGATCCATTTAAGCACCTCCCCACAGATTCCTACAAGCTCAAGTTTACGAAGCAAGATGGTATGATTAACGGTATCGAAAGCCTTAGAGAAGTCTGTATAGACGGAGTCAACCTCATATCCCCTCTCCAAAGCAGACACGATATGGCTATACGATAATAAATTGGATGAAGTAGAACAACCGCTTCTAAAGCCATGTTGCTTTTCGGACAGGACCTTAGAGAGGCAAGCTGTGAGGGTACAGTTATTAATTTTTCAAATATTTTGGGAATATGGGATAGAATTGAAATCGGTCTATTATTTGAGACGATGTTCTTTTTGCCACTCTGAAAAATAGGTGTTATTAAAGCGTTCTTCCATAAAGTGGGGAAAAACCAGAGTTAAGAGATTGGTTAAATAGTAGTCACAAGGGGCGACTAAGTGGAAAAGAACACCGTCTCACAATAACAGAAGGTAACCCATCAGGACCAGTACAGTACGAATTATCTAATTTGTCGAGTTCATGAAGAACATCGGAAATTTTTACAATCGGGCATAAGTTAAAATGAATATGATTGGAAGATGTATTACAAGATTCACTGGATGATCCGTACGAGGTATGTGTGTGAGCAGGAACATTATACACTGATCCGAAATGGTTTTCGAATAATTCAACATGGTGCATATTATTAACCAATATTCCGCCATGATCAAACGTGCTAGGGAAGGACGAGCTACTTCTACTTCCATTAACGTGATTCCAGAACAACTTTGGAGAGCTTTGCAAAGATTGTTCAATTAACTGTACATGGTTCCCATAGCAAATCTGAGACAAAATCTTACATTGTGAACGTGTTGATCTAAAAAGCTAAAAGTCAGAGTCCAGACCAGAGCGCTTAAAATTTAAATGATGTAATTTCTTGAGAGAAATTAGATCAATGAGTTCACAACTGAACCACTTAGGATATCTCCGGGTTCGACAAGCATTATTTTCTAATATTTTTGGTGTATAATCATCAATAATGGTATACAACACTGAATAAAATAGATTTACATTAAAATCTGTATTATTGTTAAAAAACAAACTGTCCCAGGAGGTACTAATAATTTGTTTAGCAATGGAATTATAATCAGCCCGAGCAAAATTATAGACAAACTTTGAATTCCAATTGCTACCAGGCGTAGATATTTTTAAATAATCAATATCTAAAGTAATGGATGGATGATGACAATCGCAATTTACTACGTTAACCTCGGACCGTGAGACAATGTGATGACTAGCAAGTAAAGAGTCTAAGAATATTAAATCTAAAATAATAGAATTCGAATTCGTTACATTATTCACTTGTTGAGAATTCAATGAACTGAATGTTTCAGCTATTAGTTGTACAGAACTCTGAAAGGAGTTCGTTGTTATAACATTATCGTAAAATTCCCAAGACACATTTGGTAGATTATAGTCGCCCATAATGCACGTGTGATGGTCAGGTAAATAGTCGGTAAGCTCCTCAACCAAACTAGTATGATCATCATAACACGAGACAGGAGCGTTAGGTGGAATATAAATTGCACCAATGAGTAACTTTAGATTATTTACTGTAACTGAAACAAACAATTCCTCTTGAATTTTCGCTACGCATCGTAACATAAAAGAGTTAAATATCTTCGAAACAGCAATCAATGTTTCGCCGCCCCGGGATTTTCCAGTCACCATTGGATCCCTGTCGCTGCGAAAAATATTATATCCATGAAGGCCCAGCTCAACATCAGCAATATCTTCAGTTAGCCAGGTTTCAGAAAAAACAAGTATATCAACTACCCCCAGTGAAGCAGACGTTCGGAGTTCATTCAATTTCGTCCTTAAGCTCCGGACATTCTGATAATAGATTTTTAAGAGACGATTATCAAAGGATACAGATTTCTTGCTATTAATTAATTATTGCAGTGTCAACTAATAAACAGTGAAATCTTAACCAAGTCTGTTATTTACTAAAAGTGTTGATATGAAATTTCACTAAGTAACAGCCTCAGCTATTAAATTTTTGTTTGTATAACTGAGACTCGGTTATATAAAGTTAAAAAGTGTTTTATTTGTAAATTATGATGTATAACTAAATTAAAGCTTACACCGTTAACTGGTGAATATTATTTTTGATTAAATCAAAAAAAATTAAATTTGAATGTTTATGAATTATTTATTTATTTACATTTCACATCTTAAAAAAATAATAATGTGCTCTTTATTGAAAAATAATGGTTTACATTTATAACAAATTTATTTATCAGTTGGCGTGCAATATTTGTTAATAGGAAGTCGACCGCTCTCTAAACGTATAAAACTAAGCATACTGCTTTCTTAATTACATCCTTGTTTAGGGATGAAATATTTTGAAAAAATCGGTATTCTTTAAGGAAAGTGGAATCTTAATGCCTGTCTTAATAAAATATTTCCCACTTTGACCGTTCTTTTATATAAAAATATCAAACATTGTTAAACTAGCGTAATCGCATCTTCAATATAATTTTTTTCTGCAACATTTATAAAAAATATTGGGAAACTAAATCAGTCACACTGTAGAAGAATTCTTTTCGAAGAATTTTAATTGTTCCCAATTATTTCTATCGTACAATAAATTCACTGGGATGTCGCGCGATATTGAAGTTTTAGAAAATTTGAAAAACTGTTTTGCGCGCGACATCCTAGTGACTATATTTAACCAAATAAATAAATAAAAAAATCACATATCTTTGCAACGGAATTATCTAAAATGTGACTAATTTAGTTTTTCAATCATTTTTATAGATACTGCAGACAAAAATAAAATTAGGAACGCGATTTCGCTAGTTTACCAATGTTTGATATTATTTTATGAAATAACGGTAACAGTATAAAATATTTTATTGAGACGGGCTTAAAGATTGTACTTTCCTTGAAGTATACCTATTTTTTCAAAATATTTCATCCCTAAACAAGGATGTAATTAAGACGGCATTATGCTTAGTTTTATACGTTTAGAGAGCGGTCGACTTCCTCTTAACAAATATTCATTTAATCATTTAATCATTTATTTATTGTGTTATGAGCCTAAGCCTTACACTTGTCATTACATGTTTGAAGCTTAAAAGTAAGTATTAAAATATATGATCAGATAGAAACAATGTATAGTTAGATAAAAATAACAGATTTAAGTGGCACGTGGTATTGAGGTATTGAATAGATACAAATCTATAAAAATAGGTAAAAATAAATCAATAATAATAATAAATAAAACAAAGTACAATTAAAAATAGCACACACTAAAAGCTACAGATAAGTCACTAAATAAAATACATAAAAAAGAAAAAAGGTATACATCACATGATTTCGAATTAAAATACACACACAATAATTTAAATCAAGTCCAGTAAGTCAATAAGTATATATAGGTTGATAAAATTAAAGTGAATCATATAAAATACGTTCATTTTTGTATTCATAACACTCAATTAAAATTAAAAAGCAGGTACTCATTCAAGTCGTAAAAAGCATTTTTAACCAGAATACATTTTACACGGGTTTGAAAACTGTTGAATGGTAAATCCTTAATATCTCTGGGTAATACATTGTATAACTTGATACCGTAATACCTTACCCCTATTTGAGATTTGGTTAGCCTGAGTGAGTTTGGGTATATCTTCTCACTTTGGTACAATAGTTGTTACAACTCGGATGTGCTTTGTACAGATTTAAGTTTCTCTTAATATATGTCAGACATTCATAAATATATAGAGATGGTAGAGTGAGAATATCCAAGTGTACAAAACTAGCTCGACAATCTTCCATAAATGCGAGGTTATCTATGATGCGTACAGCTTTGCGCTGTAAACCGAAAATCCTACGCCAGATTGCAGAGTGACCCCAGACTAGCAAACCGTACGACATGTGTGATTGGAAAAGTGAGAAATATACCGTTCTCAGTATCTCTTTAGATACCTGCTTTGACAGTGTGCGCAAAGCGAACAAACTCGAACACAGCTTTGATGCTAGGGCATCGCCGTGGTTTTGCCACGACAAGTTGGACAAAATGTTAATTCCTAGAAATTTAACTCCTTCAATTGCATCATTATTTCTTAGAGAGAAAGTCAGTGTGACAGATTTGCTGGTGTTCAGTTTAAGTTTGTTGCTTTCAAACCAACTACTCGCTTTTAACTGTGCCTCCCTGTTTTCTGAATTACACGATTCACAAAATTTCGATGTATTAATTATCGTGGTATCATCGGCATATAAAATCGATTTACTATTTCTGATAGAGTTTGGTAAATCATTTATGTATAGCACAAATAAGAGAGGCCCGAGGACTGATCCTTGTGGTACACCATGTAAGATAGGCACTGCTGTGGACTTTGTACTATTGACCAAGACATGCTGCATTCTATTGGATAAATATGACATAATTAATCTGCAGCTGTTTGGGTGGATGTTATAAAAGTAAAGTTTTCTTAGGAGTATTGAGTGGGAGACACAGTCAAAAGCTTTTGAAAGATCGAGGAAAGATGCTTGACATACGTGCTTATCTTCAAAGCAGTCATTGATTAATTCCACGAAATTACTAATAGCAGTAGTTGTAGAGCGATTCTTGCGGAAGCCGTATTGATTATTGCACAACACTTCATTGTCCTCAAAAAAGTCAGATAATTGCAGTTCTAAGATTTTTTCGATTATTTTGGAAAACACAGGAAGTAGAGATATAGGGCGGTAATTATATGCATCAGACTTATCTCCTTTTTTATGCAGTGGTATGACTAATGCTAACTTTTAACAATCGGAAAAAACATTATCCCGTATATCGCGATTAATCAATTTTGTTAGCGGAAGTAGAATAGGTGTAAGAACTTCCTTGATGACATCCACACGCAGGCCGTAGATATCTCTACTATGACTACCTTTAAGTTTATTTATAACTGAAGAAACCGTGCTGGATGACACTTCTTTGAATTTGAAAAACGTACTACATGTAGGAGGATCAATGCACATGAAACTGATAGGATCATTTTCAGCGGATGGTAACGAGTTTATAATTTTCGAAGAAACTTCGGAGAAGAAATTGTTAAAATCATTTGGAGAAATATTAAGACTGCAACTATTTTTTTGCGTATTACGACTTGAGTTTATCACCTTCCACACAGCTTTTGGAGCGAAATTTGTCGAATTTAGATACTTTTGGTTGTGTTCGAACTTTCTTCTATGAATTTCTTTTTTGTAGGTTGCTCCATATCTGTTTCGAATGACTTTTAATTCTGGATCGGTAGTCCTGTTATAGGCATCAGAAATTAGTTCAAGTGTATTTTTAATATTTTGTAAGTGCACATTGAACCAGTTGAGTTTTTTTCGTTTTGAAGGTGTCAAGTACTCGTTTTTCTGGAAAAGCGAATTAAAATGACTCAAGAACGTGTGTAAGAAGATATCGAAGCAGGACGATGTATCAGTTATGTCGTCCAGAAAACTCCATGATATTGTCTCCAAAGACTGGAAAAAATAGTTTTTCCCAGACATAGTTATAGGTCGGTTGATTTTATAGCAACGTTTATTGCTGGTGATCGTTTTGTTGTGAATATTGAATAAAATGCCGATGTGATCCGAGAGACCCGTCTCCATTGGCTGGACTGAGAAGGCTACGGTGCTATTAGAGCAAAAAAAATAATATCGATTTGGAAACTGAAAGTGTGCCATTTAATGTTCAAACTATTGAAAAATGTTTCGAATACAGCGCTATATCTATTAGAGCGGGCGGCTCCAAGTCCGTAATCTTATCACTGTATCGTTCCCCTTTCTTTACATCACCGCACTATACAACATTTATCGACCATTTAAATAAACTGCTTGATATTGTTAGTTCAAAATATAATAACATAATAATTTGTGCCGACTGTAATGTGAATTTGAATTTGACCAATAGAGAATCTACTATATTACTAGATACCCTTTTAGTATATAATTTATCTGCTAAAAATACAGCCCCTACACGTATTACGAATACAACTGCGACCCTCATTGACAGTATTTTCACTAATATCGAGGCTACCTCGAACACGATTGAATGCGGCTTCTCCGATCATTGCGCTGTTACCTTAACAATTAATAACTATTATAACAACAACTTTATTAATAATCATAAATATATAGTTAAACGCGTGTTTAACTCGCACTCGCGTTTACATTTTCTGGAAAAAATATCTAGTACAAATTTCACAAGTTGTTATGAAAATCACATTGTAAATGCTGATATGAAATTTACTCAATTTATGAATGCCTTTTCAGTCGAATTTAAGAACTCGTTTCCCCTTCGCAAAGTAAAACTAATAAGTAAAATCCAATCGTGGATAAACCAAGAAGTAATATATAGTGCAAAAAAAAACAGAAAACCGAAAAATGTACACTGGGCACATAAACAATTAAACACTGTTAGATCACACGAGGAATATAAAACGGCCAAGAAAAATCATCAGAAGCTAATACGCTCTACCAAAAAAGACTATTTTTCATCAGTAATAATAATAAACTCTGATAATCCTATCAAAGCTGTGTGGAATATAATAAATTCTCACAGCAATGGTAATAATAAATATGCAAAATGTAATGCACTAACCCATAACAACATAACAGTTACGGATCCCAATCAACTATGCAATCTATTCAGTGATCATTTTAAAGAAACAAATATATTATCACCTCCATCGGGAAGTTATGGAGTTTTTGATAGGTATACTTCTGCAAATTTCTTTCTTTAACCTGTTGACGAAAAGGAAATTTTTACAATTATAAACAACCTACCATCGCATAAATCCCCTAGCAACGATCAAGTACCAGGATTTATTATCAAAGATGTTGCTGAAATAATAACCAAACCTATCACATATATTATCAACGAATGTGTCTTAAAGAAGCAAATATATGCCCAGTGTATAAAAAGAAAGATAAGCGCAACATTAATGATTACAGGCCTATCTCGCTTCTTTCATACTTCTCAAAAATATTTGAAAAGGCTATACTTACACGACTAGAATGTTATTTCAAAAAATTTAATTTGCTTCGCAATACACAGTCGGGTTTCCTCAGAAACAAATCAACTGTTGATACACTGTTTGACTCCCTAAACGATGTGTACAGCGCCCTGGATAGAAATGAGGTTGCACTCACTGTCTACTTTGATCTCTCCAGGGCGTTTGACACAATTAGTCATTATCCGCATATGGCATATCAGATAATGCACACAACCTTATTAGGTCATTTCTCGACGAACGGACGCAAACTATTAAAATACGATCCAATCTAGGAAATACAGCCAACCACGAGTACTCCTCTAGAAGAGAGATTATTAAACACGGCACACCTCAGGGTTCTATACTAATCCCATACCTATTCATAATTTTCATGAACGACCTAGACTTGGCTTTCTCACATATGTCAAATGTGAACGTCTTCAAATATGCTGATGATACATCCCTGGTGATCACGGAAAATTCTATTCAAAGTGCACATACCACATCTTGTGAGGCAGTTAAAATATTTCGCTCATGGTGTACTGAAAATGAGCTGTTGTTAAATTCTGACAAATCTGGCTTTATGCAATTTGTAAACTCGAGAAGTCGAATACAACAAAAAATGTCTAACCCTGTCTCAGACAATATTAAAATAGAAGAATTGGTTCAGGAAAAGTTTTTGGGTGTGAACATGACTCCTACCCTAAGTTGGGATGAACATATAAACACGGTCAGTGGCAAACTAAGATCGGCTAGTTTTGCAGTACTGTCGATGAGGGTCTCAGTTAATCAACGAGGTCTTTAAACATTTTACCACGCTCATATCAGTAGCCACCTTATGTATGGAATTATTATATGGGGCGCGTCTAGTGATGCAGCTCGCATATTTAGGCTACAAAAACAAATAAT
This sequence comes from Philonthus cognatus, assembly GCA_932526585.2. Lineage (NCBI taxonomy): Eukaryota > Metazoa > Arthropoda > Insecta > Coleoptera > Staphylinidae > Philonthus > Philonthus cognatus. The sequence goes on from OW052241.1 coordinate 179,881,606, forward strand.
TAGAAGAATAACTTTCTCGTGCCCTAGAAAAGTTGTCGCTCGCTTTTCATTGAGATGAATCTGTTAACATTTTACTCTTTATATATATACAGTTGTTGCCTCTATGTCCATAAACATAGAAGTAAGTTTATAACCAATCGAGCATACAATTCTATCTCTAATACTCGAAATTTAGATAGCATAAGTGTTCCACTCCACAATACATATCTTTATGAACAGGGACCATATTATCGATATCTCACGCTGTATAATAAACTACCAGTTTCCCTCAAAAAAATGAAGCAACAAAATACTTTTAAAAATGTGTTAAAACGACTACTAATTAAAAAGGCGTATTACTTATTAAGCGATTTTCTGCATGACACTTTTAATAACATACTATAAGTAAGCTCCTCAAATATGTGAATAATTTTAGTTGTAATTTTAATTTATGGTATTTCATGTTTATATTAAGTATTTTATATAGGGGTTTTTCTTCTTCTTTGACAATTGTAATACATGTAAAACATATGTCTTATACAAATAAATTAAAAAAAAAAATATTGTCAATGCAATTATTGAAACGCGTAGGAAAATTCACTTTAAAATTTAAGCCAAAGCTTTTAGCAAAATCAATCAAAAGAGAATGATTATGGTTTCTATTATCAAATCTTACATTAAAATCAGCTGCAATGTATATTGTTTTATTACTCATGTTGATGGAATCAATAGCCTGTGAGAGAGTGTGAAGAAAACAGTTAAAATCACCATCGGGTGAGCGATATAAAGTTAATATTACAACATTTTTAATGACAATTCCAACAATTTCACAATTTTTTTCGGAGTTCATGGAAGAGAGTCAAGAACTGAATAAGAAATATTGTTTCTTACCACTATTAATACACCACCATGACGATGAATTCGCCTAGAAAAATGCGTAGCTATGTGAAAGTTGTCGAAACTAACATATGACTGTTCGTCACCGGTCAGCCAGTGCTCAGCCACACAAAAAACATTGATATTAAGATCATTATTTAAAATAATATTGACTTCACTAATTTTAGACCGTAAAGATTGTATATTCAAGAAAAGACATACTAGGTTAATATTAGGAGTTACGCTGTGTTGTTTCCGTTTTTTGGTGAAGAAGTTGTTAATTGGTTGAAGTGGCTGTGCATAAATATGACTTATTGTTTTATTTAACATAGAATATTTATCGGAATTATTAATATAGAAATTATATATTGTACGTCAACTGATAAATAAGTTTGTTATAAATATAAACCGTTTTGTATTGTGGAGGCTTCTACTTCGTTATACATGTTAATTTATTAAAAAAAAACGGTTTAACTTTGTTTGTACAACACAATTAAGTTACTATATGTTTGATAATGGCAAGCTAAATTTGCCGAAACTGCAGTCATATAAACATAAATTGTGTTATACAAACAAAGTTAAATCGTTTTTTATTAATAAACCGTTTTTTTTTTTCAATAAAGGGCGCATTATTATTTTTTTTAAGGTGTAAAATGTAAATTCCAATTTTCGCGAGACTTTACATGAATGGATTTTTTTTCTTGTTAGATTGTGGATAATTCGATTTAGTTCGTGTTTGTGCATGTGCTGAGAAGATCGAGATTTTTCCATCGTCGCGCTGAGGCAATATTTATTTAGGGCGCACCAGGCCAAGTCTAATTTCACGAAAATCACGAGAAACTACTTTTTTTTATGTGCAAAGCTGATTACAGATCGACGCACACATACCTACCCTTTACGAAAATCTCATTTTTCTTTATTTGGAAAAATTATAAGAAATTACAAGCATTCTTATCAATGTCAGTGTTGACTTTGCGCGTTTATTTCCGACAAAAAATAATTCTTTACCCTTTCAGCTTGAATTAAAATTTTTGTTCGTTACAAAAGGTTGCGAAAAAATACTGCAAACATTTTTTCAGGGAAAATTAGTAACTTACAATGTTTCTTATATTGCTACATATGTTCACAAAATGTTTGAGATTTTCTAAAAAATAAACATTTTCACCTGAAAAACATAATTTTTTCCATACCTACCCCTTACGAAAATCTCATTTTTTTTATTTTTAAAAAAATTTACAAAAAATCACAAGCATTCTTATTAATGTCAGTGTTAATTTTGCGCGTTTATTTTCCGCAGAAAATAATTCTTAACGTTCCCAGTTCGAATTAAAATTTTCTTTCGTTACAAAAGATTGCAAAAAATGCTGCAAATAGTTTTTTTCATGGAAAATTAGTAACTAACAATGTTTCTAATATTGTTATATATTTTCACAAATTTTTTGAACTTTTTTGAAAAATAAATATTTGCAGGCGAATTTTTCCATACCTACCCCTTACGAAAATCTCATTTTTTTTTATTTTTAGAAAAGCTTAAAAAAAATCACAAGCATTCTTGTCGATGTTAGTATCAACTTAGGGGGTTTATTTTCAGCAGAAAAAAATTCTTAACGCTCCCAGCTCGAATTAAAACTTCTTGAACGTTACCAATTTTAACAAAATATTAACTTTCATGGTTTACACAGCGCATAATTTTTTCCATGGCACTCTAGAGGTTTTTTTATTATTGAACATACGCAGTGACGTAGCCAGGATTTTTACATAACGGGGTTTCTAACTGAAGCGCGGAAAGAAAAACCAGTTTAAACAGAATAATATAATTTTAGCAGCCACTAGAAGGGGGAGGGGGGTTCTAACTCCCCGCAACCCCTTCCTAGCTACGCCACTGAACATACGATAGCAATTCTAACTACATTCAATATAAATTACGCTTTCACTAATGTAATGGAAATGAATAAAATCACACGATTCTAAGAAGGAGCTCAAAAATATGTACAGATCCTGTTGTTTGTTTTTAAGAATCGTTAAAGATAGGGATTTATGAAAGAAAATATTTCCGCGAAGGAAATTGTTTGGTTTACTTCGTGCATTTCTCCTGAAATCAATCAACTGTTTTAAGTGATAAAAATAGGTATTAAAAGCGAATATTTCCACGAAGAAACTAAACAATTTTAATTCTTCTGGATTGTTTTTAAAACTAGGGATGTATGAAAGCAAATAATAAAATAATTAGTGTATTTCTCTTAAAATTATGGTAAGTGATATAAAAGAAAACCAAACAATTCGTGTATTTCTCCTGAAATAAATCAACCGTGTTAACTGATAATGATATGATATACAGGGTGTTTTTTTTTTTCGTTGTTACTAAAGGGTATAGACTAAACTGTAAGAGATACAAAAAAACTAAGATGTGTGTCCCGTTCTCTTTTTTAGTGTTTAGTTTAATAGCGCAATCAGATCTACGCTAACTAGATTGGTTTAGAAGATACAGGGTGATTCTCAAAATCTGCCGGTTTTTATTATCTCTTATGACTCGGTTAATTATGGAGATGCAAACAAAATTTAAATACGAAAGTTTTATGACTTTTTACGTAGAATCCAGTGGTGTACTTAAACAAAATACAGATGTTGTAATTTTTGAGATATTGTCAAAACTAGTATTTTCTTAAATGGGACACCCTGTATCTGAGTACCTCAAAAAATTCCATTTTTTCTTGGGATTGCAAAAATATGTAACATTTGATATTTTGTTTTGTCCTAAATAGCTAAAATACCAAAAAAACAAAAAAAGATTTTCTAAATGGCCATGAATTAAATTCTGTAAGCTTTTGTTTTTGTTTGTTTACATGTCATAAAATTCAACATTAATTACGTATTGGTTTTGATATTCCGTTGTTAACGAATTATTTTCGATTACATTTCTTTAAAAAAGGAGTCTAAAATGAATATTTTTATAAACTATGAAAAACTAAACATTTTGGGTGCTATATTGAGGGTAATACAAATAAAGACGCTGCTTTAGACCTATATTATGAGCGTTATCCGGACCGACGACAGCCAGAAAAAGAAATATTTGAAATATATTTACATCACAATTTAAGTGAGTATAGATCAAGACCAAGGGGTAAGATTTACAAAAAGGAAAATAAAGATTCTTCGGTATCTAGCCGTAATATTGAGAAATATATTGGCACAAATAAATTAAACGTTTTAAAAATGTAATTGGAGATAAAGAGCGGCGATTAGAATTTTTTTATCGACAGAACAATCGATATTGGTCAAACATAAATCATCAGACGGTCGCCAAGGTGCAACAAGGACAGTTTGGGTTCCATGTATGGGTGGCGCTCTATCAAAACAGAGTCCTTAACTACAGGATTTTTAACGAAAATTTGAATGCTAAAGGATAAATACAAATTTTGGAAGAATGTGTAATAATCGAGTTAGATAACATGCCATTGGCTATAAGAAATAATGTTTATTTACAACAAGACGGTGCTCCAGCACACAATAGCCAATGGTAGGGCACTTACTAACTGCCAATTTTGGCGAAAACGTTTAATTTACGTGTGCCAATATATTTCTCAATATTACGGCTAGATACAGTCGGATCTTTATTTTACTTTTTGTAAATCTTACCCCTTGGTTATCCAAATGATCCACACTCACTTAAATTGTGATATAATCTAGGAAATATTTCTTTTTCTGGCTCTCGTCGGTCCGGATAACGCTTACAATATAGGTCTAAAGCTGCGTCTTTATTTTCCTTACAGCTATATTGAGGGCAACGAAAATAAAAACCTAAAATGTTTAATTTTTCATAGTTTGAAAAAATATTCATTTTAGACTCCTTTTTTAAAGAAGTATACTCGAAAATATCACAACCAATACGTAATTAATCTTCAATTTTATGACATGTAAACAAACGCTTCAAGAATTCAATCTAGAAAATATTTTTTTTGGTTTTTGGTATTTTACACCCTGTATAAAAGTAAAGAAACAAAATAATTTGTGTATTCTTGTGAATTGTTTTTAAAACCTAAGATATAAAGAAATAAATAATAAAATCTAAAAACTAATTAAAATTAATATCGACTGCAACAATGTAGTCTTATTGACTTTTTTATATTTTATAAATATAACTATTGCCAAACTCAATTTTTTCTTTATGTAAAATAATGAATAATTAGTGTTTTTCTCTTGAAATTGTGTTAGGTGAAAAAAATTGCATTTTCACGATGGAAATTAAGGAGGGGATGTCATTGGGGGGCAAATGGAAGTGTGGAAGTGGACGGTTTAATTGAGTTAAAGTGGCTCGAAGGACGGTCGCATTTATTTGCGGGAGAGTTCGATCGTGTCGATCGTGCCAACAGGATCTAATTAAGGGGTGCGAATTTCCTCTTTCGGGACCGCGCGACTAAGGCGGAAATCCGGCCCCCCCATTTTCAATCTCGCATTTCTTTCAGTTCTCCAACACATTTATTTTTGTTGCTCAATAAAAAAATAACATAAAAGTTTACCACACACTAAATTAGAACCCTAGAGGTAAACTAGATAAATTTATACGCTTGATAACACGGATGACCAATGGAATAAATTCTTCTATATCATAAATGTTAGTCTTAACAAAAGTTGTCCTATAAAAAAAATTGTAATAAAAAAGAGACCATAAACAACCCAAACAGCTGAAATACGCCAATGTAAAAAACTACTCGATTATTTATATGTAGTCAAACATTTTAATATAGATGCTAAAATTCAATATAATGCTTTAAATATAAAATATAGCTCACTTTTATTAGAAGCGGAACGTAACAGAATCGAAAGTACCATACTGACAAGTGATAACAAAATGAAATCAACGTGGTCAATTATCAACAACATTCGGGGGAATTCAAAAAAATTAATTGCATCAATACAGAAGATTTGAATAAATTTAACAATCACTTTATAAACATTCCTATTCAATTAACTAAACATATCAATCAAAACACAAGTACATGGAACATTAAAAAAAATAGTAATACTCTATTTCTTACTCCAGCTACGCCGACTGAAATATTTAACATCATTCATGATATGAAAAATAAAGTAAGTAGTGGATATGATGAGATAAATTCTAAATTATTAAAAGCTGCGGCTATAGAATTAGTTGAACCTCTAACGTACCTGGTAAATGGTTGCTTGGAAACCGGCATTTTCCCAGAATGCCTTAAATTATCATTAATTACCCCAATTTACAAGAAAGGTAATCCATCAGATCCGAGCAACTATAGACCAATATCGTTACTAAGCGTTTTTTCGAAAATTGTAGAAAAAGTTATTGCTAATCGATTAGTCGATTTCTTTGATAATAATAATTTATTTAGTTCATCTCAACACGGTTTTCTGAAATTGAAATCAAACAGAACGGCTTTATTTAATTACTTACAGCATATTGTCGAAGCTTTCGAGAGGTCAGAAATTCCCATTGGAATATACCTGGACCTCTCCAAAGCTTTTGACACCATGAATCATGGAATATTGCTATCAAAACTTGAGATGTATGGAGTAAGAGGAGTATGTCTAAATCTAATAAATTCATTCCTAAAAGATCGCCGTCAAAAAACTGGTTGTAATAAAACATACTCGTCGGTCGGAAAAACTAATATTGGGGTGCCCCAAGGAAGCATTTTGGGCCCTTTGTTTTTTGTTATTTACACCAATGACCTTCCCAATTTGGTTCAGGAGAATGATGGAATTATTGAAATGTATGCAGATGATACTAATTTATTAGTTATTAGCCAAAATATTAACGATCTTCAGAGCAAAGCAGCTAAAATTGTCGGCATTACTAAAAACTGGATGTTACAAAATAAATTAATTCTGAATGAAAATAAAACTAATGCAATACAGTTTCATACAAAACGTACGAATATAAAACTAAGTCGATTAAATCTTGGAACTTTTGATCTTTCGCTAGATTCTAGCTGTAGAGTACTCGGAATTATCATGGACAGTGAACTAAATTGGAAAGGTCATTGCGTGGAATTAAATTCCAAACTAAACTCGTTGTGTTTCGCTATGAGAGTACTTAAACCATTGGTTAACTTTAAAGCACTTTATGTGGTTTATAAATCCAACATTGAGTCAATTATGAGGTATGGTATTATTTTTTATGGAAATAGTACCATGGCGAATAATTTATTTATTACGCAGAAACGTGCTGTTCGAATATTATTGGGATTGAAATACAATGAAACCTGTAAAAGTTAATTTAAAAGATTGGGTATATTAACAATACCAGGGCTATATATCTACGAAATTTTAATATATAATTTTAAATATAAGCCAACATTTCAAGCCTATACAGGGTGAGTCGGGAGGAGCGCACCAAACTCTAGGAGTGTATTATACACGTGAAAATAATGTAAAAAAACTCATTTGTTCTTATCCGATTTTTATTTGTTTTCAAGTTATAGCATATTAACAAATAAACAAGTTATTATACAAAAAAATTTTCTTAATCATAGCGTTCTTTCAGCAAATGTTCAAAAATACCGCCATTGACTTCTAAACATTTTCTGCTTCGATACATTACGATGATTATTATTTATCCACCGACAAAATTCCGTACGGTTAGCGTAATCCCCTGGTTGTAGGTGCTGTACTCTCTGAACGTGATAAGGATATAAGCCTTGCTCGTGTAGCGTGTTCATCACTCTTTTTTGTGGAATTGCCAATTGAGTGGCAATTCTCCGTGAGCTAGTAGTTGCATCTTCTTCTACTAGATGCAGAATATTTTCTACTTCTACAAAACCTTGTCGAGCAGCGCGCTCATATGTTATGTTAGCACTGGGAAGCTTACCAGTCTCGCACAATTTGTTGAAAACTCTAATAAATATGTTTTTATCAGGATGTCTTTGGTGTGGAAAACGTTCACGATATTCTTCAACAGCAGCTGTAGCATTTCCATTACAGAAACCATATACAAACACCATATTTGCATATTCTAAATTTGAATAAGTATGTGGCATTTTGCAACACTAACAATCACATTAATTCGAACTTAAACGTTCAGTTACTGTTCACCGTACACTGACAGTTCATCAAAACGTCAGAATTATCAAATGTTTATAAGCCTCGAACATGGCATACTTTGATAATGTTGAAATTCAGATAGAAGTGGAAAGCTAGATGAACATTTTTAATTACGCCATAACTTGAAAACAAAAGAAAATCGGATAAGAACAAATGAGTTTTTTACATTATTTTCACGTGTATAATACACTCCTAGAGTTTGGTGCGCTCCTCCCGACTCACCCTGTATAACTAACCACAATTATAACACGAGGAATAACAATTTGTATGCTTATCCTGTACATAGGCTAACCCTCTCAGAAAAATCTCCCATATATAACGGATTTAAATTTTACAACAAAATGCCACAATATATACAGAATATTGAAAACATTGAAACGTTTTAAGCAAGAATTACTTACTTATCTGGCGGACAAAGAAATCTACAATATTAATGAATTATAATAAAATACACATCTATGTACAATTTTATAATTTCGATTCTGTTACGTTGTAGTTTAGTATTCTAGTTATCTGACGTTATTCTCTGTAATGTGCAACCTTTTGTTTATGTGTATGTTATTTATGAATAAAGATTATATATATATATATATATATATATATATATATTTACAACCTTAAAATGTTTTTTCTTAAAATCAAGTTTTTTATGCATTTTTAAAAAACCAAGTCATACACTTGGTTTTTTAAGTGGACAAATATACATATCGTCGCTGTTACTTCAATAGGTCGTATGTCAAAAAAATGGATTTTGAGTTACGACGGCCAAAATGACCAAAATGATCGTTTCTATATACTAGCAAAACCTCTCAAGTCAAAAGCTAGAGAGAAATAGAATATAAAATAAAATGCGTACTTGCAATATTTCCTATAGCGCCATCTCTCTTCATTTGGTTGATGCAATTACTCGTATGTCAAGCGCTGGTTTGTTTACAAGTGTTTACCTCGTGTTTATGTGGGTTTTAATTAAGGTTTCAATGTAACAAATTCATCGTTGTTATAGGTAAGTTGCAGTTTGTTTTAAATACTAATTTTGCGTGTAAAAAAGTACTAGAATATCATCATAAATACATTAAAACTATGAATCAACAAATCTAACCTAAAAATACAAAATAAAAATTCCGCAAAGTTGACCTGCTCTTTACTTGTGCTTTCTAAACTAATTTTAATTATAATAAGTGCACATTTTGTTATTAACATAACATAATTTCTAAAAAACTTAGCTTCCTAGGGCTTCATACTAAATTTGATGTTGACATACGATATATTGCTTTGTTTAATATTATATCAATAGATGACATACGACAATTTGCACCTGTTTCTTTTCAGTTTATCTAGCAACGCCATGTTTTCTGGAAATGGAAGAGGCAGTCGTTTATTGCTACAAGCAATTAAGCAGCAAAATAGTAGCAATTTGACAAAGGAGACAGTAGAGATGGCACCTGAAAATACTTCTACGACTGCAGACATAGAAGAAAGCAATGAAATATTAGAGTGGGAACAATTGGGAAGTGAGAGCTACCAATGACAATATTGTTCCTGTTACCAATGACAATACTTCTTTAAAAAAAATAAAAGTAGCTACTCCTGCGGAATCATTAAACAAACACCAAGAATTAAATTTTGAAGAATCTTCAGGTGAACAATTTTTTGAGGATAGTGGTTCTGAGTACGAACCACCAGGGAATCTAAAAGCGAATTAAAGTAATACATCAGATAATGAGAGCATACAAGATTTTTCAACATCTGCAACTGATGGTCGTCAAAGTGAAAAAAGAAGAAGTAAGGGACAAGCTAATCCAAAAATGTGGAAGAGAACTAAAAATGCGGATTTAAGACTGCATGGCAAATCCTACATTGGATTCAAAAAAAATGTAGATAGAAAATACTGCCAAACAGCAACTAAGCAAGAGCGATCTATAGGAATAAAATGTCCTGGTCATACAGTGAAACAAGGGAAGGGTGGACCACGTCAAAATTTTAAACGTTCAGAAATAACAGAAGATCAGTGAAAATATATATTTACTTCTTTCTGAAACTTGGCATCTTGGGATGCTAAAAAAGAATTTGTTAGAGGACAAGTTTCACCAACTGTTCCAAAATATAGAAGGGATTTTGCACAAACAAGTAAGACAAAAGTTACTTTCAATTATTTTTTAATAGTTAGTGATATAGAGGTGGAATTACTTCAAGAAACAAAAGTCAATAAATCTGTATGTAAGAAAATGTGTTTGGCTACACTTGGCATTGGCGAAAAGACGGTGCAAAATTGGGTTTGTACGCCGCAGGAACATGAAGAGGTTTTAAAAGAAGAAACTGCACATGTCAAAGCAATGGAAGATTTTTTTACTGGTTTATCCAAAGTAGAGTCCCACTATGCTAGGAAGTCAACATCAAAGTTATATTTCTTAAATAATTTTCTCACTTATCACTTGGTGAAACATGTTTAAATATTGATAATGAAGGTTTAAATTAAATTACACTTGGTTTGTTTCACAATTTTTTACTTTACTATTTACTCGACTAGTTTCGCGTTTTACAGCATTATCACTCCTGATAATGCTGTAAAACGCGAAACTAGTCGAGTAAATAGTAAAGTAAAAAATTGTGAAACAAACCAAGTGTAATTTAATTTAAACCTTCATTATCAATATCAAAGTTATATTTGGAACCTGTATGGGACCGTTACAGGCATGTATACAGGGTATATCAAGAAAAATGTGGCGAAAAAAATAAAACAGCTGCTTCGTGGACAACATTTTTTAAAGTTTTAAAAAAAAAACAACTTAGACATTTGGTGCGCAAAAAAAGACCAATGCAATACTTGCTCATTATTTAAAAATGGGTCAGAAACTGCAGAAAATTATCAATCACACATAGATAGAAAACAGCAAGCGCGTGATGAGAAAGAAACAGATAAGAGTGATAAAAATATCTTATGTTACGCGGTGGATCTCCAAGCAGTATTGCTTGCACCAAGGTTAAATGCATCGGCCAATTACTACAAAACCAAATTGAAGGTCCATAATTGGACGTTCTTTAATATGGATATTAAGCAGGTAATTTGTTACGTGTGGAATGAGACAGATGGAGGTCTCGAAAGTGACGTGTTTTCCTCCATAGCTACAAAATTTCTAAATAAAGAAATAATTGCGTACAACCCCTCAAAAATTGTTATTTGGAGCGCTGGCTGCAGCTACCAAAACAGAAATGTAAAGTTGTCGAATGCCCTACTGGATTTATCAATAAAATACTCTATCACAATACAACAAAAATATCTGGAAGTAGGGCACACACAAATGGAGGTGGATTCGGTCCACAGTTGCATCGAAAGAAAACTGGGACGAAGGAGGGAAGTGTACCTGCCAAGCGACTATATATCAGGAGCAAGGCAGAGTCCATCGCCATACGAAGCTGTAGCGTTGTCATTTTCTGACTTCAACCAATTTGAAGCTACTTATTATAGCAGCATACGGCCTGGGAACAAATCTGGTGATCCTGTCGTAGTAAAGTTGTCGAATGCCCTACTGGATTTATCAATAAAATACTTTATCACAATACAACAAAATTATCTGGAAGTAGGGCACACACAAATGGAGGTGGGCTCGGTCCACAGTTGCATCGAAAGAAAACTGGGACGAAGGAGGGAAGTGTACCTGCCAAGCGACTATTTACACATAATATCAGGAGCAAGGCAGAGTCCATCGCCATACGAAGCTGTAGCATTGTCATTTTCTGACTTCAACCAATTTGAAGCTACTTATTATAGCAGCATACGGCCTGGGAAAAAAATCTGGTGATCCTGTCGTAACCGACCTTTGTGCGCTACAGTACACTTCAGAAGGTGTGATTGAATTCAAGCTAAAATTTTCTGATGAGTGGAAAGACCTGCCACATCGTCAAAAGCGGATGGTAACTGATCAAGTTAGGCCTCCTTTATATAACGGGCCTCTGCCCATTGAGGGGTCAAAATATAACCATCTACAGGAATTAAAGGAACTAAATCCTCGTGAGTGCTGATTGTTCTATGAAAACTTAATTCACAACTAGTCTAGTTGTGAATTAACTTTTCATAGAACAAAAACTTTTTTTTGTAAATCTATGTTCTAAATGTTCTAAATCCATGTTCTAAGTAGGTATTTAATAAAGAAAAATGAATGTACTATCTAATCTTAATTCTTTTTCCTACTCCTGTAGTTTTAGTATTATTGACAATAAGTCGTATGTCAATAATTACAACCAAATGATAGTATTAATAATAATAATAATAATAATAATAATAATAATAATAAATTGTCTTTATTCAATTGAAAGAAAATACAAAGAAAACAAAAAACAAAATACAGGCGAAGTTCAGCGATAGCTTAAAAAAAAACTATCTCTGCTCTTCCACTTAACCTGTGAGGAAAAAAAAAATATATATATATATATATATATATATATCGTTTAAGAGTGCTAAAAGAATTACAGATTTTTTTTTATTTCAATGTTCGTTCTAGAAATTAACTGTTTTATAACAAAAAACAATAAAGAGAGAAAGAAAAAAAAAATATTTATAATGACAACAATTAAACTAAGCTTCTATGGGGAAAACTTATTACATAGTATATATTTTTTCATTGCTTGTTTGAAACTATTGTTTGTGAGATTTTTGAGTAGATTGGGTATGGAATTATAAATTTTGTAAATACTAAATGAAAATGATCTAAGAAAAAATGATGTTTTATGTTTAGGTGGAGAAATCCTGCCTCTAAATCTCACATTAATGGTATGAAGGTCAGACCGAAATACAATTCTGTCATGTTATTAATATGTCGTATGTAAAAGTATCTCTGCCAGTTTATTAATATTAAATTTTTATAATAGTGTGCTCCAAAACGTGTTTAAAGTTTTATTTTTTGCCGATTTTAGATTATTAAAAGAAGTTACGGCATAAAAGTTAAACCGGTTTTTTTGCTTTCTGAAAAACAAGTTTTTTTGACATACGACCTATTGAAGTAACAGCGACGATATGTAAATAAATATACAGGGAGTTTCTTTGAAGTATACGTGTTCCAAATTCAACTTATTTTCTTTAAATCTTTCGATATTCGTTGTTTTTTTTTTAAGAGTTCAACTTGAAGTTTTAAACGAGTGTTTTCCACTCCCAGACTAAGCATGAAGTAAAATTTCGAGTTTAGAAAAGCCCCGTGAAAATTTGTCGAGGGTCGCGCAGCGACCCGAGACAAATTTTCTGGGCTTTTCTAAACTCGAAATTTTACTTCATGCGCCACGCGTATAAAACAAAAATATTGTGAATTTATGTTTTTTTGAACCTCACTTGAAATCAGTGTTTTTATACGCGTGGCGCATGAAGTAAAATTTCGAGTTTAGAAAAGCCCAGAAAATTTGTCTCGGGCCGCTGCGTGACCCTCGACAAATTTTCACAGCGCTTTTCTAAACTCGAAATTTTACTTCATGCTTAGTCTGGGAGTGAAAAACACTCATTTGAAGCTTTAAATTGAACTCTTTAAAAAAAAAACAATGAATATCAAAATATTTAAAGAAATGAAGTTAAAAATAAGCTGAATTTTCCTAAAAAAATTGTCTGGGGTCTAATTTAAAACAATAGATGTCGGAAAATTTGCAGCTTATGCATATGTTTAACTAAAAGAAAAATTCCCTGTACATATGTATTAAGTCGTATTAAATATTTAACGAAACAGCTACTTACTAGGCTAATAATCCGACGGGTATTAAAATATACTATGAAATATTTGTTGTTAGTTTTAAATTTTAAATTTTTTGATATTGATGGATATTTGTAATGAGTTTAATTCGAAGCTCTAAACGAGTGTTTTCCACTCCCAGACTAAGCATGAAGTAAAATTTCGAGTTTAGAAAAGCCCCGTGAAAATTTGTCGAGGGTCGCGCAGCGACCCGAGACAAATTTTCTGGGCTTTTCTAAACTCGAAATTTTACTTCATGCGCCACGCGTATAAAACACTGATTTCAAGTGAGGTTCAAATATACATAAAGTTCACAACATTTTAGCGTTTTATACGCGTGGCGCATGAAGTAAAATTTCGAGTTTAGAAAAGCCCTGTGAAAATTTGTCTCGGGTCGCTGCGCGACCCTCGACAAATTTTCGCAGGGCTTTTCTAAACTCGAAATTTTACTTCATGCTTAGTCTAGGAGTGGAAAACACTTGTTTAGAGCTTCAAATTGATCTCTAAAAACAAACCTAGCATATGTATACTTATGGTATATGTAAATATACAGGGAGTTTATCTTTAAAGTATACTTATCCCAAATTCAGCTTATTTTCTTTAAAAATCTGTTGAAATTCGTTGTTTTTATAATACTGGATATTTAATTAAAACACTTGGTTTGTTTCACTAATTTTAGCGTTTTAATTAAATATCCAGTATTATATTCAAAAATGTTTCACCACGGGTTAAGTGAGAAATTAATTAAAGATTCGTTGTTTTTTATTAAAGAGTTCAATTTGAAGCTTTAAACGAGTGTTTTCCACTCCCAGGCTAAGCATGAAGTAAAATTTCGAGTTTAGAAAAGCCCCGTGAAAATTTGTCGAGGGTCGCGCAGCGACCCGAGACAAATTTTCTGGGCTTTTCTAAACTCGAAATTTTACTTCATGCGCCACGCGTATAAAACACTGATTTCAAGTGAGCTATAAATATACAGAAATTTCACAGTATTTTAGTATTTTATACGCGTGGCGCATGAAGTAAAATTTCGAGTTTAGAAAAGCCCTGTGAAAATTTGTCTCGGGTCGCTGCGCGACCCTCGACAAATTTTCACAGGGCTTTTCTAAACTCGAAATTTTACTTCATGCTTAGTCTGGGAGTGGAAAACACTCGTTTATAGCTTCAAATTGATCTCTAAAAAAAACCTATGCATATGTATACTTAAAAAAAAAATCGCCTGTATATTTACGTCTTAAAAGCATTAAATTAAAATACATATGTTGACTTGAGAAATACTGATATTTACATATTTAAAATAAACAAGAAACGAATAAACTCTTCATAGTTATTATTGTATGTAAGTAAAACAAGATAACATACCTAGTAATACGTTTTGCCCATTTTCTCAGTTTCTTATTTTCGGCAATTAAATCGCGTATAATTTTTTTTATCAGCGGATAACGAGCACAATATAAACAAAATGCTACGTGTTTTGTTTACTTTAGAGGGACGCGCGGCGTCTCGGCGCTGCTGCCACACGTACTGGCACGACTGAGCGTCGCGACGCCGGCTATTAGGAGGGTTGTTGATACGGCCGAACAGAGACGGAAAACCAAAACAGTTGCGCAGCGAACAAAATCAGAATATCGCGATATACACGTATTGAAAGGAGACGGATGGTGCGGGATATAAGCAATGTTATTCGAGTTGAACAAAGATGAAATTAATAAAAAGGAGTTGGAACATCAGAAACCCGTGTAAGCAAGTGAGAGAGAATGCGTGAAATGTGTTACGAATTAGAGAAAGATGAGATGAATGCAACAAAGTTCTAAGTTAATTCGCCTGTGGAAAAGAGTGAATGGGAACATAAGTCAACCGTATGAATACGTGAGAGAAAACATTTGGGATGTGTTCGTGTTAAACAAAGATGAGTTAGAGCAGAAGTTCTCAACTTTTTTTAGGCCGTGCCCCCCTCTCATAACTCCACACCCCCCTCCCTGATTTTATTTGAGTTTTTTTAGTTAGATTATGGTTTACACCATCGCAATGTCCTCAAAAAATAATACTTATTTGCTACTTAAACTTAAACGTCGAGTTTACGTTTAGTAAACAATATAGCCTTAATTTCTTGAATTAATTTCTCATCTGGCACTTGGTGAAACATATTACACTATGTAAAGTTAATTAAAGGAAAGTCACTTGGTATTGTTTCACAATTAAATCTTTATTCCGACTAGTTTCGGTTTGTTAGACCATTTTCAAAGGAATGTACAGAAAACATTATTTACTAAGTATATATACAATTTTTGGTTTCAGGTAATAAGAGAAGTCAGAATTGGGGAATTCCAAATCTCCTCGTTGTCGTTTACGATAATTTTCCCCATTTTTATGGCCCTGTTAATCTCCAGGCCCTCTTTGAGGTTTAGTGCGTATCCCTTATTACCTGAATGCAAAATCTTAAAATTATAGCCTTATTTCACTTCACCTACTCTTTAGGAAATCTGTCGAGCCCCCCTGATATGTTGCCGCGCCCCCCCTGCTTCCCCGGTTGAGAAACCTTGAGTTAGAGGATGAGTAAACTTTGTAAAGGAGCGAGAAAGAATACTTGTAATGTGTGTCAGCGACGGCTCGCAGCCTAACTTCAGGGTCGGCCACAGCGTCAAGGAACACAAAAATTTGAGGTTAGGATCGCGCTTTATAAATACAAGGAATTGCATAACAAAATCTCCTTCCAATAACGGATATACAGGGTGGGCCACGAATAACGCCCATTAGAAGTTTTCGGGGTTCCTGACAGAGGAAAATTTTGAAAAAATTCTACATTGCACGGTTGAATGCGATCACCTCATGGAAAATATTTCGACTTTCTATCACTTCCGGTTGTACCGGAAATGGCTACCAACTTTGTTATTTTAAAAGGAACATCCTATATATTAATTTTTTTTTTAGATTCCCCGTTTAATTGTCTACCCTCTCATATGAATTTATGTCCACTTAACTCTTACAGTTTTTGAGTTAAAAATTTATTTGTAAATAAAACACGTTTTACTTTGTTTAACCACTGGATCTTACATTTAATTGTGTGACTAGTTTCGACTATCTAGTAGTCATTCTCAAACTATTAAAAATTTATTTGTCAAATATTGACCTCAAATATTGACCTCAAATAGACGTTTTGAAAAATGCCTATAACTTCTAGTAGGGACAAGATAGACAGACGAGCGGCATCTTGAATTGTTACTTATAGATCCCTCTAGAATTAAAACAATTGACATTTGTCAATTTTGACAATAGGTATTTCAAAAATGTCAATATTTCAGTGCCCACTTAAAAACATCATAATGTTTTCAAATGGAATGACCAATATTTTATCTCATATGGTGATTGGCAAGACAATTTGCAACATAAAAGTATTGTCTCCCTATATCTAGAGCAAGTAATTTTTCAGTTATTTCGAAATTTCTTTCCTCCCAGAATGCTTGCACAATTGAATAATTCCTGTACTATTCACACGTGCACCATAGTAAGCTACTGTCAATATTCACTGAACCGAATCTAGAAAAATTCGTTTTCAACGTGTCAATATTTTTGAACACTTCGAGTAATATAATAAATAAGTGTAGCAATCGAGAAATTATGAATTTATTCGTCATATATGGCTAGTGCGACAGAATTGTTGCGTTGAAACAACAATTCTGTCGCACTAGCTTACTTATCCACACTTACTTATCCACACTTACCACACTTACAACTTACAAACAAAACAAAAGCAAGAAGATTGAAATAAAGTAATTTTCAAACGAATAATTAAACGCAAGAACAGAAAAAAAAAATTATAACAATTGTTCGAAATGATGACCATTAACGTATAAGCACTGTGCAGCACGTGTTGCGACACCCTTTGTTGTTGCTCGCCTAATTTCTTCTGCACTTAATTCCGCGAATGCAGTTCGCACCCTTGCTTCCAATTCTTCTCGGGTATTGACGACAGTGGCATAAACTTTATTTTTTATACGAACCCAAAGAAAAAAGTCGAGTGGAGTAAGATCTGGAGATCTAGCGGGCCAGTTCCACGGACCTAACCTTCGAATCCATCTATCTTCGAACATATTCGTCAGTTGCTGCAATATTTCGTTTGTGCAATGAGCTGGGGCTCTATCGAGCTGCTACCATGAACTTATCCTTAAATTCAAAGGAACCTCACCCAAAAAAATCTCTACAAAATTTCTTAAAATTTGTAAATATCTACCACTATTTAATCTTTCGTGGTACAAATAAAAAGTAACACGCGTGTCCATCAAAAGGCAAAATACGTTGAAACTAAATTTGTGTTGGGATTTATGTACAAGCGTTGCATGTGGATTTTCAGTTGACCACATGTGATTGTTTTTTCTATTGAAAATACCTTCACGAGAGAAATTTGATTCGTCGCACACTGGGCCGAATTACAAATTGACTACGACAAAAATAAAATGCTGTTCAAAAACATCTTTTTACCTCACATATTACCTTAGGATGCCATCCTGATGATCTTACTGTTAAAATTAATCTATATTAGATATACAGGGTGTTTCACATAAAGTGTTGCAGATCCATAAGTCAAAATCTATGCGTCGTATGAAAAAAAGGTTTAAATAAAAAGTTAATCGTTGCAGTTGAACTAACTAACCCTTCAAATATCAATCCCTCCAAGTCCCCCCCTGTTATGGAGGCTAGGGGCAACTTCAGAATTTTAAAAGGGAACCCTCGTTTTTTACGGAATCAGATTCTACATTAAAAAATAGACACTTTTTATCTGAAACATTTTTTTCTGTTATCTATTGATGGCGCTGTAGACGATAAAGCTCTTTCAATGTAGCTTAATGAAAATAAGGTGTTACAGGTTCATAGGTCAAGATCTACGCGTCATATTTAAAAATAATTTATATTGGAAAAAGTATATTTATTATAGAAATGATGAAATTGCGTTTTTTTTTTTTTTTTTTAGCAAAATAACATATTTAGGAGGAGTCAGAATCAATATCATCACTATCTTCTTCGTCATTATCTCTGATCACAGCATATGTAGTTTCTCGAGAAGTTTGTTCATTGAGATAGTTGGGCATTCGAAGCATTCCTAATACTACCTCATTCAATTGTTTTTTCGTCTCTTTGGTTTTTTTCTATAACTACTGATTAGAGGGTCTGATGATACAAGCAACCAGTTAAAAATGTCCGTATTTGTATCTAATCTTGACGTTTTCCTCGAGTGGTACTGTCTGAGCTGTTTATAACTTTTATGACTTGCTTCTATAACGTCTTCTGAGAGGAGACCTACAGGCAGTGGAAGCGATTTTATTATGTCAGCCCCATGCATCAATAACTTATGGACACTCATTTTATACCATCCATAAAGTGTGGTCGCCAACTCCGCGGTCTTGAAACAATATATTTTAAATAGTCCTTCGTTGATATAATGACCACACGATATAACAGTAAGAATATTAGACATTCTTTCAATCAAATTTTTATCTAAGCCTGTGATCCGGGAACTCACTTCAGGGTTTTTGAAAAATTTTCTTGCCGTGTTCCCATCATTACTGTTACCACCACCTTGTTTTGGTAAATCGACAACAAGACCCATTTCTTTATAAAAATCCTGACATTTTATTCTTTCTCTCTTTAACTTGTTCTTGTGCTTCCTTTCCTCTGGCTTGCCATTGCTTTATCTCCAATTTATATGCTATGTGTAAAAAGTATTCGAAGCTTCGCAGGTACGCATGCAAAACAGAAAGACCGAATTTATATGAGCTTTCGTCACAGGCCCTTACTTTAATCTTTTTTAAATCGTTCATGATTGTGGGCGTGGCTTTGCATACATTATACGCCTGTGTACTTTTTGTTTCAGTTAAGACGTTGACTGTTTTGCCGTCTAACATGGTGCAAATGAGCACATGCCTAAACTGAATTGTTTTGTCTCCCAGGGTGATATTCGTTGGCTGCAAATTGCTCATTTTATATTTAATTTCGTCGTATTCGTCTTTCGTATTTTCGCCATTTTCTTTTTTTAATTTAAATGAAATTGGACGGCAGTATCTGGTGGAAGAAGCGGTGTGATTTTTCCAATATATTTTTTTATATAACTTTCATTCTTTTCGGATAATTCCAGGGGCACAATTGTTCATAAAATTATATTAGAATCCGCATAAAATGTATTGTTAGTGAAGTTTTGCTTATATATACTGTGTCCTCCACTGCCACCTAGACCCCACTTATAAATAATTTGAAGAGTGTTGTTAGTGCCGCCCATGTTTTCGATAATAACTTGCGACTGAACTTGTGCAAGTCTTTGCACAGTATGGTCTAAAAGATCCTGTAACGGCACCACAGCTTCGTTCTCAGATACTCTGACATTCAATGGGTAACATTTTTGTTTTGCTTCTGATACCACGTGATATGATGGATATATACCAGCCCCTCTAGATTTTGCTCCTAGCCGCATCGTTTTATAATATTCTTTTGTCAGATGAAGATCAACTATGAGACCTAATACTTCTTCAGCACTGTATGGCCTTACATCCTTAGAAGACGATGAATCGTGAGCCTTTTTCATCATTTTTAAACGTTTAGGAGTTGCACTTAATGCAAGTCCCATTACCTTCAGCCGCACTTCTTTTGCCCGATTTCACTAAACTTGATTTTGTAGCCGAACATAGATTTTCTAAACTTAGATTTGAAACAAGAGGCTTAAGTTTTCTCTGTTTGCTGCGATCAGAACTGAGTTCAAACATTTTTCTTGGCCTGCCTCGGCTCATCTTCGAAACAATGGGTTGTGCCATTGTAGGTGAATGTATGCCTGGGATTTTCAACTCAACACTGAGTCAATTTACGTTGTTATTGTTGAAACGTTCGTACATAGACTTACATTTACGCTATTTGGACAAAAGTTTGGTCACAAACACTTTTATAACATCTTTTATTTGTTTTAATAAAATGTCAGTTGGGTCATTTACACCAAACTTGTCCAACACGTATTGCACTAATCGTTCATTACACTTGAATGACGAAAACTGATAAAAATGTTCATCTCAATACTAAAAATAGTTCATTCCTATTTAATTTTCTTTCTTGAAAATTATAGTCATCATGAGTACCTGAAAAAAGGTAAAATTTTAACAAGGGGGGAAATATGGGGATGGGTTTATTGCTTCCCTGGAATCATCAATGTTTGTTGTGTCTTACAAAATATACAATTTGACAGAACTACGCGGAACTTTTTTTAAACATCAATGTACAGCAGTTTATTATGCGATTCTTTTCATTTACGTTAGTCCTGAACAAAACTTATTTTACAACCTAATTGTTTAAAACTTTTTACAAATAAGATATTGTACATGTAAATACATACTTGGTGCAAAATTCTGCATCCTAAAAATGTCTTAACTTTTGAGCACATACGCGAAACAGCGGTAGTTAGGAGGTCAAATATTGAGCGTTGCATCGACTTCTGTCAACCGAGTGGAAAGAGAGATGTTTGACAGGTACCCGCAACGAATAGCATTGTTTTTTCACAATTGTTTATTTGTAGTATTGTGACTCGATAATCATAGAATACATACTAAGTGGTTTTAGTTAATTTTGAAACATTTGAAAATGTTATTTTTGTCGTCGTAAATTGGTAATCTGGCCCAGTGTGCGTCGGTCCAAATAATTTTTTTTAAAAAGTCATTGTCTTCTTGATTTTTAACCAACAAAAACTCATAAAAATCAATCCTGTTCACTGCATCTTGAGGAAATAATTCTTGCACCAAATTAAATTTATAATTATGCATACGATTTATTTTCAAAATTCTTCGCAGTGATGTTCTGCTTACTCCCAAATCCTCCTGGCAACTACGGGTGGATGCGCGTGGATTTGCTTGAAAATAAGCCAAAACATTCACTTGAACTTCCTCGTTCTGCGTTATTGGCTTTGGTTGATTTTTTTCTGCGCTTAGTTTTCCAAATTGTACAAAATTTGACTTCAGTCTTCTAAATTTTCTTCTATCCATCGGCGGTAAGTGTGGGTAAGTTTTGTTAAAAATTCTGCAAGTTCTCTCAACAATTCTGTTGCACTGACCATGTATGACGAATAAATTCATAATTTCTTGATTGGTATACTTATTCATTTTAATATTACTCGAACGGAGCGTTTAAAAATATTGACAGATTCGGTTCAGCGAAAATTGACAGTAGCCTACTATGGTGCACGTGTGAATAGTACAGGAATTATTCAATTGTGCAAGCATTCTGGGAGGAAAGAAATTTCGAAATAACTCAAAAACTACTTGCTCTAGATATAGGGAGACATAATACTTTTATGTTGCAAATTGTCTTGCCAATCACCATATGAGATAAAATATTGGTCATTCCATTTGAAAACATTGAATTGTGATGTTTTTACGTGGGCACTGAAATATTGACATTTTTGAAATACCTATTGTCAAAATTGACAGATGTCAATTTTTTAATTCTAGAGGGATCTATAAGTAACAATTCAAGATGCCGCTCGTCTGTTTATCTTGTCCCTACTAGAAGTTATAGGCATTTTTCAAAACGTCTATTTGAGGTCAATTTTTGACAAATAAATTTTTAACTCAAAAACTCTTGAAATGTGTGTGCGCAGAAGTGGTTTCAGTGATTATTTGTGGATGGGTAATTGTAAAGTACAGGACACGATATATCTTTTTACTTGGTTTTTATATTCTATATGTTACTATGGTAATTACATGATATATTTATAACACATAAATAAAATCAGTCGGCGGTGACACTCATCGTCCATTTCCAACACCTCCTCTCGATGTTGTGTCTTCGCAATCACTATTAGTTAAATCATACAAGCCTAGTCCATCAATACAATTTCTATGAGCTGTTCCAGACAATGCTTTTGTCATAACGTCTGCGATCATATCTTTTGTTGGTAAATACTGAAGATGAATTTCTCCGTTTTCTACTGCTTCACGAACGAAATGATGCCTCACGTCAATATGTTTTGTTCTAGAATGAAAAATTTGATTCACCGCTAGCTTTTGACTTCCTTGGTTGTCATTGAAGATGACGACCGGTTCATTAGAAATGCCAATTTCTTTTAAAATGTTTTTCAGGTACATGGCTTCCTTTGTTCCTTCGCTAAGTGCCATGTATTCCGCTTCTGTGCTGGATAGTGCAACTGTACGTTGTTTCCTAGCCTCCCAGCTAATTGTAGTTCCTGCTAATTAAAAAACGTAACCAGTGTAAGATCTTCTATCGTTTAAGCACCCAGCCCAGTCTGCATCGACGTACCCATACAGTTTGTTTTCATTTCGACTGAACTTCAATCCAAAATTCTTTGTTCCCTTTAAATAACGTAAGACTCGTTTACCTGCATTCCAATGCTGTCTGTCATGGTTTACATTGTACTGACTTAATGAACTTACTGCGTATCCAATGTCAGGACGTGTTGACGTTGCTAGATACATCAGGGATCCAATAAGGTTCTGGTAGGGAACTTCACCATCTTTGTATTTATTTTTTGCATCTGATGCTTTTAACTTATTGTTTACATCTAATGGAGTAATCGCTGGTTTACAATAAGTCATACCGAATTTTTCAAGAATGACCTCAATGTACTTCCTTTGCGACATTGTAATGTATCCATTTTTCATATCTTGATTAAATTCAATTCCCAAACAATAATGAATAGGACCAAGATCTTTCATTTCAAACTTCTTAGATAGACCAGATTTAAGCTTATGCATCCATTTTTCGTCTTTAGTGGCGATTATTATGTCGTCTACGTAAATGCCTACTATGGTTGGATTTTCACCTCCTCTGCTCGTGTATATACAGGGATCTGCATGTAATGGTGTCAGGCCTAATTCTTTTAATTCAAGATCCAATCTTTTATACCATTGACGTCCGGACTGTTTTAATCCATACAACGCCTTCTTAATCCTACACACAGTTTCATTACCGCTATCCAACTGTTTTAACCATTTCATTGAAGTTTCCAATATTGTCTCATTTGACTTCATCTTATTTCGTTTATTTTGATTAACATAATCATTCAGCATTTCTTTGAGTCCATCTGGAACTTCCATGTAGATTTCCTCTTCAATTTCTCCATTTAGATATGCAGTAACAACATCCATTTGATGAACCATGAGATTCATTTTCGCTGCCAATGCCATTAAGATTCGTATAGAACTCGCGCGCTCGACTGGAGCGAACGTTTCGTGGAAATCAATTCCGGGTGTTTGTGCATATCCTTTTGCAACTAATCTTGCTTTCCTCTTTTCAATGCTTCCGTCAGCTTTATACTTGGTTCGCAAAACCATTCTACTTCCAATAATTTTTCCGTTTATAGGATGTTCGACGATATCCCAAGTTTTACTTTTAATTTGAGCTTCAAATTCGGTCTTCGGGGCATCTTTCCACTGCTTTGCATCTTCACCTTTTATCGCTTCATCCACACTCTTTGGATCAATCCTAATAGCCAAATTTTCTACTTGATTTACCTCGTTTGCCTTTGGAACATCTTCTTTTTTCTGATTCTGTTCTGCAATGTGATGTTGCTCCTTGTATTGCTTCTTTGGTCTTCCGCGCTCCCCTGTTCGGATAATTCTTGGTCTTCCCCTTTCTCTTTCGGGTTGATAATTTTCTGGTTCTATTTTTTCCTTAATTGTTTCTTCTCTATTTTCGAAGATTTCATGATTTTCTGAAATTGCTGATTTATTATTTGATTGTGTCAGTTGAAAATCGACGGTTTCGACATTTTCCTCACAGTCAGGTTTCCATTCCAGCAATAACTCACCGAAACGTCTATCATTATTTCCATTTAATGTCTCATCATTTCCTAAAAAAAATACATCTCGACTTATCACTACTTTCTCCTCTTCAGGAACCCATACTCGATAAGCTTTAGAAATGTCCGAATAACCCAAGAAGATACCATTTTTTGATTTTGATTGAAATTTTCCACGTTTTGCATCTTTGTTTAATACAAGACCTCATTCACCAAACGTTCTAAAGTACGAAACATTTGGTCGTGTTTTATTCCATATCCAATGAGGAGTCTCTCCCTCCAGAGTTCTTGACTGACATCGATTTCTTGTATAGTTAGCTGTGTTTACTGCTTCAGCCCAAAATCCCGGCGACACATTCGACTGCAACATGCAACATCTCGCCATTTCTACCAGAGTTCTGTTTTTCCGTTCCGCTATACCATTTTGTTGGGGAGTATGTGGAACTGTCAATCTTCGTTTTATTCCATTGTTTATCAAGAAATTGTCGAATTGAAAATTACAGTATTCCTTACCATTATCCGATTGAAGGGCTCTTATTTTCTTACCTGTGTGGTTTTCTGCCATCTGCTTATACTTTTTGAATGCTTCAAAAACTTCGCTCTTTTTCCTCAGCATGTACACTTCCGACCAACGAGATTTATCGTCAATAAACGTTACAAAATATTTAGCACCGCCAATGGATTTGGTTCGCATCGGCCCACATACATTCGTATGCACAATTTCTAAAAGTTCCATTGTTCTGTCTGTAAGTTTTTTTGGAAATGGTTTTTGTGCCTGCTTTCCTTTGATACAAATTTCGCAAAATGGTAGGTGTAAATCATTTCCTAACTTAAGACCATTTACTGTTTTCTTACGTGCCATTTCCTTTAAATCTCCAATGTTGAGGTGATTAAACTTCTCGTGCCATTCCATGAGCTTTGTCTTTTTCGTCAATACTGCAACTCCAGCTGATTGAGTGTTGGCTTTCATAAAATACAAATTACCTTCTCTCCTTCCTACAGCTACAGATTTCTGATGTCTATTCTTTATGTACGCACGTGTTTTTGTGAACGTCACTTCATTACCCTTATCAGTTATTTTTGCTACTGACATAAGGTTTGTGCGAAGATCGGGTATGAATAGCACATTCTTCAAATCTGCGTTCCGTTCTTGATTTCCGTTATACAACTTCATATTTACATCTCCAGTGGCTTCAATCTGAGTAGTCCCTCTATTCGCTAACCTGAGCTGACCAGATATTGTCGACAAATTTTGAATTAAATTCTTATTGGATGTCATGTGTGATGTAGCTCCGCTATCCAAACACCATCCACTGTCGTCTGGTGAATCAGTTTCGTTTGATTTCAGAGCCAGGCTGGTTTCTTCAGTTTTTGAATTTTCCTTCGATTTGTACTTCCTATCCATCTTTGTGCGGCATTCGAACTTCCTATGGCCAATCTTGTTACACCTATGTCATTTAAAAGGAAAAGGTTTAAAATCGTTCGGTTGATTGATTTTGTATTTTCTATTTTTAGCAAACATTCCGGTTTCAAGATTCCCGTCTTTAACCTTTTTGGTGTCAAATTCCTCCAGTATCTTTATGCGCAGCGCTTCTGGATTTGGCAACTCGTCGCGTGATTCGATTGCACAACGAACATTTTCAAAACTGTCAGGCAAATTAAATAACATTAAAATTGTTACGAGATCTACATTTAACTCTACGTCCATATCTGATAACTTATCTATGGTATCGAAGAAAGTGTCGTAATACGCCTTAATGTCTTCGCCTTCCATCATCTTATTTGTCATTAGCTTCTTCAGTAATGTAACCTTTCGGGCAGGACCTCTTGATTGATAAACAGATCTTAACTTTAACCAAACTTCACGGGATGTATTACAATTTTTCACCTGCTTGAGCTCACTAGGACTTATTACGAGGATAAGATCTGACATAGCTTTCCTGTCCGCTTTGTCCCATTCCTTTGCAGTAGTTGCACTTCCATCTTCCTGGGTTGACACAATCGGTCGAGTTGATGATCCATCCACAAAGTCCCACGTGTCATTTTTGACAAGAAGAAATTTTACTTGCAATTTCCACGTATCATAATTATTTTTGTTGAGGAGTTCAATTCTCGCATAATTTCCGCTCATGTTTTCCTTACAACAAAATAAGAATATTTACGTATTAGTTATAGACTTTTTTTGCAATGTGTAGTACTCTTTTGAGTATACTCCTGTTAGCACCCTGGGCCTATAACCTCTTGAAATGTGTGTGCGCAGAAGTGGTTTCAGTGATTATTTGTGGATGGGTAATTGTAAAGTACAGGACACGATATATCTTTTTACTTGGTTTTTATATTCTATATGTTACTATGGTAATTACATGATATATTTATAACACATAAATAAAATCAGTCGACGGTGACACTCATCGTCCATTTCCAACAAAAACTGTAAGAGTTAAGTGGATATAAATTCATATGAGAGGGTAGACAATTAAACGGGGAATCTAAAAAAATTAATATATAGGATGTTCCATTTAAAATAACAAAGTTGGTAGCCATTTCTGGTACAACCGGAAGTGATAGAAAGTCGAAATATTTTCCATGAGGTGATCGCATTCAATCGTGCAATGTAGAATTTTTTCAAATTTTTCCTCAGTCAGGAATCCCGAAAACT
Source organism: Philonthus cognatus (assembly GCA_932526585.2). Taxonomy (NCBI): domain Eukaryota; kingdom Metazoa; phylum Arthropoda; class Insecta; order Coleoptera; family Staphylinidae; genus Philonthus; species Philonthus cognatus. Next base: position 179,908,688 of record OW052241.1, read on the forward strand.
TTTAATGGGCGTTATTCGTAGCCCACCCTGTATATTACCTTGGCTCTCTGGCCTACCCTGAAGTTAGGCTGCGAGCCGTCGCTGATGCGTGCTGTGTGTGCTTTAAAAAAACGAGAAAGATAAGATAAGAAAAGAACGAGGAAACTAAGATAAGAAAGTTCAATTTCCTGTTGTTTCATTTTGTTTGGTGAGAGAATAATTTGACCTGATGTTGCATTTTGCATATAAATTATGCATAGAACAGTAAAGCTGTCGTGTAACTCAAATATTCATTGTATAATTCAATATCTGTCGGGGTATTAGCTCCAGAAGTAGTTGTTTCAATGAATATTTAGAGACCTGTCTCAATGAGACAACATTTATGCAGAAAGTCGATATTAATTTTAATTCGTTTTTATACTTTAGAAAGTTATCGGGAATATCAAAAAAGATTCGTATACAGAGGAAATTTAGAATGAAGAGCAATAACGAGGCAGAATTATGAATGCTGCACTTGAAATTAAAAATGAACAAGATTTTGCTGTAGTTTATAATTCCGTAGTTTTACGTTGCCAGGCTTGCATCACGGCTGGCGGTGCACATTTCGATCATCTCTAGTAAGTTAAACTAGTGGTTAGGGGCCTCGGTGGCCGAGTGGGTAGAGACCCTGCCCACAGACCAAGAGGTCGCGGGTTCGAATCCCGTCCGGTGGAATAATTTATGAATAATAAATTATTCCATCCGGGTCCATGGATGTAGTGTGAATGTATTGTAGCGTCCAAATTTATTTATTTATTTATTTATTTGACGCCAAATCAACATTTTACATCGATTACATTAATACACATATACCTAAAAAGAATGATTTAAATAAGTGTATGGAATTAGTTAAATTAAATAGAAAACAATACAATAGTAGATGGCTGTATGGCGAAAGCCGAGGCCAAAGAAACAAAAAAAAACTAGTGGTTTTTCTTTCTGTGACTAAATATTGTTTTCATATTGACTACTATTAGTTTTTTTATGAAAATTGAAATCAAAAGTTTGAACCTCAATATCTCCAAAACAAAGGCCGATCTAAAAAAAGTTATTTTTCATTTTTTGCTCAGAATCCAATCTCAAAGACGAATATTATTTTTTGCCTCTTTGTATAAATTACCCCGTATACAGTGTGTCTCCTAAAAAACACCGCAGGCCATAACTTCTTTATAAAATAATATTAAAACACTTAACTTTGTTTTACCACTTTAATTAAAGTGTTAAAACAAAGTTAAGTGTTTTAATATTATTTTATAAAGATGTCCCACAAAGTGAACGCCAACCAAATCAAAGACATAACTCCTTTATTTATTGAGCGATTTCAAAAAAATAAAAACAATTAAAATGGCTCCACCAGATCTACAAAGAAGCCTTGATTTGAGTTTTTTTAACAAATTAACTTTCATGTCAGATAGTCAACTTTTTATTTTTCAAATGGCTACGTATATTTTTTAAAATTCATTCTGCTAGAGGATATTTTTCTAAATTCTAACATGTACAACAAGTTGGGTTTTATGTAATATTCATAAGTAAAAAAAAATAGTATATCAAAGCATAAGTGGACATCGTAAAGGCGTATGTTTTTATTTATTCCTGACTTTATTTCAATTTGTTGACGTTGCTTATAGCAACTCTAAAACACGCATTTTTTAATAGTCAATTTATACACACTCCAGCGTATTTTAAATAAGCAAAATGATGCACCAATGTTAACATAAGGTTGTTTTATTGGGGGGGGGGGTCACTTCGTCCACTCCGCTTCGTCCATTCCGTTTCGTCCACTCCGTTTCATCCACCGGTCTTCTCGTCCACTAACTTTTACTTCCACCGGCCTTTTCTTCCACTTACCTTAAACTCCACCAATTGTTAGTACACTCCAAATAATTACAAGTTTTCTGATAAACATTTATTACAAAGGTGTAAATATTACAAATGTGTATATTCAAAGATTAATATTGTGGCCGAGTGGCCGATGGTTCGTAAATATTCGAAAATCCGGTCTTCTTCATCATATGTTGCAAACTCCCTAACTATATTTTTTATTTGTTATTCGCTTTTCACTTTCGATTTCAAACGCGGTCTCTTTATTCGCTGCCCCAAATCGAGTTGTCGAATCATGGCCTCCGTATCAGCTTCAGCTCCAGAATAAACGCGTAGAGGCTTGGATGGCTGCGTCCAACAACAACATTGAATCTGTTGTGCCAACCTTCTGACGCGTTATTCGTTCTTGCTTGGTCTTGTAGGGCCGCACAGATGACACTTCCAATTTCTCCGGCCATTTTTCTCCGAGTGATGAGAATACAAAAACCCGTCAATATGTAAAAAGTGACCCCGCATTGATTTCACAAGCTCAGCCATAATTTTGAAGGCAGTGAGTTAAGGGGAATATAACAGTGGTCTGAAATTTAATGTTAGGTTTATTTAAAAACTAAAGATCCTAGAAAGTTGAAATTTTGACAGCGTATATTAAGCCCAATTATCTAGTAAAATATCGAAGTAGTTTTTTTTAACAATTTGCTTTCAGAGGTATGAAAAAAATAATGTTATATTTTTCAAATTTAAAAAAAATATTCCCATATCTTACTAGTTTATACTATAAGGAATATAATGTGAACATTTCATAAGGATGCGATAACTCATGCCCGAGTCAAGTTAAAATAAATATCTTAAAAAATAAGACCGTAAAATACCGCCGCCTCGCGGATCTTCTCTTAGTAGAACGCGTTGTACACTCATCTGCACAATTATTGGAGGGGCGAGCAGCATGCGGCCAGCGTTTATCCCTGGGCCGGTGAACGCTGCGTAGCTTCGCGTTTGTTTTTCTTTTCTTTTCTCAATCATAGTTAACAAAAACGGCTCGCGTCGTTAGCATTTATTCTCGTAAAATTAATATTTCGCAATTATAATCGATATTTTATTGTACTAGTGTTTTAGTTTTATGCTTACTGACTACTAATGGAATAAGTATTTTTTTATACTGCATGTTCACTAATATAGAAAACACAAAATGTTTCACTAATTTAAATAAAGATGTGTAATATACCTTTAATATTTGCTTCCCTAATTATTTGACAATGTCGGTATTATTAAATTATTTTTAAGTTTTTTAAGCTGATTAATAAGCCAGAAGCAATCGAATAACAATCAGTCTTGTTCAAATCATTATTTCGTCTTAAATATTTCTCGCAATAAAATCTTACTAGTTTATACTATATGAAAGTAAATTGTAAAGTTTCTAGCAATCGGACCTATTTGAACCAACTGCGACTTCATCAACGAATCAATGATATCAAAACTATAAGAATAGTAAGAATAACGTCACCAATATGACGTTGTCGTAGATTAATGTTACGAATCAACTATTTTTTACTGAGCACAGGTAATATATGTTTGACGAACATTGTTTGTTAATTATTTTAGAAAAAATAGAACTATAATAATAATAATAAGGTAGTTATAATGCATTTCAAATAACAAGCTTCTTGCTCAATATTGCACCGAGCCCAATATATTTTTTAAGGCCCGGCTTGGCCCGACCCGGTCATAAAATAAGAGAGATTGAGTTTTTCCTGATCCGGCCCGGTCAACATTTCAGGTCTAAATAAATAAAAAATATACTTATCTGATTATAGGCGTAGTTTTTAGAAAAAGTAAAAAAAAAATATATAAAATTAAGATAATTTAAATATTGAATATGATACGGGAAAATCGCCTAAGAAAAATTCAGGCCCGTGCAGTGCTCCAATTGACATATCTTCCCTAAATATTTTAGATGACAAATCTCAAATATATTTTTTGTTGAGTATAAAATGTCTGCCTGAAGTCATTTTATTATTTATTTGTTGCATTCATAAAAACTAGAATATTTGATAAAATCAAAATAGAAATTCTCCCCAAAATTTGGGGTATTTGCCCAATTTGGCAGAGGCCAAATTAATACACATTATTTTCATGGCCATAGCAGTTAGGAAAGATAATATTCCTATATAAAAAATATCATTGAAAATCCTATGTTCCGTTTTTTTTTTTCATATATATCCGGCATATAAATATTCACAGGGAGCAGAGCTGGGACGAATCCTCGTAAAAAAGATTCGAATCACGAATCCGAATCACCTAATATGATTCGAATCACGAATACTCGAATAAAGGATTCGTAAAAAATAAATATGATTCGAATCAAAGATTCGAATCCTGTTTTTTCGAATCACGAATACAAATCCTTCAAGAATAAATTTGATTTTATAATTTTTTTGCAACCAATAATATATAAATATAGTTACCAGTTGTTTTAACAAAAATATTCAAAACCTAATTAATTATTATTAACACTGAACATCGTTGATAACAGACAAATTATCTGATTCCCTGTTACCCTGTTAAAGATGTATTTGTGTGTTTCTGAACTTCACTTTAAATCAGTGTTTTGTACGCGTGGCGCATGAAGTAAAATTTCGAGTTTAGAAAAGCCCGAAAATTTGTCTCGGGTCGCTGCGCGACCCTCGACAAATTTTCACGGGGCTTTTCTAAACTCGAAATTTTACTTCATGCTTAGCCTGGGAGTGGAAAACACTCATTTAAAGCTTCAAATTGAACTTAAAAAAAAACAAGGAATATCTAAAGATTTACAGAAAATAGGCTAAATTTGGAATACGTATACTTAAAAGAAAAACTCCCTGTAATTTTCAAAATAATAAATTTTTGTATGTAATAGCGGGACTGTATGAGCAAAAACAATATTTTTTCCTAATCCCCTGAATTTTTTTTCTGGCTTCTCGACGAGGCGAGATAATTTAATTTTCTTTCTATAAGATGTAAGTGCAATGAATTCTAAGTACATTCTATCAATTTAATGTTGATAGTATAAATTGCGAATTTTTTAAAAATGTTTCAAAGAAAACATTCTCCCAAAATTGTTAATTTTATTCCATCATTTCAACTTTGGCTAAATATTTTCGGAAAACGTGGCAAGATGATCTAATTTTCTTACTATAAGATGTAAGTGCAATCAATTCTAAGTAAATTCTGTCAATTTAATGTTAATAGTATAATTTGCTAATTTTTTACAATTTTTTCTAAGAAAACATTCTCTCAAAATTGTTAATTTTATTGCATAATTTCAACTTTGAGTGAATATTTTAAAAAAATGTGGAGATATAATATAATTTTCTTTGTATGAGATGTAAGTGCAATCAATTCTAAGTAAATTCTGTTAATTTAATATTGCTAGTATAGATTTATAATTTTTTACAATTTTTTCAAAGAAAACATTCTCTCAAAATTGTTAATTTTTTTGCATAATTGTAACTTTGACTGTATATTTCAAGAAAACGAGGCGAGATAACTTAATTTTCTTTCTATAAGATGTAAGTGCAATCAATTCTAAGTAAATTCTATCAATTTAATATTGATAGTATACATTTATAATTTTTTACCATTTTTTTGAAAGAAAACATTCTCTCAAAATTGTTAATTTTATTGCATAATTTCAACTTTGAGTGAATATTTAAAAAAAATGTGGAGAGATAATATAATTTTCTTTGTATGAGATGTAAGTGTAATCAATTCTAAGCAAATTCTGTTAATTTAATGTTGATAGTATAGATTTATAATTTATTACAATTTTTTAAAAGAAAACATTCTCTCAAAATTTTTAATTTTATTCCATAATTTCAACTTTGGCTGAATATTTTCGGAAAACGTGGCGTGATAATTTACTTTTCTTACTATAAAATGAAAGTGCAATCAATTCTTAGTAAATCCTGTCAATTTTATGTTGATAGTATAAATTTATAATTTTTTACAATTTTTTTAAAGAAAACATTCTCTCAAAATTGTTAATTTTATTCCATAATTTTAACTTTGGCTCAATATTTTGGGAAAATGTGGTGAGATAATATAATTTCCTTTCTAAAGGATGCAAGTGCAATTCATTCTAAGTAAATTCTGTAAATTTTATAGTTAGGGTATAACATTTTAATTTTGAACAATTTTTTTCAAGGAAAACATTCTCCCAAGATTGTAAATTTTTCCGGATAATTTCAATTTTGGTTTGATATTTCTGGAAATCCAGTGGAAATATTTATATTTCCATTACGGCCAATCAAAGTTAATTCATTTCTGTGTAGATTCTATGAATTTTAAGTTAATTTGATAATCTGATGAATTTTTACAACACAATATTCTGCTAAAATCGTTGAATTGAGGCATTCGTTATTTTCGTAAAAGTTCAATTTAAAGCTTAAACGAGTGTCTTCCACTCCCAGACTAAGCATGAAGTAAAATTTCGAGTTTAGAAAAGCCTGAAAATTTGGCTCGGGCGCGTAGCGAAGCGGAGCGACCGAGCCAAATTAGGCTTTTCTAAACTCGAAATTTTACTTCATGCGCCACGCGTATTAAACACTAATTTATTCTTAAGTTTAAAATATTTTTCTTATTTCATAAAAAAATTATATAATATATAAATATATTTATTATTTATTTATTTATTTATATATATAGGTTGTCTCCTAAAAACCGCCGCAGACCATAACTTCTTTATTAATTGAGCGATTTAAAAAAAAACAAAAAACAATTAAAACGGCTACAACAGATCTACAAAGAAGCTTTGATTTGAGTTTTTAACCAAATCAACTTTCATGTCAGCGATAGTCAACTTTTTTTTTCAAATTGCTACGTATATTTTTTAAAATTTATTCTGATAGAGGATATTTTTCTAAATTCAAACATGTACAACAAGTTGGCTTTTGTGTAATATTCGTAAGTTAAAAAAAAATAGTATATCAAAGTATAAGTGATTACGATATCTCGCTAAGTTTTAAACTTATGAACGTTTAAAATTATAATTCCACTAAAATATGGATACATGTCCCATCTCTGGCGTTCTTTTGAAAATAACTCAAAAACTGCGGATGGGGTATTTTTGGATTTTCAGATATTTCGGTAAGTTTTAAACTTATGAACGTTTAAAATTGTAATTCCCCTAAAATATGGATACATTTCCCATATGTGACGTTCTTTTGAAAATAACTCAAAAACCGTGGAGGGGGTATTTTTTGATTTTTGCATATTTTGAAAGAGCAATATTTGATTAGTATCTACAACAAAAATTATTACGATATCCCTCTAATTTTTAAACTTATGAACATTAAAAATCGTAATTCCACTAAAATATGGATACATTTCCCATCTCTGACGTTCTTTTGAAAATAACTTAAAAACTGTGGATGGGGTATTTTTGGATTCTTATATATTTTGCAAGAACAATATTTGCTCAATATCCCTACAAAAATCATGTAGAAATCTGAAAAAAATTAAAAGTTATGATTGTTAAAAACTTTAGTTCTGAGAAATGCCAATAAAATTGGTTATTCTTTCAGCTTAATAGTAGTTTTTTATTCTCCTACCACTAGTGTTTTCTGCAACTAGTAGTAGTACAGGCTCCGTCTACGGAACTAGAAGCTCTGTCTGCTAATAGCGGCAGTTCTTTCTGCTAGTGGACAAATCGTTTTTAACTGAAAAAAAATCAACGTTACAGTTTGTAGTAGTGACTCTTTCGGCTAACAGTACTTAATAGTACTAGTACAGGCCTCGTCTGCTAGTAACAAGATATCTGAAGCTACAACCATCTGAGCTAGGTAATAGTGCTAGTTGTTTCTGCTAGTAGAAATAGTGTTTTCAACAAAACAGCCTATTTTCTGTAAATCTTTAGATATCCCTTGTTTTTTTTTTTAAGCTCAATTCGAAGCTTTAAACGAGTGTTTTCCACTCCCAGTCTAAGCATGAAGTAAAATTTCGAGTTTAGAAAAGCCCCGAGACAAATTTTCTGTTCTTTTCTAAACTCGAAATTTTTCTTTATGCGCCACGCGTATAAAACACTGATTTAACGAGAAATTTAAAAACACACAAAAGGCATGTTTCGTGTTAATCCTCACAATTAATTCGAATTATTTTTGACGATTCAAATCTTTGTGTAAGTATTCGAATCCATTTATAAATATTCGAATCCTTTTATAAGGATTCGAATCTTTTTATAAGGATTCGAATCACCCACATTTGGATTCGAATACGAATCCTTTTAAAAATACGTAACAAATCCGGATCATGAATCCAGTTGAACTCAAGTATTCGAATGCCTCTTTTGAATCCTCTAAAAGGATTCGAATCCTGCCCAGCTCTGACAAGGAGCTTATGAACGAATTATTTTATTATTATATTTTTAAGAAATAATCTCTAATTTAATAAAATAAAACACATAGTTTGTTCGGCTGTCGAAACTGGAGTCTTAAAAGAAAAAATAATGTGTAATAATGACAAGGATAAGAATCATCGGTTTTGTAAATACCGAAAAATGAAAAGGGATCCGATAACGCTTTCTAACGAATTGAAAACAATACATAGCGTGTATGTATTATCAGCGTGTTTAAATAATACGAATCGACACTTTCCTTCGATCCGTCTTTTTTATACGCTTCTTTTTCGTCTATTCCACGCGACGCGAGACCCCCTCCGTTCATACCAAGGTGCAATGCACAAATGCACAGCGAACTGCCGCTTTTCTCTCTGACTGTATTCGCCCCACTTATCCTGTAAATTTGGCATCGGATGAGCTACTCTAAACTATGTGGGTCTTTCCAACACGATCGGCGTGTTACACTGCAATAATCCCCTTAAGGTGAAATGTCAATTTGAAATGTCAATTTGGTTATGGTTAACGTGAAATGTCAATTATATTCAAATGTATTAATGGAATGGATGATAGAACTAGTGGATTTGAAGGGCGGTAGCCGAAGGAACTAGTGGGCGTAGCGGCCAGTGGACGAAACGGAGTGGACGAAACGTCGCACAATCGTTTTATTATAAACATTTTAAGTGTGCCATGGAAAACAATATGGAAGACTTTATTAAAATAATGTAAAATATGCATCATACAAAATTATAAACATATCTACAAGAACTGCTCAAACTGATGACCACGTTGTTGAATACATAACTGGCATCTTTTCGTTACTGAGTAGGTCGTATTTAATTTACATTTACGGGGTATTTCGCGACAACATTTTTTTTTCTCTGCCTCAGAATTTCTTCGTTGTCTGGTTTGGTTACATAAACATTATCTTTAAGATAACCCCAAAGCCAAAAGTCGAGTGGTGTAAGATCAGGCGAACGTGCAGGCCACCGAACTGCACCATTGGTTCCAAGCCACTTTCCTCAGAATTTCTTCGTTGTCTGGTTTGGTTACATAAACATTATCTTTAAGATAACCCCAAAGCCAAAAGTCGAGTGGTGTAAGATCAGGCGAACGTGCAGGCCACCGAACTGCACCATTGGTTCCAAGCCACTTTTTACCGAAGTTTTCATTTAACCAATTCTGGCATTATGAGCTGTTGCTCCATCTTGTTGAAAATAAAGTCTCCTGCGTTCTGCAAGAGGCAAATCATCTAACACACCCTCAACACCTTCAGTCAATAATTGATGATATTTCACTTGATTTAGGTTGCCGTCTATGAAAAATTGCCCAATTAATCGATCGCCCAAAATACCGCACCACACATTTACACTAAATCTTCGTTGGAAATTATTGTCAATGAAAATATTTGGATTTTCCTGTGCCCAATATCGATGGTTGTTTCTATTATATAATCATCATCATCATCATAATAATCATTTCTTTATTTCCAATAGAATTACATATAAGGGTGGGTCAAGTAAAATAGAATTAAAATGAAATAAAATAAAAACAGTTTGTGGGACATTACATACATATTAAAATATAAATAAGAATAAAATATAAGTAAAATATTAATAATTAAATAAATAATAGTTACTGCGTATAGGACATTACCACATAGTAAAATTGAGATTACCCATATAGGACATATTACAAACACATTAAAACTTGTAATAATAATAATAATAATAATAATAATAATAATAATAATAATAATACTTTATTAATGCTAAACACAATTGTGGTACACAGGCCAATGGAAATTACGCTAATACAAAAATATAAACGTACAATAAATATAAATCCATGTAAGAAAAAGTCGTTAAAACATTAAAAACACATTAAAATGAGGTAGTTATGTTCTGGAAAACAAAACACTTCAGATATTAGATAGCTTTTAGAATTGAGCTTAAATTGGATTCATTCAGAAAATCATCAAAGCTAAAATAGGCTTTCTCCAATAAAAATCGTTTTATACAAACTTTAAATGTTTTTATTGGCAATTCTTTAATAACGTCGGGGATATTATTGAAAAATTTGGGTCCCCAATATCTAGCTCCAGTGTGAGATTTAGTTAAGCGCATATGTCTATATGGATATTATTTTCTTGTCTAGTTTGATGGTTATGAATAACATTTATTTGGAGATATTCACTAATATTTTTCTTTATATGAATTAAACATTGATATATGTATAGGAATGGAAGGGTTAGAATGTTCATGCTTACGAATAGAGGTTTTGTGTCTGATCTGTAAGCAGCACGAGCAAGGGTGCGGACCGCCCGTCTCTGCAGTTTAAAGATACGCTGCCACCCCGGAGAATGACCCCATATAATCAAACAATAACTAATCCGAGATTGAAAATGCACAAAATAAGTTGTTTTAAGAACATCTAGGGAAACTGAATGAGACAGATTACGTAAAAGGTAGATGCTGCAGCACAGCTTTTTCGCAAGTTGATTGATATTTTCAACCCAGGTCAACTCCTTATCAACCCACATTCCCAAAAATTTGACGTGCGGTGAATAAGTGTTAGTAATTTTATTTAAAGTGAACAATACGTTTACACTTTTATTCGGATTTAGATGAAGACGGTTGCCTGCAAACCACTCAAAGGCCATTGCCGAAGCACTGACATTCAAAGTAGAAACTGTGGTAAGGTCTTTATCAACACTTACCAAAGTTGTATCATCAGCATATTGGATAACGTTTACTTTAGGAATGTATACTGGCAGTTCATTGACATAGATCAGGAACAGAAGTGGCCTTAGGATTGATCCCTGTGGTACCCCAAATTTAATCATTATTAGTTCAGATGTTTTACCATTTATCCGAGTCATTTGTGTTCTGCCAGTGAGATAAGAATTTATAAGACATACACTAGATGAACTGAAGTTATAACATTCAAGTTTATTTAGGAGAATATCATGTGACACACAGTCGAATGCTTTCGACAGGTCTAAGAAAGTGGCCATTGCAAAGCCTCCGTCTTCAAATGAATCCAAAATAGTGTTTACCAGATATAAAAGTGCATCACACATGCTGACGCCCTCACGAAACCCGAATTGGTTACAATTAAGCAGTGCATGTTCCTCCATGTATTGCACCATCTGGTTGTATAGAATTTTTGAGAAAGTAGGCAGACACGAAATGGGTCGGTAGTCATTCACGTTATTTCTATCCCCCTTTTTAAAAACAGGTACTACAGCAGCTACTTTCATTGCATCAGGAAAGGTGGACATCCTGATGCACTGATTAATTACTTTAGTTATTTGAGGAAGAATAGCCTCCTTGCACATTTTTACTAGATTAGTAGAGATTCCATATATGTCAACACAATTTCCACTTTTTAAATTGCAAATAACGTTTCTAACATCATTGCATGACACTTCCTTGAAATTAAAATTACTATTACAGTTAATGTATTGGCTAGAATCAATATGCTGAGGTGGAATGGAATTAATTATATCATTTACTAATTGTATAAATGCACTATTAAAAATATCTGGTGATATATTGTGACCAATAATAACCGGTTTAGTTTTAAATTGATTGATAATTTGTCATCTCGCCCTTTGTTGGCAGCTAGCCGTGTTAATCAAATTATCATTGGCGTTAATTTTGGCTCTATAAATGGCTCTATTATAATCTTTTTTATACAATAAGTACATTGACTTATGCTGCTCATTTTTAGTCTGTAAATATATATATCACGAAATAGGTGAAGCTGTTCCCGCATATGATACAACTCACCATTAAACCAGTGTACTATTTTATTTTTTGTATTAGTTGAGTTTTTACGTTTGATTGGAAAAGAGTTTTCAAAAATGTTCAAGAAAGTCTCATGAAAAGAGTCAAACAAATTATTACATGAGTTGCTGATGTCCATGCAAGTCCAATTTTCTTGAATAAGTGACTGAAACATATTAAATTTACCTATGTCAGTAAATGGTCTCACGAATACCATATTAGGTTCAGTTTTGATTGATTGCAGTTTGATTTGTAAGTAAATTCCAGTGTGGTCTGAACTTAATGTTATAGGTGAGACGTTTACAATTTCTGTCCGAAAATTAAAAAACACATTATCCAGAACATTACTACCTCGGGTAGGAAAATAAACATGACTATAAAGACAGTGTGAATTAAATATGTCATAAATTTCAGTAACTTGAGAGTCGTTTTTATTAAAATGAATATTGAAGTCTCCTCCAAATAACACATTTGAGGATATTTTATTAATTTTCTCAAGAGCAGCGGCTATGAGTTCATAATACAAATTCAAGTCACCCGAAGGTGACCGATAGGTGACTATAATGGTGCAGTCAAAATCAATAAGGAAGATCGCTGATAACTCACAATGTTTCTCAACGGATAGATTGTTTATTTCATCCAAAATATGTATGTTATACTCACTTTTTGACAAAATTAACGTACCTCCATGTTTAGAGGATGTGCGAGCAAAATATGCCACAGTCGACATATTGTTTATGACTAGATTGCTGCATTCAAGGTCATTAAGCCAATGTTCACACACGCATAGAATACCAATATTGTGAGATTGTAAGAAGCAATCTATCTCATTGATTTTATTTCTAATTGATTGAGTATTCACAAAAATACAGTTAAGGTAGTGGTCATTCAATTTCACTTCTTTTCGGTTGTAAAATGAATGAGATGAAGCGCAATCACTATTACTATTGACTAGGTTTGGAGGTAACCCTATGTCGAAAAAAATATCGATTTACAGCTACTCTCTCGGGCCAAGAGGAAGGATCCAATAGTACTGGGCGATCTTCAAATCTAGAGCCAATCTTGAAACCGTTGGTGTGTTTATGCTCCTCTTTTTCAACAGTAAAGTCGGAATGATTCAGCAAGTTTGATAAATGCTGTTCGACATGTTCAGTTGCGATATCCTTTGGGAGACGATTGATGTATATCCAAGCCCTTCTGGGTTCGGCAACTAATAGCGATGATGATTTGTTTGTCCCAATGATAGGATAGGACTAGGACAACACTACAAACAAATTAAAATTTCTGTATAATTGAACATAACAAACATATTAAAATATTAAACATTATTAAAATTAGCCTTAAGTTGAACATTACAAACATATTAAAATTGGTGTATAATTGACAACACTAACATAAAATCAATATTGAAAAAATTATGTAAATTACAAAATTATATGTCACAGGCATTGAGATATTCATCTACTGTATAAAAACTATGATTAAGTATAAATTGTTTGAGAGCTTTTTGAAATTTTTTCTTTGGAAGCTGTTTTAACCCATCAGGCAATGCATTGTATAGTTTGATTGTTTGTATTATATACGAGTTATGATAGTAACTGTGGCTGTGTTTCGGAAACCTTATTGTATTTGCTCTGGTGTCATGGTTATGAAGCACTTGATTTTTACTAAACAGCATTGTGTTATTTTTAACAAATTTGACCGATTCATAAACATACAAGCTGGCTAAAGGCATTATTTTTACACGCTTGAACATGTTGCGGCAACTACTACTCGGGTTAATATTTACTATTGCTCGTATTAATCGTTTTTGTGCAATAAATACCTTATTCATGTTGCACTGCGTAGTGCAACCCCAAAAGAAGATGCCGTATGTCAGCTGTGATTGATAGTAGGCCATATACAGGGTGTTCATTTGAAAACTTCCCAACGCGGATTTATGGAAAACCACTGATTAAAAGAAAAAACGCCGAGACACGTCCAAAGATTTTCCAAGGGGGACAACTTTTTAAGCAAAAACGACTTCACCCCCTTTTACCCTCTGCCCCCCGGGGTCATCTCCTTAAAAATTTTAAATGACAAGGGGTATCAAGTAATAGCTTGTTTGAAAGGTTTTTCAAAGTGCTTTATTTTGACGTTTCGATTTTTAAAATCGGTCGATTTGCTTACGGAAAAATTAGAAAAATCTTTATTTATCTTAATTTGTTCAGATAGAAAAAAAAAACACACGAAAATATCACTTTTCATTTTAGTAAGTGTTCAAAATGTTGCCCGTTATTGGCCAAACAATGATATAGGCGATGTTCAAATTCTTGCCGGACATTTTCAAAAACATGTTGTGGGAGATCATGGCAGCTTTCGGTGATGCGTTGACGAAGTTCATCTAAACTTTCAGGTTGGGGAGTGAACACAATAGATTTTAAATGGCCCCATAGAAAAAAGTCTAATGGCGACAAGTCAGGAGATCTAGCAGGCCATTCTATAGGCCCTCTTCGCCCAATCCATTTATCTGAAAATTCGTCGTCTAGCCATTGCCGAACCGGAAGAACATAGTGAGGAGTAGCGCCGTCTTGCTGGAAATATATTTCAGCCTCATCAAGTATAGGGTTTCCATCGTCTCCGATTTGGTTTTCAATGGTTTCAGTGATAAGCGGATTGATGGTATTTTCCAACATATCTAAATAAATGCCTCCATTTAAATTCCCATTAATAAACAATGGCCCAATCACTTTGTGTCCTAAAATGCCTGCTCATACATTAATTTTTTGGGGGTACTGAGTATGCCCTTCTACAAAAGCATGAGGATTTTCATTGCTCCAATACCTGCAGTTATGCTTATTAACAAATCCATTTAGATAAAATGTGCATTCATCAGTGAAGCAGATATTCTTTACATGAATGGTATTATCATTAATCGCTGCAGTCATTTGTTCACAAAACTCAACTCGCCTATCGAAATCACCCTCGGTTAACTCTTGCAATATTTGCATTTTGAATGGATGAAATTTATGTAACTGTGTGTACAGAGCCTAATGAAATACCAGTCGCATCACCAATTTTGCGTAATGAAGTATTAGGATTTATGCCAAAATGACCCAAAACTTCAATATGAGCGGCTTCATTTAAAACTCTACGATGATTACGTTTTTTATTTGCAACAGATCCAGTTTGAGTAAATTTAGTAACATGGTCCAAAACATACCTATGCGAAGTTATCTTGTCCGGATGTCTGGTGTTAAATGTGACGGCAGTTTGCCGAGCACATTGATTGTGGCCACCATAAATTAGAATAATTTCCACTCTTTCGGCTAGTGTGTAAACCATTTTGGAAGTAAAATATGAATCAATAAATTTATTTTCACTATCCCAAGATTGTCACAAAGGTAACTGACAGTAAATGGAATTGTTTCTTTTCCATAGCAACTAACCCAAACTAAACAGGTATAAGAATAAATGTCATCTCCGTATTTATGAAAAGAAGGCGAAAAAAATTAGGGTTTTTATTTGGTTGCTGCCAAGTTTTGTTGGTTTTTGAACACTTATTAATAAAATAAAAAGTGATATTTTCGTGTGTTTTTTTTTTTCTATCTGAACAAATTAAGATAAATAAAGATTTTTCTAATTTTTCCGTAAACAAATCGACCGATTTTAAAAATTCAAACGTCAAAATAAAGCACTTTGAAAAACCTTTCAAACAAGCTATTACTTGATATCCCTTGTCATTTAAAATTTTTAAGGGGATGACCCCTAGGGGCAGAGGGTAAAAGGGGGTGAAGTCGTTTTTGGTTAAAAAGTTGTCCCCCTTGGGAAATCTTTGGACGTGTCTTGGCGTTTTTTCTTTTAATCAGTGGTTTTCCATAAATCCGTGTTGGGAAGTTTTCAAATGAACACCCTGTATGTAATTCGTGCGGCCTCCTGGTGGACATTTTTTCGTGTCGCGTGTATAAGATATGCGTATTTCGATAGTTTCATGCATATTTGTTGAGTGTGTATATCCCATCGTAGGTCATTTTGAATGGTGATTCCTAGAAATGTAACCTCTTTTTCATCCTTGATTGTGTGGTTGTTCAGTTGGACGTTTATTTGTCCTATGGGGGCTTTGTAATGTATGATGTGCGTCTTCGATACATTAGCTATTAAGTTATTATTTCCTAGCCAATGTTGTAAACCGTCTAGCATGTTGTTAGTTATTTGATTTAGATGTTCCAGACTGTGGCTTTCCATATTTATGGTTATATCGTCTGCGAACATTGTTATGTGACCATTTATGTTAAGTGCCATGTCGTTGACGAACAGAAGGAAAAAAAGAGGTCCTAGAACGCTTCCTTGTCGGACACCAACTTTTGGGGTAGCTACGGTAGAGGTATAATTGCCATTTTCCAACTGCATTTTTGTTACATGGCTTCTTTCTGTAATGTATGATTTGATTAGGTTAAAACAGTTTCCTCGTATTCCATAATTGAATAATTTCTTTAGGAGTGCGTCATATGGGACACTATCAAATGCTTTTGTTAGATCGACAAATATTGATAATACTTGTTTGTTATTTTCTAAGTTATTGAGGATAAAATCAATGAAATTGAAAATTGCATGTGTAGTTGTAAATCCCTGCCTGAATCCATGCTGTTTTTTCCTAGGTAGCTAATAATTCTTTGGTAGATGACACGTTCATATATCTTTGAGAAAGCTGGTAAGATTGATATTGGCCTGTAATTATGTGTAAGATGGGTGTTTCCTTTCTTGTGAATTGGTATGATTTTCCCAATTTTTAAAGATGATGGAAACACACCACTGCCTAGAGACTGATTAATTGCAAATACGAGTGGTTTAGTTATTTGCGTCATAGTGTTCTTTAATATATTAATTGAGATACCATCCAAATCTACGGAAGTAGTATTTTTTATTTCCTTTATATATTTATTAATTTCAAATTAGTTTACAGGATACAAAAATATTGAGCCTGAATTGAGATTGTTAATTTGTTTCACATTCAGGTTTAAGTCAACCGCTGTTTCGTCTGTGTTCATCATGCTGAAATGTTTATTTAGTGAGTTAACGATTTCTTGTGGGTCACTTATGTGTTCGTTATTATTGCCTAGAATATATTTTAAGTCATTGTTTGCATTCGTTTTTTCATTTTTGTTTTCTTTTAGTATTTTCCACATTTCTTTGGATAAATTTGTTGCAGTTATTATTCTAATTGTGTTGTAATTTCTTTCCTCATTTTGAATAGCATTTCTATATTCTTTTTTTAGCAATTTATATGTTTTATAAAGTGTTTCGCTCTTATTTAATTTATATATATACAGGGTGTCCCATTAGTGCGGTCTCGGAAGATATCTCAGCTCTCGTTAAAGATAGAAAAAAAATGTTTTCACCAAATTTGCTTGATTTTAAGAGCTGCATAACCTAAAATTATTTTCAAATATACAGGGTGTCCCATTATTCCATACTTAATATCAACTTTGTTATTTTAAATAGAACACCCTATATATTATTTTTTTATTTGATCCGCCTTTAAATAACCTACACAAAAAAATATTTTTTGAAAATTTTGGCAGTTTTAGTACTTTACTTAAAAATTCACTGTGTCCTTATTTTTTAAGATATCAGTCTGAAATTTTACACACATATGCAGTAAAGAATGCTCTATCCATTGACTATAACACATTATAATATTACTTATAAAACCTAATAAAAAAACTACCTTCTAATATTTAATATTTAAAATGTACATAACTTCATTTTCTTAAATGGGACACCCTATATTTCTTTACTTTATCAGATCCGCAATGAAAAATGCTTTAGTTTTTGTATAACATACCCTATATCTATTTTTATTAGTTTTTGAGATATTAACATTTTCCTGTCATATATGGGAAATTAGGCCACAATCAGCATTTAATTAATCTCTAATGGACGTCTAACTTTAATGGTATTTATATATTTCAGTTTTACTTCAAATCATTTATTTATGACATAATATAATTACTTTTATAATATCAAAGTAAACAATATAACGACAATGGAAACAAGTAAACCGTATTAATATTAACAGATTAGCATATAATGAATTTGATAATTATATTAAGTGTTCGATATGACCTCCATTTTGGTTTTGGTACACTTGAAGCCTCCGTATGAAGCTTTGATTGACACTTACTAAGTTGTCTACAGTAATGGCACGCATAACATTACTAATTCTATTTTTCATATCCTCTTGTGTTGTTGCAGGTATTTTATAAACTTCTTCCTTCACAACACCCCATAAAAAAAAGTCCAGTTTTGTTAAATCGGGTGACCTCGCTGGCCATGGAATTGGTCCTCCTCTTCCAATCCATTTGTTAGGAAAAGTTTGGTCTAAATATTGTTTAACTTGTCGACTATAGTGTGGTGGTGCGCCATCTAATTGTAACCATGCATTTTGTAACGTTCTTAACGGCAATTCATCCAACCAGGTTTCGAACTGATTTTGAAGAAAATTTAAAAACGTATCACCAGTAACATTTCCATTAAAGAAATACGGACCAATAATCCTATTCCCAATAATTCCAGCCCAAACATTAAGAGACCATTTATGTTGATGGTCTATACAAACAATATGGTTCGGGTTATGGTCATCGTAATAATGATAATTATGTCTATTAACGAAACCATTTCTATGGAATATCGCTTCGTCGGTAAACAAAATATTGTTAAAAAAGTTCGGTTCAACTTGATGTTTTTGTAACGCCCAATTACAAAAATCCAATCTTTTTAAAAAATCATTCTCACCTAATTCCTGCACCAACTGAACGTGATAGGGATGAAATTTGAATCTCTTTGTTATTTTGTTTATTGTTGATTTGGGAATATCAAGTTGTTTTTCTAACTGGCGGGAAGAAATTTGAGGGTTCTCAACAATGGACTGAATTACCAAATGTTCATTCTCTTCTTTCGTTGTCCTTTTCTTTCTCTTTAATTTTAGAGGGTACATGATACTTCCTGTGCTTTCAAATCGGTTCTTCAATCTCACAAACGCTGCTGCATTAGGATGCCGTTCCGCATTTCGATACTTTTGTGCATATATTCGACTTGCAAGAAAACAATTTTCTTCACTTGCACCCAAAACGTATGTCATTTTTATTAATTCTTCTTTTGAAAAATTCATTATTGTGTTATCAAAAATTCAATAATATTAATAATAGTGTTAACAGCACTTTATTTATCTGTATGTCAAATAAATACGTTTGTTTACTTTATCAATTGTTTTTCATGGCCTCCTTTATTGCATTCATGATATATTAAAAAATGACAAAATTTGTTTATATTGTTTACTTTGATATTATAAATGTAATATAATATGTCATAAATAAATAATGTAAAGTAAAACTGAAATATCTAAATACCATTAAAGTTAGACAACCTTTAAAGACTAATTTAATGCTGATTGTGACCTAATTTCCCATATTTGACAGAAAAATGTTAATATCTCCAAAACTAATGAAAATAGATATAGGGTATGTTATACAAGAAATAAAGCATTTTTTATTGCGGATTTGATAAAATAAAAAAATATAGGATGTCCCATTTAAAAAAATGAAGTAATGTACATTTTAAATATTAAATATTCGAGGGTAGTTTTTTACTAGGTTTTATAAGTAATATTAAAATGTGTTATAGTCAATGGATAGAGCATTCTTTACTGCATATGTGTGTAAAATTTCAGACTGGTATCTTAAAAAATACGAACACAGTGAATTTTTAAGTAAAGTACTAAAACTGCCAACATTTTCAAAAAATATTTTTTTTTTAAGTAACCAATTACCTAAAGTGCCGATAATAATATATCTTTGTGTAGGTTATTTAAAGGTGGATCAAATAAAAAAATAATATATAGGGTGTTCTATTTAAAATAACAAAGTTGGTATTAAGTATGGAATAATGGGACACCCTGTATATTTGAAAATAATTTTAGGTTATGCAGCTCTTAAAATCAAGCAAATTTTGTGAAAACATTTTTTTTCTATCTTTAACGAGAGCTGAGATATCTTCCGAGACCGCACTAATGGGACACCCTGTATATATATATATATATATATATATATATATATATATATATATCATAGCATAGTGCTAGATTATTTTTGAGTTGTTTTAATTTATCATTATACCAAGAAATTTTTGGTTTAAATTTATTGATGCTTTTTGTTATAGCCGGACAGCAGGTAGGAGGTTAGGAAATGCATATAAAAGCTATTAAATGATCCCTCACCACCAAGCGATTGAATATCGTCCCAATCTTTGGATTGTAGAACCCCTTTTAATTTATTGAGACTGTTTTCATTTATTTTTCTCGTTTGAATTGTTTTTGTATTTCTTTCTATTGTATGTGCGAATTCAATTAATTGTCATGTATGATCGGATAAATTGGTATGTATTACGGTGGAATTAATATATTTTATATTTGTAATTAAATTATCTATACAAGTACTACTTAATTTGGTAAGGCGTGTGGGTGATTTAATAGTGACATTTAAATTATAGCTGGATAACAATGTTAAGAATAAAGATACTATAAATACCATTATTGGTAAAAGTGCGTTCATTGATCCAAATGATTTATTTTTCTATAAAAAATCGGATCTCTTCTGATCATATTTAAATAAAAATGGCAAAATTGCTGTCGTCGGCCCGGATCATTTTCCTCCAACTCATGTACTTTTTGAGGTATGCATTGTTTGACTTTGTGTTTCTTCAGAATTGAATTTACAGTTCTCTTTGAAGTGCCAATGTTATTTGATATTTCCCGAATTGATGTTCTTGGATTTTCTTGCACAATAAGAAGAACATCTAATTTTACATTTCCGCGAAATACACGTTCCTCTTTCTTGGGTTTACTTAATAGCACCATACTTTCTTAAGTTGTTTTCAACTCTTCTAAATTTTCGAGGCTCTGGGACCTCCCTGTTCGGAAAGCGGTCTATGTACAGGAGTACTGCTCGATCGCGATTTTTATTGCATTCGAAAAACACTTGGTCAATAAACTGTTAATATTGTTAGCCATCACTTGAGTTATTTCACTAATAATAATAAATTTGGCTGACAAAAAATCGAATCTGAGACACTGTCACTTAGATAACAGTTATTGTTTCATGTGTTCAGTTTTATTTTTTTATGGCATACTTAAAAAAATCTATAAGACTCCAACTTTATGTTAATAAACATTTTTTTACTAATTAATATTGCACCAGAGCCAACTTGTTGTATACGTTTGGATTTAGAAAAGTAACCTCTATCAGAATCAATTTAGAAAATAATATACGTGGCCATTTGAAAAAAAAAGTTGACTATCGCTGACATGAAACTTGATTTTTATTTATTTATTTATTTACGTTTCGACTTTTACAATAATACAAAAATTAAACATATCGACAACAAAAATACAAAAATGGGCGCTTATGCTGGCTTAGATACTACAAGATTATTCAAATAAACTAAAAGTTAAATTATACTTGTATGAGTAACAAAATACCTACGAACTATAAACTATAAAGACACATGTTATTCATTAATAGAGTTTAAGTAGTCTAAACATTTTTTACGAAACAATGAGATTGATGAATTAAACAAGTCAATATCATTCGGCAATGTGTTAAATAATCTCATAGTTCTGCATATAGTATTGTTAAATCCGTAATTTGACGAATGGCATTTTATTTTAAAAAGATTATTATGTCTACGTAAATGAGGCGGCAATGTACTAAAATTAAGTTGAACTAACAAATTACTGCATATCAAATCTCCGTTAATTAAGTTATATAAAATACATAAATCAGCAACAAGTCTACGTGTGTGTAACAAGGAAATATTTAAAACATTGCGAATGTACAATTTATCATAATTATTCAGTCCACTTCGATAGGCATAAATTCTCAAGTATTTATTTTGGATTCTCTCCACTCTGGTGACATCACAGCTGACATGAGGGGACCATACAGGTGCAGCATATTCGAGTATAGGACGTACTAACGAAATATATAAGTGGCGCAAAGTATTAGCTGAGAAATTATACGAAAACCGATTAACAAACCCCAACGATTTACTGGCCTTGTATGTGATTTGAGATATATGTTCCTTAAAAGTCAATTTTTGGTCAAATAAAACACCTAAATCATTTACAACTATTACAGATGAGAGCGAACTATTGTTAATTGTATATGTGTAATCAAAGATATTTCTTTTCCGGGAGTAAGTAATTTTACAACATTTCTTTACGTTAAGATCAAGTTTATTCATAAAACACCACCGTTCTAAATGCATTAAATCATCCTGAATCGCCTTACAATCACTTTCATTTAAAACTTGTTTAAATAATTTTAGGTCATCGGCATAAATAAGAAATGTACAAGCTTTAAAATTGAGCGAAATGTCATTGATAAATAATAAGAATAACAAAGGCCCGCAATGCGAGCCTTGGGGCACACCCGAGGTGACATCAATACACCTAGAAACGTGGTTATCGATTTTAACAAATTGAGTTCTATTGGTAATCCATTTCGTACTCATATCATCTAGACCCATGTTGGAAAGTTTAGAAACGAGTATACCATGGTGGACACGATCAAATGCCTTGGAGAAGTCGGTGTAGATGCAATCCACTTGACTTCCTTCTTCCAAGGCATCAAGAAGAAACGATTTAAACAGTAATAGGTTTGACATTGTCGAGCGTCCTTTACAGAAACCATGTTGATTTGGTAAAGAAGTAAAATTATGGCTTATTTGTAGATTTTGTAGAGCCATTTTAATTGTTTTTTTATTTTTTTAAATCAGTCAATAAATAAAGAAGTTATAGCCTGCGGCGTTTGTTAGGAGACACCCTGTATAAAAATACTTTAATAAATAATTTATTCTGCCAGAAATCACGACCGAAAAATGCGATTTTTTACTTTTCCACCCTTATTTACATTTTTCAACGAAAATACAAGAAAGAAATAGTCCATATGTAATTTTGTTTAAATGAATTGTTAGATCGCGAAAGAATCTGTGGATATTTTTTTAATGATACAAATTATTGAAATGTTTGCAATGTTATAAATATAAACGACATCTAACGCTATATTGTATCTTCTCATTTTGTCGTCTAAAACATAAACACATAAAATTCTACCTGTCGTTTCTTTTCCCTTCCTTTTCCTCATTATTACACCTCAATAAAATGTTCGTTAGTGTGTGTGTGTGTGTGTGTGTGTGTGTGTGTGTGTGTGTGTGTGTGTGTGTGTGTGTGTGTGTGTGTGTGTGTGTGTGTGTGTGTGTATGTGTCTGTGTGTGTGTGTGTATCTTTGAGTTCCTTCCAGGAAGGCAATTACTCTCAGTTTACCTGTTGTTGTCTGTTCTTGTATCCGTTTACAGCACCTGTCTCTTTATTTCTGCTTCGCCAACAACAAAACTTGGCGTCTCCTCTTTATTCTTTATTTTATGAAATTTTCCGCAGCCAATTAGCGAGCGCCTTCAAAGGGAAACCGAAAATTAATTAAGTGGCGAGTGAGGGAAATATTTGTGAAAAGACGCTGCAGTTTCTTGCTAATTTGTAATCAGATAATTGGACGATGTTTAAGAGAAAGATAATTAATCGATTTTAATTAATGGAAATAATGAGTTCTGATTGATGTACATTTTGTCAACTGTTTAACACATTCATTGCCTCCGTACCTAATCACACTTCAATTTACCAATTTGAATAGCGAGAACATTGCGCGGCTTTCGAAGTGAAAAATCAGGGTTGTTAAAAATTCGTTTTTTTTTTTCATTTTAAATAAAACAAACAGTTTCTTTTACAAAACGTGTTTTTTTCATTGAAACAGCGTCTAAGACATTAACAATTAAAAATGTGTTTAAAACATGTTTAAGGGGGTAGTCCTCTAAATATGGCTGAAAAATAGGTGTTTTTCGGATTTTTTTTTTAACACTAAAAGAAAAGGAAATGACAACTTTGAGTATACCCATTTATTAATAATACAAACATTTTCCAGGCACCATTTTTTGTAACGCCATCAGCCGCTTCCCGTGACCGCTGCACCAGGTGAAAGCACCCCTTGTTGTCGAAACGCCCATTTTCGGTGGCCGGCCTGGGGGTCCTCCGATTGGTCTTGCAACAACATCAATGTTTTTAAGTTATTGTCAATTAGTAAATCTAGTCCACCTACGTAGGAGAATTAAAAAAAAACAAAATGGAACAAAATGGCGACGTGTTCAAAAAAAAGTTTGATTTATCGCCCTAAAAATCGGTATAAAAACGTGCACCGAGCACAGACTTTTCAACGGATCTGAAAACGGCTACGTAGGGGACTAGAAAATTCAATTGCGAATGCGAAACGCAAAGTTCGATCAAAATCGTATGTGTCAATAAAAAGTTATGCCGGCCACCGATTTTAAAAACACTGTTTCGAGAAAAACGCGTTTGAAGTTTCGGGTTACATTTTTTGCAGTTTCGTTCAGCATACCTCTAGTCAACAATTCCTGGCCCATACAGCATCCCTTCCAGGTTATTTTGGAGGGCATTGTCGATCTTTTTTGCTGCCATGGACGACCGGCGGGCGTCTTTGGCAGCATCTGACATCCGCAGCTCTGCGCGCTCGATCCGCTCTTTGTTCGCTTTCGTGCAGAAGTTGTAGCAGCTGGGACCTATCTCGAGTTGGAGTTGGATCATGATTAGGGATTGCAATCCCGCAAAACGGGATCCCGCATTCCCGCGGGATCCCGCTGCACTTATTAATCTGCTGGATCCCGCACCTTCAAAACGCGGATCCGCGGATCCCGCAAATTTGAAATTCGGCGCTAAAACTTTCGTGGAGTTTCGCGTAAGAACGTAAGTGGCGCGCAACGTCTCGAAACGGTTTCGCACAGCGGCGGCGGCTGGCTGCTCATGGCGGCTCATGCATGCATGCGGTTCGTGTCAATCAGTTGTTACCAATAGACTCGCAGTGTGTTGCGCTGCGAGCGTCGTTTCTGTAGGTAACAGACAGAGTGTTTTGGTATTCACCGTCCGGCGTTTAACGTAAGTAAATAAATTTTAATGTTTTCGATTTAGTTTTTGTTCTCTATTATTTCAAAAGCAGATTGTGCCGTAAAAAGGAATATGATGTCGTAATGTTGCGTGAATATTCGCTTACAAGTTGTTTATGTTTTAGTTAATATGTTGTTTGGTTATAGTTCACCAATATACATTGTTGACAGATGGACGCATACTCTTTGTTATCGATGATAATAGTGAAATATGTATATACATCAAGCTTTATTTATTATGCATTGCAGGTAACTAGTAAATGAGTCATGTCTAAGTCCAATGAAACTGAGAATCCCGACGGCAGCCAACTTGGTAAAGGTCTATGGCGTTATTTCAAGAAAAATGACAACGGTGGCAAATGTCTTCTGTGTTCAGGTGAATTAAAAATTAGTCAACGAAAATACATTTAAAGACTAAACACAATATCGATATCAGTTCTTGAAACGATGACACCGGAGAAGAATCCTTACCAGTAGTACCGAAGAAGAAACCCAAAATTATGGACAGTTTTCTTATCAAACAAAACTCCATGGACAAAATGATCTATAGGATGGTATGTAAAGACGGATTCACCTTAAGTTCCTTTCGCACATCTTCGAATTTAAGAGATTTACTTTCTAAAAGCGGACACAAACTACCTAATTCGCCAAATACCATAAGATCTATCGTAACAAATTTTTGTAACACAGTCAAAGCTGACATGATTATAGAATTTGAACGGCTTAAAAAAAACAGAGATTTTCACTAACATTTGACGAATGGACGTCACAAAAGAATAATCGATACCAAAATATCAATGTTCACCAGAAAGAAATCCATTTTAATCTGGGTTTGGTACGTATACATGGCTCGGGTACCGCAGTACATTGCATTAGCTTAGTAAAAGAAAGACTTGCGAGTTTTGGTTTAAACTTAGAGACAGATATTATCACAAGTACAGCGGACGGCGCTAGTGTGATGGTAAAGGTTGGCAGGCTTTTGTCTTGTTCCCAGCAGCTTTGTTTTGCACACGGCTTACAGCTAGCGGTGGTTGATACACTGTGTAAGAAAGGCAATTCACCAATATCAGAATGCCCAGCAGCAGAAATTGCAACGGAATCTGATAATGATTACAACGATGATATGGACGCGAATGAACAGGGAGTTACTGTTAATATAAATTCACCGCCACTTGAAATAATTTCTACATACGACGATCTATTGAAGAAAGTACGAAAAGTGGTCAAGATTTTTAAACGGTCCCCAACCAAAAATTACGTCTTCTTACAAAAATATGTGAAGGAACAGGAAGGTCCTAAAAAAGAATTGGCATTGATATTAGACTGCCGTACTCGCTGGAATAGCCTTTTAAATATGTTAGAACGATTCTACAACTTGAAAAATTGCATCGATAAAGCATTAATCGATATTGAATCTGAGATTAAATTCAGCGATAATGAGTGGTTCAAAATTAATGATCTCATTGCCAACTTGCAGCCTTTTAAATTGGGAGTTGAGGCACTTTGTAGGCGCGAGTCAACGCTTATAACTGCGGACACAACATTTCGATTTATTTTGGATAAATTGCAACAACAAAACACGGTGTTGAGTAACCAGTTGTCACGAAGTCTACATGAAAGGATTCAAGAACGCCGCACTGAGTTGACAGGAGTTTTGATTTATTTGCAAAATCCGAAAAAGTACGACCAAGAAGCCATAAATACAGATCGTACCCATACCTTCTTCATGCCAAAAAAAGCTGCAATACGCCAAGAAATAAAGAAGATAATAGAAAGAGTCGTAGTTCAAGACGATTAAATGTATGCAGGTGACGTCTTCGAAAATTCACCTATAGCTGGAACATCTACAACTGACACAGGTCCTACTCTAACGCTTAAAGAAGAAATAGAAAAACAGCTTCATCAAGAAAAAGAAGTATTCAAGAAAAAGCCAGACAACAAGCAAAAGGATTATGGGAAAATGTTGAAGAAAGAAATGGCATTCTTTGAGTCTGATGGTATCAGAGGAGAGTACCTGACGCTCGCTTATGAATATATCCTGACGGTTCAGCCTACTAGCGTAGAAGCCGAGAGAGCGTTTTCGGCATCAGGATATATTTGTAGTTCACTCAGAAGCAGGTTCGGAGATGATACTATAAATATCATTTGCTTCTTAAGAGGGCATTTTCAAAAAGTATCACCATCAGTCATAGCAATAGCATCTAGGTAAGAGAAAGTTGTGATTTGATTATTAATCATTATATGAAAAAGACTGAATTAAAAGTAACATAAAACTGTTGTTAGAAGTAAGGGTAACTAAACTATACTTTTGATCCTAAACATTTAAAAATTAAGGTCTAAAAAGACTAGTACTTAATTATGATTCAATTGTTATTTTATTAAAAAACAAATATTTTTTGTTGCATAATGTAAGACATATTTAATAAAAGTTGATTTTTTAAAACAAAAACCTGTAGTTTGAATTCGATTTTATAACATAATTTCAAAGATGCGGGATCCCACGGGATCCCACGCGGGAATGATCAATCCCGCATATCAATCCCGCGGGATTGAATGAGCTGCGGGATTGCAATCCCTAATCATGATGTCCATAATGCTTGATAGACCGTCGTTGAAAGTACAAGCCGCTACACTGGCCGCAATATCGACGATATTTTTCCCGCTGTGGATGGTTTTTGGAGAAATCGACCAGATGCAAGCGTTGAAGCTTTCGTTGGCATTCTGAGTGTATCCTCCCAGGCATCGCTCCAGCAAGTCGTCACGGCTTAAGTCTTCAAATACAGGACGAATGGCATCGAAAACTTCTGTCTTCATTGGTGGTTTGTGCGTGTAGTCCTCAAGCTGACCATCGGCTTTAGCCTTCTGCCACGTGCAACAGGAATCTGCGCCTTCTGGACAATTGGTGTGTTGTGGAGCCGCATCCGTCGATGTTTTGTGATAAAGGGTAGCCCATATTTCTTTCCTCATATCTTCCTCCGAATGGCCAATCCGTAATAAATGGATAATTCGTCAATCAATTTATCAGTAACTTTTCCCTTACCGCTGAGTCCTTTTGGTTTCTTTACCAGCTGTCGAAGTCGGCTGCCCATCCGCTTTTGTACATGGTCGATGCATTCTTTCTTCTTAACAATGAAGTCTTCGTACGGATCAACCTCAATAATCCCCTTGAACGTTTTGCTGTCGCCGTCACCGACGTATTGGCCGTATTTTACTCCGTGCAAATCGACCGAACGCTGGAACATTTCGACGACAGCGTCCACCTCCATTTTGCCTGACGAACCTTCGTGATTACGTCGACAAGTGCTTTCATGTGTTCTGTACCATTCATCAAATGTCGCCGTTTCTTCCTTGCGTTTCCACAGTTCGCACGCCTTACACAGTTTCGATTTTACTTCCAGGTCCACTATTTTCCCCGTCTTCCAGCCGATAAGAGAGGTTACGCCCAACAGAGACGAAAACCCTCTCTTTTTCCACGTCCCATCGCCGGAAACCGTCAACCCGCTGAATCCTTGTTCTCCTTGGGACAAATCCTTTTCCTGCGTAGCTGCCTTCATCATGGACGAATCTCGTACAGCTGTTGAGGCGATGACCATAGCGTCGACGATCTTGTAGTACGCCGATTTCACAACCGGACTAGGCAGACACTTAAATGCGCAAAACTTCAATAGGCCGTTGTATCCTATTCCCAGAAGTCGTATGCAGAAAATTATGCGGCGGTTGCGCCGATTTTCGGGCTGGAATCGATGTACTGGGGCTCACAAGTCTGGCAACAAACGGCAATTTTGAAGCCAAGACCGCGCATTAATGTTTCCTTGAATTGTAAACTTGAACTGCACTTTTTACAAACAACCAGGGCAGCAAGGGCAGTGAAAACAGTCATGAATTCGATCAGCCGATAACCGAAACTTGGATCCACGTTGACATGACTCTTCCCCGTCAATCGAAGTTTTTTCGCCGACGTCGAAACACCGTCAACGTCGCCTTCCATCAAATACCGATTCTGTGGATGGCGATTTCCCGCGGAAGATCTTGA
Source organism: Philonthus cognatus (assembly GCA_932526585.2). Taxonomy (NCBI): domain Eukaryota; kingdom Metazoa; phylum Arthropoda; class Insecta; order Coleoptera; family Staphylinidae; genus Philonthus; species Philonthus cognatus. The sequence goes on from OW052241.1 coordinate 179,937,762, forward strand.
CGCACGGGAGCAATTGTCTCTTGCACTTTTTTCGCGATTCCTGAGTCGTTTGAAAGGCATTTTCACGGAACGCACGACAAACAATCACGATTACAACTGTTACCGGCGTGTCATTTGGACACGTCGTAACACGTTTAATTTTTATACCGCGATTTAATTTCCTTCAATTTAACATCGGACCCCATTGCATTTAATTTCTTTCGTTATTTAAATAAAAATTAAACTCTCATTTGTAATGATTCGACCCTAGGTATTGTACAAATTTATAATTTGTATTTTATTTACGTTGTGTTGTGTATGTAGTAACCCTTTTAATTTATTTAACAGATTCGTTGTTTGTGTCAATATGCATTATCGGAAATATTGTGTCTTTCTTCCCCTTTAATGACCAGGAGTATGTGTGGACAATAAATAAAACAGGATGTGAGTTTAACTGATGCAAAGTTTATTGACATCAATTATGACATTTCTAATTAATTTGTGTTTCTTAAATTATTTATATTCTCGAAATACTTTATTTTCGTTTGTACTTAGAAGCCATGTGCATTTTAGTTAAACTCGAAAAGTATATGATTCTACTTGTGGGAGCAAAATTGAATAACCCCTGCATTTGCATTATGAGATGGGAAAGCCACAAAAACCATCTCGGAGCTTACCAGACAACCAACTAGCGGGAACATTCCTCTGATTAGCAAGCAGATCCCGACGTCATCCGTTGATTGTTTTGTGTTATTAACTAGCGGGAACATAACTCTGCAGTACTAACTCGGGACGACCACACCCGTTAATTGTGATCAGCAATTAACTAGCGGGAACACTCCTCCGTTTTCCACGCACAGCTCGACCACACCCGTCCATTGTTTTTGTGCTATTAACTAGCGGGAACATAACTCTGCAGTACTAACTCGGGACGACCACACCCGTCAATTGTTATCAGGCAATTAACTAGCGGGAACACTCCTCCGTTTTCCAAGCACAGCTCGACCACACCCGTCAATTGTTTTTGTGCTATTAACTAGCGGGAACATAACTCTGCAGTACTAACTCGGGACGACCACATCCGTTAACTGTTTTTAGGCAATTAACTAGCGGGAACACTCCTCCCTTTTCCACGCACAGCTCGACCACACCCGTCAATGGTTTTGTGCTTTTAACTAGCGGGAACATAACTCTGCAGTACTAACTCGGGACGACCACACCCGTTAATTGTTTTCAGGCAATTAACTAGCGGGAACACTCCTCCGTTTTCCACGCACAGCTCGACCACACCTGTCAACTGCTTTTGTGCTATTAACTAGCGGGAACATAACTCGGCAGTAATAACTCGGGACGACCACACCCGTTAATTGTTTTCAGGCAATTAACTAGCGGGAACACTCCTCCATTTTCCACGCACAGCTCGACCACACCTGTCAATTGCTTTTGTGCTTTTAATTAGCGGGAACATAACTCTGCAGTACTAACTCGGGACGACCACACCCGTTAATTGTTTTCAGGCAATTAACTAGCGGGAACACTCCTCCGTTTTCCACGCACAGCTCGACCACACCCGTCAATTGTTTTTGTGCTATTAACTAGCGGGAACATAACTCTGCAGTACTAACTCGGGACGACCACACCCGTCAATTGTGATCAGCAATTAACTAGCGGGAACACTCCTCCGTTTTCCACGCACAGCTCGACCACACCCGTCAACTGATTTTGTGCTATTAACTAGCGGGAACATAACTCTGCAGTACTAACTCGGGACGACCACACCCGTTAATTGTTTTCAGGCAATTAACTAGCGGGAACACTCCTCCGTTTTCCACGCACAGCTCGACCACACCCGTCAATTGTTTTTGTGCTATTAACTAGCGGGAACATAACTCTGCAGTACTAACTCGGGACGACCACACCCGTCAATTGTGATCAGCAATTAACTAGCGGGAACACTCCTCCGTTTTCCACGCACAGCTCGACCACACCCGTCAACTGATTTTGTGCTATTAACTAGCGGGAACATAACTCTGCAGTACTAACTCGGGACGACCACACCCGTTAATTGTTTTCAGGCAATTAACTAGCGGGAACACTCCTCCGTTTTCCACGCACAGCTCGACCACACCCGTTAACTGTTTTGTATTTTTTTTTTTTGTTGTATAGTTTTTATATTTGTTGTATAATTTTGATTTTTGTTGTGTTATTCTTATTTCCCTCTGTGATTTGTAACTTGTGGTGCTTTTCGTGATGTTCTTCTTCCGAACTGTTTCTTGACTCTCCTCACTCTCCCCATGTTTTCCGCTCCGCACAGCTTTTATAACTCTGTTTCCCACCCGATCGTGGAGATCGAAGATTTCGCGCAGACCATATATGATTATAAAATACCACCCATCCCTGACGTCACGCAATTCCCCCGAAATTCGCAAAATTCGTTGTGTTTGCGCTTGGTTAAACCTTGAACTGAACTTTCTGTATGTCTTAGCATTTCTCCACGCGTCGGTACTTGTTTATTATTTTAAGGCGATGCTGCATTTGTTATTTCTTTCAGATAAAAAATTTTGATCGGCTAATGTTATTCTCGTATTTACTGAATGTTGATTTTTCTTTAATATTTTCTTGGGTGATTTTTGTATTAATATTTTAATTTAATTTCGTCAAAAATAATATTTGCACATAACCCCTACTGACCTATTACACATTTTAATCCGAAAATCTGTTAAGTTCGTAAAGAAATGTTTGCCTCTTGTGTTCATAATTCCTAGGGTAATAAAGTAATAAACCGGCAGCGTATTTTCGGGATAGGTAATAAACCTTTTCTGTTTCGGATTACCAAAATTTCCCAAGTTCGGCTGAAGCGGATTAACAAAGTTCCCCAAGCTCAGTTGAACAAGATTTAAAAATTTCCAAATCTCTTCGTACGTGACGTTTACAAAAGAACGTCGGCTCAAGAAAACAAAGGGAAGATTATACCCACTGTGTTTCAATCCTGAAACTACGCTGACCGTACTTAAGGCATTGTAAAACATTTCTTTAGCTTAGGTACAGTTTACCCAAAATATGTTTTTTTTTTCTTATTCTTCATTTCGCATTTTTTAATGAATTTATTCAAATCTATTTTTTTTGAATCACAGATATCAACGATCAATCAATTAATTAATATCTAAATTAATGTAGTTGTATGAGTTACGTAAAGGTGTTAAGTCACTTAATTAAACACAGTTATATTCCTTTCTTCACTTTTATTTTTCTTGCTAGATGTACATTTCGGATACTAAGTACCCATTATTAATAGCTAACTGTTAGCTATTGATAATGGGTACTTAGTACCCGAAATGTACATCTAGCAAGAAAAATAAAAGTGAAGAAAGGAATATAACTGTGTTTATTTAAGTAATTAATATCTGTTATTTGTTTTTGAATTACTTTTGTATATAATTTGAGTTATTCATAATCTCGACAAACATTTTTATTTTAAGATATTCATTGATTGATATTTTTTTTCTCTCTCACATCTAAAATGCGCTTTTAGCATTTAGCCAATCTATGACCCACCAACAGTTAGAACAAATTAATCATTAATCTTGTTTTGCACTAAACAACTGAATCTTTTTTTTAATTTGGAAAAATATCAATAATATTTTTACCAAAATTTTAGAGGTGTCACTCTCAAATCCGTTGTCGCTCAAATGATCGTCAACCAATCAGCGTCGAGCGAGCGATCAACCAATGAGGATTGAGAGTGAGCACCCACGCCAAGGGGTAACCAATGGGTTTGGGGAGTAAGCATCCCTACCACATCCTCAACCAATGAGGTAAGGGTGAAGATGCCCTTCCAGAGCTCTGCTACCCCCAACTTACCCCTTAGCAAATTTTCTGGCTATAAAATAGCAGGACACCCAGAAAATATTTAGTATTCTCTCAGTGTTCAAAAAGTATTCTTTCCAAGTTCATCCAGTGATAATCAGTGTGTTTATTAAGTCAGTGTACAGTAAGTCGAGTCAGTTTGTGTTATAGTGCTAACATTGGTGGTAAATAGATTGGTACTATTTTATTTTACTCTCTTCAGATTTTTACGAGATATAACTTTACTTTCTTATTTTTCTCTTAAACAAAAGTGTTTGTCTAAAAATAATTCTGCTGCTTAACAATCATTATTTTTGTATAAAAATAATTCTTTCGTTTAAAAATAATTTTTGTTTCTATTTAATTCCATATCCCATTAGTGCGGTCTCGGAAGATATCTCAGCTCTCGTTAAAGATAGAAAAAAAATGTTTTCACAAAATTTGCTTGATTTTAAGAGCTGCATAACCTAAAATTATTTTCAAATATACAGGGTGTCCCATTATTCCATACTTAATACCAACTTTGTTATTTTAAATGGAACACCCTATATATTATTTTTTTATTTGATCCGCCTTTAAATAACCTACACAAAGATATATCATTATCGGCACTTTAGGTAATTCGTTACTTAAAAAAAAAAATATTTTTTGAAAATTTTGGCAGTTTTAGTACTTTACTTAAAAATTCACTGTGTCCGTATTTTTTAAGATACCAGTCTGAAATTTTACACACATATGCAGTAAAGAATGCTCTATCCATTGACTATAACACATTTTAATATTACTTATAAAACCTAGTAAAAAACTACACTCGAATATTTAATATTTAAAATGTACATTACTTAATTTTTTTAAATGGGACATCCTATATTTTTTTATTTTATCAAATCCGCAATAAAAAATGCTTTATTTCTTGTATAACATACCCTATATCTATTTTCATTAGTTTTGGAGATATTAACATTTTTCTGTCAAATATGGGAAATTAGGTCACAATCAGCATTAAATTAGTCTTTAAAGGTTGTCTAACTTTAATGGTATTTAGATATTTCAGTTTTACTTTACTTTATTTATCTATGACATATTATAATTACATTTATAATATCAAAGTAAACAATATAAACAAATTTTGTCATTTTTGAATATATCATGATTGCAATAAAGGAGGCCATGAAAAACAATTGATAAAGTAAACAAACGTATTTATTTGACATACAGATAAATAAAGTGCTGTTAACACTATTATTAATATTATTGAATTTTTGATAACGCAATAATGAATTTTTCAAAAGAAGAATTAATAAAAATGACATACGTTTTGGGTGCAAGTGAAGAAAATTGAAGGAAATTTTCTTGCAAGTCGAATATATGCACAAAAGTATCTAAATGCGGAACGGCATCCTAATGCAGCAGCGTTTGTGAGATTGAAGAACCGATTTGAAAGCACAGGAAGTATCATGTACCCTCTAAAATTAAAGAGAAAGAAAAGGACAACGAAAGAAGAGAATGAACATTTGGTAATTCAGTCCATTGTTGAGAACCCTCAAATTTCTTCCCGCCAGTTAGAAAAACAACTTGATATTCCCAAATCAACAATAAACAAAATAACAAAGAGATTCAAATTTCATCCCTATCACGTTCAGTTGGTGCAGGAATTAGGTGAGAATGATTTTTTAAAAAGATTGGATTTTTGTAATTGGGCGTTACAAAAACATCAAGTTGAACCGAACTTTTTTAACAATATTTTGTTTACCGACGAAGCGATATTCCATAGAAATGGTTTCGTTAATAGACATAATTATCATTATTACGATGACCATAACCCGAACCATATTGTTTGTATAGACCATCAACAAAAATGGTCTCTTAATGTTTGGGCTGGAATTATTGGGAATAGGATTATTGGTCCGTATTTCTTTAATGGAAATGTTACTGGTGATACGTTTTTAAATTTTCTTCAAAATCAGTTCGAAACCTGGTTGGATGAATTGCCGTTAAGAACGTTACAAAATGCATGGTTACAATTAGATGGCGCACCACCACACTATAGTCGACAAGTTAAACAATATTTAGACCAAACTTTTCCTAACAAATGGATTGGAAGAGGAGGACCAATTCCATGGCCAGCGAGGTCACCCGATTTAACAGTTCGAGACTCAGAGAAAGTACAACGGCATTTTAAAATATTTTATTTGTATCCTTTCCTTTATTTGTTATTTATAAATGTAACCTATCCTTTCCGAGGTCTTGTTGTTTGTTTATTTGTTAGTCACCACTAACGACCCAGTGGTGTGAAAATTTGTGTCCCCGTAATATTTTCTCACAAATATAAATTCAATTAAAATATGAACCTTGATAACATCCCAGAAAATATAAGCCTCAAAGAAGCAGTAAATCTAATCATTAATACAACAAACGAACATAAAAAGGAAGTAATAAATGAAGTAGCTGAGATTAAAACATATATACATCTTAAGCTTGAAGTGTATGCAAACAAAATAGAGGCACTCCAAGAAGAAAATCATCAGCTAAAGGCAACAATCGAAACAATACAAAAAAATGCAAAGAAAAGTAACTTAATTATTCATGGCTTAGCCGAAAACACGAAACCAAACGAGGTGGCAGATTTTATTATGAAAAATTTGGAAATAAACATTAGTGACACAGATTTAAAAGACTGCTACAGAATTGGAGTTCAAAATAATAACTATACCCGCCCAATAAAACTAGAATTACTAAGTTTTAATAAAAAGCTGCAGATTTTAAAAGAAGCCCCGAAATTAAAAGGAAAAGAGATTTATATTAACAACGACTATACACAAAAAGAACAGATAGACCAAAAAATATTAGGGAAGCATTTAAAAAAATGCAGAAGTCTAGGTTTGAGCGCGAAAATTAAAAATTTCAAACTATTAGTTAACGAGGTGTTGTATACAGTTGAGACGTTGGAATCAGAAGACCCGTTTTCCAACGACCTAGACACTACACAGGCGACGCTGACGTCCGCTCCATCACCATCTCTCCATAAAAACGCCACACTACCCAAAACCACCACCTCTGCGACAGAGGCACCAAATCCAACAACAGGGCTCGATTCACAACTTCCACAAAGTATTTCCTCTCGAGACAAAGGATCAGATAAAAATAGCAAAAAAGTTCAACCTTCGCGGAAAGCTAAACTACCAGCTTAGCTCTTTTAATGAATCCAATCAACATGTATTTGCTACTATACTAATACTACTAACATTAATATAGATTACTGTTGTCAGAGATTGTATTTACTAATCATGTCTAATAATATGTTAAGAGCATGTCATCTAAATATAAGGTCAATAACGAATAAATTTGATTTACTAAGAACCAATCGCCATTTAACCAAATTTGACATAATTGCAATCTCGGAAACTTGGCTCTCCGATACAAATTCTAGCAAGTCACTTATGCTAAATGGTTACAATCTAATAAGAAATGACCGTCAGAGTCGTGGAGGTGGAGTTGCATTTTATATAAAAAATGTTTTTGATTGTACGGTTATGCACACTGATTCACTTCCATACATCGAACACTTATGGGTAAAAATTATTATAAACCATAAGTCTTTTGCTGTCGGAGTAGAATACCGTCCTCCAAGAGGTGACTGTAAAGAATTTCTAAACTTATTTGAAAACACTCTACTGGAATATAGCCTCCAATTTGATTATATTATTTGCCTGGGTGATTTTAACATAAACTTATTAAATAATTCTGTAACCAGTAATTCTTTTCTAGCAATACTTGATGCGTTATCACTTAAACAAATAATAAGTGAACCAACTCGAATTACCTCAACATCCGAGTCTTTATTAGATTTAATAATTACTAATGACATTTCTAACATTAATAACTGCGGTGTATCCGACATCATTGATATTTCGGATCATGGATTGGTTTTTTGTGAGTTCACTATAGAAATACCTCAGGCTGAAGCTAAAATAATCAACACTAGAACTGTTAAGAATTTTAATCATGATACTTTTCTCAAAGATCTTTATAAATTAAACTGGTATGAAATATTCGATGTTGATGATATAAATGAGAAACTAACACTATTTAATAGCAAATTAATATATCTCTTTGATAAACACGCGCCTTTTAAAATTTTTCGCTCCTCAAAAAGGGAAGCTCCATGGTTAACGTACAACTTAAAACAAATGATGAAAATTAGAGATAACGCAAGCAAAAGATATAAAAAATCAAAAAATCAATCGCACTATGAATTCTATAAAAGTATGAGAAACTTAACATCAAAGGCTATTCGGGCTGAACAGCGAGCTTATTTGCAATACTCTTGCGAAAATGCAGGCAACAATAAAAAACTAATTTGGACAGAGCTGAAAAAACTTAATATTTACGGTAAGAAAATAACTAATCTACCAGATCACTTAAAAAACGTTAATGAAATAAACCAAACTCTAGCGAGTCAGGTTCAGTCACTACCACCAGATAAAAAATATTTAGATTTTTACAAAAATAATACAAAAACAAAATTCAATCATTTATTAAAATTCTTTTCTGTATCTGAATCGGAAGTGTTGTCAATTATAAACTCTATTAAATCGAACGCAACAGGTATAGATAGTATAAGTATTAAATTAATTAAATTAAGCTGTCCTGCTTTATTAGAATACATAACACATATAATAAATGCATGTATAGAAAAGTGTCAATTTCCTGATCTGTGGAAAGAATCTCTAATAATACCTCTACCAAAAATTAACAATCCCGAGTCGGTTAGTGATTTAAGACCTATAAATATATTACCTGCCCTTTCTAAAGTCCTGGAAAGAGTTGTCGAAAAACAATTGCGTGATCATTTAAATACTTACAACATTCTTTCAAACTACCAATCAGGCTTTCGGAAAGGGTTTAGCTGTAGCAGCGCCATCACCCACATTTTGGATGATATTGTTAATGCGACTGATCGTGGCAAAGTAACTGCTCTTGTACTTCTTGACTATAGTAAAGCATTTGACAGAATAAATCACGAAACACTTATAGCTATTTTAAACTATATTGGATTTAGCACAAATGCAATAAACTTCATGAGCAGCTACTTCAACAAACGAATCCAACGAGTTGTTATTGATAATACAATTTCTTCGCAACTTTCAATAAAGTGTGGTGTGGGCCAAGGCACAATTTTAGGGCCACTTATTTACTCCATCTACACATCTTCCCTAAATGATGCAATTGCTCACACATCTTATCATCTCTATGCTGATGACACGCAATTGTACATTTCTTTTAATATAGAAGATATTGGTGACGCACAAACAAAACTTAATATAGACTTGGAAAATTTAATAAAATACTCCACTGCTCATTCCTTGTGCATAAATGAAGCGAAAACACAACTTATTTTGTTTGGACCCGATAAAAGTCGAAATTTTGCTTCGTCAAATTTTGAAGTAACAATTAATGGACAACATATTCCCGTGAGTGACTGCGTTAAGAATCTTGGCTTTTATATGGACTCAAAACTCAAATTCAAGAAAAACACGAATGATTTAATACGAAAGTCATATATAGCATTAAAAACCATATTCTTAAACAGGCACATTATAAACAATAAAACGAAAATTCTGTTATGTGACACTCTTGTATTATCAAATTTTAATTACTGCGATTCCGTATATAACAACTTTATTGATCAACAAGACGTAAGAAGAATACAGAGAATACAAAACTCTTGTATGCGACTCATTTTTGGTATACAGAGAAGAACTAGTATATCTTATAAATTGTATGATGAGTGCAAGTGGTTGCGTATGCATAACCGAAGAAAACTACATTTGGCTTGCTTCTATTATAAAATAATATATATGAAATGCCCTCCATACCTTTACAATAAAATAAGATATAGATCCGATGTGCATAATGTAAATATTAGGAATCGTGGTCTCTTATCGATACCAAAACACAGATTGCAATTATATAAGAAATGCTTTACTTACTCGATTACAAACTGCATGAACTCGGTACCTTTTCTCTATCGTTCTTACTATGGCTTCAAATGTAAATATGCTGAGATGCTACGTGCATCACAAACTTAATATTATATGTGCAATTGTTAATGTTTTTTTTTTTTTTGTATGGCTTGAAGGAAGAACAGTCTCATTATTTAGCAAGAAACTGGTAAATAGTGAAACTGATTCAAGTCCATTTGACCATTATTACTTGTAATTTGTGTAACGTTTCTATACTTGTATGTGCATAATTTGTATTGTTTTATATGGTCAATAAAGGATATTATTATTATTATAAAACTGGACTTTTTTTTATGGGGTGTTGTGAAGGAAGAAGTTTATAAAATACCTGCAACAACACAAGAGGATATGAAAAATAGAATTAGTAATGTTATGCGTGCCATTACTCTAGACAACTTAGTAAGTGTCAATCAAAGCTTCATACGGAGGCTTCAAGTGTGCCAAAACCAAAATGGAGGCCATATCGAACACTTAATATAATTATCAAATTCATTATATGCTAATCTGTTAATATTAATACGGTTTACTTGTTTCCATTGTCGTTATATTGTTTACTTTGATATTATAAATGTAATTATATTATGTCATAAATAAATGATTTCAAGTAAAACTGAAATATCTAAATACCATTAAAGTTAGACGTCCATTAGAGATTAATTAAATGCTGATTGTGGCCTAATTTCCCATATATGACAGGAAAATGTTAATATCTCAAAAACTAATAAAAATAGATATAGGGTATGTTATTAAAAAAATAAAGCATTTTTCATTGCGGATCTGATAAAGTAAAGAAATATAGTGTGTCCTATTTAAGAAAATGAAGTTATGTACATTTTAAATATTAAATATTAGAAGGTAGTTTTTTATTAGGTTTTATAAGCAATATTATAATGTGTTATAGTCAATGGATAGAGCATTCTTTACTGCATATGTGTGTAAAATTACAGACTGATATCTTAAAAAATAAGGACACAGTGAATTTTTCAGTAAAGTACTAAAACTGCCAAAATTTTCAAAAAATATTTTTTTCTGAAGTAACAAATAACCTAAAGTGCCAATAATGATATATCTTTGTGTAGGTTATTTAAAGGCGGATCAAATAAAAAAATAATATATAGGGTGTTCCATTTAAAATAACAAAGTTGGTATTAAGTATGGAATAATGGGACACCCTGTATATTTGAAAATAATTTTAGGTTATGCAGCTCTTAAAATCAAGCAAATTTGGTGAAAACATTTTTTTTCTATCTTTAACGAGAGCTGAGATATCTTCCGAGACCGCACTAATGGGACACCCTGTATATATTTTTTGTCTTATTAGTTTCTTGTATCTTCTTTTTCTTTCATTGTTATTAATTTTGAATTTCTATTTATTTCTAAATAAATCTTTAATATTTGTTATTCCTAAAATACGACTTGCTTTTTATTCATAAAAATAATATCTCGTAAAATCCTTAAAGTTAATTGTGAGTGGTTCGAGACACGGAAAAAGGGGTAAGTATTAGAAATATTCTATTTTTCTGAGCTATCGGAAAGTGATAGGGTTCCGAACGGAAGTGGCATGCATCTTAAATTTATTATTTATAAATTGCAAATTGAAATCTTGCTTAACAACAACATATTGCCACCCCCGGTTCGAGCGCCCCGTTACACAACACCAAACGACGCAGGCGCGCACGTAAGCGTGTTTTGTTGTGAATAACCACCATAGACTGTTCAAAATGCGAAGGGAACATTTCAATCAACTGTATACGATCCTAGCGCCACCTCCGATGCTAGTGACAGCATCCTGAACTACAAATCCCTCCAGTTCTATCGGTAATAGAGGTACCCTTCGAGCGCGCTCGGAAGCGCGCTTAGGGCGCCAGTGCACATCGTTGCATATCGCCTCATAACTGACGAACGAAGTTTCCGGCGAAGATGGGATAAAGCATATAATAAAATATACATCCCAAAGAACATTTTAAGCGAAAAAAAATATCGTAAAAAAATTATTTAGAGGACTACCCCCTTAAAACACGATTAAATCGTATTTAAAAGAGAACATATATATTTTTCTTTTGAGTATACATATCTAGACAATTACAGCGTTTTTTAAAATTTGCGGGAATTCGTTGTTTCAAAGTGGTTAATTTGAGGCTTTTATCGAGTGTTTTCCACTCCCAGACTAAGCATGAAGTAAAATTTCGAGTTTAGAAAAGCCCCGTGAAAATTTGTCGAGGATCGCGCAGCGACCCGAGACAAATTTTCACGGGGCTTTTCTAAACTCGAAATTTTACTTCATGCGCCACGCGTATAAATCACTAAAATATTGTGAAATGTATGCATATTGGAACTTCGCTTAAAATCTGTGTTTTATACGCGTGGCGCATGAAGTAAAATTTCGAGTTTAGAAATGCCCCGAAAATTTGTCTCGGGTCGCTGACAGACAAATTTTGTGGGCTTTTCTAAACTCGAAATTTTACTTCATGCGCCACGCGTATAAAGCACTGATTTACGCTGAAGTTTTAAAAGCACACACAAACAACAACGATTATAGGCAACTTAATGTACGTTAGAGTTATTGGGTTGCCTGTAATCACTGTTTTAAACAATTCGATCAGCGCAGAATTTGACTCACGTTTTATTCACATCTACATGTTCTCTGTGCCCACAAAAAGAACTGAGTACGCCAAACAGTTCGGAACAGCGCGTTTGCTTTATAAGTGTAACGCTGTCTCTGTCGATTTTTTTAATATCACTCTCAAGAAATTAAGGAACTATATTTTTAATTTAAATAACTTTGTAGTGTGTAAAAGAAATATTGATGTATCTTTTCTGTAATATTTTAATATGTTTTGTGCGTTATTTTGTGTATATTTATTGTAATCTTACTAGTTTTAGGATCTATTACCAGTTTGTTTCATATTTTCTATTGTAAAATGGTTATCCGTAAATAAACTATATATATACAAGTTACCTGACGCCAACACAACAGACTCCTTTCATTATAAACAATAGCACTTATTATCTATTTATCCATTTATACATTATTCTGCTTATTTTGCATAATTGTTATCTCATGCTTATTTCGCTATTTTATCTTATTATATTATATTTTATCATTGTATCGTTAGTTATGAATTAGAGACCAAACCGTGAACACGGGTGTTAAGAAATAAATTCCTTTTTAAAAAATCGGTTTGTGTACGAGTAAAGTTAATTGGCGCAGTCGGTAGGATCCCGAAAAGTGAAGATATCATTCATTTTTCCTTTTCTTTGGATTAATTCGGGAGTTTTTACGGTGGACATCGACCTTCAGAGCGGCCCTCCGAACATTGAGCAGCCCAGACAATTTCCGTCCTGAGAGACATCGTCCACTACGTTCACGAGATCTTCGAGCGAATATCGAAAGTATCCCATGGACATAATACTTTTACTGTAAGTTACACAAGTTGATTGATTTTTTAAAGCGGATAGTTAAAATAGTGATTTATTTCTAAAAGACACAAATTCTGATTCATAGCTCATTTACTAACATATCTAAATCTTGTTCCTAATAATAAACAAACAAAAAAAAAAAAAAATACCAAAATGGCCGTAGCTTTAAAACCCGAATATATGCAAATGATTCCTGAGTTCAGGGGAGAACCAGAACTTTTACCTAGATTTATTGAAGTATGTGAAAGACTTTTAAATAGATTTTATAATGCTGAAGATAATAATGATTTTGTAAATGATTACTTAATGACTACCATAGTTTCAAGGGTTAAGGGTGAAGCTGCTATTAATATATCATCAAGTGCAGTTAATAATTGGAATTCTTTAAAAAAATGCATTACTAAATTCATACGGTGACAAACGAGACCACTATACATTAAATTATGAAATTTGCACATTGAGGCAAAATACGAACGAATCTGTGTTCGATTTTTATAATAAAATTCAATCTCTTTTAAATTTACAAGTTGCGTACATAACAAATCATATAGCTGACTTGCAAGAAAGACAGCACTTGTGAATATTTTTTAGGGCTAATGCTTTAAAAGTTTTATTGAGAGGATTAAAAGATCCCATTGGTTCACAAATGCGGGTCAAGAACCCTGCAGATTTAAACACAGCATTAAATATGCTTACTAATGACTTTCAAACGGAGGTCACAATTAACAATCCGATAAATAAAGATAAAAATAAAATATTTGCACGACGTCCTATTCCATCTTATTCTGATAACTTTTATCAGTCACGCAATAATTATAACAATGGTCCACGCTATCCTTCTCGTCACAATAATAGCAAACAATTTAATAATTCTTATCCGAATCGGAATAATGCATTCCAAAATAAAAATTATAGTTCTTTTAATAGTAAAAATCCAAGAACATTCAATTATCATAATAATAATAATCATAATCCTTATGGACCGAGTACTTCAAATACTCCACAAAATTCTGCACCTAATTTACAAAATTCTACACCCATGTCCGTTACTACAGGACGAAATGCCATTATTCCAAATAGGAACCAAATTTATAATATTGATGAGGAACAACAAGATTTTTTAGGCAAAACCGCCTCGGAGGAAACTCTTTTGAATTAATGGGGATTACTAATAATTATAGTGAACTTCCTTTTATATATGACCCCCAAAATAAAATTAAAATTCTAATTGACTCTGGAAGTTCGAGATCTTTTGTAAATCCGAAAATTGCTAGGAAATTATTTAAAGAAAATATTAAATATGAACCTTTCCAAGTGGCCAGCGCACATGGTACCACTTTTGGAAAAAATAGTACATTAATTCCTTTGACGCAATTATTAAAATCAAAATATGCTAATCTTAAGTTTTATCTATTTGATTTTCACTCTAACTTCGATGCCCTGTTGGGAATGGATAATTTAAAAAATATACAAGCAACAATAAATGTTGATAAAGAAATATTAACTACCCCTAAATGTAAAATACCACTTAATTTTGGTAACGTTCGTGAAACCCCGGATACGAAGTGCATAGTAGTACCCGCAAGGTCCGAACAAATAATTGAGGTAGACATAAATAATATAAATAATGGCGATGTAATAATTCCGCATATAAAATTAAATAATTTAGAAATTCCAGAATGCATAAGTCATGTTAGGAATAATAAAGCAATCTGTACAATAATAAATAAGGGTGAAAAAGATGAAAATATTTATGTGAAAAAACCATTTATTGTAGACCCTATCAGCGAATATGATTGGGAAATACAAAATGGAAATAAAGAAGAATATAATGTTAATACATTAAACTACGAAAAAATTAAATTTGATATATTAAAAATACGTACAGATCATATGAACTCAGAAGAGAAAAATGTTATAACTAATTTAATTAAAGAATACGCAGATATATTCCATATGGAAAATAATAAACTTACATTTACAAATAAAATAAAACATGCAATTAAAACGTCCGATGAACTTCCTGTATATACTAAATCGTATCGTTATCCACACATTCACAAAATAGAGGTGGATAACCAAATTAAAAATATGCTCGATCAAAAAATAATTAGACCATCTTATAGTCCATGGTCTTCTCCAATTTGGGTGGTCCCCAAAAAATTGGATGCTTCCGGAAAACGCAAATGGCGCGTAGTTATTGATTACAGGAAATTAAATGAAAAAACAATAGGTGATAGATACGCATTACCAAATATTAATGATTTATTAGACAAATTAGGACGATCACAATATTTTACTACATTAGATTTAGCCTCCGGCTTTCACCAAGTAGAAATTGAAGAAAATGATATACACAAAACAGCATTTAATACTGAAAATGGACATTACGAATTTTTGCGAATGCCATTTGGCCTAAAAAACGCCCCTGCTACATTTCAGAGGGTTATGGATAATATTTTAAGAGGAATACAAAATGAAAAATGTCTTGTGTATATGGATGATATTATTATATTTAGCACCAGCTTACAAGAGCATGTAAATCGATTAAGAGAAGTTTTTAACCGTCTTAGGGACTCAAATTTAAAAATACAACTGGACAAATCTGAATTTTTACGCAAAGAAGTAGCTTATTTAGGACATATAGTTACCCCTCAAGGTGTCAAACCAAACCCAGAAAAAATAAAAGCTATTCAAAATTTTACTATTCCCAAAAATGTTAAGCAAATTAAAGGATTTCTAGGATTACTAGGTTATTATCGAAAATTTATAAAAGACTTTGCTGGATTGACTAAACCTTTAACAAAACGATTAAAGAAAGATGCAATTATTAATATAAATGATTCTGATTATCAAAATTGCTTTAATCTATGTAAAAATGTTTTAACAAATGAACCCTTGCTTCAGTATCCAGATTTTAGTAAACCATTTATTTTAACCACAGACGCTAGTAATTTTGCAATAGGCGCTGTGTTATCTCAAGGAAAAATAGGAAACGATTTACCGATAGCTTATGCGAGTAGAACTTTGAACAACTCCGAAACAAATTATTCAACAATTGAAAAAGAGCTTCTTGCAATAGTATGGGCAGTTAAATATTTTCGACCATATTTATACGGTCGAACATTTCAAATAGTTTGTGATCATAAACCACTCCAGTGGCTCATGAATATAAAAGAGCCTAATTCAAAATTAGTACGGTGGAAATTAAAACTTTCAGAATATGATTACACGATAGTATATAAAAAGGGAGCACTAAACAAAAATGCTGATTTTCTCTCCAGAATAGAAATTAATGTAAATGATGGTAATGCTAAAGTAGAATTGACAAATGTAGGAGACGAAATTGAATCAATAATAGCACAAATGGGAGATTCACAGATCGATTTAGATGAAGATGAATTAAATGAAATTCTTAATGATAATAATAATGATACAGCGCACACAAATATTGAAAACCCTATTCTTGATATCCCTATTTTAGAAAAAGCTGTAAATTATGGAAATAATCAAATAATAATCTCTGAAGTAAACTATGCCCCTTCTCCACCAGTAATTAGGTTATTATTTAACAATAAAAAACAACGTATAAACGTTCAATTTTCAAAATCAGATTTTGACAATAATGTCATTGAATTCATAAAGGAATATACAGTTCCCAATATTAAATATCACTTATACTTTGAAAGCCCAATTTATGAGAAATTTTCTGTAACAATGCAAAAATACTTTAAAAATTCTGCAAGTAATTTTATTAAATGTACGGAATTACTTTGTGACGTAGAAAGTCATGAAGAAATAGATAATACAATACGAGCGTATCACGAAGGAAAGTGTAACCATCGTGGTATCGATGAAACTGAGGCACAAATTAAAAGACGATTTTATTGGCCTGATCAAAGGCGAACAATTCAAAATTTTATTAATCAATGTGAAATCTGTCTTGTTAGTAAATATGATAGGAAGCCCTTAAACTTAAAATTTAATATTACTCCAACCGCAATGAAACCCTTTGAAATAGTGCACATTGACACTATCGCTTTAGAAAAAGTTAAATTCCTTACTGTAATAGATTCATTCTCAAAATACACACAGCTTTATAAATTAAATTCACAACAAGCAACAGAGATTGCTTATAAATTAATTAGATTTTTCACACATCATGGTGTACCCGAACAAATTATTTCGGATAACCACTTGGAATTCAAAAATACAGTAATTAAAGAATTACTTGAACTACACGGAGTAAAATTACATTTCATTAGCTCTCAACACCCTGAGTCCAATGGAATTGTTGAGAGAGTCCACTCAACCATTATTGAGCACATACGCTTATTAAATAATCAAAATTCATCAAAAGGAGACCCTATCGAATACAAAATAAATTATGCACTTCTTGCATATAATAATTCAATTCATTCTGCGACGAAATTTAAGCCATCAGAAATAATCTCTGGTCATTTAGACACTAGTGACCCATTTAATATTGACATTGAAAATAGATTAGTAAATAATTATATTGTTAATCATAGAGAGAAAATGAAATTATTCTATCAAAAAATTAATGAACGTCTTACGACGGATAAATCAAAAACTATTACAAAACATAATGAAACTCGTGAAGAGTTGCCTCAATCCCTTTCAAGTAGAGTATTTGTCAAAAATAGACAAAAACAAGCGAAAACAAAAAATAAATATAAACAGGAAAATCTTACAGAAATAAACCCTGAATTGAAAACAGCTAAAATTAAAGCTAAGCATCACAATGTCGTAGAAAAAATTCATATTTCAAATATTAAAAGACCTCGAGTCCAAACCTATAATAGTCCAAGCTATACGGACTTCATAAAGTATGTGTCAAGTAATAAAAAACTATTAAATAATAATGTACAAGAAAATAACGAAAGTTTATTTTGCGCCCCTGATAATTATTCTCTAGCCCACTGTGTAAGTGCAGATTTGCATATGAGTGCAGGAATTGCCCTATGTTTCAAAACAAAATTTGGACAAATTGAAACTTTAAAAAATCAAAACCCAAAAACAAATTCAATATGTTATCTAAAAGATCGTAACCGATATATTCTTTATTTAGTAACAAAATCTAAATATTATGAAAAACCAACATATCAAGATTTTTATAACACTATAATTAATCTAAAGCAATTCTGCATACAAAATAAAATTACAAATTTAGCCGTACCAAAATTAGGATGTGGTCTAGATAAGCTTGACTATAATCAAATAAAATTAATGTTACAATACATTTTTAATGATACAAAAATTAAAGTACACGTTTATTTAAATAAAACTATAGACGACGATTCTCTTGCAGGTCCGTCATCGTCTTGCTGACGCAAGGTGCAGAGATAAGAAATGTTACGAAAAATTTAGGAATAATTCCTACGAATTTAGGACCCGCCAAACTACAAAAAACGGAACACACTTTTGTTCACTATTATGACTTAATGCCTATATATACAGAATTTGAAAATTTAAATACTCAATATTCATTTTTGATTTTAACAATCCAAAATATATCAACGTTTACAAAAATATTTGATAATTATAATAAAACAATTAGATTTACTCAAAATAAAATTTCTAATAAAATCTTTGATATAAAACTTCAATCAAGTAAGAAAAATAGAAGTAAAAGAGGTCTGATCGATGGACTCGGAGCGATAGTTAAAACCGTTACCGGAAATTTAGATGCAAATGATGGAAAAAGAATTGACCAAATATTAAATCACTTGGAATTAAATCAAAAAACTATTTATAGTCAATTACAAATGCGATATAGTATAAATCAAATACTTATCGGAAAATTTAATGAAACTCTACGAGATATTGAACATAATGAATTAATGTTAAAATCAAAAATTCTAAAATTAAATGCTCTTCTTAAAAACGAAGTAGAACATGGTAATATTTTATTTGCCAAAGATTTATTTAATCAACTTATTATTTTATATAATGTAATTTTAAATATCTTAGAGGATATTGAAAATTCACTTTTGTTTTGCAAATTAGGATTGTTACACCCAAGCATTATAAGGCCAACTGAATTATATAAAGAAATTGAAAAAATATCAATATATTATAACGAGCAACTCCCTTTTGAACTTAAGGCTGAAAATATATTCGATTTTGAAATGGTCATGAAAGTAAATTGTAAACTAGAAAATACAAAAATTAACTATTTCCTCTCTATCCCAATCAATTACGAAAATGATTTTGAACTTTTCCACTTAAACCTTATTCCTACCAAGTTGGAATCAGACTTTGTGACTATTATACCCGAAATTAAATATTTACTCAAATCGAAAGTTGAGAACAAAATTTGGCCTCTAAGCCGCTTGTGTAACAAAGGTAATAAGTATTATCAATGTCCGGATTCTGTGCTCATGAATCACCATGCCGAATGCGAGAAAACAATTCTGCTACATGAAGACAACCGAAATTGCCAGTTCACCAAGTTAATTATCAATTCAAATCACCTGGAAATTATACCAGACATAAATCAGTACTTGGCAGTATTTCCAAACCAAGAAGACATCAAAGTCGAATGCCAGAAGGAAACACACACCACATCTTTAATTGGCATCCATTTAATTAAGGAAAATGGATGTAAAATCAAGTTCCGAAATCACCAAATTAGATTTCTGGAATCTACTGTTGGAATCCCTATTCTTATCGACAACCCACAAATTAAATTTGAAAAATCACAATACAACGGGATGACCATCAACCTGAAAAAATTAAATCTACAAGAAGTACCAATTCTTCAACAATTGCCTTCTCTGGATCAGCGACCCAATATCCTGATGCCAAGTATTTGGACTACAACCCTGTACATTGCCGTCTTCATCATCGCCGGATATTTCATCACCAGATGGATAAGAAAAAAGAAAAATCAAGGACATCATCAAGATGACACCAGGATCCACTTTCAACTTCCTGGCGATGCCAGAATCTAAGGGGGGAGGAGTTACCTGACGCCAACACAACAGACTCCTTTCATTATAAACAATAGCACTTATTATCTATTTATCCATTTATACATTATTCTGCTTATTTTGCATAATTGTTATCTCATGCTTATTTCGCTATTTTATCTTATTATATTATATTTTATTATTGTATCGTTAGTTATGAATTAGAGACCAAACCGTGAACACGGGTGTTAAGAAATAAATTCCTTTTTAAAAAATCGGTTTGTGTACGAGTAAAGTTAATTTACATATTAGATTTCCAAAGCCGTATATTTTAAACTTTACGATATTTCAGTGTTTTACACGTGTGGCGCATAAAGTAAAATTTCGAGTTTAGAAAAGCCTAATTTGGATTGGCCGCTTCGCTTCGCTACGCGGCCAATCCAAATTCTTAGGCTTTTCTAAACTCGAAATTTTACTTCATGCTTAGTCTGGGAGTGGAAAACCCTCGTTTTGGATTTGCTGAGTGGAAAATATGTAATTAATCCAGTTGGAAATATTCGATCGAGTAATGTTTACTATCCACAGTACTGTCAATAATTAATCTGCTGTTTTTCAATCATTTTGATTATTTTTTGTTGTCCTGTTATTGGTGTATACTGTTGGGCAATAAAGTTGGTATTATTATTATTATTATTATTATTAATCAATTTAATTTTCCGCATATTTTAATTAAACCAATTTTTTTTACTTGTTCCTTCTTTTGAGTGTTCTGTATTTATTTGCATGGGGGAATTTCAGACTTCTCTCGGTTGAAATGAAATGAAATGAAATTAAAGCCATTTCGCGCGATTCAATAAGCAAATTCTTCCGTTCGGCGGAAAACGAGGACGGATGGGGGCGAGGGCAAAGAGATTACTTAATAATTCTGCGGCTGCATTCAACCAGAAAGAAAGGGGAACAAAGAAGGGAATGAGAGAAAGAAAGGAGGTGAACATATTTTATTAACGAATATTCAAAATTTATAATCGAGCGCGAAAAAATGTAATAATGGACTTCAGTAGTGTAAAAACAAACAAATTTGCCAGAATACGTTCTCAAAACTTATCGTAAAGTTTTATTATTTTGTAATTAGGGTTGCTATTTCTCACCGATGAAAAATTGTATCAGTGTTGTGAATGGCCCCCCTGAAATGTTTTTCGTTTGTATTATTTCGGATATTTCCATCAATAGTATGTGAGGTCTACATACTATTGATGGAAATATCCGAAATAATACAAACAGACGTTACTTAAATATTTAAACTCGGTTGAATTGAATAGTTATATATGTACGTATGTTTGTATTAAATAATATTTTTTTTTGTCTTTCTAGTAAAATTCATAATGTTATTATTATTATTTAGAATTATAATATAATTTTAAGTCACAGCGCACTCGAATTTGCTTATGTTACTGTTAACATGTTATCCTGTAATGAGTTTATTGTAAACTGTTGGATAATAAATAAATAAATAAATAAATAAATAGTTGAATAAATAACATAAGTGTTTTATTGGTGGAAGTAAAATATAATGGCTGGTTTCGTAAAACTATGTCATTTCACGCGCTGAATTGGCCAGAATGAGATAATTGGCTCAATTGAAAGAAACACGGGACGGGACGAATTTCTCTATTCCGCGATATGTGCCAGGGCATTCGCAAAATAACAGAGAACTAAACCAACAAAAATAATTAAAACAGAAACAAAATTGCAAAAGGTAAGCCATTCAAAAATAATACATTTTTGCATGTTAAAAACAGAATTTTTGCATCCAAGCTTTAAAATTCTGTAAATATGTGTAAAATTAATGAGATTTAACTACAATTAAAGTCAACAACCAGAGAAGAGAAATTATTTTTACACAGTACATTATGTCAAATTAGTGCGTATACGGAGGATATACAGAGTGTCCGTATTTTGTGCAATTGCATACTGAACTCGGTCATTTGAGTTGGTTAAATGAAACACATTATCACCAGTAGTAAATTATGCATTAAAACAGTTAATCTGTTTGTGTAACTTAAATATTTATTGTATAATTCAATATTCGGAATATTAGCCAGGGAAATAGTTTTTTCAATGATTACTTAGAGAGAAGTTCTAAACAGACAAAATGTTTGTAGAATGTCGGGATTAATTCAATTTTATATTATACAAGCCGTATACTTTGAACTTGACAATGTTTTAGTGTTTTATACGCGTGGCGCATGAAGTAAAACTTCGAGTTTAGGAAAGTTTGAAAATTTGGATTTGCCGGGGCGCGAGTTATCTTTCGCGGACCGAAGATTAACTTTTTAAAAAGAATTTATTTTGTTGGGAGTGGAAATCGACTGTACCTGCTCAACGTCGCAGCGTAAATTAATTCATCATAGTGCGATAAGATGTATTTATATCAAATGGAATTCTTCTCTAAGCATAATTCTAGTGTGGGTGGTGCGATAACTCGTGACTCGCTTCGCTCAGAGCGCCGGCAAGTCCAAACTTTCAGGGTTTTTAAACACTAAATCAGAGATTTACTCTATTTGTTATTAACGATTTTTCGTGGAAATATGTGAACAGTTTTTGGCTCTTCAGTTATCGTGGCCCGAGATAACTCGTCTTTATAGAGATAAAAGCTGGGACAGCCCTGGTTTAAGACCTTGGTTATTGACGTCATGCGTGAAATGCCTCACTTGACGTCAAAAGTTAATTTAATTAAACTTATAAGGTCGACTCAGTTAAATATAGCCGACCTTATGCAATTGGAGACCTTGTCCAGTGACGTCATGCGTTGAGTTCCTCACATGACGTCAAAAATCAAGGTAATTAAACCTATAAGATCGACTCAGTTCAATTTAGTCGACCTTGCCCAACTGAAGACCTGGACCTACGACGTCACGAGTGGAATTCCTCACATGACGTCAAAGGTTAAGGTAATTAAACCTATAAGGTCGACTCAGTTCAATTTAATCGACCTTATGCAATTGAAGACCTTGACTTATGACGTCATGCGTGGTATTCCCTACGTGACGTCAAAAGTCAAGGTTATTAAATTTATAGGGTTCGCATTTTTCGATACAGTAGCATTGAATAAGTAGTATAAGAAGCGAAACTGTATGGATAATAACGTGCTCATGAAAACTATATACAACCACCCTTGCACGCCTTACACGTCTCAGTCAGCTGGAGACACCACTCATATGAACGACGTATTATAGAACTAACTGTGCAGTTGTGTTCGTTATGCTCTCCTGATACTTGCTTCGAATGTAACGTGGCGCACATAGATCGCTTGTTCATCGCGCTGCTTTTTTCTGCCTATTTTTTATGTCCCTTGATAGTGGCCGTATTCTTTGCAGTAATAAGAAAACGGCCACTTTTAGTTATATATTATCTTTTGCCTATCGCGGGCCTTAGTATTTTACATGCTAAAAATTATACCTTGTGTTAATGTATTTTATCAGATAACTTTGAAGCAAATTTTTATTGTTAGCAGAGCTGGGATGAATCCTCAAAAACAGGATTCGAATCACGAATCCGAATCACCTAATATGATTCGATTCACGAATACTCGAATAAAGGATTCGTAAGTGAAAAATATGATTCTAATCAAAGATTTGAATCCTCATTTTTGAATCTCGGATACAAATCCTTTAAAAATAAATTTGAATCTATTATTTGCAACCAGTAACATTTTATTCCATCAGTTTCTATTAACAAAAATGTTCATTTACTGACTAAATATCTAATTAAATAATGATTTTAATTAATGATGATATATGTGTTATTGAACTTTATTTTAAATTAGTGTTTTATACGCGTGGCGCATGAAGTAAAATTTCGAGCTTAGAAAAGCCCCGTGAAAATGTGTCTCGGGTCGCTGCGCGACCCTCGGCAAATTTTCTACGTGGGGCTTTTCTAATCTCGAAATTTTACTTCATGCTTAGTCTGGGAGTGGACAACACTCGTTCTTAGAAATTTCAAACTAAAGGATCACTCTAGATTACTAAGTTTATTACCATTTTACAAAGGCTACAAGGAATCGAAGTTTTTTTACGAGAAAACAACGAATATCTGAAGGTTTACAGCATGGATAGGAAAGAAAACATCCAATTTTGAAAAAATATCGAAGTTGGGTTGGTTTTCAGTGCGTTTTTAACTTCACTTTAAATCAGTGTTTTATACGCGTGGCGCATGAAGTAAAATTTCGAGTTTAGAAAAGCCCCGTGAAAATTTGTCTCGGGTCGCTGCGCGACCCTCGACAAATTTTCTACGCGGGGCTTTTCTAAACTCGAAATTTTACTTCATGCTTAGTCTGGGAGTGGACAACACTCGTTCTTAGAAATTTCAAACTAAACGATCACTCTAGATTACTAGAGCTGTAGGGTCTTGGAGTGGACCGTCAAGATTTTCTAAATGTCGAGATTTTCGATATTTCTAGATTTATGTCGATTTATTCACAGTTTGTTATTGTATTAAATGCAACTTTAATATTGAATTAAACCCGTTTTTTTTAGGAATAGAATATTCACCCATTAAGAGCCGAGCAAATTATAAAGTTAACTCAAAAAGTTAATTTTAGGTAACATGTTGCATCTTTTTCTATGATTTCAATGAATGATTTATTATATTACGTACGTCGATTTTTTAAAAGAGTTAAATTTAAAATTCAAACGAGTGTTTTCCACTCCCAGACTAAGCATGAAGTAAAATTTTGAGTTTAGAAAAGCCCCGCGTAGAAAATTTGTCGAGGGTCGCGAGTTATCTTTCGCGGACCGAAGATTAACTTTTTAAAAAGAATTTATTTTGTTGGGAGTGGAAATCGACTGTACCTGCTCAACGTCGCAGCGTAAATTAATTCATCATAGTGCGATAAGATGTATTTATATCAAATGGAATTCTTCTCTAAGCATAATTCTAGTGTGGGTGGTGCGATAACTCCTCCATCCGTAGAAGTGACATCGGCTAATAAGGTCCAGATGGAACGTTAATAGGATTTGCATTACTTTTAATTATGAAAGATTTTAATTTTTGTCTGTTCTTAATAAAATATTTAAGCAAATACAATATTATTATCAAAATCAGTATGCATGAGATTGCAACTAGCATCCAATTAATTTTGTAGTTATGGGTTTCAGGCATTTGCTGAGATTCAACGTGTTTTTCCAAAGTGTTTATTTGTTGTTTTAAAGTTGAGAATTTCGATATATCGATTCCAGTTATATTTGTTGTTTTTAAGTTTACATTCAATTTACTTTGTTTTACACGAATATTAGGCATTGTAATTAACGATGGGGAATATTCTGTTTTAAATTTTGATATTAATGTTTTTGAATTAAATTTTCCTTTACATCCATGAGGTAACGAAATTAAATAATTTCCAAGAAGTGATTTTCGTTGTATCAATTTTGTTGAACAATGAATTTCGATAGTGGATTCATTTTCAGCAATTATGATCCATGAATTGCTATTATCAACTTTGATAATTTGGTTTCCAAAATTAGAAATTTTTCGAGTTAAACAATTTTTTTCTTTTGCGTAAGTGAT
This sequence comes from Philonthus cognatus, assembly GCA_932526585.2. Classification (NCBI taxonomy): domain Eukaryota; kingdom Metazoa; phylum Arthropoda; class Insecta; order Coleoptera; family Staphylinidae; genus Philonthus; species Philonthus cognatus. The sequence goes on from OW052241.1 coordinate 179,963,533, forward strand.
TAATTGTACTGCACATGTTTTTTCGTTTAGGTTATGTAAAACTTTAGCTTCACATAAATATGATGATTTTTCAAGGTGAAAGCAGCGATGGTCTTCTTCGATAAACGAATTTTCGTTTAAAAGTATGAATTTAGAATCTGGTATTATTAATTCATTATTTTTATTTGGAATAGGGTAGAGTTGATAATATTCATATTTAGATTTTTCAATTAACGGAATCTTAATGATGAAATATATGACCATTTCTTTTTGGTATGTTTTGACTTTTATAATTTCTTCGTATTTAGGCATATTTTCTAATGTTGGTTCGAATAAAAGAGATGTATCTTGCAGATGTTCTTGAATTCCTTTCAATTCATTTTGTAATTTGAGAGGATTAATAATGCTTGGGTGCATTTCTGAATGTCTAGCAAAACTTTGAGCTGTTATCAATTGATTTTTCTGAATGTCTAGCAAAACTTTGAGCTGTTATCAATTGATTTAAATAATCATTGATTTCATTGATCGATGCGATTAAAGCTAGTTGGGTATTGATTGTCATTTGAATCCATGCACAATCTGATAATTTTGTTATCGACATTTTTAAAGTGTATATACCATTTACAATTGTGTTTTGGTTTTTAATTAATATTGAAATACTTTTATTAGTTTCATCTATTAATTCTTTTGTGATTGAAATTTGATTTGTAATATCAGCCTTTAAATTTTCTTGATTATGAAATAAGTTTTTAAAGTTGTTTTCGTATCTTTCACCGTCTTCTGCATCTAAGTTTCCAGTGAGTGTTTTTTGAATTGTTCCAATAAAGTTGAATAATCCTCTTTTAGTTCTTCGGTATGAAGGTGAAATTTCATTAATTAAATTGTTTGTACGTCTTGTTTCTTGTTTTAAAATATCAAGTAATTGTTTAGTTATGTCTGTATTAGTATGACATTATTTTTCTTTTAAGGTAATTTGTCGTTGAAATTCCTCTTGGTGCTCTTCAGATATCTTTAAAATTTCGATTAATGATGTAATGTCGATTGAATGTATTAAATCCCATTCTGATATTATATTGCTCGCTGTTCCCATTCTAAATGTTATTAGTCCTGGATGATCTGGTATTTGATGGATCATTTCGGTTTTGATCCTCCATCTGAAATGTTGATTTTAGATTAGTTAAGTGAACCTTTTTAATTACGTTTTCTTTAATTTGTATTTTTGCAACATTGTCTGGGTCGATAGATATTATTGTGTAAGGGCCGTGGTATTTAGCGACGGTTTTCTGACCTCTTTTAATTTTTTCTCTTATATAAACTTTTTGATTAGGCCTAAAATTTTGAACATTTTTTAATCTGTCGTTATGATATTTGATATATTTTTCTTTTTGTTTTACATTCGTGGTCATGTAAAATTTTCATTTGTTTTAAATGTTCGTCGATAATATTCTCATTCGTAGTAATTTCATTCACGGTGTTTGTATCAGTTCCGTATAATATTTCCTGTGGTGATTTTCCGGTGTTTGTATGAATTGTATTATTGTACGCCAATAATGCTAATTTGACAAGTTCTTCAATATTTAATGATTTTGTTTCTTCTTTAAGTCGAAATATTCTAATATGTTCAATTAATGTAGAATGAAGTCTTTCGATTGGTCCATTGGAATTTGGGTGATCCGGTGTAATAAAGTGAACGTTGACAGCATGAACTTCTAAAAGGTCTTGTACTAAAGTATTTTTAAATTCTGAACCATTATCTGTGGTAATTTTTTCAGGGGTTTTATATAATGAAAAATATTCAATTAATTCTTTTCCAATAACTGCTGCTTCTTTACATAAAATCTTTTTCGCATATCCAAATTTCGAAAAGGAGTCTATTATCGTAAGATAAATTGTTTGTTCGATCTGAACAACATCCATAAATAAATGTTCGAATGGTTTTCTTGAACACGGTGTCAAGTTCAATGGAATTTTAGGTGGGTGTCTGTCGTATTTTGCTTTTTGGCAAATTTCGCAGTTGTTTATATAATTTTGGATTGTTCTTATCATATTTTCGAAGTAATAATGCTGTTTTAATTCATTGTATGTTTCAATGGCTCCTCTATGATTTGTTTTTCCTTCATGGTACATTCTTATTACGCTTTCAATTTTTTCTTGAGTCTTCAAATTTTTGTTCTGTTTAGTATGCCATATTGTTTTGGGTGCGTTGTTGTTGAATATTTCTGAATACAATTTTGAAAGTTCAGTATACAATTCTTTTCTCGGAGAAAACATGTGAAATGTTTCGTTTTCCATAGTATAATTTTTTAAGATGTTTATCAAATCCTGTTTTGAGTAATTAACGTCTATATAGATTTTTGTTATTTTTCTCTGTCCTAATTTTTCTGATTTCGATTGTTTTGAGTTCTCTGATATTTTTATTATTATCTGACGTCTTTCTTTATTAATCGGTTCTTCACTTATTTTTATTGATTCTCTCGGTTCATCTGTTTGTGTTGAATGAACAGTGTTCATGGTTTCGTCTTCTAGTTGAATTTCGTTGTAATAATCTATCATAGGTTGTGATGAATTTGGCTGTTGATTGTATGGATTTATATCTGGTGTTTTCAAGATTTCTCTTTCTCTAATGATGTCATCTAGTAATTTATCAATTTCTTCGTCTACATTTCTTTTTGTAGAAAAATTCTCTATTGGGTGAATTTCGATTGGTGTTCGAGATAATGCATCAGCATTTGTATTTAATTTTCCTTTTTTGTATACTACTTTATAATCGAATTCCTCAAGTTTTATTTTCCATCTCATTAGTTTACTGTTGGGTTCTTTTAAATTATTTAGCCATTGTAAAGGTCGATGATCGGTGTAGATTGTGAATTTTCTTCCGTATAGGTATGGTCGGAAGTATTTGGTTGCCCAAACGATTGATAATAGTTCTTTCTCGATTGTTGAATAATTTCTTTCGGTGTCATTTAAAGTTCTTGATGCATATGATATGGGTCGATCTTGTCCTACAGTTCCCTGTGATAAAACTGCTCCTAATGCTTCATTTGAGGCATCTGTTGTTAATATAAATGGTTTGGTGAAATCCGGGAATTGAAGTATTGGACTGTTTGTTAAAAGATGTTTACAAGTTTCGAATGATTTAATGAATTCGGATGTATGTTTTATTTCTGCGCCTTTTTTAAGACACGATGTTAAAGGTTTAGTTAATTTCGCATAATTTTTTATAAATTTCCGATAGTATCCTGTTAATCCTAAAAAAGCTTTAATTTGTTTTGTTGTCTTTGGAATTGGATAATCTAAAACTGCTCGAATTTTATCTGGGTTAGGCGATATTCCTTTTTCTGTGATAATATGTCCTAAATATTTAACTTCTGTCTGTAAAAATTCAGATTTATCTAGCTGTACTTTGAAATTTGTTTTTCTAAGTCTTTCGAATACTTTCTTTAAACTTTGAATGTGTTCTTGAAGAGATGTTGAAAAAATGATTACGTCATCTAAGTAAACCATAGATATGTCTCTTAATCCTGTCAAAACGTTATCCATTGCTCGTTGGAAGGTCGCTGGAGCATTTTTGAGTCCAAAAGGCATCCTTAGGTATTCATAGTGTCCTTTGTCTGTCGAGAATGTTGTTTTTTCTATGTCTTCTTTATCCATTTCTATTTGGTGAAATCCACTTGCTAGGTCCAAAGTAGTGAAGTATTGGCATTTTCCTAATTTGTCGAATATATCTGTTATATTGGGTAATGGGTATTTATCATCAATAGTCTTATCATTCAATTTTCGGTAGTCTATGACTATTCTCGATTTCTTCTTTCCGCTTGCATCAATCTTTTTCGGAACTATCCATAGTGGTGATGACCATGGTGATTTTGAGGGTCTAATTATTCCTTGTTTTGTCATAGATTCAATTTGATTTTCGATTTCTGTTTTATGAATTGGTGGGTATCGATAAGATCTAGTATGTATTGGTAAATTATGTTGTTCTGATTGAGTGTTTAACTTGATTGGTGAATGATAAAGGGATTCCTGGACAGTACATAATATCTCTGTATTCATAACATAAATTTCTAATTGCTTTATATTCTTCTTTGTTTAAATGTTCTAAACGTAAGTTTTTTAAATTTTGTTTTTGAAGTGCGTTAAAGTTTATTTCTGTTTTTAATTCATTTTCTTCAAAATTAATATTATTAATTTCTAACGGTCCTGAGTGAATGTTTAGTTCTAGAAGTATAAATGTAATATCTTCTTGAGTTGGATTTATTATGAGAATGTTTGTTGAATTATTTTCTATTTTACATATTCCTGCTGGTATTTCTAATTCGTTATTAAATTTGTAATTTTCTATCATTCCTTCTTTATTCTCACAGTTATGTGTCATTAGATGAATTTGTATTTGTGTTAATGATGGTACTTTAATTTTTTCTTTGCATGTTAAAATAATTTCGTTGCATTTGTTTTCTGGTAAATGAAGTGGAATTTGAGCATGTGGTGTAACTATTTTATTATTTTTGAAGTCTATTACTGCATGTAGTTTTTGAAGTAAATCGGTTCCTATTAATCCTTGGTAATCCTTATGAAAATTAAAAATATAATGTTTATGTAAAATATCTGGTCTGTTGAATATATCTGATAATCCAATGTATATAGAGTAATTATGATTTGTAATTTGATGTGGAGTTTTTATTTGGAAGGGATCTATTTCAATTATGTCTGGAAAATATTCTTCTGCAATTTCTTCATTTATTAGGGTTCTAGTTGATCCAGTATCAATCATAAATTTCGCGTTAATTTCGGGAATTATTATGTAAGGTAATTTATGAAAATTCGAGATGTTGAGTTCTAAGTATTGGGGTTGTTCAAGGCTGGTGTTGTAAAATTTTCTTCTGTTGAATCTTTACTATTTTCTTCATATTGCTCTCCATCATAGAATTCTTCTTGTTCATATTCTTCAAATTGTTCGTACAATTGTTCAGGGTCTTCTTGGTGATAGAGTTCTTGTGCTATATATCTTGGTTGTTGTTGTTGTGGGTATATCATTGCAGTATTTCCTGATGAAATTTCCATTGGTGTTGGTGTCGGTTTATGAAATTTGCGAAGTTTTGAGGTATTAGTTACTCCGGAAAATTGTCTTTTTATTTGATTTGGTCTGACAAATTGTTGTTGTTGTGGTTGAAATTGTTTAAATTATTGTTGAGGTTGAAATTGTTGTTGAGGTTGAAACTGTTGTTGAGGTTGAAACTGTCGTTGAGGTTGAAACTGTCTTGGTTGTTGATATTGTTTATGTGAAAATTGTTGATTAGAAGTTGAAGGATTTTGTTGTTGTTGATAATTCGGATTATTTCGAATCGGTAAAGGTTGAATTCTCAAATTATGATTTGGTGTTTTATTTTGTTTTCCTGAATTTTGATTTGAATGTAACTGAGTTCGGTGGTAGTTCATATTTTCTTCTTCTACTGCCATACGCATTGCGTCTTCGATTGTTGCTGGTGATTTACAACGTAATAGATGACTCATGTGGCTGTTTAGTCCTGCTAAATATGCTTTTAGTGTTGTTGCATTATATAAATTTCTCTTTGCGTCTTTGATATCTTGGTGAATATTTTGAAGTTCTAATTTATTCAATAAAAGGCATCGAATGTCGATACATTTGTCTGCAAATTGTAAAGGTGTTTCATTTGCTTTTTGCTTTATCATGACAAGGTCTCTTAAAAGTGATTCTTCATCTCTCTGATCTCCAAATAGTGAAATTAGTATATCTTTTAATTCTTGTAAGGTGTTAAACGGTCTGGCTGCTAACATTACTGCTGCTTTTCCAATTAGTTTTGATCTTATGTGACATAATGTGAAACCTGTTCTTGCGACATCGTTATTTGGTGCCATCATTGCCATTACAGATTCACATGAACTTATGAAAGTAGATAATTTTGAAGGTTCTCCATCAAATTTAGGAATTATGTCTAGAATGTCTTTAACTGAAATTTGTGGTAAAGCCATGTTGTTTATTTGGGGGTTATTTATTTGAGGGTTATTTATTTGAGGGTTTATATCGATGTTTTGAAAATGTTCTATTAGTTTGTCTAAATCGTTTAAATTATTTAAATTGTTATTCATTTACTTACACGAGGATTAAAATGATGATTCCTTTGATAATGTTCATTTGAATTGTATCACTTGCACGATTAAATTATTATTTTAATTTTGATTGGAAAAATATGTTGAATTGAACTGTATTATTTTTGTAAATTTCGAATTTTTGAAAATACTATTGTTTTTTGAAAAATGCTATTGTTTTTTGAAAAATGCTATTGTCGTCGATATCGTTTAATTTGACGTTTTATAACCAAACAATGATATCGGCATTTTAAGGTGAGGATGGGAATTTCGGGTAGTCTCGATGGTTTCTTTAAAGATGGTTTCTTTCTTCTGTGTCAAATTTCTACATAGGTATTAAGTTCTCCTATGGTCTTTGAAATTGGCAACTGTCTTCTTTTCTTCAAGGGCTTATAATAATTTGACACTTCGACATCAAATTATTAAGTGCAAGGCCTCATGGTGATCGTGGGATTGGCTTCTTTTTCTTTCTTCTTTTCTTCTTGGGGGACTGGGATCCGTCGGAGAGTCTGGTCGATCCAGATGTCGAACACGATGTTCCTCTCTCGTGGTTGACTCCAATAGTCAGGGGGAATTTGTTACCGTTGGAAGAGTCTAGGCGATTCTAGAAACCGAACACGATGTTCCTCTTCGATGGTTGCGACTCCGATAGTCAGGAAATTGAATTTACGTTACAAGCCGGACAAATACACGACGATTTTGGGTTTTTGGTGAATCGTTGAAACGAACGAATTTTTGATTAATTCTCCAAAAAAATCCGGACGACTACGCCAGTTATCTTTCGCGGACCGAAGATTAACTTTTTAAAAAGAATTTATTTTGTTTGGAGTGGAAATCGACTGTACCTGCTCAACGTCGCAGCGTAAATTAATTCATCATAGTGCGATAAGATGTATTTATATCAAATGGAATTCTTCTCTAAGCATAATTCTAGTGTGGGTGGTGCGATAACTCGCGACTCGCTTCGCTCAGAGCGCCGGCAAATCGAAACTTTCAGGGTTTTTAAACACTAAATCAGAGATTTACTCTATTCGTTATTAACGATTTTTCGTGGAAATATGTGAACAGTTTTTGGCTCTTCAGTTATCGTGGCCCGAGATAACTCGTCTTTATAGAGATAAAAGCTGGGACAGCCCTGGTTTAAGACCTTGGTTATTGACGTCATGCGTGAAATGCCTCACTTGACGTCAAAAGTTAATTTAATTAAACTTATAAGGTCGACTCAGTTAAATATAGCCGACCTTATGCAATTGGAGACCTTGTCCAGTGACGTCATGCGTTGAGTTCCTCACATGACGTCAAAAATCAAGGTAATTAAACCTATAAGATCGACTCAGTTCAATTTAGTCGACCTTGCCCAACTGAAGACCTGGACCTACGACGTCACGAGTGGAATTCCTCACATGACGTCAAAGGTTAAGGTAATTAAACCTATAAGGTCGACTCAGTTCAATTTAATCGACCTTATGCAATTGAAGACCTTGACTTATGACGTCATGCGTGGTATTCCCTACGTGACGTCAAAAGTCAAGGTTATTAAATTTATAGGGTTCGCATTTTTCGATACAGTAGCATTGAATAAGTAGTATAAGAAGCGAAACTGTATGGATAATAACGTGCTCATGAAAACTATATACAACCACCCTTGCACGCCTTACACGTCTCAGTCAGCTGGAGACACCACTCAAATGAACGACGTATTATAGAACTAACTGTGCAGTTGTGCTCGTTATGCTCTCCTGATACTTGCTTCGAATGTAACGTGGCGCACAAAGATCGCTTGTTCATCGCGCTGCTTTTTTATGTCCATTTTTTATGTCCCTTGATAGTGGCCGTATTCTTTGCAGTAACGGCCACTTTTAGTTATACATATATTATCTTTTGCTTATCGCGGGCCTTAGTATTTTACATGCTAAAAATTATACCTTGTGTTAATGTATTTTATCAGATAACTTTGAAGCAAATTTTTATTGTTAGCAGAGCTGGGATGAATCCTCAAAAACAGGATTCGAATCACGAATCCGAATCATCTAATATGATTCGATTCACGAATACTCGAATAAAGGATTCGTAAGTGAAAAATATGATTCTAATCAAAGATTTGAATCCTCATTTTTGAATCTCGGATACAAATCCTTTAAAAATAAATTTGAATCTATTATTTGCAACCAGTAACATTTTATTCCATCAGTTTCTATTAACAAAAATGTTCATTTACTGACTAAATATCTAATTAAATAATGATTTTAATTAATGATGATATATGTGTTATTGAACTTTATTTTAAATTAGTGTTTTATACGCGTGGCGCATGAAGTAAAATTTCGAGTTTAGAAAAGCCCCGTGAAAATTTGTCTCGGGTCGCTGCGCGACCCTCGACAAATTTTCTACGCGGGGCTTTTCTAAACTCGAAATTTTACTTCATGCTTAGTCTGGGAGTGGACAACACTCGTTCTTAGAAATTTCAAACTAAAGGATCACTCTAGATTACTAAGTTTATTACCATTTTACAAAGGCTACAAGGAATCGAAGTTTTTTTACAAGAAAACAACGAATATCTGAAGGTTTACAGCATGGATAGGAAAGAAAACATCCAATTTTGAAAAAATATCGAAGTTGGGTTGGTTTTCAGTGCGTTTTTAACTTCACTTTAAATCAGTGTTTTATACGCGTGGCGCATGAAGTAAAATTTCGAGTTTAGAAAAGCCCCGTGAAAATTTGTCTCGGGTCGCTGCGCGACCCTCGACAAATTTTCTACGCGGGGCTTTTCTAAACTCGAAATTTTACTTCATGCTTAGTCTGGGAGTGGACAACACTCGTTCTTAGAAATTTCAAACTAAACGATCACTCTAGATTACTAGAGCTGTAGGGTCTTGGAGTGGACCGTCAAGATTTTCTAAATGTCGAGATTTTCGATATTTCTAGATTTATGTCGATTTATTCACAGTTTGTTATTGTATTAAATGCAACTTTAATATTGAATTAAACCCGTTTTTTTTAGGAATAGAATATTCACCCATTAAGAGCCGAGCAAATTATAAAGTTAACTCAAAAAGTTAATTTTAGGTAACATGTTGCATCTTTTTCTATGATTTCAATGAATGATTTATTATATTACGTACGTCGATTTTTTAAAAGAGTTAAATTTAAAATTCAAACGAGTGTTTTCCACTCCCAGACTAAGCATGAAGTAAAATTTTGAGTTTAAAAAAGCCCCGCGTAGAAAATTTGTCGAGGGTCGCGAGTTATCTTTCGCGGACCGAAGATTAACTTTTTAAAAAGAATTTATTTTGTTGGGAGTGGAAATCGACTGTACCTGCTCAACGTCGCAGCGTAAATTAATTCATCATAGTGCGATAAGATGTATTTATATCAAATGGAATTCTTCTCTAAGCATAATTCTAGTGTGGGTGGTGCGATAACTCGCGACTCGCTTCGCTCAGAGCGCCGGCAAGTCCAAACTTTCAGGGTTTTTAAACACTAAATCAGATATTTACTCTATCCGTTATTAACGATTTTTCGTAGAAATATGTGAACAGTTTTTGGCTCTTCAGTTATCGTGGCCCGAGATAACTCGTCTTTATAGAGATAAAAGCTGGGACAGCCCTGGTTTAAGACCTTGGTTATTGACGTCATGCGTGAAATGCCTCACTTGACGTCAAAAGTTAATTTAATTAAACTTATAAGGTCGACTCAGTTAAATATAGCCGACTTTATGCAATTGAAGACCTTGACCAGTGACGTCATGCGTGGAGTTTCTCACATGACGTCAAAAATCAAGGTAATTAAACCTATAAGATCGACTCAGTTCAATTTAGTCGACCTTGCCCAACTGAAGACCTGGACCTACGACGTCACGAGTGGAATTCCTCACATGACGTCAAAGGTTAAGGTAATTAAACCTATAAGGTCGACTCAGTTCAATTTAATCGACCTTATGCAATTGAAGACCTTGACTTATGACGTCATGCGTGGTATTCCCTACGTGACGTTAAAAGCCAAGGTTATTAAATTTATAGGGTTCGCATTTTTCGATACAGTCGATAGTTATGCGATGGACATCCTTGATTTGTAACGTTACATGTGGGTTATTAATTTAGTGTGAAGTTTAATGAGACATGAAATTTAATACTTCCCTCGATTTAACAGGCCCCCAGACGGGCGCCTTTGTGTAATCCCATCACTGATTAGATTAACTCACAATGGGCCCGTTCATCAAATTGTTCAACATTCAACATGTTTGGATTTCTTTGTGATGGATGTTGGTGTCTACTGAACGGTACTCCGATCGGTCTATTTTTTACGATTGCGAAAATCCCAAACACGTTGACGATTAACAATTCGGTCATCAGAGAATTTTCCAACAGCTGGCAGTAAACTCCCAACAGTTGTCTCTGATTAACGGGCCCAATGAGAATTAGGAGAAGTTTTATTATTACTGAATTCGGCGTATTATTTAAAAATGGCGCAAACAAGTTTGAATTTTATATAAAAGAACAAATGAATTTACTGGTACATTAAACAAGGGGTAGATGCACCAAACACATTGATCTGGTTCAACTCTGAACTCGAGTTCAAAGTGACATTAGAACAATAGAAACTGTCATCTTGAACTCGAGTTTTAGTGCAACTGGGCCTAAGAAGGCACGAGTGAATGTTGTGCGCGACGCGCGCGCATCGGGCCGTGTGGGATTGAAAGACACACGGCGCGCGGCGCAGCTAGTTTACATTTACACCTGGCATTACGTTTTACACAGGATGCCCAGGTTACGGCTTCCCTCCTTATCTTTCCTCCGCTGCACTTGAGTAGAAGAGCAAAAGAGAGGAAACGCGTCTGTGCTTTAACTAGTGAGTGTGTGTGAGTGTTTTCGAAAAACCTCATTGTGTTCGAATCAAACGCGAGGATGCCATAACTTTCACATCCTAACCTTACAAAATCTCAAATTTCCGTTCTTATTTATTTATCCGTCTGCTTATAATCCTACAAAACCACCCAGTGAATACTTTAAAGAAACGTGTGTTATTGTTTAAGTTTGTGCAAGAGAGATTTACAGAAAGTCTTCAGTTTGTGTGTTCGTTGAAGGGATTAATTGAGGTGTTCAAGTGGAAAAAGATCCACGAATTTGTGTTATGTTTTATGTAAGTTTGTTTATTTTACTATTTTTCATACCATTACCCCTAAATGGCAATATTTCTAAATATAAATTTGTATTATTGGGCCCGTTCATCAGAGACGACAGTTGAGAGTTTACTGCCAACTGTTGAGGGATTCTATGATTTATTTATTTATTTATTTATTCTTACGGGTGGCCAATTACATAGAGAAATAACATATATAATAAAAAATACAATAATACAACAATACAAGAACATTACTTATGAGTTAGAATCTAAAACTACACGACACGTACGCTTAAAATACTTCAGACTAACTCCGAACATATCAATTAAATTATAGATTTGTTAACATTATATATTAAGTAATTACGAGGGCTATTAAAACCAAATACCCATTTGTGAAATTCACAAGCAAGAAGTTGCTGATGCCGCATTGCATGTCTGGGGATAAAAAATGATAAAGATGACAACACATCCGAGCAATCGATTAGATTGTTAAATAAGCGATAAAACCGGTGATGACCGGATTGTTATTCGTGAAGTTGTTTGAGATTTTTGCAATCGTACGAAATAGGCTGACCGGAGTACCGTTCATTAGATACCAACTAACTGTCTTTAAAATCCTTCGTGGACATATCAATTGTCCCGAACTACTGAAATGTATAGGCATTCATGTCCCATCTTGGTCACTCCGAAACAAGAACGTCTTTCATATTCAGTACAAACGCTGTGATTACACGAAGCACTCTGCTATTGCTAGAATGCTTCGGCATGCAAATGAACCCTCCATCGATTTTTTTGCGGATTCTCTCGATGTTTTGAGAAATGCTCTCTAATGAGATTATAAATATTGTTTTTACCTTTGCGACGTATGTTTCTAGCAGAGCTGGGATGAATCCTCAAAAACAGGATTCGAATCACGAATCCGAATCACCTAATATGATTCGAATCACGAATACTCGAATAAAGGATTCGTAAGTGAAAAATATGATTCGAATCAAAGATTCGAATCTTCATTTTTGAATCACGGACTAACTTGTTGTAGATTGCGAAAAGAATCACATTTTTAATGTTTTTATTATTATTATTGTTTGGGAGGGGGGGGGTTTAAACTTTCCGGAAACGGTTGAGATAACGAGCCTCTCAGAGGAGAGTACGGAATATTTCCGGCCTGTAAACAGACAGACTGACCCAGGCTAGATTGATTGTGGCAAAAGGAACCCACACTCACCTGACTTAGCTTCTGTGACGTGCGCAACGTAGGCGGAAGGGTTGTAAGGACCGTAAAGGCCCCACGTTTTGATCGGGTCCAGAGGTTTCTGGCAGGCGATCACTGATCACTACACACATGCGGCTGATCACTAATAAAGTTAATAATGCATTCTACAAAACCTATCGACGTCACTAATACTCAGATGCCCTTTACAGTCCCCAACAATAACATAAAAAGCGTCAAGCCTTCATTACTTGACTTCCAAAAGATGATCACATTAGTCACACGAGTTTCACGTCCACCATCTTCCGTGACTTCTTTGCGACTCTTCACTCACGCGCCCGCTGCGCATAAGTGTGGGGTGATGGGGGTAAACAAAAAAAGGTTTAGAAATAAATTGGGAATTTGAGCCAATCTGTCTTCCCATTCAATATCTCTACCGAACAATTATTATTATTATAATCAAGGTGGCCAGAAAAGGTGTGATAATCTTCAGGTAGAGTGGTTCATTGATTAATTTCAAGCAGAAAATTTAAGTAAAAAAATATTGTATTGTGGCTTATAACTCCTCACGAGCCAATTTAAAGAAATGTAAATTTGGCAACAATGGATCAAACAAGTGTTTAATTTAATAATAATCATAAATTTAACAAATCTACAAAAATTAATATTTGAAGTATACATCAAAAATGAAAGATTAAAGTAAATGTTCAAATTGCTAACCATCCTTTTCTAAGCAGATCTGGAGCCGTCGTGGGATAGAATTAATTACTCGGAGCAACATCTCTTCAGTAATTAATTCCACTGCAACACGAATTCTATTCATGACGTCTACATTGTCCACTGGAGGTGTTGCATACACCTTTTCTTTTAAAAATCCCCAAACGAAAAAATCAAGTGGATTCATATCCGGCGACCTTGCTGGCCATAGTATGGGTCCATTGCGCCCAATCCATCTATTTGGAAAATGTTCGTCCAACCACTCTCTTGAAATTCTTGCTGTATGAGGTGGTGCACCATCATGCATGTACAGCATGTTGTTTACTAAATTTAGTGGAACATTCTCCAAAACTTCTTCTAAAATATTTACATAATTTAAGGCATTTAATCTTTGATGAATAAAACAAGGCCCAATTACACGTAAATTTAGAATACCAAGCCAGATGTTAACTGAAAATTTCCTTTGATGTCCCATTTCTCTAACCGCCCGAGGATTTTCTTCTGCCCAAAAGTGATAATTATGACAATTAAATACCCCATCTTTAGTGAATGTACATTCATCACTCCAAAGAATTTTAAATAAAAAATTTGGTTCTACCCGAATTTGATCTAAAATCCTGTCACAAAACATACGTCTACGCTCGTTATCATTTTCATACAGTGGTTGAACTTTTCTTGCATGAAATGGACGCATTCGATTTTCTTTCAATACTGCATGGACTGTTGTTTTACTGGGGACACTTAACTGTTGAGCTATTTGTCTCGTACTAATATTGGGATCTTCTTGAACTGCATTCAATATCTGTTCTTCTAGGTGAACAGTGCGACGTTCCCTAGGTCTCCCTCCATCTATGTTATTATAAACGAACGACCCAAAAGTACGTAGCCTTTGGTCTAATTTTCTAAATGTATTTACGCAGGGCTGTTGGCGATTTGGATATCTTCTTTGGTACTCATCTTTGGCACTAGTTGCATTACCATTGCAGAATCCAAATATCATGTACATATCTGCATACTCGTTGAATGTGTACATCTTCAAAAAGTATGATGAACTTATACAAACTTACACAAATAAATTATGACAAGTATATGTCAAAGTCAAGTGAAATTTAATAAGGTTACATATGAAATTAATAACTTCTTCAGAAGCATTTTTTTTTAATAAAAATAGACCTGGCAACTATGTATTGCCAGGTCTATTTTTATTAAAAAAAATGCTTCTGAAGAAGTTATTAATTTGTTAAAATTTCCAATTTATTTATCACCTATGTCATTTAAATTTTACAAATGTGCAATTGATTGTAAATTCTATTGATTTTTTCCAAAATAATAGAAAATAACACTAATTTCCAGAGATACGTTTAATATTTTAACGACCTCGTGAGATGTTACGAGGAGGAATACAATATTTTTTTATTTAGATTTTTTATCCAAAATTAATGAACGAATCATACTACCTGAAGATTATCACACCTTTTTTGGCCACCTTGTATACGTAACAGTCAAAGTATTAAATTGCTGTGTGTGTGGTAGTTATAAATTAATTAAAGTTTAAGCTAAACTTAGTACAACCCACCACTAAACATTTTATTAATATATTTCTGACCAATACGGAGAATTTATGTTTATATTTTTATTACAGGTGAAAAGAGTGTGATTCTTCTCTTCACTACAAGTTCTTGTTGTTCTGTTGGTTGTCAGTGTTTTGAATTTTTTGTGTTGGAAGGAATTGAGTGATGTTAAAAATATGAGCCAGCAGCAGACATCTGGAAACTCCCCTGCCGTAGCTGGTGGAGTAACGACGACCCATGCTCTCCCACAGTTACCACCGACCCCCACCAAGATGAACAACTCATCCTCCCTCTCCGCTCAACAGCAGGGACAGTTCGATCTTAAGAAACTGCTGCCCATCGCCGCCTTCTTCATGGGATTCGCCACAGTTATGACACTGTTATTAATCTACATGGATCATAAAGGTAAATGCATTTTATTTGAGGTTATAGACTATTAGTGGATCTTTAGAACAGATTAAGGCATACATGCAGTATTATGCCTCCATGTCATTACGCATCACAACTGGCACATGTTCCAGTCATAAAGGTAAATGCAAATATACATTGTATTTAAGGTTATAGACTATTAGTGGATCTTTAGAATAGATTACAGCATAAATGCAGCATTATGCCTCCATGTCATTACGCATCACAACTGGCGCATGTTCCAGTGGCTCTCAAAATGATTTTGAGACCCGACCGTGGCCGACTGGGTAGAGCACTTAATTCTATTTGAACACACGCACACAAACTCCCGAATTCAAATCTCGCGTACTCAGACTAAACTTTCTTTTATGCAAACGCAATGACATGGAGGCATAATACTGCATTTACGCCTTGAATTCTATTACCAATTGTAATATTGTTGTATGTTTTGTGTATCAATATTGGAAAAAGGCAAGTAACAACATTCTGGATATCTCCATTTAATTTTCAAAAAGGTAACCGATAGTGAAACAGAAATCCTCCGAATAAAGTTTATAATGACTAGCTAATCGTGAAAGTTAATCAGGGCCGGTATAACCGAAATTGGTCGTACTATTCGGTCGTACGAAATCTGTCATTTAGATAGTGATTTTAACATGTTGTGATGTTGGATACTGGAAGTGAAAAGTCAATGTTGCACTTAAACACTTAACTTAACTTTATTCTTATAACAAAAATTACGATACAGCATGTATTCAGAATGACGGTTGGGTACTAACTAAATGCTTAAGTCCTAGAAAGGGTAAGACCACACGCGTGAGGACAGACAGAGGCCCGTTTTTGGGGACGTTCCCACGAGGGTGGTATTTACCTATCGTCGGTACAAAAAAGGGCTTTCAGACTTAAGGGTGCCTAATAAATACAGGTCTTAGACATTAATGGTAAAAGTTACTTAACGAAATTAAGAGAGAATGGTACCTAATAAATACACATATATCTAAGACACTAATGGTAAAAGTCACTTAATAGGAAATAATGAAGTCTAATAAAAAGGGTGTCTAGTACACCTGCTTAACTTAAGATATTATATAATGGGGTTGGTTCCCACGAACACTAGGGTAGATAGTCTTTATGTGGCGACAGTCCGTCTAGCACTTGGGTGGTCATCTAACAGTGAATTTGACAGCTGGCAGGCGACCGATCGTGGGATCAATTTTAGAAATATGGGTCCAGAGCCGGTGCAAGTGGGTATTGATGAATTTTACCCTATTAAGTGTAAATAATGAGTAATAATAATAATAACCGTTTACAAATTGATTGTTTGACTTTGATTTGCATAAAACAAGTTTAGTATAAGTACGCAAGATTTGAACTTGGAAGTTTGTGTGCGTGACCAAATAGAATCAGGTGCTCTACCCAGTCGGCCACGGTCGGGTCACAAAATCATTTTGAGAGCCACTGGAACATGCACCAGTTGGGATGCTTAATGACATGGAGGCATAATTTATTTATTTATTTATTTATTATCCAACAGATTCATAAGATAATACTGCATTTATGTCCAGATTAATTTATTTCTGGATATTTAATTAAAATACTTGGTTTGTTTCACTAATTTATATTTTGTCCTTAATTTAATCCTTAACTGGTACACAGTTGACTGTTAAAATTTTCAATTGCATAAAGTTTATTCAATTTGAATGATTACTGACTATACTTATTAAATGAAATGACATTTAATCGAGAATTGAACAGTAATCAATAAATTGCACAAATTGAATTAAATTAGTGCACTCTGACCTAATCTGAAATGGATATCGAACATCGATAGACAAAGAGCAGTTGACCTAAAACCCCAAGTACGTAGTTATTTACCGCAAAGCTTTCGCAATAATTCCCTCTATTTATTAACTACAGAGCTCGTGTTATTTCCTTGTTTATTTATTAATCAATGTAGCCTGACCTTGTCCCCTCTTATTGGCTTACTGATTTAGGTAAAATGTCACGAGACCTCCATTGACATTTCAATTGCTCCATTATTCAACGGGTCATTAAATAATAATAAACAGACTACACTCAACAATTTAATGAATGTTGCATTTCTGAGCTTCAGCGATGTTATAGAATAAATCATTTTTTCACTATTTATTTTTATCGTTTGTATTTTTTTATTTATGGTATACATATGCATACACTGTAAATTTTAAGACTGTTTAGACTTTAATGTTTACTACAGTTCGAAGGACCAAATGGAAAGCTCCCATTAATTATAATATCAAGTGTTGATTTTTTCTTTTTTATAAT
Source organism: Philonthus cognatus (assembly GCA_932526585.2). Classification (NCBI taxonomy): domain Eukaryota; kingdom Metazoa; phylum Arthropoda; class Insecta; order Coleoptera; family Staphylinidae; genus Philonthus; species Philonthus cognatus. The sequence continues at coordinate 179,980,954 of OW052241.1, forward strand.
AATAACACTTTATTTACGCTAACTGCATTTACAAGAAAGAAAGTAGATATATTTACACAATATAAAACAAACTACTATACTATAGATAAATAAATAATAAGTAAAGTCATTCAATATGTCTTAGCTGGGCCTTGAACGTTGAAAAGGGAATCCCAACCACCTCGAGTGACAAACCCGCGCTGTTAACGTTTCTGGCGATCCTCGTCATGGAACCATGCATGCCATAATTAGTCCTGTGGTGATTCACGTACAAGAAGTTCTTGCATCTCAACTCACGACTTGGTACATTAATATTGACTAAATTTAAAAGATGTTCCGAGTCAATTAGCCCATTCAGTAATTTGAATGTAAATGTAAGGTCCATTCTCTTCCTCCGAGTATTCAGCGAAGCGAGGCCTACGTATGCACTGGATTGCTGGGGTGTAAGGTATATAAGTACTGAGTTTAAATGCAAGAACTTTAGTGAATTTGTTTTGTACCGATTCTAATCTACCTATATGGGTTTTGTATACAGATGACCATATAAGGCAGCAGTATTCAAGATGTGATCTTACCAACGAGTTGTATAAAATAACTAGGGCACGTATGTTGCTAAAATCACTCGTACTCCGCTCTAACGAACTCTAGCATTTTATTGGCCTTATTTATAGTGTGGTCAGTATGAAAGTTATATGTCAGCTTAGGATCTAATATTACACCGAGGTCCCTTATGTAATTCACCCTACTAAGTGAAATACCGTTTAAATTATAGATGTAATTAATGGGTGTTTTACTACGTGAGAAAGGCATAAACTGACATTTATTAATATTAAGTTTCATATTGTTAGACACGCACCAAGTGTGAATTAAAGACAAATTACTCTGGATAATAGAACAATCATCTGCTTCACTGATTTTCAAAAATATCTTTAGATCGTCTGCAACCAGCAAATGCGGGCAGGTAAGTTCTTCAGATAAGTCGTTGATAAAGATGGTAAATAGTAATGGTCTCAGATGGGAACCTTGGGGTACACCCGACGTTGCGTAAAATGTATCTGAGATAAAATTGTTTATCTTAACAGACTGAGCCCTTCCTGTTAAATATGACTTTTTCCATTTCAGTAAAGGGTCGCCTATACCATAACCACACAATTTTTGCAATAAGATAGAGTGACTTACGCAATCAAAAGCTTTGCTGAAGTCTGTGTAAATAGAATGCACTTCAGCTCCACATTCGATAGCCTTGACAATGTAATCAGTGAAAACAAGAAGGTTAGTTTGTGTT